>CM035124.1:81990191-82652765 GCA_020205555.1 Panax stipuleanatus | reverse complement strand
TGCGAAGCATGTTGCATAATATATATATATAGTATAAACATGCATACAGAATACTATATTCTACTCGGATTGATTATGGACTTTATTTTAGTTTGGTTTACTAGAGCCACCAAGTGAACCAAAAAGGTCAAACCTAGGGGTGTAAGAATGAAATTTAAATAGAACTATTACATTTAAATTACGGGCTACATTACAAACGGGTCTTTATGCGCTCCTTGCTCCTTGGTCTCCAATTCTTCAAGTAATTCTAACTAATCCTATTACAAAGACTATTTACAATAAATAGAAACCTTGATCAGCAGTCACGGGGAAGTATATAGGAGGGAGATAGAATTACATCAAGAAAAATTAGAGAAGACGAGGTACATATACCACTTTTATAAAACCCATACATTCATGCATTAAACTAAAATAAAAATCAATCACATTAGTCAATAGTCCATAATGAATCACATTTATTATCATACATATCACTATATGCATCAATAAATAACATTCATCTCATGGATACTTAATCCATTTCTATATTTATCGAGATCATTTAAAGGGCAATTTAAGTTGTATTTCAATAAAATAAACTCCTTTATTTTATTTTGAAAAACTGGACAAAAACAAAAATTAGGGTTTCTACTGGTCCGGAGCACCCTGCGCCGCACCTACAGAAACCAGCGCACCCAGCTCCTCCACTGGTTGCACCCAGCACTGCGCTTACAAAACCCGCGCGGCCCCGCGCCTCAGCGAATTTCTGGACTTTTTTTTCTTGCAAAATGCGATTTTTTGATCTTTTCATCCAAAAAATAAGATTTCATACACAAATTATACCCAATAAATTAATCTAAACATATACCCATACATATATGGAATCAATAACAATTAATAATCCGCATAAAGGTTTGGCTCTGATACCACTGTTAGATTGTAATATCTATGAACATGTAATATATACATACATAGAGTGAACGCAAGATAACTCACAATTTTAAAATTTTTACAAACCATATACTAGGATCATCCTTTATGCGCAATTATTAATTAATAAAAAGATAAAGAATAAGATTCATACCCTTAAAGATACGAGCTTCCTTAGGTACGAGTTCAACTCCAAATTATTTCCTTGTTCAACTTAAAACTACCCGATGTGATTCCTTCTTTTGATCAACGTCAGTTACCCAAGTGTTTGGCCTCTAGAGGTGATCCACCAAGGATGAACAAATATTAAGAAGATGGTTGTTTTTGGCTAAACCCTACTTTTCTTTTGTTTAGAAAAAGTGTGATCTCCCAACTCTTGGAATGTAGTGTGTCACCTTGTTCCATAATAAGACTTTCTTATTTATAGATGTAAGGAACCCTCCTAAACCATTTAGGATTAGGGTTTCATATTAATTAATTAAACACTCCTAATTAATTAGGCTTCTCAATCTTATTGGGAATAATTAAACTCTTTTAATTAATTTGCCTCCTAATCTTATTAGGAATATATATATATATATTAATATATATATATATATATATATATAAGAGTATCTTATTAATTAATTCTCAAACTCCATTAGCAATTAAATAATAATAATAATAAGACTCCACTTATTAATTTATATTAATATTTTTAAAATATTAAATAATAAATATTAAGTTATTTAGTTTATCTATCACCATAGATTAAATTAAAATATACTTAACTTATTATTACGATTATGCCATTTGTTTCTTTAATAAATATTCTTCCTTTTATGGTGTGACCCTATAGGTTCTCCATATTAAACTGAATGTGAATAATCAATTAGAACAATAAAATTTAAACTAATAAGTTATTTAAATAAATAACATTATTCTACAATAAGGGTACGCCCCCTTAGCGCTCAAATACTTTCTAGATAATATAGATGTCAATATTAATCATAAAAAAACCTTTGAGTAAATAGTTACCGTATAATTCATTCCTTCCACCATACAATGTTCTAATTAAATATAAGACATAGAATTACTATTAAGTCTTATTTTATTTAATTATATGTATTTCGATCCTAAATGCACAACCTCCAATAATGCAAATTAGAAACTACTTTCTAATTTCATTCTATCTTGGCCAATGACTATTGAGTTGTCATTTATCGAATCACATAGAATATTCTCTTCTTTTACTAGAAGTGGTAGATTCTGTATTGGTCATTTATTATCTCCATGTATAATTAATTATACCCAAGCATACCCTTTGATTAACCCTTAGGGTCTTAAAGGACATGTCAAAGTATAATTCATTATCCACATGATACTATAATGATCTCATGTCTAGGGATTATTTGTACTACTATCACTTAAGGAATTCCTATTGATAGGCAAGTAAAACTCCATTAGGTATTCCTTAGCAAGCCACATTCAGTGTACTTATTCTCCAATAAGCACCTACATACTTGCTTTAGTGTCTCGACATAAATGATCATGAGATCAATCATCCTCATCCAATGAGCAAGCAACATACATACCAATCTATCCGGATTCAATAATCCTCTATTTAGTAATCTAATGATTGGGAACTATTTTAGTTTTAAGCTTTCTAAGAATTTAGATCTCATTAGCATGATCATCATCATAATTCTAAAAGCAATGTTTAGAACTATGAGTTTATCACATTTAAATATAACAACATTATATTGATAATATAAACTCCTTTAAATAAATAATTCTTTTATTAATATATGAATAAGATTGTTACAAAGTAAATGCTTCATCATGTCAAATATGATTGGCTTGTGTGCATACTACTTTTAATAGTATGCCGAACTGAATCATAGTTTAATGCCCATATCATTTTATAAGCTGATCCAAAATCGTGAAGTGAATCTAGGATCCCAGTCAGAAACTATGGATACTGGCATGTCATGCAATCTCATAATTTTACTAATGTACATACTGGCAAGACGCTCAAGGTTTTCTCGTATGGGTAAGTAATTAGCGGACTTTGTCAATCTATCTACAATGACCCAAATTATGTCCGAGCCTGGAGAAACCTTGGGAAGACTTGTCACAAAATCCATATTGATATGTTCCCAGGTCCATTCTGAAACCTCAAGTAGTTGCAATGGACCCTTAGGTACTTAATGTTCTGCCTTGATGCATTTACATGTAAAACACCTTGAGATAAACTCTACGACATCTTTATTCATATTTCTCCATCGAAATGTAAGTTGAATGTCACGATACATTTTATCGAGAGACATAAGTTATAACGTTTTTGTGTTGTATGAGAACGCAACCAAGGCCTTTGCCTAAAGCATCGCTGTAGATGACAAATCCTCCCAATTCTGATGGTATGGTCAGAACATAAGCTAAAATAAGCCTCCTCTTGAATTTTTGAAAGCTTTTCTAGCATTCTTTGCTCCATTCGAATTTTGTGCTTTTCTAAGTCAGCTGAGTTAATGGAGTGGCAATTCTAGAGAATCCTTCAATAAATCTCTAATAATAACCAGCTAGGCTTAGAAAGCTTCGTACTTCAGTGATTTTCTTTGGTTGCTCCCAATTTACTATTTCTTCAATCTTCACATGGGCAACCGATATTCCTTGTTTAGAGATCACGTGTCCAAGGAACGTTACCTCTTCTAGCCAAAACTCGCATTTCTTTAACTTGGAATACAACTTGTTCTCAAGAAGCTTTCGGAGTATCGATGTCAAGTTGCGTTCATGATCTTCACGATTCTTGGAGTATATGAGGATGTCATCAATAAAGACAACCATAAAATGATCCAAATATTTCTTGGATATTCGTTTCATTATGTCAATGAAGCTAGCATGAGCATTAGTTAATCCAAAAGGCATGACTAAGAACTCATAATACCCGTATTGAGTTCTGAAGATAGTCTTTGAAATGTCATCAGATTTAAGCTTTAACTACTGGTATCCAGAATGGAGATCAATCTTTGAAAAATATTGAGCACCTTGAAACGGATCAAATAAGTCATTAATTCGAGGTAATGGGTAAATATTTTTGATGGTGTCATAGTTCAACTCTCAATAGTCAATGCACAATCTAATACTCTCATCTTTCTTCTTCACGAATAAAACAGATGCAACCCAAGGCGATGTACTAGGACGTATGAAACCAGTATAAAACAATTCTTGTAGTTGGACTTTCAAATCTTGAAGTTCAATAGGAGCCATTTGGTATGGTGCTTTGGAAATAGGTTTAGTACCGGATTCAATGTCAATACAAATTTAATTTCACGGTCTGGGGTTAAGTTAGGAAATTTTTTGGGAAATACGTCAAGGAATTCATTAACAGTGGGATATCATTTAAGTCTGACATATTTTTATTTAAATCATGAGTGATATTGGCTAAAGAAGGTTTGACATTCGTTTTTCAATAAGTGGATGATTTTATGGCTAGAAATCACAGTTATTGATTTCAATGATTTGATTGTTTAAACTTGTATAACAGGTTAATTAGGAATATGAAAACCATTATCTTATAAAAATAATTAATTTTAGTGTGATAGGTAGTCAACCAATTAATTCCTAAAATCAAATTAAATTCATGTATTTTTGAATAGATAAGATCAATGGGTAATGTGTGAGTACCGATTTGGACTAAACAAGATTTATAGATAATAGATTTAACGAATATTTCTCCTAACAAAATTCAAACAGATAAGTCAACGTCTAATTTCTTAGGAGTCAAGTTCAAACGTTGAGCATATATAGGTGAAATGAAAGGAGTGGGTAGAACTAGCATCTAAATGGCATAAACTTTGGTAGGAATTTATGAGTAACTTATCGGCTATAACTTTGTTTGGGTACCACACCTTTTAGGATGTCACAAATAAAGCCCTCCATTGAACCATAGGTTTTTCCTTATATGCGTTAGCCTTGGGTGCCATCATTACAGATGGATTCAATTTTGCTAATGGACAACATCGAACAATGTGACCTTCCTTTCCACAACTATAACAAACCTTGGATGATTGTTTATAGATTGGGCTAATATGCCCCTCCTGTCCACACTTGTAACGTTTTACTAGTACTCGTTCGCCTCCCTTTGAAACTGGTGTTGGTACTGATGTCGGTGCCTTTCCACAATTATTAATGAATCTTGTTCTCTTGATGTCATTCCCATTAAACTCAGTCCTTCTACTTTCTGCGCCGGGATTGCCACTGAAGTGGTTTCCATTTTTGTCATGTTGATTTCCTCCTCAATGAATCTCGTTGTTCCGATTCTTGTTGCTATTGTTACAATCATGATTTCTCTCCCTTTGATAATCATTACCTCTTAGTTGAAATGTCTCTTTTTCGCGTCCCAATAACTGAGCTCTATCCACAATATCTGAATACAGACGAAGTTTAAGAGAAATGAGATAATGAATTTCAAGTTTCAAACATCATAAAAACATTTGAGTTATCCATTCCTCATTATCCACCAAATGGGTACAAACCGGGAAAGTTCAAAAAACATGGTCTCATACTATGATACATTCATGTTATTCTGCTCCAGTTTGATGAATTATACCTCCTTTATGTGGCGAATACTATCTGAGAAATACTTTTCATTGAAAAATTATTGGAACTCCACCCAAGACATCTCATGTGTCAAGAGATGAGTACGTTTCACTGATTCCCACCAGTGATCCCCATCTCCTCGTAGCATAAGGTGGTAAAAGAAACCTTGTGTTCATATGTGCATCGTAGTACATCCAATATTTTGGTAATTTGTTTGATCCATACTTCTTCCTTGAGTGGGTATGGTTTTTCAAAAAACTCAGGCGGTCCCAGCTCCTTGAATTGCTTAGTAGTGACTGAAAGTAGTATATATACGAGTCAATCATGTATGATGATAAAGCATATACTTTAGAAATGATCTTATTTATTTATTAATAAAAGTATTCATTTATTAAAGGTATTTAACTATCTACATGATGCTATTCTTATAATATGTAAATAACACATAGTTTTAAGCAATGCTTTTAGAATCGTGATGTTGATCATGCTAATAATATCTAAATTCTTCGATAGCTTAAGACTAAAATAGTTTCCAATCGATGGATTACTAAAAAGCTGATTAGTAAATCCGGATAGATTGGTACATATGTTGCTTGCTCATTGGATGATGATGATTTATCTCATTATCATTTGTGTGGAGACAATAAAGCAAGTATGTAGGTGCTTATTAGAGAATAAGTACACTGAACGTGACTCGCTAAGGAATACCTAATGGAGTTTTACTCACCTGTCAATAGGAATTCATAATGTGATAGTAGTACAAGTGATCCTCAGACTTGAGATCATCATAGTATCTTGTGTACAATGAATTATACTTTGACTTATTCCTTAAGACCCTTATGGTATATCAAAGGGTATGCTTGGGTGTAATAAGTTATATATAGAGATAATAAATGATCAATAAAGAATCTACCACTTCTAGTAAAAGAAGATATATGTCCTATGTGATTCGTTAAATGACAACCCAGGAATCCTTGGCCAAGGTGAAATGAAATTAGAAAGTAGTTTCTAATTTGCATTATTTGGAGTTGTGCATTTTCTGATCGAAATACATATAATTAAATAAAATAAGACTTGACAGTAAGTCCATGTCTTATATTTAATTGGGACATTGTATGGTGGAAGGATTGAATTGTACGATAACTATTAACTGAGGGGTTCTTTTATGATTAATATTAAAATTTATATTATCTGAAAAGTCGTTGATCGCTAAAAAAGCTTATCCATATTGTAGAATAAATATTATTTATTTAAATAGATTATTAGTTTAATTTATTTATTTAAATGAGATTAGAATTGTTCTAATTGAGTTATTCACAACCGGTTTAATATGGAGAACCTAAAGGATCACACTATAAAAGGAAGAATAATTATTTAAGAAGGATTAACATAATCCTAGTAATATGTTAAGTGTAATTAATTTAATCATTGATGATATAATAAATTAAATAGCTTAATGATTATTATTTAATATTTTGGAAATATTAAATATAAATTATTAAGAGAAGTCTTATTAATATTATTACAATTAATATTATTTTAATTTCTAAAGGAGTTTAGGAATTAATTTAATATTAGTACTCTCATTTATTCCTAATAAGATTAGGAGGCAAATTAATTAAAAGAGTTTAATTAATTATTCTCAATGGATTGGGAAACCTAACTAATTAAAGGAGTTTAATTAATTAAATGAAATCCTATTTCTAATTGGATTAGAAGGGTTGACCAATATCTATATAAGAGGAGTCTTATGTTAGATATCAGTTGATGTAATTTCAATTATTGGAGAGTACTCATTTTCTATAGATAATAGAAAACTATGGTTTAGCCAACCACCCTCCTTCTTGAACAATTCTTCTTTCTTGGTGGATCACCTCTAGAGGTCAAATACTTGGGTGGCTAACATTGATCAAAGGAAGGAATCAATCTCGGAGATCCAAGGAGATAGCGAAGAACAAGGAGTTGAACTCGTACCTATGGAAGCTTAGTTCTACAGTAGTATGATTCCTAAATTTCTTATTTATCATTTTAAATTAATAATTTGTATAAATGATGATCCGGGAAATTAGGTTGTAGAAAAATTTTAAACTCTGATTTTACCATGCTTCCGCTATTTTTGCAATTTGATTGCGCTATGATTCTTACAAACCTAACAATGGTATCAGAGCCAAATCTTTATGCGAGTTATTAATTGTTTTGATTTGATATATATACTTATATGTGTTTTGAATAATTTAATTGGGTATAATAGTTAGCTAGGAATTATATTTTTGGAGGAAAACTACAAAATTCGCGAACCAAGAAATTAGACACTGCCCAGCGGCGCTGCAGCGCCTGTCACAGGCTTGACTGCAGTGCTGCATCACCGGCTCCTTGTCCCTGGTGCTGACGTGGCGCTGCAGCGCTTGGATCCAGCTCTTCAGCAGCGCCGCAGCCTTGCCAGCTATATGGGTTTTTTGTAATGTGGCGCTGCAGCGCCGAATGCTAGTTCACTAACAGCGCAGCAGCGCCACCCCACCAAAAATAAAAAATTATTTTGTTTTATTTTTAAAATTAAGATAAAAGGTTTATTTTAATTAAAAATTAAAATTAAATATTTTTTTACTGTAATTCTAGATTAATAAAGTAGTTTATTAGATTTGGAATTGGATTAAAATAAGATATTTATTTTAATTAGAATTAGATTTATGCTAACTAATTAGAGTTGGTATTAGATTCCATGATAACTAATTAGAGTTGAAATTGGTTTCTGAAACTAACTAGGATTGCCCATTAAATCGATATCAATGTATATATTAAATATTTTATTTATTGATGCATAGGTGATATGTATGGAAATAAATGGGGTTGATTATGGACTATTAACCAATGTTATTAGATTTTATTTTAGTTGAATACTTGAATGAATGTGTTTTACTAAATAGGGTCTGCGTACCTCGTCTTCTTTAATTTTTTTAGATGTAAAATTCTATCTCCCTCCTATGTACTTCATCTTGACTGCTGATCAAGATTTATATTTAAATTAAATAGTTTATGTAATAGGACCAGTTATAATTATCTTGAAGAATTGGAGAACAAATTGCAAAGAATGCTTGAAGACCTATTTGTATGAAGCCCGGGTATAAATGTAATAGTTATGTTTAAATTTAATTCTTGCACTCCTAGGTTTGACCTTTTGGTTCACTTGGTGGCTCTAGTGAACCAAACTACAATAAAAAGTGTATAATCAATCCGGATAGAATATAGTATTCTATGTGCATGCTAGTATTATATATATATATACATTATATTTTATACAAACATGATTCGTATGTTTTAATAAAATGACGCATATTTTATATATATATATATATATATATATATATATATATATATGTGTGTGTGTGTGTGTGTGTGTGTGTGTGTGTGTGTGTGTGTGTGTGTGTGTTTGTGTGTGCTTGCGCGCTAAACAATATGAGACTAATAATAACAAATCCCTCAAAAAAATTATATTAAGTCTAAATTGTTCAAAGATATTTGGAATATCGAACGTCGCCTTCTAACATGATAAAATTAATAGAGCATTAAATATTTAATATGAGTTTGTTGTGATATCCACAAGACAAATATTAAGTATTTAAGATGTTAATTTATCACATTTGATGCTTATAAATAAAATTGAACAATATTGTTTTGATGCTTATAAATAAAGTGCTAGGTTGGACTTAACTCAGATAATTTTGATTCAGATGTGCTACCACTTGATCAAAATAATCTGAGAGGCAAAATAAAAAGAGTTACATATTGATGTAATTGACAAAGAGTTGTTTACCTATTTATTTATATATGGTTTGTTGGGCCTTCCACAAGGCTATATACATTTGAAATAGGATCCTTATTATTACTAGCAAACATTTAATTAGATTTTAACAAACTATATAAGTGAGGGTAATATAGTTTGAAGAAAATAGTGGGAGATACAAATTTAAAATAAGACCTAATTTATTTTGGTGTGCAAAATTAAAATGAATGTTTGCTAAAATATTGTCTTTTCACATGCAGAAATGTAAAAATGTCGAAACCACTAATTTCACTGCGTAGCGTACTTGATGCTAACAAACTAACCGGACCGAAATACACGGACTAGTTAAGGAATCTGAGAATAGTTCTCACTGTTGAAAAGATTTCTTATGTCCTAAATTCGCCTGTCCTTGGAACTGTTCAAGAAACAGCCTTTGAGGAAGAGATTGCCGCTATAGTAAAGTGGCAAGATGATGCATCTGTGGCTCAATGCATCATGCTCGCATCCATGAATAACGAGCTTCAGCATTAGCATAAAAATATGGATGCTCCTACTATGGTGCTTCACCTCAAGGAGTTGTATGGTGAACAAAGTAGGACTGCTAGATATGAGATATCAAAGGAGCTCTTTCGATCTCGGATGACCGAGGGCACTCCATTGAGACTCATGTCTTAAGGGTGATCAATCTAATTGAACGCCTTGGATAGCTTGGGTTCGACATGGATGGGGAGTTGAGTCAAGACTTAGTCTTGCAGTCACTCCCTGAGACCTTTTCACAATTTGTTGTGAATTTTCACATGAATAAGTTGGATGTCAGCTTGCCTGAATTACATAACATGTTGAAAACCGTAGAAGGTCACTTTTCATCTAAGAAGAACCATGTCTTAATGGTGGATGATTCTTCCAAGAAAAGGAAGAGGCCCAAGGTATCTTATGAAAAGAAGAAATATAAGAAGGCTAAGGGCAAGGTGAACAGGAAGGAACAAAAGAAACCTGATCTAGTTAGCAAAGGAATGTGCTTCCATTGCAACAAGTCGGGTCACTAGAAGAGGAGATGCAAGGATTTTCTTGCAGAACAAAAGCTTGGAGAAGCTTCAAATCCTAATCAAGGTTTGTTTATGATTAAAATTAATTTTTTAGAAAGTCAAAATTCTACTTGGGTATTAGATACCAGATATGGTTCTCTTATATGTAATACTATGCAGGGACTGGTCAGAAGTAGAAAGCTAAACAAAGATGAGGTTGTCCTACGAGTGGAAAATGGAGCAAAGGTTGTTGTAAGTCCATTAATTTTAATAATTGTTATTTTGTTCCGAATATCATTACAAACATTATTTCTATTTTTGTATTAGATATGGATGGATTTGACATTATAATAAAGAACAACAGTTGTTCTATTTATAATAACAATGTTTTATATGGTGTTGGTAATTTGCGAAATGGACTTTACATACTTGACTTGCATGAAAATATATTTCAAATTGAACAGACTAAGAAAAGGAAAAAAGATGATGCTAATTATACCTATATGTGGGACTGTAGACTCGGTCATATCAATAAAACAAGATTATCCAAGTTGTATAAGGATGGGCTCTTAGAGCTATCTAATTATGAATCATATCAAACTTGTGAATCTTGTCTCATGGGTAAAATGATCAAATCTCCCTTTAGTGGAAAAGGAGAAAGAGTTACAGAGTTGTTAGCATTGGATCTCACAGACGTTTATGGACCTATAACAGCGAATGCACGGAGAAGGTATTCTTATTTTATTACTTTCACTGATGATCACTCAAGATTTGGATATGTGTATTTAATGAAATACAAATCTGAATCATTTGAAAAGTTTAAAGAGTTCAGAAGTGAAGTAGAGAAACAAACTGGCAAAAGTTTTAAGATTCTTCGATCGGATCGAGGTGGAGAATACTTAAGCGGTGAGTTTCTCAATTGTCTCAAAGATAATGGTATAATCTTACAATAGACTCCACCAGGTACACCACAGTTAAATGGAGTATCTGAAAGGAGAAATCAAACATTGTTGGACATGGTTCATTCCATGATGAGTTATAAAGACTTGGGGTTGTCCAGCTTATGTCAAAAAGTTTGAAAATAATAAGCTATAGACTAAATCTGATAAGTGTAGATTTGTGGGATACCCTAAAGAAACACGAGGGTATTCTTTCTATCACCCAACTGATCAAAAGGAGTTTGTTATGAAACATGTTGCCTTCTTGGAAAAGAAATTTATCCATGAAGGGGTCAGTGGGAGTAAAATATATCTTGAAAAAGTTCAAGAACCACAAATTACTACGGATCAAAGTTAGGTACCTGACCAAGTGGATGAACCTACTGTACCACACCCTATTCGTAAATCTGGAAGAGTACCGAAGATACCTGATAGGTATGGATTCATTTTAGAGGATGACGATGAGGTACTCATCATGAATGATGATGATCCATTAAATTACGAACAGGCTGTGAGTAATAAAGACTTAAAAAAATGGCTAGAAGCAATGAAACTCGAGATGGAATCTATGGATGAGAGCCAAGTATGGACTTTGGTTTCACCACCTGAAGGCATTAAGCTTATTGGGTGTAAATGGATCTTTAAAAGAAAGACTGGAGCGGCCGGCAAGGTAGATACCTATAAGGCCCGACTGGTTGCAAAAGGTTTCAAACAAATCAAGGAGTTGACTATGATGAAACCTTCTCAGCAGTAGCTATGCTCAAGTGCATTCAGATTTTACTTGCGATTGAAACTTATTACGACTATGAGATCTTGCAGATGGACGTGAAAATGACCTTTCTCAATGGGAAACTTGAGGAGGATGTATATATGACACAGCCAAAGGGATTTGTTTCAAAGGTTGGAAAAAATCAAGTCTGTAAGCTGCAACGATCCATTTATGGATTAAAGCAAGGTTCTCGTAGATGGAACATCCGTTTTGATGAGACAATCAAAGAGTTTGATTTTATCAAAAACAAGGATGAACCATGTGTGTACAAGAAGGTTAGTGGGAGCGTTGTTTCATTCCTTGTATTATATGTTGAGGATATATTACTGATAGGGAATGATATGCCTATGCTACAATCAATCAAAATGTGGTTATCTAAACACTTCTCCATAAAAGGACTTGGGAGAAGCATCCTATATTTTGGGAAATTGGGAGAAAGATGACGACGACGTGCGCATCATGAATTATGATGATCCATTGAATTACGAACAGGCTATGAGTAATAAAGACTCAAGGAAATAGCTTGAAGCCATGAAATTTGAGCTGGACTCCGTAGATGAGAACCAAGTGTTGGGTTTGTACGAAATCGTGGGCGCAATCAAATTGCAAAATTAGCGGAAGCATAGTATATCAGAGTTTAAAAAATTTCTACAAAACCATTACCCGGATCATCCTTTATGCAAATTATTAATTTAAAACGATAAATAAGAAGTTATGGAATCATACCCTTGTAGAACGAAGCTTCCACAGGTACAAGTTCAACTCCTTGTTCGTTGCGATCTCCTTGAATTTTTGGGATAGATTCCTTCCTTTGATCAACGTTAGCCACCTAAGTGTTTGGCCTCTAGAGGTGATCCTCCAAGGAAAATGAATTACTCAAGAAGGAGGGTGGTTGGCTAAACCCTAGTTTTATATCCTCTATAGAAAAAGAGTACTCTCCAACAATTGGAATTGCATCAACTGATATCTAACATAAGATTCCTCTTATATAGATTTGGTTAACCCTTCTAATCATATTAGAAATAGGTTTTTGTTTAATTAATTAAACTCCTTTAATTAAATAAGCTTCCCAATCATATTGGGATTAATTAATTAAACTCTTTTAATTAACTTGCCTCCTAAACTTATTAGGAATATGTTGGAGTACTAATATTAAATTAATTCCTAAACTCCTTTAGAAATTAAAATAATAATAATTGTAATAATATTAATAAGGCTCCTCTTATTAATTTATATTTAATATTTCTAAAATATTAAATAATAAACATTAAGCTATTTAATTTATTCTATCAACATAGATTAAATTAATTACACTTAATGCATTATTACGATTATTCCATTACATTCTTAAATAATTATTTTTCCTTTTATGGTGTGACCCTTTACGTTCTCCATATTAAACCGGTTGTGAATAAATCAATTAAAATAATTATAATCTTATTTAAATAAATAAATTAAACTAATAATCTATTTAAATAAATAATAATTATTCTACAATAGGAATAAGCCTCCCTAGCGATCAACGACTTTTCAGATAATATAGATTTCAACATTAATCATAAAAGAACCTATGAGTAAATAGTTATCGTACAATTCAATCCTTCCACCATACAATGTCCCAATTAAATATAAGACATGAAATTACTGTCAAGTCTTATTTTATTTAATTATATGTATTTCGATTAGAAAATGCACAACTCCAAATAATGTAAATTAGAAACTCCTTTCTAATTTCATTCTGCTTTGGCCAAGGACTACTGGGTTGTCATTTAACGAATCACATAGGACATATCTTTTCTTTTACTAGAAGTGATAGATTTTTTATTGATCATTCATCATCTCCATATGTAACTTATTACACCCAAGCATACCCTTTGATATACTCAAAGAGTCTTAAGGAATAAGTCAAAGTATAATTCATTACACACAAAATACTATGTTGATCTCATGTCCAAAGATCACTTGTACTACTATCACATTAGGAATTCCTATTGACAGGCAAGTAAAACTCCATTAGGTATTCAATAGCGAGTCACGTTCAGTGAACTTAATCTCCAATAAGCACCTATATACTTGCTTTAGTGTCTCCACACAAATGATCATGAGATCAATCATCCTCATCCAATGAGCAAGCAACATATGTACCAATCTATCCGGATTTATTAATCCCTTTTTTAGTAATCCAACGATTGGGAACTATTTTAGTTTTAAGCTATCTAAGAATTTACATCTCATTAGCATGATCAACATCATGATTTTAAAAGCATTGCTTAAAATTATGAGTTATTTACATATTATAAAAATAGCATTATATAGATAATTAAATGCCTTTAATAAGTGAATACTTTTATTAATAAATAAATAAGATCGTCTCCAAAGTATATGCTTTATCATCATACATGATTGTCTTGTATGCATACTACTTTCACCAAGTATGGACTTTGGTTTCACCGCCTGACGACATTAAGCCTATTGGGTGTAAATGGGTCTTTAAAAGAAAGACTGGAGCGGACAGCAAGGTAGAGACCTATAAGGCCCGACTAGTTGTAAATGGTTTCAAACAAAAACAAGGAGTTGACTGTGATGAAACTTTCTCACTAGTAGCTATGCTCAAGTCCATTCGGATTTTGCTTGCGATTGCAGGTTATTACGACTATGAGATCTGGCAGATGGACGTGAAAACGGCTTTCCTCAATAGAAAACTTGAGGAGAAAGTGTATATGACACAACTACAGGGATTTGTTTCAAAGGTTGGAACAAATCAATTCTGTAAGCTGCAACGATCCATTTATGGATTAAAGCAAGCTTCTCGTAGATGGAACATCCATTTTGATGAGATAATCAAAGAGTTTGATTTTATCAAAAATGAGGATGAACCATGTGTGTACAAGAAGGTTAGTGGGAGCGCTGTTTCATTCATTGTATTATATGTTGATGATATATTACTGATAGGGAATGATATTCCTATGCTACAATCAATCAAACTCTAGTTATCTAAACAGTTCTCCATGAACGACTTGGAAGAAGCATCCTAATTTTTGCGGATAAAGATCTATAGAAATATATCTAAAAGGATGCTTGGCTTATCATAAGGAACGCACAATTACTCGATGCTAAAGAGATTTAGCATGGAAGATTCTAAAAAAGGTCTCATGCCAATAAGCCATGGAATACATCTCTCCAAGAATCATAGGTGGAATGACTTGCGCTGTAACTCATCTCCATCGTTGAGCATATTCTCTAAATGACTCAGAACTTTGTTTCTTGATTTTGGTTATCTGGTATCTGTCTGGAGCAAGCTGAGACTGGAAGCTGTATTGACTGAGGAAGGCATGGGCCAACTCTTCCCAACTGTGAATTTTGGAGTTGTCTAGACGTGCGTACCAGGCTCTAGCCTCTCCGGTCAGACTCTTCTAAAATAATTTCATTTGAAACTTCTCGTCCTCTACATAGGATCCAAGTTCTCCAATGAATACTTTCAAGTGAGTGTAGGGGTCTCCCAATCCATTATATTTCTCAAAATTAGGAGTTCTAAATTTTTTGGGATAACGAGCCCCAGGGAATATACAGAGGTCTGAATAATTGACACTGCCAAATGTCCCAGTCCCTTTGATAGACCGAATGGTTTCTTCTATCTGTTGTACTTTCTTTAGAATATCACCAGCTTCCTGTTATTTGTTGAGGGGGGTGATTTCAGGGGTTTTGTTGGTTATGTCCTGGTTTTGTGGTCTAGGAATCTGAGTCTCGACTTTTTCGGTCTCTTGACTGCCACCACTACCACCAGGTGTTCCTGGTTCTGTGTGAGCTTGGACTTGCTTCCCTTTAAGAGCCTTACTTTGTTTTCTTGGGAAATTGGCCAATTTAGCTATCTGATTCTTTAGTCCTTCAAACTTTTCCCTAGAGACAGGGGCGAATTCTGGCTGAGCACTCAAAGTCATGTTCGTGGGTGGACTTAGTGCTTTCTTAGACTTAGATCTAGTGACAGGACAAATTTTTTACCTACAACAAAACGTAGGTGTGTCAATTTCCTGAGGTAGGTATGGATAGGATGCATGCTATGATGTGTTTTTGTGGTTTTTTGATCTTATCCTGCAAAACAGAGATCAGTTGTTTCGATGATAGGATGACAAGATGTATTATAATGGGAAATGTAAAATTTTCATTATGATATTTTAATTGTGCTTCTTTACATTGGAATTGAAAACTTGACATTGAATTTGAAAGAGTAAGGTATGAAGAAGCTTCCCATCTGATTTGGTTAATCAGAGGCTGACCTATCTTAGGCTACTCTCGTGGGTTTTTGGCATGAAGGTCCCCAGATCATCGCAATCTACTAGAGGGGAAATTAATCCGAGCTTTCAACTGGAGCGAATCTAGGGTGGTGTATTTTTATGAGCCCCAGAGACTAAGCCGTCCCCAGAGACATTACTTATCACCGACTGGTTTTAGCCTTTCGGAGGAGGAATCACACAACATACATTCACATATATCATGTCTCACCGTTATGCATATGATGTCATTGGTGCGAAGCATTAATATGGGTGCAAAGCTCTAAAAAGCAGGTAAACATTCATTCACATTCATTCAATGTAAAGACGCAGCATTCATGCATTCATTTAATGTAAAGTCGCAGCATTCACACTTACACAGTTTTGAAAAGGGAAATTTTTTAAAAGATTTGAACGCGACCTAAGCCCTCTACTGTCCCCAACAGAGTCACCACCTGTCGATGTCGAGGAAAAAATCCGCTCATCGGGTAACGACCTAGATCTTTCTTTCTTCCTAAATTATCTCTACCCTTACTTTTTTTATTTGTGAAAAAGGTTTTGAAGGGTTTTTTTAGGAAAAGGCCAACATGTATCATGTCGACGATTGAACGTTTTTATAAAGTCGCCAGCTGGTAAATTTGAAATGGTTGTACCAACTCAACCGAGTTTTGTTTGAAAGAGGCCCAATTACTGGACACTATCGATACTTGATCTTTGAAAACAAAGTTTGAGTTCGGGGGCTTGGTTAAGTGTGGGGAAGGTGTTAGGCACCCCGCAACTCCCGTGTAAACATGGTACCGCATCTTTATAATATTTCCCTTTTAAATCTGCAATCTGTGTGTACATGCTTGAAGAAATTGGGCCTATGCTTTGATTGGAAGTATGTTTATGCATAGTTGAACCTATATACGAACGATTTGATTTGATTTACAAAAAGTCTTTGATTTGATTTGCAAAAAGAATTTGATTTGATTTGCAAAAGTGTTTGATTTGATTTGCAAAAGCTTCTTTTTTTCGATAAGATTATTAAACTGATGTTTTGAAAGAAAGTTTTCAAACCCTTAAGCTAACATAAGATTTGAAGCATATCGATACTTCAGTTTTATCTTTTCAGCCTTAAGGCTCAATTTGAATGGTGATTGTCGGGCTGCGAAGCATCCTCGACCACATATATACAAGTGTCGGTCTCCTCATGGGCATGATAGCCATCGGAGGGACTTTGACACGATAAATCATATTTTCATTATGTTGAGACCTTAAATCCAGATAACTGTTTTAAGGTCTTTTGTATGTACATTTTTACAAAAAAACTGGCAGAGTACATTTGTAAAGTGGAGTTTGTCCATCGTGGGAATTAGATTCTGATCTGTTTAATCATGAATCCCATGATTCCTAGGCTCATATAGGGAGGTCGATAAACCTGCACAGCTCAAATTTGTACAGAAATATATCTAAATATCGCCAGAACCAAGGATTCATAAGTAAATCCTGATTCGCATCTGGCTGAAGCATTTGTTTCCCACTAGATAGCGATCTAAGGGCCGCGAGGTAGCTTTCATAACTAAAACTACAAAAAATACTAGATTTAAAGAAATCTCAGCCATTCTAGCTTTCCGGTCCCATCTGGAAGTATTTTGAACCGTTTGAAAGCTAGAGTTGGCGAGATTTAAATAAATCTAGTTCGCCCGCAGAAATGTCAGTGTCGATTCATATCAAATAAATATTTAAAGTAAGAATTTAATAAAAATGAGTAAAGCAATATATATATATATATATATATAATTATGTATACAAAAGCTGTAAAGGGCGATGGGTTTTCACACTGGTGCCCGGACTGAAATGTAAATACATATATATATATATATATATATATATATTTATAAAAACTGTATAAAAGCCACGGAATGATCCAGGCTGGACAGAATGTAAATATATATATAAAAGCTGTAAAAAGGGCGATGGGTTTTCACGCCTGTGCCTAAGGGTGTAAACGAGTCGAATCGAAGCGAACAGAGAGCTACTCGGATTCGACTCGAAATGATAAATTCGTACTCGAATTCGACTTGAATTCAATTTATATTCAAAAAATTCTACTCAGATTCGACTCGACTCGAATATTTACTACTCGAATTAGATCCGACTCGGCTCGAATTATAATCAAACTACTCGCGAGCTTCAAATTCAAGCTCGAATTCGAGTCTCTACATAATAACTAGTTTTATAATAAACATAATTATAAATTGAATTTATTATTTTACTTAGAAATGAGAAAATATATTTACTATTACACTTTGCAAATATAAAATTATATTTAATATTAAAAAAAAAATAATATTTAATTATTCTAATTTGATTTAAATTTGTATATATTATAAGAGAATATATCGAGTATCTAATCAAATTTGTATCAATCGAGCATGTATCGAATCACACAGAAGAATTCAAGTAGTTTGAATCTTAAACGAGTCGAGTATAACCTTGCTCAGATTCTACTGATATTTTTATTCGAACTATTTTTAATGCTCAGATTTGGATCATATTATTAACGAATCTGAGTCTCGCTCTTATTTTCTCGAGTCAAACCTGAATCGAGCCCGAACCGTTTGGCTCGTTTATAGCCTTACTTGTGCCTGGACTAGAAAGTAAATATATATATATATATATATATATATATATATATATATATATTTACAAAAAGATGTAAAAGCCACAGAATGATCCAGACTAGACATAATTAAAATATATATAGAAAAACAGTAAAGGGCGGTGGATTTTCACTCCGAGGCCCGAACTGGAAAGTAAATATATATATATATAGATAGAAAATTAGACAAACCAGGACTGGGAAGATAACCCAGTATGATGAATGGTGCAAAAATAGTAAAAAGGCCACAGAATGATCCAGCCCAAACTGGGAATGTAAAAAGGGCACAAGATAACCCAGTGTGGTGAATTTTGCTTATATATGCATATATATATATATATATATATATATATATATATATATAGTAAAAAGGGCACAAGATGATCCAGGCCGAACTGAAATGTAAATATATATATATAGATAGAAAAATAGTCAACCAAGATTGAGAAGATAACCCAGTGTGGTGAATGTTGCTTATATATGCATATATATATATATATATATATATATATATTAAAATTCCATGAATTTGACATCTAGGCTTGACAAAATTGAAAAGTTAGTATATATACAGTTAAATATATAAAAAAAAAAAGAAGCTAAACCCGAACTGAGAAGATAACCCACTCCGGCGAAGTTGCTTAATACGAAGATGCAAGTATATAAAAGTTGCTGGAAGCGACGGATCGCAAATCTGAGTTATAGAAACGCTAGAAAATGCATTTAGGTACTAAAATGTACCAAAAGTAAAAAAAAAACGGCCACGAAATTGAGTTCCGGGCATATTTAGAAAACGAAACTAGATATGCAAGTGTATATAAGTGTGAAGAAGTAATAATAACTTTCTGATCGTAAAAATACTCACAATGGACAGCTACACGGGCTTTTTGCCAAATCGTAGACTTTAAACGTCCAAATCTACCGGTTATTTTCTGATATGTGGTAGTATGTGGGTATATTAATGTGTTAGAGTGAAATTTTTTTGGTTTGGAAGACAAGAAAATAGCTGGAAAACCAAACGGGCAGGGGTTCAGAGTGTTTTTGAATTCTTTAAATGAGCCGGGGGTCACCACATATGTATAGGCCTTGGAGCCTCCACTCTACCTGCTGCTACCGCAGGTAGAGGTGCAGCTCCACGTGGCAGGGCCCACGTGGTAGGTCCCATTGCATCGAAGTACATGCACTCCGTTCAAAGCAAGGTCTGATTCGAAACTTTCTAACTTTTGATCGGAGCGTCCGTTTGAGGTTTGATGTACCTTTTCGGAAAGCTCTTGTCGAGAGTGTCACAATGACCTGGGATAAAATATTTTTTGGGTCCAGGAAGACGGGTTCATAACCAAGTCTTCGATTCCCCAAAGTTTGGCCGTTGAACTGTTTTGCGCTATTTGCACTCGGGATTTTTTTTATGGTTCGTTCTGACCTTTCTGGAGTCAAATCAACTTGAGTTTGACTGAATCATCTTAGAGTTGGTAAAATGACCGTTTTGCCACTACCGGGCTTGCCTTCAGTGTCAACATGGCCTTTGATTGACTTCCTGGGGTTGTTTCCAAGATTTCGATCCCATTCGAGTCTGTTTGTCCTCAGTGTTGTCTCTAAGACTAACTTGGTCGCTCCAGGTTTTCCTCTGGAGATGTTGTGATGCTTCAGGATTATTTTTGAAGTTGATCTGACCTCCCGGGTTAAGATCGGGGATGACCTGCACCTCCTGGGTTGAGACCGGGGCTGACCTGTACCTTCCGAGTTAAGACCGGGGCTGACCTTTACCTCCCGGGTTGAGACCGAGGCTGACCAGTATCTCCCGAGTTGAGACTGGGGCTGACCTATTCTCCCGTGTTGAGACCGGGCTGACCTGTACCTCCCGGGTTGAGACCGGGGCTGACCTGTACCTTCTGGGTTGAGAGACCGGGGCTGACCTGTACCTCTTAGGTTGAGACCGAGGCTGACCTGTATCTCCTGAGTTAAGACCGGGGCTGACTTGTACCTCCCGGGTTGAGACCAGGGCTGACTTGTACCTCCCGGGTTGAGACCGGGGATGACCTATACCTCCTGGGTTGAGATCGGGGCTGACCTGTACCTCTCCAGTTGAGATCAGGGCTGACCTGTACCTCCCGTATTGAGACTGGGGCTGACCTATACCTCTTGGGTTGAGACCGGACCTGACCTGTACCTCCCGGGTTGAGACCGTGGCTGACCTGTACTGCCCAGGTTGAGACCGTGGCTGACCTGTACCTCCCGAATTGAGACCGAGGCTGATTTGATGACCTGATATTAAGACTGGGGTTGATTTGATAACCCGGTATTGCGACCGGGGTTGAGTTGATGACCCAGTATTGGGACATGGGTTGATTTGATTACCCGGTATTGAGACCAGGGTTAATTTAATGGCCCGATATTGAGACCAGGGTTGAGTTGATAACCCGGTATTGAGACCGGGGTTGATTTGATGGCCCGGTATTGAGACCAGGGTTAATTTGATGACCCGATATTGAGAACAAGGTTGATTTGATGACCCGGTACTGAGATCAGGGTTGATTTGACGGCACAGTATTGAGACCTGGGTTGATTTGATGGCCCGGTATTGAGACCGGGTTTGAGCTGATGGCACGATATTAAGACCATCATTGATTTAATGGTCAGGTATTGAGACCGGGGTTGATTTGATGGCCCGATTTTGAGATCAGGGTTGAGCTAATGGCCCGATATTTAGACCGGTGTTGAGTTGATGACCCGTTATTGAGACCGGGGTTGGTTTGATGTCCCGGTATTGAGATCGGGGTTGATTTGAAAAGACAGTCTTGCCCTCCTATAGTGTTAGTAACAGGGAAAGAAATTTCTATTGTCTACAGATGCCCCTCTTTATCATTTTCATGCAATTTAATGAAATGAACAGGATAAAAATTAGTAGACACGGGAAATTCAAGTGCAAAGGGGAGGCAATGCATAATAAGTTATGTCATGAATGTCAAATACCTTCGAGGGGGTAAGGTTATCACTAATTGATTACGTTAGTTTCTGCTCGGGATAACGTTATTTATGATAACCCTTGTGGCGGTACTGTCCGACAATTACTGGTAGGATAACTACTGATAGGTTATCAGAGTTAGTCTATCATAGATTGTTCTTGTCTCATTCTGCTGGGGATGATGTTATCCGTGACGTTCCTGCTAACTCTGATAAAGATGATAGTATTGATGCTACCTTGGTTTGAGGCTCATGGTTTTCATGTCTGTCATTACTTTTCACAAGGCAAATTTTCCTTCCCGTCTGATGTCGTTGTATCTTTCTGCCGATTTCTCCGCTGGGGATACATCTCGGTTACAAAGTACCTCAGTGCTTTCGATGCCTATCTTGATGATAACTTACACCGGTAGTTTAAAATAGGGGGATTGAATCACCAATCCTTCTCGGTGCTCTATTTAAGGATGTGTATAACAGATTCCATCATCGGGGATGGATTATTATATTTCTTCCGTCACCGGATCACTTTTGATGCTTCGCGCGGGTTGCGCCAACGGCTGAGACATCGCTGAGGTTGAACCAATGGTTGATACTTCATTGGGGTTGAGCCAATAACTAAACTGTCCTTGGTCTGTACCCGATGCTTCACTGGGGTTGTGCCAACGGCTGAGACATCGCTGGGGTTAAACTAATGGCTGATACTTCATTGGGGTTCAGCCAACGGCTGAACTGTCCTCGGTTCGTACCAGACGCTTTGCTGGGGTTGTGCCAACGGCTGAACTGTCATCTGTCTATACCCGATTCTTTGCTGGAGTTGAGCCAACGACTGAACTGTCACCGGTCTGTACCAGATGCTTCACTGGGGTTATGACAACGGCTGAAATGTCACCGATCTGTACCCGACGCTTCGCTGGGGTTGTGCCAACGGCTGAACTGTCATCGGTTTGTACCCGACGCTTCGCTGGGGTTGTGCCAACGGCTGAACTGTCATCAGTCTGTACCCGACGCTTCGCTGCGGTTGAACCAACGGATGAACTATCACCAGTCTGTACCTAATGCTTTGTTGGGGTTTAGCCAATGGCTAAACTATCACTGGTCTATACCCGATGCTTCGCTGGGGTTGTGCCAATGGCTGAACTATTATCAGTCTATACCCGACGCTTCGCTGGGGTTGAGCAAATGGCTGAACTGTCACCGGTCTGTACCCGATACTTCGCTGGGGTTGTGTCAACGGCTGAACTGTCACCGGTCTATACCCGATGCTTCGCTGGGGTTGAGCCAATGGCTAAAATGTCACCGGTCTGTACCCGACGCTTCGCTAGGGTTGTGCCAACAGCTGAACTGTCACCGGTCTGTACCCGATGCTTCGAAAATGGCAGTTTTCTGCAGTTTTGCGTAGTTTTTTGACAGTTTTTCAGCATTCTTCATCATTGATCACCAGACATTTCTTCAGGATGAATACTAAGGGTTTTCAGGGAGTTCCCCTTTTTGTTAGGATTCAGCTGCTTAAAAGCAAGTTTTCGGGACAAACCGCTCAATCGCGTAGCTATTTTTCTTCAAATTTGACTTGGCAGCTCATATGAACTCCGTTTCAACTCAAACTGAACCGAGCCAGAGGAAGCGGGGCCCACCTTGGGGAGCCACAGGTAGAGGTGCGGCTACTATAGGTGGGCTCGCTTCTACCTGTGGCTTTATAATGGCTGCGGGAATTCATTTGAAATCAGTTTTATTTCGAGTTTTAAATGGAATCTAATTTTCTTTTTCAGATCTACGGAGCTCAGGTAGCCTTTTTTAGATTCTGTCAATTCCCACGAGTTCAGCGCATCGTAGGTAATGTTTTACATCCTTTTTTGCAAGTTTTGACCGTTAAAAGCATGTAAACCACGCAGGGTGCTTTCAGACGCAATGTATGAAAAATATATGCCTATATGACTTGCTAAAATTTTTTTGACTTCATATGTAAGCATATATTACTGTAATGCATGTTTGGATGTAAGAAAATTTAAATTCTGAGACAGTCATATTTTGCTCTTTATGATCAGTTTACTCATTCTTTTTGAGGCCTAGCGAGCTTGGATTTCAACTAAAAATGTCTATGGCAATTTGGCTACCATGTGAAGTTTACTTTTGATTTTATTTCATAGATATGAACTATTCCTATTTTTGGAAAAGTGTGCTACTGAATGGCCACCTAGACATGCCTGTGTGCATGCGGACAATCCATTTTACAAAAGAAACTCTGGCGAATATTTTTCAAAATCCCAAACATTTAATAAAAATGCAATTTTGACTCTACTTGGGATTTTTGACTAACCCGTGCACGTTTTTAGGATTAGCTTTTGAAAAAATCATGTATTTTTGACTATACGGGGGATTTTTGACTTATCCATGCATGTTTCAGGACTTAGAAATGCATAAAATACTGATTTAAATTAATAAGACACACGTTTTAGGCTAACCACACCATTTCTAAGGTGATTTGGATACTTTGTCCAGGTGATGGACCGAGATAGACCCGACAGTGCTAGTAGGGTAGTTTCAGGAGTTAGACGGAAGCGAGCTTGTGATGTTCCTCAGCCACGTCCAGCTCGATCGCCTCGCAGATTAGCAGAGTCGGTGATCTTTCCAGCCTAGGACGAGCAGTCGATTGATATTGATGATGAGCAAACTCTTTTTGCTACTCCTGCCCCAACTCAAGCCCCATGTACGGAGCTTCCGGGCATTGTTGTATTGATCCAAGAGTTATTGGGAGACTTGAGTTGTCATCCATCATGATTTCTTCACGCCAATGAGGTGACTTGAAGTTTTCTTCTCTCTGGATTCTCTTTCTTTCTTTTTCCATTCTCGGAGCATAGGTTTTTGACATAGTTTGGCTTTTGATGCAGGTTTCTGGCTTTACGCAGCCCAGAGGGAACTGATTTAATGTGCACCCCTCTACCACACTTTGCACCAGGAGTACAGGGATATTGTTGACGGCTGGGGGTTTCAGGCCTTCTTTTCTATTCTTCCCCCCCGTTGCCCCTAGGGTTATACGAGGGCTTAGTCTGAGCGCTGGTTCCACCAGACTAAGTCTCTTCATTTGTTGGACTGTGAGGTGATGATGACCCTTATGGATTAGAGGTTCATCACCGACATTGAGTTTGAGGGTGAGCCCGTGGCTGTCATGGCTGACATTACGCCCACTGCTGTTCGATCCCTACTGGGAGTTCCTTTGTCGGCGCTCAAGGGTCGAACGGTCCGATCTGGTCCCTTAAGCTTAGATGCCTAGAGTGGGGCTTTACTTGAGCCTCTGCTTGATGATCAGAGGGTTAGGGATCGCATCCAGATGCGATTATTTTTGTAATACCCGATAATTTCCATATATTATTAAATAAATATATTAATGGAAATGAGAATTTATTTGAATATAAATGATTTTGTGTTATGAGATGAATTAATTCAATTATATATAATTGAATAATTATAATAATTGAGAAATTGGTGGAGTTTGTGATAAACTCGTTGATTGCCTCGTGTGGCACAGTGACGTAATATAAGAATGATTATATTAATTTAAGCGAACAATTAATCTATATTAATTGTTAATCGAAGAATATTAATTAACTGTTATAAAATACTAATGAGGATTGATTAATAATATGTGATTATTATTATTGCAAGAAACATAATAATAATGAGCAACGTGTTTATAAATATAATAAGATTTATATCAAAGTGATAGTTAATCATATAAAGGTTAATTAAATTGTTATGGAGGTTAACAATTATATTGATTGATGTAGGATATGTGTATATTATTAATTAATAAGATGAGAAATTATATGTGCAAGCATGCGAATTAAATGTATAGTAACTATATGTTATGATATGTGTAGGTGACAAATGATGTGTGGATATACATTAAAATAATGTATCATGGATCTATTATAAATAATTGTTGAGTAATACAATTTAATAATATATGATATAATGTAATGTGGTAGTATCCGATTGTATTATATCGGTAAGATAAAATGTACATAGATTATATGTATTCAAATTACATTTATTACATTATGGGGAGAACATTGTAATTATAACCTAAGAGTACATATAATATATAACATAAGTGTAGCATATAGTCCATTTGTAAGAATGCTGAGATTTGCTTGGCTTGTCCCAATATAATAGTCACTCTCCTTTTTCCTCATTCACGTGCACAGCCATTATGGCCTAAGCCTATTGCTTCTCCTTAAACTCAGTAAATTTCCATAGCCTTGTAGCAATGATGAGCAAGGGAGTGGTTTTAATGATGGATTCTAACAACTAAATACCTACCATTCTATAACCATCATGCAATTTGTCAATCCGTTAGTTTGATTTGGGAGTTAGAAGCTTGGACTGTGTATTCATTCTTCTATATAAAGGAACTCCCTGCACCTTCATTTCATTTCTAAGAGAAGAGAGTATACTGTGATTGTCTATTTAGTTCAGAAGGAATTTCTATAGTAGCATCAGCAAGCTTACTCCATAACAGAGGTATAAATCCCCTTCGTGTCTTCATTTTCATTTTCTGTCAAAAGAACTCCATTGTTGTTCTCTGAGTTTTGTTGAAATTCTTGATTATGCCAAATTGGTTCATGATTGGGTAGTAGAACCCTTATATTGTTGTTATATGAACATACACACATGATGGAACCACTGAATAGTCTTTCATTTCCATTGTTCCTCTTCAATTTCTGTAAATACATGAAATTCGTAAATTAGTTAGAGTTCATGAAATTGGGAATTGATAATTGCTATTGACTATTATATAAGCATATATGTATGTGTTAGTAAGTTAAACAAGTCTAATATCTGGGTATGGTATGTTGAAATCGATGAAATGGGAGGTTTTGGGTCGGTTTTCGCTGCCGTCTGAGCCGAAAAACTGCCTCGACCCCGCAGCCCCGCAGCCCGCGCCGCAGCGCCACACGCGCCGCAGCCCGCGCCGCAGCGCCGCACGCAGCGCCACTCGCGCCGCAGCGCCAGTATTAAGCTACTGTGCCGCGCCGCAGCGCCAGCCTCTGTGTTCAGTTTTCTGCATTCTGCAACAAAACTGTTATGCACCAATTGTTTGATTTTTGTTTAAACAAGCATGGGAGCATGATTAATACATATATATAAACCTAATGAGGCAATGTAAGCATGTTTTAGTATATTAGCATGCATGGTTAACCAAACGACACATAGTTTGGAAACGAATTTAATGTTTCATAAACGACGTTAACATATATAGAGCATGTTTACATACTGACCTTGCAAGCACGTTAGTACCACCTAGAGACACATGAAGTGCATGTTAGCTTATCTATATTGGTTCCGTAATAAAATGTGAACATGTGAACCTAACTAGTGCTCATTCCTAACAAAAATATAAGTTTGAAGGTGGATATGATCATGTAAATGCTATATAGTCATTTTGATGTTATGAGCATGTTTAGATAACTTTGAAATATATGAATGAAGCCTTAACTTGTGTTTATATAGTTCGTAAGGAAGCATGAACATGTTAGGCTCTATTAGTAAGATTCACCAATAGAAATACAAGCCTTGCACATGAGCATTAACACGATACGTGGAGATTTAAATTCTGATATTTATGGACACATGTGATAGTACTCTTAGACTCATTCATGTGTCATGCATATATATATACCATGATTGGTTGCCGTGATTAAAGTTTAGCATAAACAAAGCATGTTTTTAAGATAATAACAATGCTAGCTACATATATGCAATACGAGTACTCATGAGCATGACTAATACAAGTTATATGAATATCTTATGTGTTTAAAAGCAATCATGTTAGACCATATGAGTTCGTGTCCTTGAATGGCTTTAAGTATTAGCTTAAGAACCTATACCATGTACGATTGGATTTGGAAAAGTTATACAAGCATGAAAGTATCCTTTAAATATGAATACATGCTATGCGATATTATATGATGTTACTTGAACCCGATTTTGACGGTTAACTTAAGGAGATGTCGTAACTTGCTAAAATGAAATATATTTAGTATTGATTGTGGTCTTATGTGATATTAATAATATGCAAGCATGTTTGCTAATTGTTGAGATCTTATATAATATGAGAATGCGTTTAAACTATAAAGAAGGAACGTTAAGGATAGAAATTATATTCTATATAACTGTGTAGCTAGGTACAACTTAGCTTATGTGTTGATCGTATATTCAAAGAGAAAATGTGAAGTTAAATTATATGACTAATGAATATCATATATATACGTAACTGTATTACGATAGGAATTCGAAAGTGTTGATTGCTTTTCGTGGATAAACTACGCTAAAGGCAAGTTCTCTTACTTACACTCTCTTAAAGTGCAAGTATCCTAACCGACGCATTTACTTTATGCAAGGAAAGCTATGATTGTGAAAGTTTCCTAACTTATACTCTTTTACTATGCAAGTATTCTATCTTGTGTATTGCGAACAAGTTTTCTATTTAATCGGTTGAATTGAATTAGCATACTTGAACTCTTATTTCATTAAAGCTAGTATTCATGTTGAACTTAGTATTGTTCTTGAATATTGTGAAAGTGTCTATGCCATTTGATTCGGCTAGACTTATATTATTGAAAAGCGACCCAAACTAATTGATTAGTGCGGGATCTTGTATTTGACTGAGAAGAACAACCTTCTTTGAAGGGAATATATAATTGTCGGAGAACCGACGTGCACACTTGAGTATGGTTGATTGTTATGCATAACAAGGGTACTTTAGGCTGATCACCTGTTGTACCTGTTTTTGTTGGATTTTCAGTTTATTACTGTCAATTCTAGTAGAAGTTCATAGTCCGTAGTGACTACTCAGTATTCAATTATTTGAAATCTTGAATTGACTTATTATTGAATCATATTGATATTATCCTGTCCTTAGCGACTGATATTGAGAACTGTTGATATTCTTGTTATTCTTGAACTATCAAATCTTGTTATACCCTTTCGAGAATTGAGAATCTTATTACTCACCCTAATTGTATATTACTTGCTGGGCAATTTGTGCTCATTCTTGCTTTCCCTAAAACATTTCAGTTAAGGCAGAGCATGGTGAACCTTCGGGCGTTGATAAGGGCAAGGGCAAAGCTACCAACTAGCTTATGTCTGTTATGTTTTAAATATATTAATATTGTATGAAGATGATGTAGTAAGACTGGATTTGATTATGTTTAAGCTTAAGTTAGATTATGTAATAAGTCGTTAACTGATATTATTATGTAATCTATTAAGTACTGTAGGTTGCGAGACTTGGGGGAATAATTATAATAAATCATTGTAAATTATTCTAGAATAGATTTTCCGCTGTGGTTGTGTGATATTTAGTTATCATTATTGCGATGTATTACCATGAGCACGTGATGAACCGAATTCGAGAGACCAAGTGGCGATCCTGGAATTTGGGGGCGTCATAATTTTTGCTGATCATCAGGGGTTGTTTTCTAGCGGACAACTCATTGAATGTGTCCTTTGCTATGGTCAGTGCTACCCGACATGTAGAGCACCTCAGTGACTTTGATTGGGGTTCCTACACCTTTACCTATTTTCTCTGAGGTATGCGCATGCTCTCGGAGGATTTGTCGAAGGCTTGGTTAAGGTTCTACCCATTTCTACTGGTGAGTACATCTTTCTTGTACCTTTTTAATTTCTGCATTTACATTTGTCAGTCTTGGTCACTGAGGACTTTTGATATTTATATGGCCAGTTCTGGGTGTATTAGAGGCTTCCTTGCCTACGACCCGCCACTATTTTAGTCTTGGAGACCTATCCTCGGGGACGGCGTTGGCATCCCTCCTCTCTGACGGAGGTCTCTATTACTGAGGGTTTTACTCATTCCCGCCTGTAGTTAGAGCTTTTGACGGCCGTAGAGATCTCGTGGATCCAATATACCTTCGAGTTTTTGACTGTTGGATTTAAAGGGGGCTTCCCCACTGGTCGGGAGTTTTCATTATCGACCTGCAGAGCCCCGTTTTTGACAAAGGGAGGCTGTGAGATCTATCTAGGAGAGCGTGTTATTAGGAGTATTACAGGAAAGATCCGTATTCCCATTGTTCCTCCTAATTTTCATCATTGGCCGTTGATCCAACCACTAACAGATATCCCCATGGAGAGCATAGACGAATTTTCCCTATCAGAGGGCCCTTATAGCCTGGAGGCATTCAATAGTTGGTGTAGCCCTCGTACGATTGGAGCTCAGACTCGTGCTACCCAATTTATGGCAGACATAGTGCCTGGATCTGTGATGATGACAGACTCGATAGCTTACCTCAGGGAGCCAACTCATTTGGACCAGATCACAGGGCTGAGCCAACAGTTAGAGAGAACTCACTTATTCATCAGGCATCTTGGGAGAGATTCGTCAGAGGCATCTTCTTTTAACCCTTCTAACTCAGGAGTGGGCCCCTCATCAGGTCCATTTTTTAGTAGTTTTACAGGGTCTGATCCTCCCTTGTACCGCCCAGACATGCCAGATGACCACGACTTTGTGTCCACGGAGGAGATGGAGCAGGTTAACAACCTGAGCGTAGATGTTTTGGATATTTTTGGATAGCTATTGTAGCTATATTTTTGGTTGGCCACTGTTTTGGCTAATGGGCGGCTATGCCCCATTTTGATAGAACACTGTTAGTAGTTAGGTGGTGGTGCCCCAGATTCCTATACTTTTTATTTTTCTTTGTATTTATCAGACAAGGATGATGCTTGCAGTAGATAGTTTATTATAGATATGCATGATAATTCCAATCTATTACATCATGTTTATTATTGTCATTATACATGTGGTATGTCATGTGTATGCATTTAGACAGATGAGTTCAGATTTGACCCTTGAATGGTCTTGTGATACGGTTATGCATATGTCATCATCTACCATTAGCCGTATCGAGCACTCACCACCATCTGTTATGGCATCATCCTTGAGATCGTGGTACGACAGCTTGCCCTTCCTAGCTAGAGGGACAGTGGATCAGATGCTGGGGCATTTGTTAGCCCTCGTAGACTTAGGTGCCATACGGGTTCATAGATGGCATTTTATTCTGCTGGATACCCGATAAATAGGACTTTCGCTTTGAGCATCATAAGCTGACTCTGACCCTTGAGGATTATCAGCGGTTTACTGTCTTAACTTTAGAGTCATCATGCGCCCGAACGGTGATTAGTGACATGAGGAGACCATTTATACGGATGTCAGGTCTTTGCCAGAGCATAGTTATGGATGACATCATCTCTGGACGTGTGATCTCCATTGACTTTTTGCTCTACGATTTGGTGAGCTTGACAGTTACGATCGACACGCCGGGGATTTTATTATATCGGCAGAGGAGTGGCATTTGGCCAAGATAGACGTTTTTTCTGATGTGCATCATAGCCTACGTTTATATGCCGCTACGCTTGGACCATTTAGATGTGGGATTCATAGTTGTGGTTCTGGCCTTTAGGCGTGGCAGTTTGGTCTTGTTGTACGTATGGCTCATGTCCCATCTACAACCGATTGGATTTTTTAGACACCAGGGGTATTGTTTCACCCATGAGATAGCCATGTCACTCTTCTTCCAGCCTATGGAGTGTATCGACGCAGAGATATAGTCATCATTTCTGTCTGATATTGCGCATTCATTCTCAATTCTGCACTGCGCAGGACTAGTCTCTCCCTATAACTTCATCCCCTACGCATCTGGCATGGACTATTTTCCCTTAGCGGGATTGAGGGGAGTGACTACTTACCTTCCTCTAGCTGTTATGGGCCAGTTCGATCAGTTTTAGAGCCTACATCAGTTTGAGGGGGCTATTGATCAGAGGATGTCAGCTTCGTCTATGTCATCTGTCGACTTGATCAGAGTGCATGAGTGTTGAACTCATAGGGATAGGGCTGATTTCTCTAGTAGCCATTCGGACCATTCTCCAGAGTACTCAGCGTGGTTGGAGGTAGATATTGCATCAGCTGCATTCATTCAGTCAGCTCCGATAGTGGACTCAGACGAGGAGGAGCCTGTGACACCCCCGAATTCGGGTCCTCTTACCCCCGGTCCGGTCGCCACAAAACAATACTAACATCCACCTTTAAGTAACATACGATAACTAAAATGTGGAATATAATAAACGTACGTCGTTCATTCAAAAGGTGTTACTAGTCCCAAGATTCAATAACCTTAAATAAAATCTTACAAACATACCCTAGAATAAACATTAGGGTTCATATTACATTAACAGTAATCAAACAAATCATAAAGACAATGTCTGCTCCTTGCAAACCATCCTAAATCTTTCCTTTACCCTTGTCCTTCCTTGAGGGCTCGGGCTCAACTGCAATATAAGTCATAATATAGCAAGAATGAGCAACAAGTTTGCTCAGCAAGTTTAAATACAACAATAAAGGATATATCATGATGAATGGAAAAATATCTGACAATGATTTCAACAAAATGAATATCTTAAAGATCCAACAATATGAATATTAGAACGATTCAATAATATGAATATCTGAACGATTCAACAATATGAATATTAGAACGATTCAATAATATGAATATTAAAAGCAGAGATAATAATTGCCTTTAGAATGACTGATAGTCGAGTAGACTCTGAACTATAACTTTCCAATGGGTTCAATAGCTAATTGACCATTTTAGAATTACTGGCTTCTGGCTACAGAAACTAAGTACCTCGACGAGATCAGCCTCGGGCACAATGTGAATATGCATAACACTTAAATCTATTTACTCGTATCATATATATTAGATACCTGGGCACACTCCTATATATGAGGAGTGTTCTGTTCCGTCTAAGAATCCTTACCATCAATTGGTTTGGATAGCTTCAAAGAAAATTTCATACACTAGTCTGACCGAGCAAAGGTTCAGACTCTTACTGACACGGTTCAAGAAATTTAGAACCTTGAATAATGTACAAGTCCAAGACTATACGCGCTTAAACGCACTAAGTGCGGATATCAATAATATCGATGTGGAATAATTGATAAGTAATTAAACCACTAAATAACATGTTTGGAAATAAAGTTCAAGAAATTAAGTAAACAACTTTCGATTCAACAATAACCTACTCAATACAATATGAGAAGGATAGAGAACTTGCACAAAGTGAAGTTTAGAATTTGCACAATATAGGAATTTGTGTAAGTTCGGGGAACTTGCACAATACTCAATGTGTGAAGTTCGGGGAACTTGCACAATATTCAACGTGTGAAGTTCGAGGAACTTGCACGATAATAGATTCCTTGCATAAAATAAATGCATAGGCTTAGACACTTACAACATCAAAGAGTGAAATTCGGGGAATTTCACCATAATAGATCCCTTGCATAAAGTAAATGCACAGGTTAGGACATTTGCTTACAACGTTCTTTGAGTAAAGTAAACACAAAGATAAGATACTTGCACAATATACGAGTTTGTATAAGTTTAGAGAACTTGCATAATAAAGAAATGAAGTTCGAGAATTTACAAAATAACCAAAGTGTGAAGTTCAGGGAACTTTCACAATACTCAAAATGTGAAGTCCGGAGAACTTTCACAATACTCAAAAAGTGAAGTTCAGGGAACTTTCACAATAACCAAAGTGTGAAGTTCGGGGAACTTTCACAATACAATATTAACTTACTCAATACAATATGAGAAGGGTAGGAAACTTTCACCAAAAATAAGTGAAGTTAAGAAACTCGCTTACACGACTCATTGAATAAAGTAGTGCAAGAATTTAGAATACTTGCACAATAGGGTCCGGATACTTGTACAATAAATAAGTATAAGTCAAGAAAAACTTGCTCAAATAAAAGAGTAGTTCAGAAAAACTAAAAATACCCTGCTCAATATAAAATTGAGTAAAGTTAGGGAGACTTGCACAAATAATAACTGTAAGTCAGGGAACTTGCCTGTTTGCTCAGCTACAAATAAATTCTAGCTTTAATAAAACTGCGTTGGAACGACCTAGCATTAACAAGTCGGCCTCTCCAATTAGTATATATAAACTAATATAAGTTCACACATACAAGACTCTAGTCATTATATAATTCTATCACATAGTTCACGTAAGTCAATCTAATCCTGTCTTAGATTTAATAATTTTAGATTGTCTAGTTCATAAGCATCAACATAGGCTTGAACACATAGCACTTCCAGTTACTGATATAAATCAACACATATGTTTATCAGGTTTATCTTACTCAAGTTTGAAAGCTAATATGTTCATTCTATGTCCACTTCAAGACCACATATTTGTATGTCGGATATTCACATACTTTAACTAATACATGCTCATGCTTCAAAGTTGGCTACTAAAGTTATGTTTTCATATAACAAGGCTAAACAATATATAATATGTATGCTTGAGTATACTACACAAATATACTTCAAATCACATAGTTCATATTTGAATTTCATTTTCTATGATTAAGCATGCATATGTGAAATCTGTGCATAAATAAACGAGGTTCATGTCAATACGTCTATAGGCATAATGATATCCTAATAAACATGCTTGCATGATCATAATATAATTCACATGGTAATCATTGCTAGTTAGCTTCCACATTCTAAGTTTCCTATTTGCAAAGTACACTAAGTCAAAAAGACAATATGGTACATGTAAAGTATCTCGTAACCATTACTCACAGGTATTAGAATGTATACAATAAGTTATATGTATTTAAGTGGTCACAATCTAAAAGACACAAGTCTTGGTTAAGTTCACTTTGAAAGTCTTAAGTTTCACTTTTGAAAACGTCTTAACTTACGGTCAAGTATACTAGTATGTTCTATCACATTAGTCTTATTTCTCGTGTTTATATAGAACAAATGATCATGATCATGAAATCAAAATTCATACATACTACGTATACGTCAAAGTTCATATTCAAAGCTTATGTTGATGTTAGTAACGTTCAATATTAAGGTCCACATGTTCAAGTTATATTATGATACCTATATACACAAGGTAATACATCTCTCATGCATCTCTACATTATAATATCATGTCTGAAAAATCAGAATGTCGACATGTCAAAGTTTGTTTTCAAAACTTTTATTTTGTTAGGAATGTGTACTAGTTAGGTTCGTACGTTCTCTTTACAACATAAAACATATATACAACAATTAACATGTATTTCATGCCTTCCTAGGTCATACTAACACGTCTCAAAAGTCAGGATATATCTGTGACATTTCTATACCAAAGTCCCCTTTTAAAACTCAACATTCATTTCGAAAACCATGAGTTGTTTCGTCGAAATGTATACCATCTTAGCTTGAACATGTTTATGTTAGGTTTATGTACCCATATATACGTATTACCCATGTTAACATGTTTGTTTAAATCAATGCAAGAAAACTATCACACAACAGCACTGATGCAGAAAATAAAAATCTGAATTGCAGGGCATGCGCAGCTGCGCTGCAACCAGGCATAAACCCGGCGCAGCTGCGCCGGCTCCTGATCCAATCCAGACTAAACTGCTTCGGCAGTTCCTTCAGCCCAACTCAAAAATTTTCCTACGAAAATTGATTCTAACATAACACATTGCAATTCTAACATGTTTACATCTTGTATAACACTTAACCAACATATTCCAATCCATTAATATCCAATTCAAATGAAGTCAAGAATTAAGTACTTAGCAAATTCACAGAAATTGAAAAAAATAAGAATGCAATTGATTATACCTCTGCGATGTAGAAACTGAACTTGCTGCTATCAAATTATATAATGCTACTATGCTATTCTCCCTTAAATTAATATAAAACCTCAGCAATTGAAATAAGAGGAAGGGAGTTCAATTTGTAGGCAAACAAAATACCCAGTTAATGCAATACTCTCCCAAATCAAACCCATGGATTGTAAGGTTGTTCAATAGACAAGAGAGAGTTGGTGAGAGTGGGTGGAACTCATCATGAATCCCACTCCCCTTATAATGATTATGGCTAGATTGGATGAATTTGAGAAGAAGAAGATAGAGTAGCATAGCATGTGGGTTTACACGTGAAGGAGAGAAATTGGGCCCATATTATGGGACAAAGTAATCCCAGCAATCTAGCAAGTGGGTGTATAGTGTATGCTAACACTTGGTTATTAAATTTGTATACACAATTCGTTTCATATAACATAGGTCATAATAATTTAAAGGGCATATAATATAATTCCTAATTACAAGGTATCAAGTAGTGCACATACATATAATCCATGTACATTATTTTAACACCGAATATATAGCAGTTTGGTATTATTATTATCACCATGGTTATCATTATAATTTAATAACATCATTATCAAATAACAATAGTTTATTGATATTAGTACAACGTAATAGGGTATACATATTAATGTCTACCACTCCTCTCATGCTATATAAATCATATTATAATGTAACTCACATAATGTCACTAATCATACTATATAGTCTATATATATAATATAGAGACATATTAATGTGTTACCTTACACCTTATACAATATGAAGGTATCCACCATATATTACAAGGTTTAATATATCGCATGCTTATATAAAATAATTAATCAAGTAAATATAATATTATTATATTTATTAGTTCTCTTACTCATTAATTATTATTTATTCATAATAATTATAAATCAACAACAATAATAATTTCATACGTTATCAATTAATTACTCAAATATAAATAATTAATCACGATTAACTCTCTACACTATACTCAAGAAATTTGAATATATAATTACTAACACTTTTATCAATATTCTGATATAAAGGTCTCAGGGTTAATCTACTAATTTAAATAACTATTAGTGATTCCCTTTAATAAAAATTCTAGCATTTATTAGCATAGGTTAAATCACATAACCACATAAGGTTTAAATAAGTTTGAAAAATTAACTCTCAAAAATTTTAAATAACAGATAAAATTAATAAGAAGCTTAAAATTCCTGGTCGTTATAGAGCCTATGGAGGATCCTGAGTCTCCTACTGAGGATGAGTTGTTCATGGGTCTGACAGCAGCTTTAGTTAGTGACCCACCGATCATTCCTACCGGGACAGATCCCGCTTTGGCAGACTCACTAGCTAGGGTGACCTTTGAGAGAGATCAGGCTAGAGCGCTGATGTTGACCGCCTTGTCTGGCAGAGATATAGCTTTTACTAAGAGGGATGCGGCTCGAGCCGCTCAGGATATGACATTGATTGAGAGAGACGTGGCTCGATCTTCTCGCGACGCTACTTTTGTCGATACTGAGGAGACTTTGATCACCACAGATGCAGCTTTTGTAGAGAGGGATGAGATTCGATTTGCCAGAGATGCAGCCTTTGAGGACATTGAGGAGGTTTTGATTTCCCGGGATGCTGCTTTTGTGGAGAGGGATGAGGCCATAGCTTCTCGGGATTTCCATATTGCCGACAGTACTGCTCTTCGTTCTTATACTCATGGTTTGGTTACCGAGATAAGTGTATACATTGATGATTACAGTGCCACACTACAGATGACTGTGGATATTTTAACCCATATGGAGGCTGAGCGTATTTGACTTACAGCTGCTCCTCCATCTTTAGAGAGAGATGTCATGTTGGCACTGTTAGCCTGCTTATCCATGGGTCCATAGACTAGCCTTATTTTTCTTTCACATACTAGATCAGCCATTTTTGTCATGTGCAGGATACTATGTATATATCAAACAGTATTATATATCATAGAGATATATTTTAATTCACTTCCCTGTTTGGATATGTATTGTCATTGCTGAGTGATTACCACTTCATTCATGACTTGTTGTTGTTGATGTATCTTGAGCTTTTCCTTGATGAACTGACAGTGAGATGTCAGAGAGTATCTCAGCAGTGCGTGTTGACAAAGGAGGCTTGATAGTTTTTAGGTTTTATATGGTTTCGGTGTCTTAGAATTGGTTTTTATTGTTTTTTGTTTTTTTCTTGACGGTCAAACCGCACCATGAATGGCTGCCTACGTACTCCCGGGTGTAGGGAGATTAGGTCATTCGTAGTTCAATTTTTTTTATTGTGAGAGAGGTTTGAGAAGTGTCTCTTTTGAGTTTGGTTTGATGAGTTTTTTGAATTTTTTTTGTTTGGTTTGGCCGCACTAGAAATGGCTGCCTACGTACTCCCATGTGGAGGAAGATCAGGTTATTCGTAGATTCGGCTTCTAGTGGAAACTGAACCTGATTTGATTTGTAGGACCCGGATGCGGGTATGCATGCATTACAGACATATTACCTTTTTATGTTGTATAAGTTGATGAGTTGGGGAAATTCGCTCCCATCCATTTCTTGTAACCTGATAGCTCCTCTTGTCAACACTTCCTTGACAATGAAAGGGCCTTCCCAATTTGGGGTGAACTTCCCTTTAGCTTCGTCTTCATTGGCCAAAACTTTCTTCAGCACCAAGTCGTTTTCTTTGAATTGTCGTATTCAGAATTTCCTATTATAGGATCGAGCAATCCTTTGTTGATATAATTGCCCGTGGAAAATGGTTGTTGCCCTCTTTTCATTTATCAGGGACAGTTGGTGGTACCAATCTTGCAACCACTGATCTTCGTCTATCTGAGCGTCGATTAACACTCACAAGGACTCCATCTCTACTTCTATAGGAAGGACAGCTTCCATGCCATAGACCAACAAATAAGGGGTAGCCCCAGTAGAGGTACACATTGATGTCATGTATGCTAACAGGGTTAGAGGCAGCAGGTCAGGCCATTCTTTGTGATTGCCAGACATTTTTTGCATGATCTTCTTGATGTTTTTGTTGGTCGCTTCGACAGCACCATTCATCTTGGACCGATAGATGACGGAGTTGAGATACTTGATGTGGAACTTGCTGCATAGTTCTCTCATCATCTGATTATTCAGGTTTTTGGCGTTATCTGATATGATCTCCTCCAGTTGTCCATATCGACAGATGACATTATTTCTGATGAAACCAATGATTACCTATTTGGTGACTTTAGGAAAGGAGGCAGCTTCAACCCATTTGGTGAAATAATCGATCATGGTGAAAATGAACCGATGACCATTGCTGGCTTTTGGTTCTACTGGACTGATCACATCCATTCCCCACATAAAGAAAGGCCACGATGAACTCATGTTGTGTAGCTCATTTGGAGGAGAATGTACGGAATTTCCATGTACTTGGCATTGAAAGCATCTCTTGACGTGATCATCACTGTCAGCTTGGAGCGAGATCTAATAATGTTCTGTTCTTGATATCTTCTTGGCCAACAGGTGACCGCTCATGTGTGGACCTCAGACTCCACCGTGAACTTCATCCATCAATCTATAGGCTTGCTCTTTATCAAGGCATCTTAACAGGCCTATTGCAGTATCCCTTTTGTAAAGTGCATCTCCGCTCAGATAGAAATTCATAGCCATTTTGTGAATCTACTTTTATTCAGATTGGCTTGCCCCAGCGGGTGTAGATCCATCTCGGAGATATTCCTTGATATCTTGATACCAAGGCTGTTTGATAGGAGGTATTTCATCGGATATGTCTCCAATGTAATTCCCGTATATTGGGGCCTTCTGACTTATGAATTTGATGCAGGGATACCCACTCCTATCAGATATGTGGATCAAGGAAGCCAACAACGCCAATGCATCAGCGAAGTCATTCCTACCCCAAGGAATATGGATGAAGGCTATGTCGGGAAAATCCAAAGATATGTTAACGACATGCTGGGGATAGGGCAACAGATGCTGTTCTTTGGTGTGATATGCCCCAGTGGTCTATCTGATGACCAATTCAGAGTCTTCGAAGACTAGTAGATGTTTGATACCCATGAATTGGGCTAACTTCAATCCCATTATGCAACCTTCATACTCGGTTGTGTTGTTGGTGTTGCCAAATTGTATTTTGGTAGCCACATGATATTGTTCTCCTGTACCAGAGATAAGGACTGCCCCAGCTCCGGCACCCTCCATGTTTATCGCTCCATCGAAATATATTTTCCATTGTTGGACTGTATTCTCTTGTTGGAGTAGTTGAATTGTCATGATCCCATCATCCAGGAAATAAGTCTCCAGGGTTTGATGGTGCTTCGGCTAATTGATCTGCAATGCCTTGACCTTTGATGGACTTCTGAGTCACGTAGATAATATTGAACTGTTGTAGGATCAACTGCCATTTGGACAGTCGACAATTCAACATTGGTTTGTTGAATACGTATTTTAGCATATCCATGAGGGATATGAGGTAGGTTGTGTTCCCATGGAGGTAATGTTGTAACCTCATGGTGGCCCATGCTAATGCACAATATATTTTCTCGATTAGGTGTATTTTTGCTCACCACTGCTGAATCTTTTGCTGATGTAGTAGATGGCTCTCTCCTTGCTACTATCATCTTTCTTTCCAAGCATACAACCCATTGCATTGTCATTGACGGACAAGTATATAAACAGGGGAACTCCGTCCCTTGGGGGTACCAAGACTGGTGCTTCAATTAGCTGCTTCTTGATGGTAAAGAAGGCTTTCTCACAATCCTCATTCTATTTGGTGGAGAAATTCTTCCTTAGTAGCTTGAAGATGGGTCACAGGTTGCTATGAGCTGGGAAATGAACCTGCTTATGAAATTGATCCTTCCAAGGAACTCGCGTATCTCCTTCTCAATTTGAGGTACTGATATTTTAGTGATGGCTTTGATCTTGGCAGTGTCTAGCTCGATGCCTCTATTACTCACCAGGAATCCCAGCAACTTGCTTGATTTGATGCCAAAAGCACATTTGGCGGGATTCAGCTTGAGGTTGTACTTACGCAACCTGTTAAACAGATTCCTGAGATGGTCGATGTGATCATCCTCCCTCCGGGATTTGATGATGATGTCATCCACATAAACGTTTATTTCCTTATACATCATGTCATGAAATAGGGTCATCTTGGCTCGCTGATATATGGCTCTGGCATTGATGAGGCCGAAGGATAGTCGTCTATAGCAGAAAGTTCCCCAAGGAGTGATGAAAGCTATTTTCTCCCTGTCTTCTTCAGCAACCATGATTTGATGGTAACCAGCAAAGCAACCCACGAAGGAATACATGTCATACTACGCCGTATTGTCGATCAGGATGTGCATGAAAGGGACCTGGAAATTATCCTTGAGGCAGGCTTTGTTCAAGTCCCGATAATCCATGTATACTCGCACTTTCCCTCTGGGCTTTGGCAAGGGGACAATGTTTGACAGCCACTCCGAGTATGTTGATACCATGATGATACTGACTTTAAATTGTTTAACGACCTCTTCTTTGACTTTCAGACTCAATTCAGGTTTTAATAGCCTGAGCTTCTGTTTGATTGGCTTGAATCCATCTTTAATGGGTATTCGATGGATGACAATATCAGTAGATATGCCAATTATGTCTTCATGTGACCATGTAAACATATCCTGGAACTGTGTTAGAAGTTCGATCAGGTCAATTTTTTTGTCTGGTGTGAGGTCTATGCCTATCTGGATTTCTCTGATGTTTTTGTAAGTTCCTATGTTGATAGTGGTGGTTTGGTCGAGGTTCATTTTGGGTTTGTCTTCGACCCATTCTTTGTTCTCCTCGGGCACCTCATAGTCATCTTCCTCCTCTTGATCAATATCCATCATGTCAAAGTTCAATTCTACATCAAAGTTGTGGTCACTGTGACAGGTTGGCATCTCATTAGCAGTGACAAACAAATCCAACTATGGAGTCCTGAAAATAAAAATGCTTTCACTTTAATATATACAATTGCTTAGATATACAAAGAATTTGGCAAAGCATGACAAAAGTTACTACTATAGCTGTGCAATCAAAAGTAAGCAGTAAATGAAAGCATGTTATAGGGAAGATGGACTCTCTGCCCCTTTACCCTTTTTAACTGAGGCACAGGACGCTGCTCCAGTTATCCAAGGTTAGATCCTCATGAACAAGGAGAATTAAGGAATTGTGCTCGTGTTGCCTCGTCTCGGATAATGACTAAGACATCCTTTATAATGAGGCTGGTGTTTTTCTTTGAACTCCCCCATTTCCTTTCTTAATGCGAGGAATTTGGACCTGATCCTCGTCACTGCTGTCTGGAATCTCATCATTCATACCCTCGTAGTTTATTACAACCCGCATGTTAGCAAATGGGTCTCGTCCTTCGTACATGATCTTTTTTTCCCCTTTTTTCTATCACCTTCAGGCTTTAGGGATTTCCTTTCCTCGACCGGTATGATTGGAGGAAATAGCATGGCTGATACAATAGTCTGGATTTTCCTCATTAGCTTTACGAAACCAGCATCAGTGAGATTTGGCAACAGTATGGTGGAAACATGAGCCTTAGGGTGCTTATGTGCATTCTAGCGGCTTGACTCGGATGAATAACCCAATCTAGCTCTCCCTGTTTGGCTCGGGATTTGGACTGGACTTGTGATACCTTGTTGGTTCTTTCCTAACCCTTCTCCATGTTGGAAACCCAGAGATACCATCTCTTGGCCTACTGTCATCACTTCATGGTAGACTTTAGGCTTCAAGGCTGGTGCTCCGATAGGTAAATATTGAATATCACTCACCTCCAGGGCTTGAAAACTTTTAGGTTCAATCCCTGCATCCAGGCTGATCACCGGCATGTCTCCCTGTGTGCAAACAGGGTATTTTGGTTCGGCATTCAGCGTGATTAGGTTGTTATTGATAATATATTTGAGTTTTTGATGGAGGGTGGATGGCACTACCCCTGCCATGTGGATCCATGGCCTGCCCAGCAACAAGTTGTATCCAGTGGCGATGTTGAGCACCTAAAAGGACACATAGAAAGTGTGCAGACCAATCTCCAGAGCAAGCTCTATTTCTCCCATAGCTTGTCGGCGAGATCCATCGAAAGCCCGGATGACCACATGACTGGTTTTGATCCGGTTTGGGTTAATCTTCATTCTCTTCAAGGTGTCATAGGGACAGATGTTGAGGGATGATCCTCCATCTATAAGCACACCTCCGATCATATACCTGGAATATATCACTACTATGTGTAATGACTTGCGATGACCCATCCCCTCTTCAGGTATATCATCGTCAGTGAAAGATATCACATTGATGTTGAAAAGGTGTTCTACCATGTGACGGAATTTGTCAGCATCCACCGTCTTTGGTAGATGGGCTTCTTCCAGTACCTTTACTAGAATGTTGCGATGATCCACGGATGATAAGACCAAGTCTAGGATGGACATTTGCTTGGGTGCGTCTTTTAAGCTTTGTACCACCTTGATTTCATTGTGTCCCATTTTGTTGAGGAACTCTTCAATTTTCTCTTCAGCCACCTTTTTTTTTGGCTTTGATGACTGGTTTGATCACTCATTGAGGCAGGTACAATGGATTATCCTTTGGTACTATGACAATGTTGTTTGAGGTGGAACCTTCGTCATTCCCGTAGTTCCATGGGACCCTCTTCAGACGTATAACTGGATACTGAGGTCTGAAAAGCAAGATTAAAGGCTCGGGTGTGGCCACCTTCACAGGATTTTGTATTTCTTGGACCCCTTTCCCTGGCAGTACTAAGGGTGTGAAGATTGGTTCATTGTCACAGGAAACAACAGCCACTGTATCCTGATTCCATGCAGTAGGAATAAAGAGAGTGTCTTCATTTCGGAGGCCATAATCCCGATTCCCTTTTATCAATTCACTGCTTTCAATCATATCCTGAACCAGGTTATGAAGTGCCCAGCAATTCTCAGTATCATGGTCGGGTGCATTGGAGTGGTACTGATAGATTTGGTTAAGCTGGAATTTCCTGGATCGAGGGTTCAATGGAGGTAATAAATCTACAACCACTCCCTCGTTAATTAACATCTGGAGGATTTCTTCCATTGGCTGGTTCAGGTTAGTGAAATTCCTTTGAAATAAGAATTTCCTACCAGCTTGGAAATTCTCATCTTTGACCATCTTGTCGGCCCAGGGTTCAGGCTCATGAGATCGGTTGTGATTCCTCATAGGAATGGGACTGATCTCCGGTGTAGGAGGACTTGCATCAAATTGGTTGGTTTGGTTTATCAGTTACCTGGTAATTTGATGTTGGTATACAACCAATTCTGCTAACTGTTCAATTTGTTCCTTGATAGACTTAATCTCTTATTCTATTAGCAATCGCCTTTCTGAATACTCCCAACTGTCTGGGCTGTTATTGCTAGATGGAGTCGACTCTCCCACATAACAAAGGTATTTGGATCCTTCTCCATTTCTTGTGTTGATCATCTTGACATTTTCCTCTTTGTGCTGAGGGAGGGGATTATCTTGCACTTGTGGTTGCTCCGGTTTGGTTACCACAATCTCTCCATTGTCAATCAAGTCTTGGATTTTGTGCTTGAGAAACCAATAGTCTTGGGTGTCATGGCCTGGAGATCTAGAATGGTAAGCACACTTCTTTCTTGGGTCAAAATTTCGTCCACCAGTATTGGTTGGTGGAAGGAGTTGTACAATCTTTTTCTGTGCAGTTAATAGTTTCAGCACATTCTCGAGTGAATCCCCTAATGGGGTGAATGTTCTCTGACGTTTGGCCTCCATAGTCCTCTGAAATGGAGGGTTTAATGGCTGTGCAGGAGCTTGAAAAGGGGTATAATTCCTCCTTTGAAAGGGCATATTGCTTGAGTCACCCCTTGGATTCTGTCTTTGCAATACTAAGGACACTTCTTCATCTTTCTTCTTATGTGCTCTCCAGGGATTACTCCCGTAATTCCTGGACTGGATATGTTCGACAACGGCTTCCAAGGTAGTCAGGTCCTTTATCTTCCTAGACTTCAGCCCCATTTCGGCCATTTCACCGTTCTTGATCATTTCAAAGAATGGTTTTCCTATGCCTACTAGGACCCTCTCGTAATATGGAGCTTCTTGAATATCGATGAAGGTCATGACTATCTCAATCTCATTCATAGGCGGAATAACTTGCGCTGCAACTCGTCTCCATCGTTGAGCATATTCTCTAAATGACTCAGAACTTTATTTCTTGATTTCTTTTATCTGGTATCTGCTTGGAGCCAGCTGAGACTGGAAGCTGTATTGACTGAGGAAGGCATGGGCCAACTCTTCCCAACTGTGAATTTTGAAGTTATCTAGACGGGCATACCAGGCTCTAGCCTCTCCGGTTAGACTCTTCTAAAATAATTGCATTCGAAGCTTCTCGTTCTCTGCATAGGATTCGAGTTCTCTGATGAATACTTTCAAGTGAGTGTAGGGGTCTCCAAATCCATCATATTTCTCAAAATTAGGAGTTCTAATTTTTTTGGGATAACAAGCCCCAGGGAATATACAGAGGTCTGAATAATTGACACTACCAAATGTCCCAGTCCCTTTGATAGACCGGATGGTTTCTTCCATTTGTTGTACTTTCTTCAGAATATCATCAGCTTCCTGTTCTTTGTTGAGGGGGTGATTTCAGGGGTTTTGTTGGTTGTGTCCTGGTTTTGTGGTCTAGGAATCTGAGTCTCGGCTTTTTCGGTCTCTTAACTACCACCACTACCACCAGGTGTTCCTGGTTCTGTGTGAGCTTGGGTTTGCTTCCCTTTAAGAGCCTTACTTTGTTTTCTCGGGAAATTGGCCAATTCAGCTATCTGATTCTTTAGTCCTTCAAACTTTTCCCTAGAGACAGGGGCGGATTCTGGCTGAGCACTCGAAGTAATGTCCGTGGGTGGACTTAGTGCTTTCTTAGACTTAGATCTAGTGACAGGACCCATTTTTTACCTACAACAAAACGTAGGCGTGTCAATTTCCTAAGGTAGGTATGGATAGGATGCATGCCATGATATGTTTTTGTGGTTTTTTAATCTTATCCTGCAAAACAGAGGTCAGTTGTTTTGATGACAGGATGACAAGATGTATTTTAATAGGAACTATAAAATTTTCATTATGATATTTAAATTGTGCTTCTTTGCATTAGAATTGAAAACTTGATATTGAATTTGAAAGAGGAAGGTATGAAGAAGCTTCCCATCGGATTTGGTTATCAAAGACTGGCCTATCTTAGGCTACTCACGCGGCATTTTGGCATGAAGGTCCCCAGATCATCGCAATCTACTAGAGGGGAAATTAATTCGATCTTTCAACTTGAGCGAATCTGGGTGGTGCATTTTCATGAGCACCAAAGGCTTAGCCGTCCCCAGAGACATTACTTATCACCGACTAGTTTTGCCTCCCGGAGGAGGATTCACACAACATACATTCACATACATCGTGTCTCACTGTTATACATATGATGTCATTGGTGCGAAGCACTAATATGGGTGCGAAGCACTAAAAAGCAGGAAAGCATTCATTCACATTCATTCAATGTAAAGACGCAGCATTCACGCATTCATTCAATGTAAAGACGCAGCATTCACACATATGCAGTTTTGAAAAGAGAAATTTTTAAAAATATTTGAACGCAGCCTAAGCCCTCTACTGTCCCCAGCAGAGTCGCCACCTGTCGCGTCGGGAAAAAAATCCACGGGTCGGGTCACAACCCGGATCTTTCTCTCTTCCTAAATTATCTCTACCCTTACTCTTTTTATTTGTGAAAAAGGTTTTGAAGGGTTTTTTAAGAAAATGATAACATGTATCATGTCGACGATTGAACGTTTTTATAGAGTCGCCAGTTGGTAGATTTGAAATGGTTGTACCAACTCAACCGAGTTTTGTTTGAAAGAGGCCCAATTACTAGACACTGTCAAAACTTGATCTTTGAAAACAAAGTTTGAGTTCGGGGGCTTGGTTAAGTGTGGGGAACGTGTTAGGCACCCCACAACTTTCGTGTAAACATGGTACCACATCTTTTCAATATTTCCCTTTTAAATCTGCAATGTGTGTGTGAATGCTGGAAGAAATTGGGCCTATGCTTTGATTGGAAGTATGTTTATACATCATTAAACCTATATACTAAGGGTTTGATTTGATTTGCAAAAAGTCTTTGATTTGATTTGCAAAAGTGTTTGATTTGATTTGCAAAAGCTTCTTTTTTCGATAAGATTATTAAAATGATGTTTTGAAAGAAGCTTTTCAAATTCTTACGCTAACATAGGAATTGAAGTATATCGATACTTCAATTTTATCTTTTCAGCCTTAAGGCTCATTTTGAATGGTCATTATCGGACTGCGAAGCATCCTCGACAACATATATACAAGTGTCGGTCTCCTCATGGGCATGATAGCCATCAGAGGGACTCTAACACGACAAACTATATTTTCACTATATTGAGACCTTAAATCCGGATAACCATTTTAAGGTCTTTTGTATGTACATTTTTATAGAAAAATTGGCAGGGTACATTTGTAAAGTAGAGTTTGTCCATCGTGGGAATCAGATTCTGATCTGTTTGATCATGAATCCCACGATTCCTAGGCTCACATAGGGAGGCCGATAAACCTGCACAGCTCAAATTTGTACAAAAATATATCTAAATATTGCCAGAACCAAGGATTCATCAGTAAATCCTTATTCGCATCTGGCCGAAGCATCTCGTTCCCACTAGATAGCGATCTAAGGGCCGCAAGGTAGCTTTCATAACTGAAACTAGAAAAAGTACTAGATTTAAAGAAATCTCAGCCATTCTAGCTTCCCGGTTCCATCTAGACCTATTTTGAACCGTTTAAAAGCTAAAGTTGGCGAGATTTAAATAAATCTAGTTCGCCCACAGAAATGTCAGTGCCGATTCATATCAAATAAATATTTAAAGTAACAATTTAATAAAAATGAGTAAAGCAATATATATATATATATATATAATTATATATAGAAAAGCTGTAAAGGGCGATGGGTTTTCACACCGGTGCTGATGAGTGGGTTTTATACCTACGAATTGGACATCGTTAAGGCTTAAGTCTTTGTTAGGTTTGAGTATTTTTAGTGTTCTTTTACTTGTTTTGTGTTTGTGTTGTAGGAAATGGCTTCGGGGGGGTCAAAACATGAAAAATGGAGCTAAGTTGGATTCATGGTCTTGGCTTGTGACTTGGATTTTATTGTAGAGCTATTCCTTAGCTTTCCGTAACATCTTGAATCATCCCAATCGGAGTTCGGAGGCGAGAGTTATGACCTATTTGCAAAGTGAAAGATGAAACCTCAGAGTTTGGAAGTTGTAATTTACATAGCAGTCACTTGGAGCAGATTTCAACCTTGATCCAATCAGAATCTGTCAATGCTCAAAGAATGCAAGTTGTAGATCTTGTCGACAGCTTCGATTTGACAAGTAGCAGGCCTCGTAACTCTTCCTGGATCAAAAGTTATGCTCGTTATACCAAAGGTTGTCACAGCAGCGGAGCAACACCTGCTGGGGCGGGTGTTTCAAGACTAAATGACCCGCTGGGGCGGGTTTAGAGGTTTCCGGACAGTACATAAACCCGTTGGGGTGGGTGTTTCAAGGAAAAATGACCCACTGGGGCGGGTAGGCGCGGCAGGGATAGAAAAATGTCCTCATTCAAGTAGGATTTGGACGAAACAAAAGGATTCTGAGTGTTACGTTGGAGAAGGATCATAAGAGGGCTATAAAAGGGGAAGAATGCACAAGGATTAAGGGAGATTCTATTAGATTAGATTTTAATTAAATTAGATACAAACCCTAGTTGTAATTGGATTGAAGATTGAAGCAATTGAAGATCATTGGAGATTCAGAGTGGAGCAAAAGAAATTCAGATTTACATACCTCATATCCTAACTTCTCTTTACTTTTATTTTTTATCTTTCAATGTATAAACAATTGTGGATTATGAATTTTGACTTAATCGTGAGCTAAACTCTATTTTGAGATTATAATGGATCTTGTTGTGTAGTTTACTTTGCTATGCTTCCATGTTAGTCTTATTCATTATTATGGGATTGTCTATTATGGTTTGTGTTAAATTGCTTAATTGCCTAGCTAACAATTACTGTAATAACTCATATGAAATCGAGAGATGGATTATGGGTTTAGATTTGATCATAATAGCATGTGATTGTGTTTTCTGCATGGTGTTGGAATTCAAGATTTGTGTTTAGGATAGAGATATACCTTTACACCACATGTGATCTGATAAGAACTTGTGCTTAAACTCTCTTTAATTATATTCACATAGAGATATAGTGGATTAGTTAATTTGGGTGTTCATCTTAATTCTATCATTTGTGGATTTAAGTTGATATGGGTATGGTGCATCGAGAGATGGTCATATTTTACCTTAGTGTTCTTGATTAACAATCCGAGATAATTAATTTGATTTAATGGGAAGTGTATTGATTTAAATGAAATAATAGGTGAAATTATAGTCTCAAGTCTTTATATTATATTTCATTTTAGGGGTAGTTAGTTTGCATATATATTGTTAATTCAAAATACTAATTCATTCGTGTAAATAAGATTGAGTTGGTTACGGGTTAGTATTTGGTGATAGTTATTAAATAATTTCTCGTGGGAACGATACTTTACTTTCACTTTATTACTTGTTGACCACGTATACTTGCGTGTTGTGCGTAACTAGATTTTACCCAACAAGTTTTTGGCGTCGTTGCTGGGGAATTATTTTAATAAATATTTGTCAATATTAATTTCAATCAAATTAGTCTTAATTTAAACATGTTTTTTCTTTTTATTTAATTCTCTTCCTATTTTACTCAGTTCTCAGGTACCATAGCTGGATTCACGTATCAATGACCATATTTGAGTATGACTTAACCAAGGGAAACAAGGATTGATGGACTTAATGCACTTTCTGCATTGTCAGCACAGATTGAGGCACTTTCGAGGAGGTTGGATGTTCTTGCAGCCCAACGGAGTCGAAAGATAATAGTTACTTGTGATTCTTGTGCTTGCAATCATCCGAGTCATCAATGCACCGTCAGTATTGGACCAGTACCATATAGTGGTGATTACCTCAACAACTATGTGTATCCTAACTATCACCAAGATTGGGGGTATCACCCGGATTCTCCATGGAGCTACAATTATGAAGACCAATATTACGCTCCAAATCCAACATACACACCAGAATTCTCATGTCCACCTCCATTGCCACAAGAAGAAAAGTCAAATCTAAAGGAATTCATGTCAAAAATCATAGCAAACCAAGAGGAGAGGATGATTAGTCAGGAGTTATCAAGCCAAAATCTTAATAACTAGATGGAGCAACTCATCACTACCTCAACCAATGGTCCTAAATACATGGATTTCGAAACAAAAACAGATAATTCAAGGCTGGGGGAATTGTGGTCCAAGTTCATAGCGTCGAATGAGGAGAGGATGATTAATCAAGAGAGGTCAATTCAAAATTTTAAGAATTAGATAGAGCAAATTAAGACCAGAGCCTTAAACAACCATCCTCCAAACACTTGGATTTATGATACGGATTCAGAAACTGATGGAGAGACAGAATCAAATCTGCTACTGGATGAGCCACAAGATATCGAAAGAGAGGAGACAAATGGGGATAATGAAATGTAGGTTGACGAAGATCTAAATGTGCATTCCAAAGAAGATGAACCGATTCTTCTAGTTCCCCAAGTGCCTTCTCCACCAAAGATCAAGGATTTAGTCAGATTTACAAAACCATACCCGCTTGGTAGTCATGTCGTCAACGAAGCTCTTTATGACATAAGAGCGAGTATAATTTTAAAGCCATGATGGGATGAGAAAGAGAAGATAGACGAAGAACTCATTGTGTTTGACAAACTTCCATGCCCAAATATGATCATAGACACAATGGAGATAGCACCTAGTTATTTGCCCTTCTTCATGGAGATCATACCTAATCAGAGCATTCTAGGTGACTTTGATGTACTGGCCATCACTTGTGGGAACCTCCTAAAGGATAATTTGATACTGATGGATGGAGGGTTCCTTAATTATTGAAGAGGAATTGGATAGCGTTTACCTGACAAAGTCAGGCTGAAAGACTATAAATCAAGCGCTAACTGGGTGGCAACCTAGGAATTTTTCTATTTATTTATTTTATTAATAGGAAATATGTTCTCTCATGATCCAAAGTGCTACTCTGATCAGTTTTGTATCTCATCATTGCAGGCATCAGGGGGTTCAAAGTGTAGATAACAAAGTATTTGCCTCATAAATCCATAACCTAATCGGATTCATATGCACGGATTTGCCATGCAGTGTTGGGTTTGTACGTAACGCAATCATGCAATCAAATCACATAAATAGGGCGGAAGCGTAAAAAACTAGGTTTTCAAAAATTTATACAAACCCATTACCATGATCATTCTTATGCAACAATTATCAGTGAATGAGGAAGGAGAAAAACAGAATTATACCTTTGAAGATCCAAGCTTCCTCAGGTACAAGCTCTACTCCTTTGATTCTTTTGATTCCTCTGTAGTGGCTCCTTCCCTTGATCAATGTCAGCCACCCAAATGTTTGGCCTCTAACGGTGATCCACCAAGGAAGATGAAGAACTCAGTAAGATGGGTTATTGGCTTAACCCTTGTTTCTATCTCTATAGAATATGTGTACACCTAACTCTTGAAAAATTCACGTACCTTATTTCTGATATAAGACTCTCTTATATAGATATTAGGTTAACCCTCCTAATCCAATTAGAATAGGGTTTTATTTAATTAATTAATTAATTACTTTTAATTAATTTATATCCTAATCTTTATTAGGATTGAGAGAGAGTACTGATATTATATTAATTCCTAAACTCCTTTAGAATTAAAATAATAATAATATTAATAAGACTCCTCTTATTAATTTATATTTAATATTTCTAAAATATTAAATAATAAACATTAAGCTATTTAATTTATTCTAACATCATAGATTAAATTAATTATACTTAATGCATTATTACTATCATGCCATTTTCTTCTTAAATAATTCTTCTTCCTTTTATGGTGTGACCCTTTAGGTTCTCCATATTAAACCGGTTGTGAATAAATCAATTAGAACAATTCTAATCTTATTTAAATAAATAAATTAAACTAATAATCTATTTAAATAAATAACATTTATTCTACAATAGGGATAAGCCTCCCTAGCGATCAACAACTTTCCAAATAATATAGATTTCAACATTAATCATAAAAGAACCTGTGAGTTAATAGTTACAGTACAATTCAATCCTTCCACCATACAATGTCCCAATTAAATATAAGACATGGATTTACTGTCAAGTCTTAATTTATTTAATCATATGTATTTCGATTAGAAAATGCACAACTCCAAATAATGCAAATTAGAAACCTCTTTCTAATTTCATTCTACCTTGGCCAAGGATTCCTGGGTTGCCATTTAACGAATCACATAGGACATATCTCCTCTTTTGCTAGAGGTGGTAGATTCTTTATTGATCATTCATTATCTCCATATGTAACTCATTACACCCAAGCATACCCTATATATGCCTTAAAAGGCCTTAAGAAATTAGTCAAAGTATAATTTGTTACATACAAGATACTATGATGATCTCAAGTCCAAGGATCACATGTACTACTATCACATTAGGAATTCCTATTGACAGGCAAGTAAAACTCCATTAGGTATTCCATAGCGAGTCACGTTCAGTGAATGTATTCTCCAATAAGCACCTACATACTTGCTTTAGTGTCTCCACACAAATGACCATGAGATCAGTCATCCTCATCCAATGAGCAAGCAACATATGTACCAATCTATCCGAATTTACTAATCCCCATTTTAGTAACCCCACAATTGGGAACTATTTTAGTTTTTAAGCTTTCTAAGAATTTAGATCTCATTATCATGATCTCATCATGATTCTAAAAGCATTGCTTAAAACTATGGGTTATTTACACATTATAAAAACAACACCATGTAGATAATTGTATGCCTTAAATGAATATTTTATTAATAAATAAATAAGATTGTTTACAAAGTATGTGCTTTGTCATCATACATGATTGGCTTGTATGCACACTACTATCAATCTCCCACTTGCACTAAAGCCAATCGCCATGGTATCTCATACCCATCTTCTCTAAGTGACGATCAAACTGCTGTTGTGTTAAAGCTTTAGTAAATGGATCTACAATGTTGTCTTGAGAGTCTACACGCTCCAAGGTGACGTCTCCTCTTTCAATGATCTCCCTGATCAAGTGAAATCGCCGCAGCACGTGTTTAGATTTCTGATGAGACCTGGGTTCCTTAGCCTGTGCAACCGCTCCCGTGTTGTCACAGTATACGGGAACTGCTTCTCCAATGCTAGGAACCACACCAAGTTCAGTTATGAACTTCTTCATCCAAACAGCTTCCTTTGCAGCTTCACTTGCAGCTATATACTCTGCCTCTGTCACTGAATCAGCAACCGTTTGCTGCTTGGAACTCTTCCAACTCACTGCAACCTCCGTTCAAGGTAAATACATACCCTGAAACAGATTTACTGTCATCTTGGTCTGTTTAAAAACTTGAGTCCGTGAATCCCTCGAGTTTTAATTCAGACCCACCGTAGACAAGAAAAATATCTTTAGTCCTTCTCAAGTACTTTAGGATATTTTTCACTGCCTTCCAGTGCTCTTCTCCTGGATTCGACTGGTATCTGCTTGTTATACTAAGTGCGTGAGCAACATCCGGTCTAGTACATATCATACCGTACATGATAGATCCTATTGCAGAAGCATAAGGGATCTTACTCATACAGTCTCTCTCCTCAGGTGTCTTTGGGGCCTGTTTCTTGGAGAGATTTATTCCATGCCTCATCGGCATGAGACCTCTTTTGGAATCTTCCATGCTAAACCTCTTTAGCATCATATCAATGTACGTTCCTTGGGATAAGCCGAGCATCCTTTTAGATCTATCTCTATAGATCTTTATCCCCAAAATATAGGATGCTTCACCCAAGTCCTTCATGGAGAAGTATTTAGATAACCAGATTTTAATGGATTGTAACATAGGAATGTCATTCCCTATCAGTAATATATAATCAACATATAATACAAGGAATGATACTGCGCTCCCACTAACCTTCTTGTATACACATGGTTCATCCTCGTTTTTGATAAAATCAAACTCTTTGATTGTCTCACCAAAACGAATGTTCCATCTACGAGAAGCTTGCTTCAACCCATAAATGGATCGTTGTAGCTTACAGACTTGATTTGTTCCAACTTTTGAAATAAATCCCTCTGGCTGTGTCATATACACATCCTCCTCAAGTTTCCCATTGAGGAAGGCCGTTTTCACGTCCATCTGCCAGATCTCATAGTCGTTGTAAGCTGCAATCGCAAGCAAAATCCGAATGGACTTGAGCATGGCTACTGGTGAGAAGGTTTCATCATAGTTAACTCCTTGTCTTTGTTTGAAACCTTTTGCAACCAGTCGGGCCTTATAGGTCTCTACCTTTCCGTCTGCTCCAGTCTTTTTCTTAAAAACCCATTTACACCCAATAGGTTTAATACCTTCAGGTGGTGAAACCAAAGACCATACTTTGTTTTCATACATGGAGTTCATTTCGGATTTCATGGCTTCAAGCCATTTCCCTGAGTCTTTATTACTCATAGCCTGTTCGTAATTCAATGGATCATCATCATTCATGATGTGTACCTCATCGTCATCCTCTATAACGAATCCATACCTCTCAGGTACCTTCGGTACTCTTCCAGATTTCGAACAGGGTGTGGTACAGTAGGTTCTTCTACTTGGTTAGGTACCTGACTTTGGTCCGTGGTAACTTGTGGTTCTTGAACTTCTTCAACATATATCTTGCTCCCACTGACCCCTTCATGGATAAACTCTTTCTCCAAGAAGGTAGCATGTTTCGCAACAAACACCTTTTGATCAGTTGGATGATAGAAATAATACCCTACGGTTTCTTTAGGGTATTGATGAGTGGGATTTATACCCGCAAATCGGATACTTTATGGCTTAAATAGTTGCCTGATCTTCATAGTTTTTATTTAGTTTATTATGTTTATAGTATTTTTATGCTTAATCGATGTATTGCAGGCTTTACAGGAATTTTCTAGCTCTCAGGGGACAAAACGGAGAATTTTCATATACTGGCGCCGCGGCACCGCCCCTGGTCCTTGCTGATGTCATCCTGGCGCTGCAGCGCCACAGTTCCTTTATGGGCTCGCGCTGCAGCGCGACCTCCGGTCTTTTGATTTTAATATGGCGCCGCAGCGCCACTTATAAGCTGATTGCCTGCGCCGCAGCGCGACCTCCGGTGCCCAGGCAGAAAAGGCTTGCTTTTGACCTAGTAAAAGGAGAAAAAACAGAGATATAGACACAAAGAGAGAGCCTCTGCCAAAGAGAGAAGAGGGATGAGAGAAAGAAGACTGGGATAGAATCGGTTAGCTTAGCTTAGGATAGATTAGATCTATTTTGTACTTTCTCTCTCTAATTATTAGATAATGTTTGTAAATATAGATTAGGTAGATTAGGATAAAGTCTGGGATTTTCTTGGAGCAACAAGAGCAGTGAGCTACACGGATTGGAGAGCTTGAAAGGAGCGGAATGCTTGGAGACTGAAGAGCCTTGACAGAGTTTATTCTTCTCCATTTATTTCCTCTAATTTTGTAATCCATAAATATTGTCTTTATTGCTACTTATATTTTTTTCAATAGCTATGAACTAAGTATTGGCTCTAAGGTTATAACGAAACCCTTTGTTAGTTAAATTGACTGTCTTATCTCTTTGGTTTGCACCATATGGTTTGGTTTAATATATTCATGCTTAATGATTCTCACTAAGACATTAGTGATGATTTTGGTAATCTATATGATATCTAAAGAAGGATTATAGATTTACACCTAAATATATTGGCATGTGATTATGAGTTTCGACTGCATAAGTGTGCGTAGAATAAACATATATCTGTGTGCCACGTGTGACCTAATTGAGAACTTATGCTTAAATCCTTATTAGGTTAATTCGCATAGACATGTGTAGGATTATCACTTAGTTTGGATGTTCTTTTCTGTTCTATTCCCTATCGGGTGGATCTGGAGAGGATATGTTTGTGCATACCTCGACAGAGGTGTATGAGCACCTGTGTGTTCTCGGTCGACAAACTGTCGTGACCCTTAAGACCAAAGAGAGAAGGGTAGGAAGTTTGATGAAGCATAGCACGCCAGGTGTTCGACAGAATGCCTGTTTGGGGTGAAGTTGTAACCTTAGCTTGTAATTCCTTCGATTACCATTCGTTATCCAGTTTACTTGCTTTAATAATTAGTTATAACTAGTTTAACCACACTCCTATTAGTTTACTGTTCGAATAAGACTAAAGCGATACAAAGTTGGTATTTGGTAAATATTAGTGATAGTTCCTCGTGGGTACGACACTTTTCTTATCACTGTATTACTTGTTAGACCGCGTATACTTGCGCGTGTTTAGTGATCAGTTTTTCGACCAACAAGTTTTTGGCGCCGTTGCCGGGGAACTATTATTCTAATATTGTCCAATATTGATTTAAATCAATTTAGTCTTAATTTGAATGTGTATATATTTCGTTTATTTGTTTGATCTTCCTTTGTGTTTTTAAGTTTACAGGTTATGGACGATCAATGCTATCAATGGCCTTATGAGAGGACGACACAACCAAGCTCGGAAGAAGGACTCGAGAAATTGCGAGCTCAAATTGCAAATGTCTTGAGGTTTTCTGATAATCTTGAGTGTCAGTCCACTCAGACTGCCTACTGTCAGGAACGAGCTGACATTGAACCGATTTCCTATCATCCAAACTGTCAGGGTTATCCAAACTCTTGGGACTATAGTCAAGATGCAATATCATGATCCGAATTACTCCTATCCGAATCAATTTGAATGTCCATCTCCTCCGCAGTATAAGGTGACATTCCAACCCAATGAGATCTTTTCGGCAGACTTAATAGAAGAGAAAAGGCTTGAAGAGCTCCTCACTAACTTTATAGAAAGAAATGAGGTTCGAATGGCAAGCCAAGATGCCGCATTAGCAAAGCCTCGAAAATCAATTGGGACAACTCGTCAATGCCATCATAAATCTATCGCAGGGCAATCTACCGGTCATAACCGATCTCAACGATGAAGCAGTAGAGCATTGCACGGTGGATACGCAAGGTGAAGGGGGTGAGTCTCACAAAGTTGTTGATGGAGATGTCATGGTGCAAACTGTCCAACAAGTGGAGCCTGAAGTTGGAGAGAAGAGGATAAAGAGTGGTTGTATTGTCAAGACTAATCAACAACCGGAAACCACGCTCACGATTGTGGAAACCCTGGAGGGCCCGTTAGTGCACAAAGAACACTTTCAACTTGATGAAAAAGGCGAATTAATGGATAATTCCAGTGGTGAAAGATTCTTCGTGCCGATGGGTGAAGAAAATGAGGATGATCAATCATCCATGTCCGCCACAAATGTAAAGGAGTTGACAAATAGGCGGCATGAAATGGTCAATTTTGCTTATGAGCCGGATTGAGCAGCATCGGTATAGTCAAGCCGACGACTTTAAAACAAGCGCTTGGTGGGGAGGCAACCCCATCTCAGTATCAATTTTCTCTTTTTTATTTACTTATGTCTAGTTTATATTGTGTCTTTTCTTTTTACCATGTAAACATCGTTGCCAATGCATATATTTTTGTGATTATAGGATGCAGGCAGCATGTTATTTAGTATGTTACTAGTGTATATCTTAGTTAAAAATTAGTATCAAGCATGTTGTTTACTTATCATGATATCTGTGTAATATATGCTGTCTAATACATGGTTTTTGTGGAGAAAAACTCAGATACAAGGCTAGCGCCGCAGCGCCAGCATATGCCCTGAACTTCGCGCTGCAGCGCCATGCTAAAAATGTAAATTTCCTATCCTGGCACCGCAGCGCCCAGGAGCAAAAGGGGACTCGCGCCGCAGCGCCAAAATTAGACAAAGCTACTGCCAAGTCGCGCCGCGGCGCCAATCTATGAAGGAATTCTTGCGCCGCAGCGCCGGTAGCGAGTTTTGGTTTTTAAAAAGTAACTGAAGCCAGCAGTTGTGCCCATTACCTCCCATTTTTCTCGACCCATATCGGCAGTACAAGCAACCCAACCGTCACTTTTCTCCACAGAACCCCCACCCTCTGCATAACACAGCCGACTCACAGAAAATCAGACCAACCTCAAGTCAAGCGAGAATCCAAAAGAAGATCAGCAGCAAACTAGGGTTTTTCCCCCTTCTAGGTATTTTATTTGGATTTCAACCAGTCACTAAGATATTTTGATAGAATTGTTGGGTTGGTGCTTTGTTGGTGTTTTTCTTGTTGTGTGATTTGGGTGATTTCCAATGACGGAAATCGGGAAAGAGCACTGTCAAGCAAGGGCTATCCAAAGTGGATTTTCAGAACGCACACAAGGTGTTTGATAATTTGCCTAATAGAGAAATTTGACGGATTTGGCTTACAATTAGTGGGTTTCATTGGGGATTTGCTACCTATTTCGTTAAGGGTTGTTTCTACAGAGAGTGGCATTGCTTAGGTACTATTTTTGTCCACACCAACTGAAAATTGTGACATGGCGTCAAAGAGGCAGCGACTGAGCGTCGGCGGTTCATCGTCCGCAGCACCAACGACATGGGACAATACCAAATTTGTTAACGAAGAGGCATGGAAACGATACAAAAGCTCCTTTGCCGCACGAAATTTGATTCCTGAACGGGGTTTGAGGCCTGACAAAACAAATGATGGCGAGTTGTTAGCAATGATTGCGGGTTGCCAGTGGGTGCACTTCACAAAACCTCCCGAGTCGGCCATTGTATCTGTAGTTAGAGAGTTCTATGCAAATGCTAGTCCCGAAGGTCCTGCTGTTGTTCAAGTTAGGGGGCGGTCAGTGGCGTTTGGAAGCCAAGCAATCAATGCACTGTTCGCGACGCCCGGTTTCGAGGGTAAGGACTATATGGAGCAGGGACTCCGCAGCTATGACCTCGAGGATATTGTTAGGAGGCTCTGCAAGCCCGGGACTACATGGAAGACAAATGACTTCACGGGTGAGAGGACCAGTTTCCCGCATGCTGCACTCAGTCGCTGTGGGAAGGCATGGTTCAGCTTTATTTGTGCCAACATGATCCCGACTCGTCACCTGAGCAACGTGACTAAGGATAGAGCGATCCTATTATTTGCCATTGTCACGGGTCTAAACGTGGACATCGGAGTTCTCATCCATGAGTCCATCATAAAGGCAATCAAGAGCAATATCTCTACGGGACTTCCACATCCATCCTTGATCACCCGACTGTGCAAGAGGGCAGGTATCCATTGGGGGCCAGAAGAGATAGCTTTGCCGCCCATGTCAGTCATTGACCATCAGACCATCTCACGCTTCGATGTGTGGGACGGGGCTATTACTCATGTTAGAGGCGAAGGATTCGGGCCACTTACTGAGCCACCTCCTACAACAGAGCCTTCGCAGCCACCAGACGCAGGCCCAGCTTCACAGGGGCTACTGACAGAAATCATGGCATCCCTCACTCTGCTACATCAGAACCAGGATGCTAATGCTCAGAGGCAGCAGAGGCACATAGCAGTGGTGGCCTTGAGGCAAGACATAGCGATGCAGTATCAGGCTGAGCTGGTCAACACGATGCATAGCATATACACCGTGTATAGTGGCTAGGATTCTGAGTTTACGCCATTCCAGTTCCTAGAGCCTCCTGTCTTCCCACCATACCCTCCACCATCACCGCCCGCGGAAGCTGACGAGGACGCTGCTGCTGCCGAGTGACCAGACTTCAGGGAAGCCTTCTTGGTTAGAGTGATATATGTTTAGCAATGAGGGCATTGCTCACCTTAACTTTGGGGGTGTTATGGTTTATTATCTGTTTTATTTCTGTCTATTGCCATGATAGGTTGCTATTTTAGTACTTTGCTTAGGTTTTTATCAGGATTGTAGTGCAGTCGTTTTGAACTGCGGTATTATGTTTTGGGTTTATTATGATGGATGCCATGAACAGTTTGTGGTTATTTATTAACGCTTTGGTTATTATTAGCATGTTTGTGGTTTTTAGCCATCTTTTTGGGGCTTTTACAGATTTATATGCTTGTGCCAAGTTAATGGCTTTATTACCCTATTTTGAGCTGCTTTTATGCAAGGGTGGTATATTTTTCACTAATTTTTTGATTGTGGCTAATGACAAGCGTCATGTAATTATGCTTATCTCTTAGAGTCGTGTCAAGCATGTATGAGCTAGGGGTTGTTTAATCGATAAGTTGAGACTGTTATTGATCCGTCCTTTTTAGCAAGCACCGACCGACTGGGCTAACTAGTTACTTTTCGAATTTAGTTCGCCTATTTATTGCTTTGGGAGTATGTTCACTCTTATAAACTTTTATTGTTACAAGGTAATAAAAGACTTCGACGCATATACAGTTTTGGATCTTGGATTCTGGCATGTTGTAAAAAAAAAATTTGAAAAGAAGATTGAATATCGAAAGTCTTGCGGTGGGTCGAGATGGAGCGTAAAACGCACTTATCCATAAACGCAGGACCGATGTTGAGATGGAGCATAAAATGCACTCGCCAAATAATCTTCAGATTTTGTAAAGTCTAATTTGGCTTATGTTAATTACGTGGCCTTTGCTGCTCGAGTTATTAGATTCATAGGGGTGTTCCACGCCTAGTGCCCTAAAGCCGTCTGGCTTGGGAGTCACTGATCAAAAGCTCATTAATGGGTAGCTCTGATTAGCCTAAGGTAATTAAGTACTGTCCGAGTCAGATTTTACTTTCTTTATGCTAGAATCTTTTGATCCTTGTCTGCAATTGCGTCTTATTCTTAATGCTTGTTGAATGTTTAAGTTACGGAGTGTGCATATGGGTATTAACAATCGACTGTGCGAATTTATTTGAGCAATGATTAGTTAGGATGGTTGGTCCTCGCACACACACGTAGAATGGATCGAATACAGTCTTATGCTTGAAGCTGAATGAACTCTTACTTATATCTGTGTTTGCCCTGTTCTTTGGGAGTAGCCATGATCGAGCTTAGAAGCCATGATGCTTGTATACAGTGATATTTTTATTTTGCGTGTGTTTTCTAATGTGAGTTTGTGTTAGATAGTTTGCTCGAGGACAAGCAAAGACTTAAGTTTGGGGATATTTGATGAGTGGGATTTATACCCGCAAATAGGATACTTTATGGCTTAAATAGTTGCCTGATCTTCGTAGTTTTTATTTAGTTTATTATGTTTATAGTATTTTTATGCTTAATCGATGTATTGCAGGCTTTACAGGAATTTTCTAGCTCTCAGGGGACAAAACGGAGAATTTTCATATACTGGCGCCGCAGCGCCAATGCCTAGTCTCATTCTCGCGCCGCGGCGCCGCCCCTGGTCCTTGCTGATGTCATCCTGGCGCTGCAGCGCCACAGTTCCTTTATGGGCTCGCGCTGCAGCGCGACCTCCGGTCTTTTGATTTTAATATGGCGCCGCAGCGCCATTATAAGCTGATTGCCCGCGCCGCAGCGCGACCTCCGGTGCCCAGGCAGAAAAGGCTTGCTTTTGACCTAGTAAAAGGAGAAAAAACAGAGATATAGACATAGAGAGAGAGCCTCTGCCAAAGAGAGGAGAGCGAGAAGAGGGAGGAGAGAAAGAAGACTGGGATAGAATCGGTTAGCTTAGCTTAGGATAGATTAGATCTATTTTGTACTTTCTCTCTCTAATTATTAGGTAATGTTTGTAAATATAGATTAGGTAGATTAGGATAAAGTCTGGGATTTTCTTGGAGCAACAAGAGCAGTGAGCTACACGGATTGGAGAGCTTGAAAGGAGCGAAATGCTTGGAGACTGAAGAGCCTTGACAGAGTTTATTCTTATCCATTTATTTCCTCTAATTTTGTAATCCATAAATATTGTCTTTATTGCTACTTATATTTTGTTCAATAGCTATGAACTAAGTATTGGCTCTAAGGTTATAACGAAACCCTTTGTTAGTTAAATTAACTGTCTTATCTCTTTGGTTTGCACCATATGGTTTGGTTTAATATATTCATGCTTAATGATTCTCACTAAGACATTAGTGATGATTTTGGTAATCTATATGATATCGAAATAAGGATTATAGATTTACACCTAAATATATTGGCATGTGATTATGAGTTTCAACTGCATAAGTGTGCGTAGAATAGACATATATCTGTGTGCCACGTGTGACCTAATTGAGAACTTATGCTTAAATCCTTATTAGGTTAATTCGCATAGACATGTGTAGGATTATCACTTAGTTTGGATGTTCTTTTCTGTTCTATTCCCTATCGGGTGGATCTGGAGAGGATATGTTTGTGCATACCTCGACAGAGGTGTATGAGCACCTGTGTGTTCTCGGTCGACAAACTGTCGTGACCCTTAAGACCAAAGAGAGAAGGGTAGGAAGTTTGATGAAGCATAGCACGCCAGGTGTTCGACAGAATGCCTGTGTGGGGTGAAGTTGTAACCTTAGCTTGTAATTCCTTCGATTACCATTCGTTATCCGTTTACTTGCTTTAATAATTAGTTATAACTAGTTTAACCACACTCCTATTAGTTTACTGTTCGAATAAGACTAAAGCGATACAAAGTTGGTATTTGGTAAATATTAGTGATAGTTCCTCGTGGGTACGACACTTTTCTTATCACTGTATTACTTGTTAGACCTCGTATACTTGCGCGTGTTTAGTGATCGGTTTTCCGACCAACAGGTATCCCACAAATCTACACTTATCGGATTTAGTCTGTAGCTTATCATTTTCAAACTTTTTGACATAAGCTGGACAACCCCAAGTCTTAACATGCTTAAGATTTGGTTTCCTCCCTTTCCACATCTCATATGGAGTCTTTGGGGCGGATTTGGTAGGTACCTTGTTAAGTAGGTATGCAGCCTTTTCTAGAGCATATCCCCAGAAGGAAATTGGAAGGTCGGTAAAAATCATTATGGATCGAACCATGTCCAACAGTGTTCGATTTCTCCTTTCAGATACTCCATTTAACTGTGGTGTACCTGGAGGAGTCCATTGTGAGATTATACCATTTTCTCTTAGACAATTGAGAAACTCACTGCTTAAGTATTCTCCACCTCGATCTGATCGAAGTATCTTAATACTCTTTCCCGTTTGTTTCTCTACTTCACTTCTGAACTCTTTGAACTTTTCAAATGATTCTGATTTGTATTTCATTAAATACACATATCCAAATCTTGAGTGATCATCAGTGAAAGTAATAAAATAAGAATACCCACCCCGTGCACTTGTTGTCATAGGTCCACAAACGTCTGTGTGAATCAATGCCAACAACTCTGTAACTCTCTCTCCTTTTCCACTAAAAGGTGATTTAGTCATTTTACCCATGAGACAAGATTCACAAGTTAGATATGATTCATAATCAGATAGCTCGAGGAGCCCATCTTTATGCAACTTGGATAATCTTGTTTCATTGATATGACCGAGTCTACTAGTGCCACATATAGGTATAATTAATATCATCTCTTTTCCTTTTTCTTAATTTGTTCAATTTGAAATATATTTTCTTGTAAGTCAAGTGTATAAAGTCCATTTCGCAAATTTCCAATACCATATAAATCATCGTCTTTATAAATAGAACAACCATTGTTCTTTATAATAACGTCAAAACCTTCCATATCCAATACATAAATTGAAATAATGTTTTTAATAATATTCGGAACATAATAACAATTATTAAGATAAATGGATTTGCCCGAAGGCATTGCTAAACAATAAGTTCCTACAGCTAATGCAGCAACTTTTGCTCCATTTCCCACTCGTAGGATCACCTCATCTTTGTTCAGCTTTCTACTTCTGACCAGTCCCTGCACAGTATTACATATGTGAGAACCACAGCCGGTATCCAATACCCAAGTAGAATTATGACTTTCAAAAAAATTAATTTCAATCATAAACAAACCTTGATTGGAAGTCGAAGCTTCTCCAAGCTTCTTCTCTACTAGAAACTTCTTGCAGTTCCTCTTCCAATGTTCCGGCTCATTGCAATGAAAGCACATTCCTTTAGCTGGTTCAGGTTTCTTTTGCTCCTTTTCTTTCCCTTTTCCCTTAGCCTTCTTAGATTTCTTCTTTTCAGAAGACACCTTGGGCCTCTTCCTTTTATTGGAAGAATCCACCATCAAGACATGGTTCTTCTTGGATGAGAAGTGACCTTCTGCAGTTTTCAGCATGTTAAGCAGCTCAGGTAAGCTGACATCTAGCTTATTCATGTGAAAATTAACCACAAACTGCGAGAAGGTCTCAGGGAGTGACTGCAAGACCAAGTCTTGACTCAACTCCCCATCCATGACGAACCCAAGCTGTCCAAGGCGTTCAATCAAATTGATTACCTTCAGAACATGAGTCTCGACGGCAGTGCCCTCGGTCATCCGAGATCGGAAGAGCTCCTTAGATATCTCATATCTAGCAGTCCTACTCTGTTCACCATACAACTCCTTGAGGTGAAGCAGCATAGCAGGAGCATCCATTTTTTTGTGCTGACGCTGAAGCTCGTTATTCATGGATGTGAGCATGATGCATTGAGCCACAGATGCATCATCTTGCCACTTATTGAAAGTGACAATCTCTTCCTCAGAGGCTGTTTCTGAAACAGATTCAGGGATAGTGGAATTTAGGACATAAGAAATCTTTTCAGCAGTGAGAACAATTCTCAGATTTCTTAGCCAGTCCTCATAATTCGGGCCAGTAAGCTTATTTGCATCAAGTATGCTTCGTAGTGAGATTTTTAAAATTCTGCATGTGAAAAGACAACATTTTAGCAAACATTCATTTTATTAACTTTGCATACCAAAATAAATTTAGGTCTTTATTTTAAATTGGTATCTCCCACTATTTTCATCAAACTATATTACCCTCACTCATATAGTTCGGCAACATCTAATTAAAGATTTGCTAGTTAGAATAAGGATCCCATTTCAAATGTATATAACCTTGTGGATAGCACAACAAGTGATATACAAATAAATTGGTAGACAACTCTTGTCAATTACATCACCATGTAACTCCTTTTATTTTTCCTCTTAAATCATAATGGTCATGTGTGTGCACATCCGAACTAAAATGATTTAAGTTAAATCCAGCCTAGCACTTCCATAAATTTAAAAAGAAAAATTTTCGTCCTTGTGGATAGCACAACAAGACTAGATCGTTCAATTTTCTTGATAAGCATCAAATGTGATTAATTAACATCTTAAATATTCAATACTCGCCTTGTGGATAACACAACAAACTTATATTAAATATTTAATACTCTATTAACTAATCATGCTAGAAGGCGACGTTCGATATTCCAAATATCATTTGAACGCTTCAGACTTAATAATATTTCTTTGAGGGGTTTGTTATTATTTGTCTCATCTTTTTAAGCGCGCATGCACATATATATATAAAATACGCGTCATTTTATTAAACATGTGAAGCATGTTTGTATAAAATATAATATATATAATATTTAGCATGCAATATAGAATACTATATTCTACCCGGATTGATTATGGACTTTTATTCTAGTTTGGTTCACTAGAGCCACCAAGTGAACCAAAAGGTCAAACCTAGGAGTGCAAAAATTTAAATTTAAACGTAACTGTTACATTTAAACCTGGGCTCCATACAAACGGGTCTTCACGCGCTCCTTGCTCCTTGGTCTCCAGCTTTCTTCAAGATAATTCTAACTATCTCTATTACATAAATTATTTTTAAATAGAAACCTTGATCAGCAGTCAAGGGGAAGTACATAAAGGGAGATAGAATTTTACACCGAGAATAAAATCAGAGAAGATGAGGTACGCAGACCCCATTTTATAAAACCCATACATTTAAGCATTCATCCAAAATAAAATCCAATCACATTGGTCATAGTCCATAATCAATCCCTTTTATTACCATACATATCATCATACGTATCGATAAAACTTATTCATCTCATGAAAGTAAATTCATTCGATATATGTATTAATATCAGTTAATGGGCAAAAGTTTGCTAAACTTTGTTTTTGGAAAAATAAACTCCTTTATTTCATTCAAAAATAATTCCAAATTAAACTCTTTAATTTTAGCAATTCTGAAATCTCATTTCATATAAAATAAACATCTTTATTTTAAATCTTTATTAATTAAATAAATCATTCATTTAATTAAATAAAACAAAAAAAATTCAGATTCTGTTAGTGGCGCAGCTGCGCCAGGAATATAAAGGGAACCGGCGCAGCTGCGCAGCATGAAAACTAGGCCAAGACATTGGCGCAGCTGCGCAGCAAGAAGGCCAGGAACCGGCGCAGCTGCGTAGCATGAAAACCAGCACAGGACAATGGCGCAGCTGCGCAGCAAGAAGGCCAGGAACCGGCGCAGCTTCGCAGAATCAGAAAAAATTTTGTTGCCCAGAACTCGATCCAATCGCATATTATACATGTATGGAATCACATAGACTGATAATTAGCACAAGATTGGCTCTGATACCACTGTTGGGTTTGTACGTAACGCAGTCATGCAATCAAATCATATAAATAGGGCGGAAGCGTAAAAAACTAGGTTTTCAAAAATTTATACAAACCCATTACCATGATCATTCTTATGCATCAATTATCAGTGAATGAGGAAGGAGAAAAACAGAATTATACCTTTGAAGATCCAAGCTTCCTCAGGTACAAGTTCTACTCCTTTGATTCCTTTGATTCCTCTGTAGTGGCTCCTTCCCTTGATCAATGTCAGCCACCCAAATGTTTGGCCTCTAACGGTGATCCACCAAAGGAAGATGAAGAACTCAGTAAGATGGGTTATTGGCTTAACCCTTGTTTCTATCTCTATAGAATATGTGTACTCCCAACTCTTGAAAAATTCACGTACCTTATTTCTGATATAAGACTCTCTTATATAGATATTAGGTTAACCCTCCTAATCCAATTAGAATAGGGTTTTATTTAATTAATTAATTAATTACTTTTAATTAATTTATATCCAAATCTCTATTAGGATTGAGAGAGAGTACTGATATTATATTAATTCCTAAACTCCTTTAGAATTAAAATAATAATAATATTAATAAGACTCCTCTTATTAATTTATATTTAATATTTCTATAATATTAAATAATAAACATTAAGCTATTTAATTTATTCTATCATCATAGATTAAATTAATTATACTTAATACATTATTACTATCATGCCATTTTCTTCTTAAATAATTCTTCTTCCTTTTATGGTGTGACCCTTTAGGTTCTCCATATTAAACCGGTTGTGAATAAATCAATTAGAACAATTCTAATCTTATTTAAATAAATAAATTAAACTAATAATCTATTTAAATAAATAACATTTATTCTACAATAGGGATAAGCCTCCCTAGCGATCAACGACTTTCCAAATAATATAGATTTCAACATTAATCATAAAAGAACCTGTGAGTTAATAGTTACCGTACAATTCAATCCTTCCACCATACAATGTCCCAATTAAATATATGACATGGATTTACTGTCAAGTCTTAATTTACTTAATCATATGTATTTCGATTAGAAAATGCACAACTCCAAATAATGCAAATTAGAAACCTCTTTCTAATTTCATTCTACCGTGGCCAAGGATTCCTGGGTTGTCATTTAACGAATCACATAGGACATATCTCCTCTTTTACTAGAGGTGGTAGATTCTTTATTGATCATTCATTATCTCCAAATGTAACTCATTACACCCAAGCATACCCTATATATGCCTTAAAAGGCCTTAAGGAATTAGTCAAAGTATAATTTGTTACATACAAGATACTATGATGATCTCAAGTCCAAGGATCACATGTACTACTATCACATTAGGAATTCCTATTGACAGGCGAGTAAAACTCCATTAGGTATTCCATAGCGAGTCACGTTCAATGAACTTATTCTCCAATAAGCAACTACATACTTGCTTTAGTGTCTCCACACAAATGACCATGAGATCAGTCATCCTCATCCAATGAGCAAGCAACATATGTACCAATCTATCTGGATTTACTATTCCCCATTTTAGTAATCCCACAATTGGGAACTATTTTAGTTTTTAAGCTTTCTAAGAATTTAGATCTCATTATCATGATCTCATCATGATTCTAAAAGCATTGCTTAAAACTATGGGTTATTTACGTATTATAAAAATAGCACCATGTAGATAATTATATGCCTTAAATGAATATTTTATTAATAAATAAATAAGATTATTTACAAAGTATGTGCTTTGTCATCATACATGATTGGCTTGTATGCACACTACTATCATGCTGCTCCAGTCACGAGCCTTAGCCGTCGCCGGTTTATCCACCACCAGACATCAATGATACGGAGGTCGAGCATTACGCTTGACCATTCAGGGAAGTTCTCAGTTTTAATTCTTTCTATTTAAACAATGAGGACATTGTTCACTTTGAGTTTGGGGGTGGATCATATTGCATTGCATAATTGTTTAGTTCACATATATTGCTTTGGTTAGTTGTTTTTGCATTATTATAGGCATATTTCACTTAAAAGTTTTAAAAATCACAAAAATATTTTCTTTTTGCATTTAGTGTTTGCATATAGAATGTTGCATTAATCTAAGCAATGGATTGGTTTGAATTTAGGCTCGGCTTATGATAAGATTGGTATTGCATGATTAACTTAAACAATGTGATGATTGATGATGAGTTTGAATTTTAATCATAAAGAAAATCTGAGCCTGTCTGAAACTTATTTAACTGGTTAGCACTTAAAGTTTAAATATTTTAATCAACTTGGTTCAAGGGTTTCATAAATTGTTTCTAGAGGAAAATTCTTGGTTAAAATGTAAGGAAAGCAGTGAACTGGCAGTAAAAGTTAAAATTAAGACAAGAGCTTGAGTTTGGGGGAATCTATGAGGTATATATATGAAAAATGATTAAAGAGAAAAAAAATGGCGAAAAAGAAAAAAGAAAAAGAGGTTGAATAAACACATTGACTAGTTTGACTTTGTGGCCTTTGTTACTCGAACAAGTAAGCCCTAGGGGATGTCTTTACACCTAGCGTTCTAAAACCATCTGGTTTGGGAGTCGTTGGTCAAAAGTTCGCTACATGGATGACATTAAAAAGCCTAAGAGAATCATACATTGCACAGTCAGTTTGTACAAGCAGAATGGAGCGTAAAACGCACTCGTGGTGGAAGAATAATAATAGAAACAAGCCTCACTAGGGAGCCCTATACTTGGTAATTACGTAGGTTTAACTGGAATTGTCATGTGTACAAAGTAATTGAATTGGAACTGAAATTTTCCTTCTAAGAACTTTGTTATGCGATTATCTTGAATTGTGGTCGGTTAGAATGGTTAACGAGCACAGCACGCACATCATGGGTGATGACAGGTTTGGATTGACTAACTGGTTAAGTTATGGACTTTGACTTGATTGGATATATTATTTGAGTATGATATTGGTATCTTTGAGCCTTGTTTCTAGACATCATACTAATCTGTTGATGGGTTTGTAGGCATATTAAGAAGTAGATCATGCATATGCATTCATATAGTTAGGGTATTTTGTTTATTTTTAGTTCTTGTGTGTTTTTTGCTTGAGGACAAGCAAAGTCTTGAGTTTCGGGTTATTTGATGAGTGGGTTTTATACCTAAGAATTGGACACCGTTAAGGCTTAAGTTTTTGTTGACTTTGAGTATTTTTAGTGTTCTTTTACTAGTTTTGTGTTTGTGTTGTAGGAAACGGCTTCGGGGGGTTAAAACATGAAAAATGGAGCTACGTTGGATTCATAGTCTTGGCTTGGGACTTGGATTTTATTGTAGAGCTATTCCTTAGCTTTCCCGAACATTTTGAATCATCCCAATCGGAGTTCAAAGGCGAGAGTTATGACCTTTTTGCCAAGCGAAAGATGAAACCTCAGAGTTTGGAAGTTGCAATTTACATAGCAGTCACTTGGAGCCGATTTCAGCCTTGATCCAATCAGAATCTGTCAATGCTCAAAGAATGAAAGTTGTAGATATCGTCGACAAGCTTCGATTTAACAAGTAGCAGGCCCCGTAACTTTTTATGGATCAAAAGTTATGCTCGTTATACCAAAGGATGTCGCATCAGCAGAGCAACACCCACTAGGGTGGGTGTTTCAAGGCTAAATGACCCGATGGGGCGGGTTTAGAGGCTGCCGAATAGTACATACACCCGTTGGGGTAGGTGTTTCAAGGAAAAATGACCCGCTGGGGCCGGTAGACGCGGCTGGGAGAGAACAATGTCCTAATTCAAGGAGGATTTGGACTAAATGAAAGGATTCTGAGCGTTAAGTTGGAGAAGGATCATAAGAGGGCTATAAAAGGGGAAGAATGCACAAGGATTAAGGGAGATTCCATTAGATTAGATTTCAATTAAATTAGATACAAACCTTAGTTGTAATTGGATTGAAGATTGAAGCAATTGAAGATCATTGGAGATTCAGAGTGGAGCAAGAGAAATTCAGATTTGCATACCTCAATTCCTAACTTCTCTTTACTTCTATCTTTTTATCTTTCAATGTATAAACACTTGTGGATTATGGATTTTGACTTAATCATGAGCTAAACTCTTTTTGAGATTATAATGGATCTTGTTGCGTAGTTTACTTTGATATGCTTTTGTGTTAGTCTTATTCATTATTATGGGATTGTCTATTATGATTTGTGTTAAATTGCTTAATTGTCTAGCTAACAATTACCGTAATAACTCATATGAAATCGAGAGACGGATTATGGGTTTAGATTTGCTCATAATAGCATGTGATTGTGTTTTCTGCATGGCGTTGGAATTCATGATTTGTGTTTAGGATAGAGATATACCTTTACACCACATGTGATCTGATAAGAACTTGTGCTTAAACTCTCTTTAATTGTAATTCACATAGAGATATAGTGGATTAGTTAATTTGGGTGTTCATCTTAATTTTATCATTTGTGGATTTAAGTTGATATGGGTATTGTGCATCGAGAGATAGTCATATTTTACCTTAGTGTTCTTGATTAACAATCCTAGATAATTAATTTGATTTAATGGGAAGTGTATATATAAAAGCTGTAAAAAGGGCGATGGGTTTTCACGCCTGTGCCCAAACTGGAAAGTAAATATATATATATATAAAGATGTAAAAGCCACTGAATGATCCAGGCTGGACAGAATTGAAATATATATATAGAAAAACAGTAAAGGGCAGTGAGTTTTCACTCCGAGGCCCGAACTGGAAAGTAAATATACATATATATAGACAGAAAAGTAGTCAAACCAAGACTGGGAAGATAATCCAGTACGGTGAATGGTGCAAAAATAGTAAAAAAGCCACAGAATAATCCATGCCGAACTAGAATGTAAATATATATATATATATATATATATATATATAGAGAGACAGAAAAGTTGTCAACCAAAACTGGGAAGATAACCCAGTGTGGTGAATTTTGCTTATATATGCATATATATATATATAAGCAGTAAAAATTCTACAGAATGATCCAGGCCGAACTGGAATGTAAATATATATATATATAGACAGAAAAGTAGTCAACCAAGACTAGGAAGATAACCTAGTGTGGTGAATGTTGCTTATATATGCACATATATATATATAAGCATTAAACTACCACGGATTTGACATCCGGGCTTGACAGAATTAAAAAGTTAGCATATATACAGTTAAATATATACAAAAAAGCCAAACCCGGACTGCGAAGATAACCCAGTCCGGGGAATTTGCGTAATATAAAGATGCAAGTATATATAAGCTGTTGAAAATGACAGATCGCCAATTCGAGTTGTAGAAATGCCAAAAATGCGTTTAGGTACTAAAATTTATCAAAAGTTAACAAAAACGTCCACAGAACTGAGTTCCGGGCATATTTAAAAAACGAAACTTGATATGCAAGTGTATAAAAGTGTGAAGAAGTAATAATAACTTTTTGATCGTAAAAATACTCACAATGGACAGCTACACGGGCTTTTTGCCAAATCGTAGGCTTTAAACATCCAAATTTACCGATTATTTTCTGATATGTGGTAGTATATGGGTATATCTACATGTTAGAGTGAAAAAATTTGGGTTTAGAAGATAAAAAAATAGCTGGAAAACGAAACGGGCAGGGGTTCAAAGCGTTTCTGAATTCTTTAAATGAGTTGGGGGTCACCACATATATATTGGCCCAGGAGTCTCCACTCTACCTGCTGCTGCCGCAGGTAGAGGTACGGCTCCACATGGCAGGGCCCATATAGTGGGTCTCATTGCATCGAAGTATGTGCACTCCGAGCAACGAGAGGTCTGATTCGAAAATTTCTAACTTTTGATTGGAGTGTCCGTTTGAGGCGTGATGTACATTTCTGAAAAGCCCTCACCGAGAGTGTCACAATGACATGGGATAAAACATTTTTCGAGTCCTAGGAAGACGGGTTCATAACCATGTCTTTGATTCCCCGCAGTTTGTCCGATGAACTGTCTTGCGCTGTTTGCACTCGGGATCATTGTTATGGATCGTTCTGACATTGGTGGCATCAATTCAGCTTGAGTTTGACTGAATCATCTTAGAGTTGGTAAAATGATCAGTTTTGCCCCTCCCGGGGTTGCCTTCAATGTCGGCATGGCATTCGTTTAACTTCCTAGGGGTTGTTTCCAATATTTAGATCCCATTCGAGTATGTTTCTCCTTAGTGTTGTCTCTGAGACTAACTTATTTGCTCCAAGTTTTCCTCTAGAGATGTTGTGATGCTTCAGGATTGTTTCTGAAGTTGATCTGACCTCCTGGGTTAAAAACGGGATGACCTGCACCTCCCAAGTTGAGACCGGGGCTGACCTGTACCTCCCGGGTTGAGACCGGAGCTGACCTGTACCTCCCGGGTTGAGACCGGGGGTGACCTGTACCTCCCGGGTTGAGACCAAGGCTGATCTGTACCTCCTGGGTTGAGACCGAGGCTGATTTATACCTCCCAAATTGAGACAGGGGACTGACCTGTACCCCCTAGTTTGAGACCGGGGCTAACCTATACCTCCCGGGTTCAGACCGAGGCTGACCTGTACCTCACGGGTTGAGACTAGGGTTGACCTATACCTCCCAGGTTGAGACCGGGACTGACCTGTAGTTCTCGGGTTGAGACCGGGGCTGATTTGATGACTCGGTATTGAGATCGGGGTTGATTTGATGACCTGCTATTGAGACCGGGGTTGAGTTGATAACCCGGTATTGAGACTGGGGTTGATTTGATGGCCCGATATTGAGACCGAGGTTAATTTGATGGCCTGGTATTGAGACCAGGATTGAGTTGATGACCCGGTATTGAGACCGGGGGTGATTTGATGGCCCGGTATTGAGACCGGGGTTGATTTGATGACCCGGTATTGAAATCGAGGTTGATTTGATGACCCGGTATTGAGACTTGGGTTAATTTGATGACACGGTATTGAGACCAGAGTTTATTTGACGGCCCGGTATTGAGACCGGGGTTAATTTGATGGCCCGGTATTGAGATCGGGGTTGAGTTGACGACCCGGTATTGAGACCGGGGTTGATTTGATTGCCCGGTATTGAGACCGAGGTTTATTTTAAAATATAGTCTTGCCCTTCTACAGTATTAGTAACTGGGAAAGAAATTTTGAGTGTCTACACGTTTCAGACAACAAACAGTTGTTGATTCAGTGACAGAGGCAGAGTACATAGCTGCAAGTGAATTTGCAAAGGCGACTGTTTGGATGAAGAAGTTCATAACCAAACTTGGTGTGGTTCCTAGAATTGGAGGAGCAGTCCCTTGTACTGTGACAACATCGGGAGCTGTTTCACAGTCTAAGGAACCCAGGTCTCATCAGAAAACCAAACACGTGTTGCGGCGAATTTCACTTGATCGGGGAGATCATTGAAAGAGGAAACGTCACCTTGGAGCGTGTAGACTCTCAAGATAACATTGCAGATCCATTTACTAAAGCTTTAACACAACAACAGTTTTATCGTCACTTAGTGAAGATGGGTATGAGATACCATGGCGATTGGCTTTAGTGCAAGTCGGAGATTTAAAGTAGTATGCATACAAGCCAATTATATATGATGATAAAGCATATACTTTGGAAACTGATCTTATTTATTTATTAATAAAAGTATTCATTTAATAAAAGCATTTAATTATCTACGTAATGCTGTTTTTATAATATGTAAATAACCCATAGTTTTAAGCAATGATTTTAGAATCATGATGTTGATCATTCTAATGAGATCTAAATTCTTAGATAGCTTAAAATTAAAATAGTTCCCAATCGATGGATTACTAAAAAGGGGATTAGTGGATAGATTGGTACATATGTTGCTTGCTCATTGGATGATAATGATTTATCTCATGATCATTTGTGTGGAGATAATAAAGCAAGTATATAGGTGCTTATTGGAGAATAAGTACACTGAACGTGACTCGCTAAGGAATACCTAATAGAGTTTTACTCGTCTGTCAATAATAACTCCTAATGTGATGGTAGAACAAGTGATCCTCAGACTTGAGATCATCATAGTATCTTGTGTATAATGAATTATACTTTGACTTATTCCTTAAGACCCTTATTGTATATCAAAGGGTATGTATGGGTGTAATAAGTTATATATGGAGATAATGAATGATCAATAAATAATCTACCACTTCTAGTAAAAGAAGAGATATGTCCTATATGATTCATTAAATGACAACCCAGGAATCCTTGGCCAAGGTGGAATAAAATTAGAAAGGAGTTTCTAATTTGTCTTATTTGGAGTTGTGCATTTTCTAATCGAAATACATATAATTATATAAAATAAGACTTGACAGTAATTTCATGTCTTATATTTAATTGGGATATTGTATGGTGGAATGATTGAATTGTACGGTAACTATTAACTCAAGGGATCTTTTATGATTAATGTTGAAATCTATATTATCTGAAAAGTCATTGATCGCTAGGGAGGCTTATCCCTATTGTAGAATAAATATTATTTATTTAAATAGATTATTAGTTTAATTTATTTATTTAAAAGATATTAGAATTGTTCTAATTGATTTATTCACAACCGATTTAATATGGAGAACCTAAAGGGTCACACCATAAAAGAAAGATTAATTATTTAAGAAGGTAATGACATAATCGTAATAATATGTTCAGTGTAATTAATTTAATCTATGATGATAGAATAAATTAAATAGCTTAATTTTTATTATTTAATATTTTGGAAATAATAAATATAAATTAATAAGAGGAGTCTTATTAATATTTTTACAATTATTATTATTTTAATTTCTAAAGGAGTTTAAGAATTAATTTAATATTTTTACTCTCATTTATTCCTAATAAGATTAGGAGGCAAATAAGTAAAAGAGTTTAATTAATTATTCTCAATGGGTTGGGAAGCCTAATTAAATAAATGAGTTTAATTAATTAAATGAAACCTTATTTCTAATTGGATTAGAAGGGTTGACCAATATCTATATAAGAGGAGTCTTATGTTAGATATCAGTTGATGCAATTCCAATTATTGGAGAGTTCTCCTTTTCTATAGAGAATAGAAAACTAGGGTTTAGCCAACCACCTTCCTTCTTGAACAATTCTTCTTCCTTGGTGGATCACCTCTAGAGGCCAAACACTTGGGTGGCTAACGTTGATCAAAGGAAGGAATCAATCCCGGAGATTCAAGAAGATCGCAAAGAACAAGGAGTTGAACTCGTACCTATGAAAGCTTAGTTCTACTAGGGTATGACTGCATAACTTCTTATTTATCATTTTAAATTAATAATTTACATTGAGGATGATCCAAAAAATTTGTTTGTAGAAAAAATTTAAACTCTGATTTTACCATGCTTCTGCTATTTTTGAAATTTAATTGCGCCATGATTTCTTACAAACCTAACAGTGACCAGCCGGGGATAACCAGCATTTCCATCTTTATTATAAATAGGAGTTTCTCTTGTTTGGTTATGCATGAATTGTAGAAAGCTCCTAAAAAAGCCATAATTCATCATGTGGTCAGTAGTGTTATTTCCTGGGGTCATAGGAGAATTATTGCCCTCCTGATTCAAAATATCTTGGTTAATGGTTGGCAGGGTCTCAATTGTCTCTTGTACTCCATTGCTCATCTCCTGATTTTCAAATGTCATTATTAAATGTTGCCAGAAAACAAAGGTTAATTAAAGAAATTGATATGACACATCTTGTCCCTATATCAAGATCGACTAATTAAATAATAAAGTTCAACTTAGGTAGGACACACAATAGTGAATGATTTTACTCGTCTCTCCTCTCCTAGTTTTAATTTCTTATCTCAACCATATATCATATCCCTAAGTTTTGATACCAACTGTGACGCCCCCAAATTTATGTCTACACCACCCAATTTGAGTCGCCAAAATCAATTATTATAACACCGTGAAAATACGGCAACACACATACTTTATGTTCTTAGTACAATTATTGTCACAATATTTTACAATGTATTTATGACTACTATAACTACTAACTTGGAACATCACTTCAGTCCTCTACTCTTCCCGTTAGACCCAACTACACTCTTATTTCCTTCAAGTAATTATGAAACAAAAGGGTGATCATAAATAGCCTAGTAAATAATATCATGAATAAGATAAATAAGTTATCATTAGCCATCAACAATGATAAATCAGATTTTTAGAACATATGGTAGATGATATAAGTTTTCAACAAATAATTACAGCGGAATGAGCAATCCATTAGAAGAGTCAAATAGATCATATTTCTACTATCTTCTTCAATTGAAAAAATTTTTTACTACTAAGATTTCATCAACTGTAACACCATAGATCATGATCATGCCAATTAACAGTTCCTGGTCATAATCATGTCAATTAACAGTGACTATTTGCACCCACACCAAAGAGAACTTCCATAACGTATAATCAATAGTCCTCTTTGCACCCAAACCAAACTTTCACCACGTATCTTTGCCACACAGACAAAAGACGCTCAACAATCATATTGTCTTTACACCCAAGCCAAAGACATTAATAATAACTTAGTATTGATGATTAGTAAAAAAAAATAAAATATGAATGATGGGCAAAAATAATCAAAATAATAAGATAAAGAATAAACATTAGCGATTATTAACTTAATTTGTCCATAGTCTAATAATGTCTAAATTGTCAACATGATATCCACGAAATCAATTAGAGTTCTTGATAAAATATAAAGTTCAAGAAAATATATGGTTCACAGTTCAAATATAATGATTAAAATTTAATAAGAAAATTCTGGTGAGAAAATATTAGATGAAACACAAACTATTAAGGAAATTCAAATCATTTCAAGAATTTTCACAGTTTAATGATAAAGTTATAGAAACGAATAATAATTTCTTACCATAAATTTAGGAGTACGAAAGAAAATGATATCCCTTACCTTAGTGTGAGACTAGATATTGTCTGTTATGTAAGTGATTAACCTGAGTAATTCTTGCACTTTTACTGGCGTTAGCAACACTCAAAGTAACCTTACACTCAAAAAAAATACTCACAATATTGTAGTAGAAGATTTTTGTGTTTTTGGTATTTCCATCGTTGTTCAACTAAACAATCTATTTATAGGGTAAGGGATTGTATAGGTACACGAAGTTTGACAAAGTGTGTTGGATGAGCATACCAAGTTTGACAAAAAGGGGGATGGTTCATCTTCCCATTTCCTTTGTCCTTTCCGGAACCTTCGGTTCGCTCTGGCTTCATTGAAAATATTTGATTTAAAGCAAGGTTGAGCTACAAAGCTCAGCAAGTATAAACAGTTGAATAAACAATAAAATCCATAATCATGCTACAATTTCTACAACTGAATAATAGCTGTGAAAGTCTTTAGAATAAATAGGAATAGTATAAATTCCTTTTATTTAATATTTTGAAACTACATACTGAGCAGTCAAAAGACCTTGAACATTTTATTTTTTAAAGGTTCAACATTCATTCAACTATGAACCGTCTGACTTACAGGCACGTTGGGTGATCAACCCATTGTACCCTATGTTGTTCAACATTCTGACTAAACGACTATTTACGTTTGTTTAACCACCTCAGGGGTCTGTCGGGATTTTTTGGACGTAAAATACCTCAATATTAGCTTTTTCATCTCAGATTTGAATCTGAATCCGCACCGAAACAATTCTGATTACATAGCTCTACCTAACATTAATAATATTTCAAAGATTTATTTTTAAACCGATAAAATATTCAAATCTTCATCTAACCGGAACAAAAGGCATTAACATACATCTTAAACAGTTCATGCAATATTGAACTTTAAAACTTGAACAATTCATGCGTTATAGCAAAGCTTAAATAATTTATTTTTTATAGTATAGCTGAACACTTATACAACTAACAAATAGTTTGTATAAGTCTGAATTATGCACAACCGATAAACATTGTGTAAATCGAAGCATACATAAAGGTTATTTATAAGAATATACATCCACAAACTCTAAACTAACATTCAAATGAAGATTAAATAGAGTTAGATACTTGTACATATAATATTTGTACAAGATTCAACAACTGACATTCAATATACAAAATTTAATGGAGTTAGGATACTTGCCTCAAGCGTCTTCTATACTTTGACGTTAATCGCCCTTCCAAAGTCTTACACATTTAGTGCATATAGACATTCTGTAATACCCAAGAATTTTCGAATAATATTAAATAAATATATTAATGAAAGTCGAATATTTATTTGAATATAAATATTTATGTGTTATGAGATGAGTTAACTCAATTACTTGAAATTGAATTTATAATAATTGAGAAAAAAATATCAAATTTATGATAAGCTCAATGAATGCCTTGTGTGGCACAGTGATGAGAAATATTGATGATTTAATTAATTAAAGAATGAATTAATAAATAGATGATTAATTAATAATATATTATTGATTAATGGTAATTATGGGTGATAGCATATTAATGAATAAATATTTGCTTAATATTAAAAGGTTAATGTTTGTTCAAGTATTTGTTAAAGTGTAAAGTTATCACTACAACTATATAATATAAAGCATGAGGTGACATTTTGATAGAAACTATATAATAAAAGGAAGTGAGTCACATGGTCGGACTTATGAGAATACAGGTTATATGTACATTATACAATATGGAACCAAACTATATTATATAAAGTGTATTGTGACAATACAAGAGGCTATGTGATATATATATAGACTATATAATAAGATTAATGAGTTGTATGAGTTACATACATAAACTTATGTGACCATGTGATAGGTATAGTACTTTAAGGAATATTATATGATATATTAAATTAAAGGTATGTGAATAATTAACATTAATAATTATTTTAATAAGTGACATAATTGGAATAATGTGGTGTGTCACAACTCAATTATATAATAATGTGGTATTATTAAAATGTACATTGATTGTATATCAATATGTATACATGTACTCCAAATTGCTACCATGTATTATTGTAATGTCCTTTAAAGTCCATGTATACCCTATTAGAATTTAAACCTAAGTGTATTGGTGCACATTCCTTTACTACAACCAGAACCAACTTCTTGTCCCAAAACGAGTGGCCCAACAGTGCTCAAATAGTAGCCTATATCCTCATTGCGTGAACTTGAGCTACTACAATTCATAGTGATGATGGCTACAAAAATGGTGGTTGGCCAACTTCTTCTTGCCCATTGAATTCTTCTATTTCCCATTGATTCAAACCATGGAGCAAAGCTATGAACTGGGCAATCAATTCTCTATAAACTTTGTCACCAAGTAATATAAAACAATGTTTTCTCTCAAGATTTTTTCTCTCTGCCTTCTCTCTACCTTTTTCAAACCCTGCCACCTTTTCTCCCCACCTAATTTTTCCGAATCATCACCTCCTCTCATCTTTCTTCTCTTCGATCGTGCCTACTTATGCCTTTACACACCTCTTCTACCTATTTTCTGTCCTCCTCCTCTTTTTCCCCTTCTGGTCATCTCTTTTCAACCTATTACCATTGTCAGCCATAATCATCTATCGGCTGGAAACTCTACTAGCAGTGAGTCTAGAGACCTCTACGCAGAATATAGTTTTTCTAAACCTATCTCACCGGCACCTCTCTCGCCACATCTGGGCATTGAGGAAATGGGTGAATCTGATGCCTTTTATGCTCATGCGAATCCTCTTCTCAGTTCGGTGGTCTCTTCTACCCATGCTATTGACACTGAGGTTAATATTGGTCATGTTCTTAGTGAAAATGCTCGTGAAATTTTCACTGCTGCTCAACACCTTACGCATAAGATAGGGAGGAAGCTATTTTCGAGAGGAAGAAGAATCTCCATCTTATGTCATTCCTTTCAGCTCATGGTATTTCAACTAACGATGTTCAAGCTTTCTTATTAGAAGGAAAAAAGTTAGTTTTGGTGAAGTCCCTAAGCTACTGATAATAGTCCCCAATGCAATGAGCCTTTGATCAAAAGTCCTCAAAGCTTTTTGGGTGGTCTCTTGTCCCTGATAACTTGTGTTAGTGAAGAATCCGGGCAAAAATCTCTTGCTCCTAAGGAACCTCAGGTCCCTGTCATAGTTATACATGCTAGCTTAGTGAATGCTGGTCCTCAGCAGGTGACTACAGGTCCTTCTGCTAACCCATCACCACATGTCACATCTATTCGTGATAGCATGGTGGGTAATGTTTCAAATTTCAAAGCTCCCGCTCCTATCCTTGAGGAAGTTAAAGTCTCTGCCCCCTGCTACATGGGCCCCCTAAGTCTTGGTGTGATGTTATTGGTAAGTCAGCCAAATCTACCAGATCCTTGTCTTACTTTCCCCCATCTTTGAAGGATGGCAACATCTCGGTTATTCCACCTGACGATATGCTTACTCGAGGTAACCAGATGTGGGCTTATAGTTTGGTAGGATACTTCCTTCACTCCTCCCTCCCTTTTAAGGTTGTTGAACAGATTGTCAGACGTATTTGGGGCCATCTTGGGCTGTCAAATGTTTTCCTCCATAACAAGGGGTACTACATCTTTATGTTTGACTCTCCCTCCGATCGAGATAATATCCTAGCTTTGGGACCTTGGCACTTTGCTTCAAAAGTTATAGTCTTACAGAAATGGAAGGAAGGTATGGTCTTCACAAAATCAAATTGTGATGTCTTCCCGGTATGGGTCAAGCTAAGCAACATCTCATTGTCTTACTGGTCTGATGAAGGCATTAGCTATATAGCAAGTGCCATTGGAAAGCCTATTTTCACTGATGAGATGACATCAAAGAGTGAATTTTTGAATTTTGCTCGTGTTTGCATTGAAGTCAAAGCCTCATTCTCGTTTCCACCTTCTATCCATGTGGTTGTCAAAAACGAAGAAACTCTTGATAATATCTTCATTCCTGTTGATGTTAAATATCAAAGTAGACCACCTTCTTGAACTATATGCAAGGTGTTTGGCCACTCTTATCTCAAATGCCCCAAAGTCAATCTGAAGTGGGTATAAAAGGACTCCTCTATTACTAATCCTCCAGCTATTCATGTTGCCAACCCTACTGAACTTGTTGCCTCGGTCCATACTAATGCTGCACCTAATGCCACTATTCCATAAGTTAATACTGGCACTGCTGAATCTTCTTCTAATGACTGGGTCACCGTGCCCCGGGGAACAAAAACTGGAAGTGTCCCCAGTCTCTAGCAAGCAGGCCATACATAGTTCTAACTCCTTTTCCCCTATCGGTTTAACTGAACCACAAGCAGCCTCTGACTATGAATCTCCTTTAGGACCAAGCAAAGTTCTTTGCTCCCAACTGAAGGTGATTGATGTCAAGGAAGGGAAAGAACTGACAAATAAGCAGAGTACTGATGTTGAGAATCTGCAAGCTACCAAAAAAAGGAAAGGCAAAGGCAAAGCCAGGTAACCAACTCCCCCACTCTGTTAGTTAATGTTAGCATCCTACAATGTTAGAGGATTAAATAAAACCCCTAAGCAGGCTTATGTTAAGAAATTATTGCTGATAATAAACTTTATCTTGTGGGATTGCTTGAAACTAGAGTAAAATTGTCTAACGCACCAAAAATTTCTAGAAGGCTTTGCCCTAATTGGAATTGGACTTTTAACTATGACTTCCATAGCAATGGTAGAATTTGGGTAGGATGGAATCCAACTTTTTGGCATGTGGATATCCTTTTTGTTTCCTCCTAAGTTATTCATTGTAAGGTGCATTCTATTGCCTTTAATAGCACTACTTTTCTGATTTCCTTTATTTATGGAATGAACTCTTATGTTGAAAAAAGAGAATTATGGAGCAACTTATCATCTTTTTCACCTTCTGAGAGTTGGTGTATGCTTGGGGATTTTAATGTTATCAAAGATCTATCCTAAAATAATCAAATTTCAGATACATGGGACATTGGCAAAGAGGAATTTAAAGAATGTACCATTTCTATTGGTGTTGATGATATCAGACGTATCGGCCCCCTCTATACTTGGTGGAATAACCAACATGAAAGGCCAGTTCACAAGAAACTGGACCGGGTTATGGGAAACTCAGAGTGGCTATCCACCTTTGATCTTTCTATTGCTTCCTTTGGGCCTCGTGGTCTTTCTGACCACTCCCTTGTTCTTCTTAATACTGGAATTCTATTCTCAAAGCCTAGGAGACCTTTCCAATTTTTCAACCATATGCTTCTTCTCGAGGGTTTCAAGGAGGCTGTCCGGTCTGCATGTAGCCCACCTCAACATGGGAACCCATTCTTTATTTTCTCAGAGAAATTAAAACGTACAAAATGGTCCCTCATTTCTCTCAACCTTATTGCTGGGAATCTTTCTTCTATGGTCAAACTTGCTAAAGCCGAGCTTCATGATGTGCAATCACTACTTCATGATCATCCACTTGACTTGGAGCTTCTTGCTCGTGAATCTAGCTGTTCTCAACAACTATGGTCTGTCATTGAAAGAGAAGAAACCCTTATGCAACAAAAGTCCAGAACCAACTGGATAGCTCTTGGAGATCGTAACACGAGTTATTTTGCTAATATGATGAAAGCTAGGTGGAACTCTAATAAAATCTTTTCTATCCTCAATTCTAATGGAATCATGGTGCATGGTCAATCTAATGTTGAAGAAGTTGTAGTTGATTACTTCAAGTCTTTGTTTAATCCATTGGGCACAGCTTATGAAGGCTTTGAGAATCTTGGCATCACCCCTTCCAAAATGATCACTCACTCCCAAGCTTCAAATCTTGATGCCCCTGTTACTGACTTGGAAATTTTTAAAGTCCTCAACTCCATGAAGCGTAATATATGCCCGGGTCCAGATGGATTCAATGTAAATTTCTTCATCCACTGCTGGGACATAGTGGGATCAAATTTCACTTAAGCAGTCCAGTTCTTCTTCACCTCGAGCAGACTTACAAAAGGACTCAATGCCACTGCCCTTGCCTTAATACCCAAGTGCCCTAACCCCTCTTCCATGGCTGATTTAAAGCCCATTTCTTGTTGTAACACCATCTACAAATGTATAGCAAAAATTTTAACAAATCGGCTAAAAGAGACTCTTCCTCATTTAGTGGACAAAGCTCAATCAGCTTTTGTGAAGGGCAGAAGTATAAGTGATAATATTCTCATTGCCCAAGAACTGTTTAAAGGGTATAACAGGAATGCTGTGTTGGGTTTGTTCGTAGAGCCATCATGCAATCAAATCACATAAGTAAGGGCGGAAGCGCAAAAACTAGGTTTTCAAAAATTTATACAAACCCATAACCATGATCATTCTTGTGCATCAATTATCAGTCAATATAGAAGGAGAAAAATAGAATTATACCTTTGAAGATCCAAGCTTCCTCAAGTACTAGTTCTACTCCTTTGCTTCCTTTGATTCCTCTGTAGTGGCTCCTTCCCTTGATCAATGTCAGCCACCCAAGTGTTTGGCCTCTAACGGTGATCCACCAAGGAAGATGAAGAACTCAGTAAGATGGGTTATTGGCTTAACCCTTGTTTCTATCTCTATAGAATATGTGTACTCCCAACTCTTGAAAAATTCACGTACCTTATTTCTGATATAAGACTCTCTTATATAGATATTAGGTTAACCCTCCTAATCCAATTAGAATAGGGTTTTATTTAATTAATTAATTAATTACTTTTAATTAATTTATATCCTAATCTTTATTAGGATTGAGATAGAGTACTGATATTATATTAATTCCTAAACTCCTTTAGAATTAAAATAATAATAATAATATTAATAAGACTCCTCTTATTAATTTATATTTAATATTTCTAAAATATTAAATAATAAACATTAAGCTATTTAATTTATTCTATCATCATAGATTAAATTAATTATACTTAATGCATTATTACTATCATGCCATTTTATTCTTAAATAATTCTTCTTCCTTTTATGGTGTGACCCTTTAGGTTCTCCATATTAAATCGGTTGTGAATAAATCAATTAGAACAATTCTAATCTTATTTAAATAAACAAATTAAACTAATAATATATTTAAATAAATAACATTTATTCTACAATAGGGATTAGCCTCCCTAGCGATCAACGACTTTCCAAATAATATAGATTTCAACATTAATCATAAAAGAACATGTGAGTTAATAGTTACCGTACAATTCAATCCTTCCACCATACAATGTCCCAATTAAATATAAGACATGGATTTACTGTCAAGTCTTAATTTATTTAATCATATATATTTTGATTAGAAAACGCACAACTCCAAATAATGCAAATTAGAAACCTCTTTCTAATTTCATTCCACCTTGGCCAAGGATTCCTGGGTTGTCATTTAACGAATCACATAGGACATATCTCCTCTTTTACTAGAGATGGTAGATTCTTTATTGATCATACATTATCTCCACATGTAACTCATTATACCCAAGCATACCCTATATATGTCCTAAAGGGCCTTAAGGAATAAGTCAAAGTATAATTAATTACATACAAGATACTATGATGATCTCAAGTCCAATGATCACATTGTACTACTATCACATTAGGAATTCCTATTGATAGGCGAATAAACTCCATTAGGTATTCCATAGCGAGTCACGTTCAGTGAACTTATTCTCCAATAAGCACCTACATACTTGCTTTAGTGTCTCCACACAAATAACCATGAGATCAGTCATCCTCATCCAATGAGCAAGCAACATATGTACCAATCTATCTGAATTTACTAATCCCCATTTTAGTAATCCCACGATTGGGAACTATTTTAGTTTTTAAGCTTTCTAAGAATTTAGATCTCATTAGCATGATCTCATCATGAGTCTAAAAGCATTTCTTAAAACTATGGGTTATTTATATATTATAAAAATAGCACCATATAGATAATTAAATGCCTTTAATAAATATTTTAATAATAAATAAATAAGATTATTTAGAAAGTATGTGCTTTATCATCATACATGATTGGCTTGTATGCACACTACTATCATATTGGTCCTTCCCGGTGTGCTCTAAAGATTGATCTACGAAAAGCGTTCAATACAGTTAAATGGGAGTTTCTATTTGACATCCTTTCAGCTTTTCAATTCCCTCCTCCTTTTATTGATTGGATCAAGGCATGTGTCACTTCAGCTATGTTTTCAATCAAACTTAATGGGACTTTAGTGGGTTTCTTTGGCAGTTCTAGAGCTCTTCGTCAAGGTGACCCACTCTCCCCCTTTCTTTTTGTTCTGGTGATGGAAATGCTTTCCCTCAAATTGAATAAAGAAACTTCGGTTCCTGGCTTCACTTACCATTGGAGAACTAAAGCTTGCATATTAACCCACCTTTTATTTGCTGATAATATTCTTCTTTTCTGTCATGCAAGCTTGCCTTCAATTACTATTATTAACTCTTGCATTCTCTCTTTACTCTGTTCTGATCCCAAACTCTCATAGAAGTCACTGTTTCCTTTCTAATACTGACCCTTCTTCCACTAATGACATTATCACCCTTCTTGGGTTTCAGTTAGGATCATTACCATCTAAATTCTTGGGTGTTCCTCTTCTGCCTAAGAAACTGTCCTTATCAGACTGTCACCCTCTAATTCAAAGAATCACAAACCGTGCCTCTTCTTAGACTTCTAAGGTCCTTTCTTACTACGGCAGATTACAACTCATTAAATCAATTCTTTTTGCTTTACAAGTCTACTGGAGCTCCATTTTTCTTCTCCCTAAGGCAGTGCTTAACGAAATTTAATCCATTCTTGGTAGATTCTTTTGGAAGGGTCCAACCTTAAGTAAATTTGGTGCTAAAGTGGCATGGTCCAATATTACTTTACCTATTTCTGAAGGCGGGTTGGGTATAAAAGTCTTGTGGACTGGAACAAAGCCTTGATCATGCAACACCTAATTCACATCATCCAACACCAGTCTAATTCCCTTTGGGCTCAATGGTCCAAAATCACTATCTTGAGGTAACGATCCATCTAGCAGATTAAGCTCTCCCCGGACTGCTCTTGGCTTTGGAAACAAGTCCTTAAACTACACCCTCTTGCTCTTACTCACCTCAAGTATTTGGTTGGCAATGGACATCACACAAACTTATGGTATGACCCTTGGATAAACGGTGCGGCAATTAACCCAAGCCTCTCCCTTTTGTCCAACTCCGGCTATACATCTACTGACACGGTTAGTTCTATTATCTTGGGGAATGTTTGAACCTTCACAGTAGCAATCATTGCAATCCTCACAACCATCGCACTCACCATGTGGTCATCCTGCTCCAAAGGCAAGTGCAACTCCTCCCTAATCCTTCACCACGGTTGGACAGAATTATATGGGATAACTGGGACATCAACAACGTCAAGGCCAAGCATTTATGGGAGACTATCTGTGCACGCCAACCCCATGCCTCATGGAGTTTCATTCCTTGGAACAAGTTTTATGTCCCAAGGTATTCATTCATTCTTTGGCTTGGCATTTTAAGGAAGCTCCCTACAAATGATAGAACTATGCATTACACTGGTAGGACATGGAACTGTCCTCTTTGTAACCTTCAACCGGAGTCCTTTGATCACCTTTTCATCAATTGTACTTACTCCATCTCGATACTTCAACATACTATGAACATCGGAAACTGGAGAACCTTCCAGCATGGGATGCTATTATGGATTTCCTCATGGATTATCAAGGCACTAAAATTTTAAGAAACATCTTATGCCTAACAGTTGCTACTTGTGTTTATAAAATTTGGGAGGCTCGGAACAAAAAGATTCATGGTGATATTCTCATCCCCCCAGGAAATCTTGCTAAGGATGTAATTTATCTCATTAAATCTAGACTCTCTACATATAAATCTTTGATCAAGGCAACAACTTGCCAATATTTCTGTAATTGGTTACTTGCTAGTTCAGGATAGGGCTCTCTTCCTTGTATAGTCTGATCATCTTTGGCTATGTCTACTAGATGATGTTCCAATATTCTGGGGTATGCCCCTGTGCCATTGTCTTTTGGTTCTTTCTTTATAAACAAATAAATTTAACAAAAAAAAACAAAATTAATTCTCTATAATTGGAAGCTCTCCCTCTCATTTTTCAGTTGTTAGAAAATTGTCTGATAATTACAAGTAGAGAGTGAAGTTGCTGAGAATTGAGGGAGTGTAATTAGTGCATTGAGGGATTTCATATAAGCTTCAAGAGGTATAAAATTTAACTTTTTGTTCTTAAAATTGAGTTTTGTCAAATTCTTGAATTGCTTGAATTCTCTATCGATTGGTATGAAGTAGCATGCCTGTAACGACCAGGAATTTTACGCTCCTTATTAATTTTATATGTGATTTAAAATTTTAAAATTTTTAGGAGTTAATTTTTCAAACTTATTTAAACCTAATGTGGTTATGTGCTTATGTGAATTTAACCTATGCGAATAAATGCTAGGATTTTTTTATTTAAAGGGAATCATTAATGGTTATTTTAAATTAGTAGATTAACCCTGAGACTTTTATATTAGAATATTGATAAAAGTGTTAATAATTATATATTCAAATTTCTTGAATATGGTGTAGACATTTAATCGGGATTAATTATTTATATTTGAGTAATTAATTGATAACATATGAAATTATTATTGTTATTAATTTATAATTATTATAAATAAATAATAATTAATGAATTGGGAGTAATTAATTGATTATGTGTTGATTAATTATTATTATGAATAAATAATAATTAATGAGTAAGAGATTTATAAATATAATAATATTATATTTACTTGATTAATTGTTTTATACAAACATGTGTTATATAAATGGTAGTTAACTATAAGGTGACCTTTGATAAGGCTATTATATATAGACTATATAGTAATCTTAATTGTATTATGTGAGATTGATAAGTGTAATGTGACGCCCCCCAGAATAGGTCCAGTCAACCCAACCCATTCTGAGTCGCCAAATACATGGTACAGAATTCAAATACAAACTTTATATCATACGGTTGTGCAAAATACGACCACACAACTGTGAGTGTCAATACAAATATGTAAAAATATTAATATTCAAACTAAGTCCTCATTACAATTATTATCACACTATTTATCAGAAATAGTGAGGACTACTACTGCTCTAACTCGGACCATCACTCTGTCCCCCGACTAGTCCCTGCGACATTCTCATTTCCTGAAGAGGACAACAGATGAAAAGGGTGAGCTCAACTAGCTCAGTAAAGAATATTATGACTAAGATAATGGAAAATAAATTATCGTTAGTCTTCAACAAATCAGATAAAATATAATGGACAACCAACTTTAGATCAATATTCGCAGCGGAAATAACAATTCATTAGAAGAGTTAAGCAGAGAATGAAGTCTACTATCTTCTATGATTTAAAAGTCCATCATTAATATTTTATCCCTGTAACATCAATCAATATACATCTCGAATCAAATATTCATCTTTGCACTACAGGCCAAAGATATTCATTTGTATCATCAGTGGTCATGTTCATCTCAACACCTGTATCTTTGCACTACAGGCAAAAGATATTCATCAGGTAATCATTCATCTTTGCTCTACAGGCCAAAGATATTCAGTTATATCACCACTTAAGACTGAGGATGATGAAAAATCATATAAATAACGAATCCAGTGAAATAAAGGATAAGATTAAGGATTCGTATTTTAGTTTATTCAAGTTCAAGAATATTCTATAATAATACTTTGTGGAGCAAAATTCAAGAATGAAGCTCAAAACTTAGATCCAACCAAAGATAGTAACCATAACAGACAATTTGGACAAATAAAAGAAAATTTAGTTTTTCCGTGAATAGTGCCGTATACGTGAATAGTAACCCCGACGGAAAAGGTAAGAATTCCATAATAAAATCTATGCCAATATTTTGGTATAATGATATTGAGAAGAATAACATCATTTACAAAAGAAAATAACATCCCTTACCTCAAAAGAACAGTACTTCTGACTAGAATATCGAATATAATACCGAAGGAAACTTGCACTGAATAGTAATACTCAAAGTATTGAAATACTCACAAAAATACGCTCGATATTATAGAGAGAGAAAACTTCTGATTCTGTTGTGATTTTCAATTCTAACCTAAGCACCCTATTTATAGGAAAAACTTAGGATGCCAAAGGAGACTAAATAATAAAATTTATTTATTTATTTTTTCCTCCAGCCGTCGGCTGCTCTCCCAAAAAGCCATCAGCATATATTTTTCCAACCAAAAGTGGGGCCCACCCTTTTATTAAAATAAATATTTATTTTCTGAACCTTCAATAATTTATAATAAATAGCCCTTTTGTCAGAAAAATACAAATTCTATGTACTTCTATAGGAAATTTAATTCTCTACAACTTTGTAGAAGGAAGTTTTTCCAAATTCTAAACATAAATTATCCGAAATCCATAAACAGATGATTATCCACACCCAAAATATTGATAAAACCTCATCAGCGCTAATTCCTTCTTTAATATCCACAAAATAAATATTTTCTTATCATATAAATCAATAATTAATTATTCACAAATAATATTACAGAATTACAATATTGACAACCAGGTCGTTCCCAAGAAAGAGGGGGCCTTCCGATGAGGATTTTTCCTTACTGGCGCGCAATTAAATAACCTCTCCTAAACAGAACTTCCTTAGACATTGTCAATAATGCTATCTAATAATATTATTCAAATAATATGAATTATTGAGTTGATAATGTGAAATACTGTGTAGTGACAATTATTGAATCAATAATACCAAAATATCAACTGTAGCCATTATTGAATCAATCATATAAAATAGCAACGTAGCAATTATTGAGTCAATAATATAAATATTGAACATTAATTACTGTAATAATTATTGAGTAAGTGCCTTCTCACGTAAGACTCAATAATTCGAAATACTGTGCAATACCGTGTGCTACTGTGCAACACCGCGTATCACTGTATTTTAACCACCGGGTATTTCAACAGTACTAACGGTAACAACTACGCCGTTATTTTGTAAAAAGGTTATTTCTGTCGCTTTCTATATACGACAGTTATTCCGTTGTGGGGCCCACAAATAGCTGCGCCGTCGTACGAATATTCCCCGACAACAAGAATGTTCCACGACCAAACGAATATTCCCCGACAATCAGAATATTTTATAACCACTTGCTCATTTTAAAATATTTGCACATTTCACCCATAACTTTCACATTTATCAAATCAACAACTTACTATTTCGAAATAATATATAAAGAAAATTAAATCTTTATTCATAAAAGTTGGGGTCTTACAACCTCCCCTCCTTACGAAATTTCATCCTCGAAATTGACGTACGCACCTGGTATGTCGAAAAGGTGAGGATACCTCGCTTTCATTTCCGATTCTAACTCCCAGGTCATTTCCTCAATTGCATGGTTTCTCCACAAAACTTTAACTTGAGGTATAATTTTTGAGCGTAGGACATGCTCTTTCCTATCCAAGATCTTGACAGGTACCTCCTCGTATGTTAAATCATCAGCTATCTCGTCTGGTTCTAACTCAATAATGCGGTTTGGATCCTTCACATATTTACGTAACACGGATATGTGAAACACGTTATGAACACGAGACATGCTTGGAGGTAAAGCGAGTCTATAAGCCACATTTCCTACTCGGTCAAGAATCTCAAATGGACCAATGAATCGTGGATTGAGCTTTCCTCTCTTGACAAACCTCGTAACTCCTTTCCATGGAGCAACACATAATAATACATGGTCCCCAACATTAAATTCCACGTCCTTTCGATGAAGATCCGCATAACTCTTTTGTCGATCCTGTGCCGTTTGTATACGTTGTCGGATCATTTGGATCTTTTCTGTAGTCATACGTACCAACTCCGGTCCCAATAATGTTGCTTCACCCACCTCATTCCAGCATACTGGAGAGCTACACTTTCTCCCATACAACGCTTCGAATGGAGCTACGCCTATACTTGCTTGATAACTGTTGTTGTAGGAGAATTCCACCAATGGTAAGTACTTATCCCAACTCCCTTCGAAGTCTAGAACACAGAGTCTCAATAGATCTTCAAGAGTTTGGATAGTCCTTTCCGATTGTCCGTCTGTTTGAGGATGATAAGCCGAACTGAATCGTAAATTCGTGCCCATAGCTTTCTGTAAACTGATCCAAAATCGTGAAGTAAATCTGGGGTCACGATCCGAAACTATGGATACTGGCATGCCATGAAATCTCACAATCTCATTCACGTACATATGAGCAAGACGTTCAAGGGAATAAATCTCTCGTATCAGTAAGAAATGAGCAGACTTAGTTAATCTATCAACAATAACCCAAATCGCATCTATGCCTTGAGAAACCTTGGGAAGACCCGTAACAAAATCCATCGTAATGTGTTCCCACTTCTATTTTGGAATCTCCAGTGGTTGCAATGGACCCTTCGGTACTTGATGCTCCGCCTTTACATGTTGACACGTTAAACATCTCAAAATAAACTCCGCGATCTCTCTCTTCATATTGCTCCACCAAAATGTATGTCGGAGATCACGATACATTTTGGCACTCCCATGATGGATCGCAAACGGTGTGCTGTGTGTCTCCATCATGATTCTATGTTTCAAGTCAGAATCGTTAGGAACACAAAGTCTGAAGTTGACTCGAAGTATTCCCTCTTCATCGATTCTTGCTTCTGGGATGACACCTGCTTGTACCTTCTTCTTCATCTTCATCAGCTCCGTATCCGCAGCTTGAGCAGCTTTAACTTTATCAATCAAAGCTGGTTCTACGCGTATACTTGACATCATCGCACTCGTTCCCACATATGATCTTCTACTCAACGCGTCAGCTACCACGTTCGCTTTTCCAGGATGGTATTGGATGGTATGATCGTAATCTTTCAACAGCTCAAGCCAACATCGTTGCCGCATGTTGAGTTCCTTCTGAGTGAAGAAATATTTAAGGCTCTTATGATCTGTATAGATCTCCACTTTCTCTCCGTACAAGTAATGTCTCCAGATCTTCAATGCAAAAACGACAGCTACCAACTCTAGATCATGAGTAGGATAATTCCTCTCATATTCTTTGAGTTGTCGCGAGGCATAGGCTATGACTTTCCCATGTTGCATGAGAACACATCCTAACCCTTTTCCCGAAGCATCGCTGTAGATAACAAATCCATCCGAACCAGATGGTATTGTCAGAACAGGTGCCGAAATTAGTCTCCTCTTGATCTCTTGGAAGCTCTTCTCACATTCCTCGCTCCAAACGAATTTTGTATCTTTCCGAATCAACTGAGTTAATGGAGTAGCAATTCGAGAAAATCCCTCTACGAACCTCCGATAATAACCAGCTAAGCCTAGAAAGCTTCGTACTTCGGTCACCGACTTAGGTTTCTCCCAGCTTTGTATTGCTTCAATCTTCACCGGGTCAACAGATACCCCATATTTCGATACCACGTGCCCAAGGAATGCTACTTCCTCAAGCCAAAACTCGCATTTCTTTAGCTTGGCATATAGCTTGTTCTCACGAAGCTTTTGAAGTACCAACTTCAAGTGTTGCTCATGATCTTCACGGCTTTTAGAATAGATGAGGATGTCATCAATAAAGACAACGACGAACTGATCCAAATATTCCTTAAATACACGGTTCATCATATCCATGAAAGCAGTAGGAGCATTAGTCAATCCAAAAGATATGACTAAGAACTCATAATGCCCGTACCGTGTTCTGAAAGCAGTCTTTGGAATATCCTCAGTTTTAATCTTCAGCTGATGATATCCAAAACGAAGATCGATCTTTGAAAAGAATTGTGCTCCTTGCAACTGGTCGAACAGGTCATCAATACGAGGTAGCGGATACCTATTCTTAATGGTGACATGGTTCAACTCCCGATAGTAAATGCAAAGTCGCATACTCCCGTCTTTCTTCTTTACGAATAAAACAGGAGCACCCCAAGGAGACGTACTAGGACGAATAAAACCGATGTCTAACAACTCCTGTAGTTGGACCTTTAACTACTGAAGTTCAATAGGAGCCATTCGATATGGGGTTTTAGAAATGGGTTTTGTACCGGGTTCAAGGTCAATAAAGAATTCAACTTCACGTTCTGGGGGTAGACCGGGAAGTTCTTCGGGAAATACATCAGGAAACTCATTAACAATGGAAATATCATTCAAATCTGATGTATTCTGGTTTAGATCAGTGACATGAGCTAAGAAAGCTTGACATCCGTTTTTCAATAAACGAATAGCCTTGGGATTTGAAATGATATTGACTGATTTTAGTGGTTTAGATTCGCACAACAGGTTGATTAGGAATATGAAAACTAACAACCTTACGAAAATAATTAATTTTGGCATGGTAAGTGGTTAACCAGTCAATTCCTAAAATCACGTCAAATGCAAGTATTTTCAAAGATATAAGATCAACAGGTAAGGTAAGGGTACCAATCTGAATCAAGCAAGATTTGTAAACTGTAGATGTAACAAAGGTTTCTCCTAACGGAGTTTCAACAGATAAGTCAAAGTCTAATTTATCAGAAGTCAAGTTCAAACGTTGAGCACAAGCAGGTGAAATAAAGGAATGGGTAGCACCGGTGTCTAACAAGGTGTAAACTTCGTAAGAGTTTATGATGAGCTTACCCGTAATCACCTCGTACGGATTCCTTGCGTTTTGGGCTGTTACGACAAACGCTTTTCCAGGAATCACCGACTTTGACTTGTCTGCAACCGCCTTTGGAATCACCACCCCCGCTGGACTTGGTTTCGTAATAGGACAATCTCGAGCTATATGTCCTTCTTTTCCACAGTTATAACATGCTTTGAACTGTTGTGGGCAGTTTGGACTGATGTGTCCCTCTTTTCTGTATTTATAGCATACGACCTGTGGTCGTTCTCCTTCCCTAGAAACAGTTGATGCTGGTGCTTATGTTGACATCTTCACGTTCTCATTGTTATACCTTCTCTTCTTGAAATCTCCCCCCGATTCGCTTCTTCTACTATCATGGCCACGATTACCACCGGAGTGGTTACCGCTTCTGTGATACTTCCCTCCTTGCTGGTTGTCATTGCTCCGATGACTGCTGCCACCGGTACGACCTTGGTTGTGGTCCCTCGGTTGAACATAATCATTATCTCATTCTAACAACTGGGCCCTGTTTACTACATCCAAATATAGAAAAAATTTATGAGAAATGAGGTATTGACGTATTTCGGGTTTCAAACCTCTTAGAAACATCCGCGTCATACGTTCCTCATTCTCCACCAAATGAGGTGCAAACCTGGACAGCTCCGCGAACTTAGCCTCGTACTGGGATACCGTCATGTTATTTTGTTCGAGTCTAATAAATTCTACTTCTTTCATATGACGAATACTTTCAGGAAAGTACTTGTCATTAAATAGTTTCTGGAACGCTTCCCAAGACATCTTGAGTGCGGCAGGCTGGGTACGCTTCACGGATTCCCACCAGTAATCTGCCTCTCCACGGAACATAAACGTGGCGAATGGAACCTTCTGTTCCCCTGTACATCCCAAGACATCAAATATCTTGGTAATTTATTTAATCCACGTCTCCGCCTTGATCGGATCCGGCTTTCCCAGAAACTTTGGTGGTCCCAATTCTTTGAACTGCTTGGCAGTGACAACTCGCGTATTGTTATTATCTCCACCTGTATGTTCACACGAGTCTCCCTCGTCTGGTTTTGCATGAACTGCAAAAAACTTCTAAACATCTCATCGTTTATCATCTGACCAGCGTTGTTTTCAGGATGAACATTGCCTTCTTGTTGCACGTTCTCCTGGTTAGTGATTAAAGGTGTCTCCACGGTCTCATTCACTTCGTTGTTAACATTCTCAACTGCCATTCTCAAATACAGCCATAAAACAAGGGTTAATTAAACAAATAACATATCACATATTAACCCTATACTCCGACTGACCAATTAAATACCACATAAGCTTAGGTAGGACATACTAGTGAAGGATTTACTCGTCTCTCCCCTCCTAGTTCTATTCCCCGATCTCCGCCAGAGATCATATCCCTAAGCTCTGATACCAACTGTGGCGCCCCCCAGAATAGGTCCAGTCAACCCAACCCATTCTAAGTCGCCAAATACATGGTACAGAATTCAAATACAAACTTTATATCATACGGTTGTGCAAAATACGACCACACAACTGTGAGTGTCAATACAAATATGTAGAAAATATTAATATTCAAACTAAGTCCTCATTATAATTATTATCACACTATTTATCAAAAATAGTGAGGACTACTACTGCTCTAACTCGGACCATCACTCTGTCCCCCGACTAGTCCCTGCGACATTCTCATTTCCTGAAGAGGACAACAGATGAAAAGGGTGAGCTCAACTAGCTCAGTAAAGAATATTATGACTAAGATAATGGAAAATAAATTATCGTTAGTCTTCAACAAATCAGATAAAATATAATGGACAACCAACTTTAGATCAATATTCGCAGCGGAAATAACAATTCATTAGAAGAGTTAAGCAGAGAATGAAGTCTACTATCTTCTATGATTTAAAAGTCCATCATTAATATTTTATCCCTGTAACATCAATCAATATACATCTCGAATCAAATATTCATCTTTGCACTACAGGCCAAAGATATTCATTTGTATCATCAGTGGTCATGTTCATCGCAACACCTGTATCTTTGCACTACAGGCAAAAGATATTCATCAGGTAATCATTTATCTTTGCTCTACAGGCCAAAGATATTCAGTTATATCACAACTTAAGACTGAGGATGATGAAAAATCATATAAATAACGAATCCAGTGAAATAAAGGATAAGATTAAGGATTCGTATTTTAGTTTATTCAAGTTCAAGAATATTCCATAATAATACTTTGTGGAGCAAAATTCAAGAATGAAGCTCAAAACTTAGATCCAACCAAAGATAGTAACCATAACAGACAATTTGGACAAATAGAAGAAAATTTAGTTTTTCCGTGAATAGTAACGTATACGTGAATAGTAACCCCGACGGAAAAGGTAAGAATTCCATAATAAAATCTATGCCAATATTTTGGTATAATGATATTGAGAAGAATAACATCATTTACGAAAGAAAATAACATCCCTTACCTCAAAAGAACAGTACTTCTGACTGGAATATCGAATATAATACCGAAGGAAACTTGCACTGAATAGTAATACTCAAAGTATTGAAATACTCACAAAAATACGCTCGATATTATAGAGAGAAAACTTCTGATTCTGTTGTGATTTTCAATTCTAACCTAAGCACCCTATTTATAGGAAAAACTTAGGATGCCAAAGGAGACTAAATAATAAAATATTATTTTTTTTTTCCTCCAGCCGCCGGCTGCTCTCCCAAAAAGCCATCAGCATATATTTTTCCAACCAAAAGTGGGGCCCACCCTTTTATTAAAACAAATATTTATTTTCCAAAACTTCAATAATTTATAATAAATAGCCCTTTTGTCAGAAAAATACAAATTCTATGTACTTCTATAGGAAATTTAATTCTCTACAACCTTGTAGAAGGAAGTTTTTCCAAATTCTAAACATAAATTATCCGAAATCCATAAACAGATGATTATCCACACCCAAAATATTGATAAAACCTCATCAGCGCTAATTCCTTCTTTAATATCCACAAAATAAATATTTTCTTATCATATAAATCAATAATTAATTATTCACAAATAATATTACAGAACTACAATATTGACAGCCAGGTCGTTCCCAGGAAAGAGGGGGCCTTCCGATGAGGATTTTTCCTTACTGGCGCGCAATTAAATAACCCCTCCTAGACAGAACTTCCTTAGACATTGTCAATAATGCTATCTAATAATATTATTCAAATAATATGAATTATTGAGTTGATAATGTGAAATACTGTGTAGTGACAATTATTGAATCAATAATACCAAAATATCAACTGTAGCTATTATTGAATCAATCATATAAAATAGCAACGTAGCAATTATTGAGTCAATAATATAAAATATTGAACAGTAATTACTGTAACAATTATTGAGTAAGTGCCTTCTCACGTAAGACTCAATAATTCAAAATACTGTGCAATACCGTGTGCTACTGTGCAACATCGCGTATCACTGTATTTTAACCACCGGGTATTTCAACAGTACTAACGGTAACAACTACGCCGTTATTTTGTAAAAAGGTTATTTCTGTCGCTTTCTATATCCGACAGTTAATCCGTTGTGGGGCCCACAAATAGCTGCGCTGTCGTACGAATATTCCCCGACAACAAGAATATTCCACGACCAAACGAATATTCCCCGACAATCAGAATATTTTATAACCACTTGCTCATTGTAAAATATTTTCACATTTCACCCATAACTTTCACATTTATCAAATCAACACCTTACTATTTCGAAATAATATATAAAGAAAATTAAATCTTTATTCATAAAAGTTGGGGTCTTACATGTAATGTGTACATAAGAGCATGTGACAATACATGGATAGGCATTAATATGTATACCCTATTACTTTATATTATATCAATAACATTATTAATTGATAAATGATTTCAATAAGTTATTATAATAATAACAGTTATTATTATAATAATACCCACTTGCTTTATATTTGGTGTTAGTAAAATGTACATGGAATATATGTTATTATATATTTGATTACATTGTGTTATTATTTGCCCATTGGAATTGTGAATTTACATTTTTTATAGCCTAAATATATACTATGTGTATTATATAACCTAGTGTATTCATTATATAATTAAGTGTTCGACATATACACTATATACTTTGCAAGTGGCTGAGTTCTTACTACTTATCCCATATGGGGTGCCCAATTGCTCCTCCTTCTCATTCACGTATTATACAAAAAGGCTAAAGCCTATTCCATCTTAGTCTCCCAAACTCTTGCTATCCATAATGATTAGGAGAGGTGTGGATTTGATGATTGAATCCACCATTTCTCACTAACTCTCTCTTGTCCATTGAACAACCTTACAATTCATGGGTTTGATTTGGTAGAGTATTGCATTGACTGGTTATATGTTTGTCTATATAAGAACTCTCCCCTTCATGATTTGCAATGCTGAGATTTCATATATGTGTAAGTTGTTTAGAAAAATATCAGTGAGGGTGGATTGGTTTAGTGGCAAGTCAGTTTCAATTTACAGAGGTATACTTTCTACCATTTCCATTCTTGTTCTCATTTTCTATAAACTTGATAAATCCTTGATTCTTAATTTATTGAGTGAAATGTTAATTGAACTATGGAACATGTTAATTTAGTTTTATATAAACTTCTAAAGGTGTTAGAATAGCAATGTGTTTTGATTGAATCAATTTCGTTGGAAACTTTTGAGATGGGATATGAGTCTGCCAAGCAGGAAGCAGCTCCTGGTCTGGCCGCCAGCCTGCGCAGCTGCGCCAGTATTGCACTGGCCAGCGGCGCAGCTGCGTCAGTACCAGTTGCTGATTTTCTTCTTCTGATGCAAGCCTGTTGTATACTATCATGCATTATCCCTTAAAGCAGGCATGTGAATAGACTTAATACACTTATAGGAGTATATACAAGTAATTGAATAGGCATAACAATGATGATACACATGGTTGACATATCACTTATGGTTTTGAAATAAAACTTAAGATTTCATGAACGAATGTTAACATATATGATGCATGTTAGTGTTCTGACTTTGCAAGCATATTAGTATGATTTAAAAATGTATGAGAAGCATGCTAACTAGCGTATATAGGTTCTATAATGAAATGTGATCATATGAACCGTACTAATGCACGTTCCTAACAGAAATGAAACACAAACCTTGACATGCTATGCCATGTTACTATTCTGATTTTTGCGAGCATAATAACATTGTTTATATTAACTTGAAATGCATGTTTAAAATGTTAAACACGTTAGCATACTTGATTGAAGGCTTCAAGAGGTTTTTCAAGCGAAACTTAAAGACTTTCAAAGTAAACATAACTAAGACTTGTGTCTTTTAGATTGTGACCACTTAAATACATATAACTTATTGTATGCATTCTAATACCTGTGAGTAATGGTTACGAGATACTTTACATGTACCATATTGTCTTTTTGACTTGGTGTACGTTGTAATAGAAACTTAGAATGTGGAAGCTAAATAGCAATGATTACCATGTGAATAATATTATGATCATGCAAGCATGTTTATTAGGATGTCATTATGCCTATAGATGTATTGACATGAACATTGTTTATTTATGCACAGATTTCACATATGCATACTTAATCATAGAAAATGAACTTCAAATATGAACTATGTGATTTGAAGTATATTTGTGTAGTATACTCAAGCATACATATTAGGTATTGTTTAGCCTTGTTATGAGATAGTATAACCAGAGTAGCGAACCTTTGAAGTATAAACTTGTTTAACTTAAGGTTTACCGGCATGAAAACATATGACTTCGAAATTGGATTAGGACGAGCATGCTAGTTTCGAATGGGAGATTATAACTTGATAAGCATGTGTATTGGTTTAATGGCTATAGTTGCATGCTAGAGTTACGTCAGGATACTTTCAGACCCAAACAATTTGCTTAAGTCAGATTTTAACAGTTAACATATTATGATGCTATAAATGGTATGTTTGATATTGAACGTAATCTTATGTGATAGAATTATATAATGATTAGATTCTTGTATGTGTGAACTTATACTAATTGGAGAGACCGACTTGTTAATGATAGGTCGTTCCAACACAGTTTTAATTAAAGCTAGAATTATTTGTAGCTGAGCAATCAGGCATGTTCCCTATCTTCCTCAAGTTATATTTGAGCAAGTATCCTATCCTTGTGTTTACTTTACTCAAGGAATGTTATAAGCGAGTTTCTTAAACTTCACTTGATTTGAATGCAAGTCTCCCTAACCTTACTCAAATTTATATTGAGCAGGGTATTATTATATTGCAAGTTTCCTAACTTCAGTTGATTGTTATATTGAATGCAAGTATCCTAAATTCTTGCACTACTTTATTCAATGAATCGTGTAAGCGAGTTTCTTAACTTCACTTATTTTTGGTGAAAGTTTCCTATCCTTCTCATATTGTATTGAGCAGGTTATTATTGTATTGTGAAAGTTCCCCGAACTTCACATTTTGAGTATTGTGAAAGTTCCCCGAACTTCACACTTTGGTTATTGTGAAAGTTCCTCGAACTTCACACTTTGGTTATTGTGAAAGTTCCCCGAACTTCACACTTTGGTTATTTTGCAAATTCCCGAACTTCATTTCTTTATTATGAAAGTTCTCTAAACTTATACAAACTCGTATATTGTGCAAGTATCTTATCTTTGTGTTTACTTTACTCCAAGAGCGTTGTCAGCAAATGTCCTAACCTGTGCATTTACTTTATGCAAGGGATCTATTATGGTGAAATTTCCCAAATTTCACTCTTTGATATTGTAAGTGTCTAAGCCTATGCATTTATTTTATGCAAGGAATCTATTATCGTGCAAGTTCCCCGAACTTCACACGTTGAGTATTGTGCAAGTTCCCAGAACTTCACACGTTGAGTATTGAGCAAGTTCCCCGAACTTACACAAATTCATATTGTGCAAATTCTAAACATCACTTTGTGCAAGTTCTCTATCCTTCTCATATTGTATTGAGTAGGTTATTGTTGAATCGAAAGTTGTTTACTTAATTGCTTGAACTTTATTTCCAAGCATGTTATTTAGTGGTTTAATTACTTATCAATTATTCCACATCGATATTATTGATATCCGCACTTAGTGCATTTGAGCTCGTACAGTCTTGGACTTGTACATTATTCAAGGTTCTAAATTTCTTGAACCGTGTCAATAAGAGTCTGAACCTTTGCTCGGTCAGACTAGTGTATGAAATTTTCTTTGAAGCTATCCAAACCAATTGATGGTAAGGATTCTTAGACGGAACAGAACACCCCTCATATGTAGGAGTGTGCCCAGGTATCTAATATATATGATACGAGTAAGCAGATTTAAGTGTTATGCATATTCACGTTGTGCCCGAGGCTGATCTCCTCGAGGTACTAGGTTTCTGTAGCCAGTAGCCAGTAATCCAAAAAGTGTCAATTCGCTATTGAACCCATTGGAAAGTTATAGTTCAGAGTCTACTCGACTATCAGTCATTCTAAAGGCATTTATTATCTTTGCTTTTAATATTCATATTATTGAATTGTTCAGATGTTCATATTATTGAATCGTTCAGATATTTATTGAATCGTTCAAATATCCATATTATTGAATCCCTCAAATATTTATATTATTGAATCGTTTAGATATTCATATTGTTGAATCTTTAAGATATTCATTTTGTTGAAATCATTGTCAGATATTTTCCATTCATCATGATATAACCTTTATTGTTGTATTTAAACTTGCTGAGCAAACTTGTTGCTCATTCTTGCTATATCATGACTTATATTACAGTTAAGCCCGAGGCCTCAGGGAAGGACAATGGTAAAGGAAAGATATAGGATGGTTTGCAAGGAGCAGACTTTTTCTTTATGATTTATTTAATTACTGTTAATGTAATATGAACCCTAATGTTTATTCTAGGGTATGATTGTAAGATTTTATTTAAGGTTATCGAATCTTGGGACTAGTAATACCTTTTGAATGAACGACGTACGTTTATTATATTCCGCATTTTAGTTATCGTATGTTACTTAAAGGTGGATGTTAGTATTGTTTCGTGGCGACTGGACCGGGGTTAGAGGACCCGGATTCGGGGGTGCCACAATGCCATTGTGTTGTTTAAGTATGTATACATGTCTAGAAGCATTCTGAGTTGTAACAAAAGAAGGTTTGGTTATTTGGTGTTAAGGCTCTGCAGAAGCAGAGCCAAAATTTTTGCCTTTGCACGAAGTGGCGCGGCCGCGCCACTTCTATAGCACTACACCGCGCGGCCGCGCGGGCTGCCAGTGTTGGAAAACCAATTTTTGTGGTTCTGTTAAGTTGAGCATGCTAGTTGAACTTGATACTAGTTATAAATGTCCCTGACATGCTAACATAGGTTGCTTTACTTATAGTATGTCACGTTAGCTTGATTTAAGTTGAGTTTTCAGAAAACTTCAAGATTTGGAAAACTAGAAATTTTGAACTCGGAGTAATGTATATTCTGATTTGGTGAGCATGTGTAAATAATCTAGATATGTACGTGCATAAGTATAACATAAGGCATGAACAGGTTTTGTGTATAATAAAGTTTGTTAGATTGGTTGTAATGTTTTCTAAAGGAAGACTTGGAGATTAAAATAAAAACTTGGTATATCTTGCGACCTTCGAATTCAGAACCTTGAGCGCGCTTATGTGACTTAGTTATATATAAGCATGAGTATAAAATGCGAGTTCAAAAGTTTTTTGCATTGTTTAGTTGGTTTAACATGAGATTTTCAATAATGGTGTTGAAGTTGAAAACTAACTTTGTTGGGGAATACCCTATTAGTATCCTGGACTTTTGGACCATCATGATAGGACACTTTATGCATCTAGACATGATTGATATGTGTATCCATCTAGCTAAATATGGTGTGAACTAGTCAAGCATAGTTTCAAAAGATTTCTAAAGAGATAAAAACTGTGTTGAATTGGAATACAAGGGTAGAATAACTTGAGCATGTATATTTAAGGTTTATTAACCTCATTATGTGGTATAATGATTAACCATGAGTAGCTTCTGGAACATTAGTCGTTTAGCCTTGACGACATAGAATTTTTCTAAAAATAAAATCATGGTATTAAAAGAATCTTAGAATGGCTATAAAAGAGACCAAACCTATTCATAGACATCACGACATGTATGATTATGCAAGTGTTATCCTAAATATGTTTGGGTGTGCAAGTCTGGCTTAGCTTCAGTTTAGCAGTCTTGGTTTGCACCAGGAGCAGCGCGGCCGCGCCACTCCTTAGTACAAACCAAGCGTGACGGCGCCACCCTGTAGTGAGATTTATTTTCTAAAAATAATTTGAGAGTTTATGCATGTCTATATTGTTACCTTAATCAGTAGTACATGCCCAGTACAGTAATCATGTGTCAATAAGCATGTTAATAAAAGAATTCTATGATGAATAAGTGTTTATAACCTTAAAGTCAAAATGTGATTACAAACTATGTTCTTTATTGTCATAGTGTATTAGAAATTAATTTTTTATCTTATGTGATGATATACATATGAGATAATACGACTGAGAGGACTAACGTTATATGTTTAGTATTGATGAATTACACTTATGTATCATAGCAATTTAAGATAGTAGGTGTACATATTGAACTTATATGACTAATGTGTATACATGAATAGGATAAAATAAGTTCGTTGGGTGCTAGTAAGCTATAAGTTGATAATCGACGCGAAAGGCAAGTATCCTAAACCCTTGCATTACTTTATTTAACGGATATTGTAAGCAAGTTTCCTTGAACCCGTTCTTATATTATTAATTGCAAGTTCCTAACCCTACTCTTTATTAAGCGTTCATTAAGCTTGTGCTATTATTGTCGTACAAGTAAACTTTTGGAAATTTACGATTCATGTATTATAACTATATACTTCATGGATAAGATAAAAGTCGATTTATGTTCTTCGAACTTTAAATCTTGTGGTTGAACTTATGATTGTTCTTATATACCTTGAAAGAGTGGTCTATGCCATTTGATTCGGCTAGACTTATATCATGATTAGAAAGCTGTCCAAACCAATTGAATGGTGCGGAGTCTTATATTGACTGAGATGAACAACCTTCTTTGAAGGGAAAATATATTTGTCGGGAGACCGGCGTGCGCACTTGAGTACGATTGAATGTTATGCATAATATAGGGTACTTTAGGCTGATCACCTGTTGTACTTTTTTTGTTGGATTATCAGTATATTTCTGTTAATTCTAGTAGAAGTTCATAGTCCTTAGTGACTGCTCAGTATTCAATTATCTTGAAATCTTGAATTGATTTAGCATTGGATCTTATTAATATCTTTCTGTCCTTAGCGACTGTTGTTGAGAACTATTGATATTTCTTGCTATCCTTGAACTATCATACCTTGCGATACCTTTTTAAGATTCAAAAATTATAATACTCACCCTTATTGTTATATTACTTGCTGAGCAAACTTGTTGCTCATTCTTGCTTTCCCTAAAACATTTCAGTTAAGCCAGAGCCCCTCGGGCACCAACAAGGGCAAGGGCAAGGCTACTGAATAGCTTAATATTAAGTAGCACTTTATGATTGTAATAAGAACTTATGTTGTTATGTATTAGTTAGGTTTATATATGCTTAAGATATGTTTAAGCTATGTAATCGATGTTTAAGTTGCGAGACCTTGGGACGTGAATATATTATATTAATTAAATGTAATCTATTCAGTAGTAGTGTTGTGTATTATTCCGCTGTGCAATGTGATATTTAGTCGTATTATTATTATGGTGTTAGATTATAGAACGTGACAAACTGAATTCGAGACTCTGTGGCAGTCCAAATTTGGGGGAGTCACACATTTCAATTAGCCACGTATAAACGTCACTCATGGTTTACTTTAACTTTATCTAATACTTTATAATGTCTGTTTTATAATAGTCGGAACATGTCTTAAGTTTGGCAACACTTGCCCTGACGTTTCGACGCTTATACGCCATTCACTCGGCTTTTCCTGACCAACGTTTAAGCGACATGCATTGGCATAGGCTTAGAATGCTTATAAGACTCCTTGTTTAACCATTCAGTCTTTTACATTTTATAACAGTCGGTGTTTAGGGTTTGAAACTATTCTCGATCGTCATTATAACCATTACATGTTACGAATGCGAACGCCCGTAGCTCGAACGTGCAAACGCATAACACTATGCACTACAGAGCACTAGTGCTGCGGCGCTACCCTGCAACGTTGCGGCGCTTGGTAGATAGGGACTCAGCGTTGTGGCGCAAAGATGCAGAATCGCAGTACTTAAATAAATAGGGGCTCAACGCTGCGGCGCTGGCCTTAAACTTTGAAAAATTTTAGTTTTGTCTTCTGTAATTCCAACACGCCTACTTTCGAACAGCGTAACTTCGTCATCCCGGCACAATAATTTTCCCGGCTTTCTAACTTGTCGGGAAATCGGCTCAAAACTCCCTTGTGAGCCACTTTTTCACCGAAAAGATGCTTTAACGTTGAATTTGCTATACATCATAACTGACTCATCTTAAGTCGAATTGAGTTCGTTCTTGAGCCTACGGCTCACGTTTTCAACCAACTTCAAAATCCCAGGAAAGAAATAATTTTTCAAAAGCGTTAACTACAAGTAAACTTGGCTCAAAAAGGTACTAAGTTAGGGTTTTTCACGCATAACACCATTTTTTAGAAAATTTCATCATAACTTCGTTATAGCGTATTTTTCCTCCCTTCCACTTAGAACATCTGACCATCCTACTTATCTAAAAATCCTTCTACCCGTATTTCACCAACAAATCCACAAACTACGCCTTTAAGAGTTTGATTTAAGTCCTTTAAATAATTAATTCCATCGTTTATGCTTTAGCATATGATTTATTTTTGTTACCACTTTTTATACATGTTAACAAGTAGTTTAACAAGATTAAACCACAAATAGCCTTCTCACTCCAAGATCCTTCAATGACCTCCTATCAAACAAAACAACCTCTGATGAGTGGATTTTATACCTACGAATCTGGTAATGTTAAGCTTAATTATTGTTATCTCTGGTATCTTTTAGTATCTTTTAGCATCTTTTTTTTGGGTTTTATGTTTATTTCTTGTAGGATGGAGCTGGAGGGTCAAATTGGTCATTTGAGAGAAGAAAAGAAGTAAAAATCATTAAAATTAGAGCTGAGTGGCATTTTTGTAAATACCTGGTCCATGCCTAGCGCCTAGTGCACTTGAACTACACTAAACCTAGCGCCTAGTGCGCTAGGCCACGCTTAGTGTTGGCTTGTTTTGCTATTAAGTGGATTCTGAAGCCAAATAGGAATCTATAGGAGGGTTTAAACCAATACAAATAGGAGAAGACTTCAAAAAAGAGAAATCAAGGAGTTTTTCATGACAGTTGCAGAGAGAATGAAGGAAAACACGAAGGAGGATTGCAAAGGTTGAAGATCAAAGAGAGAGTCTAGGAGCAAATTCAAAGTTTCTTCTTCTCTTCTTTAGTTTTTATTCTTTGTAATTATTTGGGATGTTTGGATTATTAATCTGAATGATGTTTTCCCTTATTATCATGAACTAAATTTTAATTAAGATTGCAACGAAAATTGGTATGTAGTTTAAATTAAATCTTCCCATTGAATGAAAGTTGGTTTTTATTGAATTATTTATTATAACTTTTGCTTATTGATTAATTGTCTGGCCAATAATTACTATGATAATCTATATCAAATTGGAAATTTGAGTATAGATTGAGATCTAGATATAATAACATCTATTTATATAATCTGAATAGGGTTAATATGATTATTATGTAGGATAGAAATATACCTAGGTGTTGTTTGTATCCATTGAAGGAATTTGTGCTTAAAACCATGTTTAACTTGATTCAAATAGGATTATAGTGAGTTAACTTTTTAGGGTGTTCTTCGTAATTCTGATTCGTAGATAACCGATTTAGGAGGATTTGCTCACGTGTCTTTCGGAAGATGTGTGAGTACTATAAAGAATTCTTGGATAATAACTCGTATTAATTAAATGGGAAGTAAATTGATTTAAAAGAAATACCAAGGGAAGTTATAATCTTAACCTGTTAAATTTGCGTTAATCTTGCGAACTTTGATCTTAATATTTAATTTTGCTAATTGTAATTCTCAAAACATAAACAATATTTTGTAGTTTAAAGTAAGATTAATTGAATTGGAATTGGTAATTGATTAATAATAACATATTTTCTAGTGGGAACGATACTTTACTTGCACTTTATTACTTGTTGACCACGTATACTTGCGTGTTAATTGTCAATATCATTTTTGGACAACAACCTCCAACAAGGCACTTCTTAACATACTATAAAGTTTTTTTTAAAATAAGATGAAGAAGATAGGTTTTTAGATTCTTACCTTTGACGTTCTTGCTTCTATTTCATTATTAAGGTTTAAATGATGATCAAAGTTATCTATCCTTCTTCTCTTTTACCAAATTAGGATCTTCTCTCTCTTTCTCAAAGAACTCTCAAGTTCTTCCTTTCTCTTGCTTTCACATCTCTCTGTTCACTCTATGCTCTCTTGTTCTTGGCTTAGGAAATTAAATGAATGAAATGACTAAGTATAAAAGGATCTAGGTTAATTGAATCATCCACCAACTAAACTAACCATGCTTCCAAGGTTAAGTTAACTCATGTAGGGTAAGGGACTAAATTAGTACATAAGGGCTTGTTTGGCTAGAACAAAATGATTAGAGGGAACAAGCAATAAATGCTTTGCTTGCTAAGCTTCAAAGTTTACCAAGAATGAAGGGTTTCCATCCACCTTTGTCCCCCCCCCCCCCCAATCTCTCATGCCAGGCCCCCTCCTCTTCCTTTCCTCATTTCTTCATTCATTTAACCACATGTTATTTAATTAGCAAGAGACACATATCCTCCTCATTAGGTAAGATTTGTCATTCATGTTTATCCCATATAGGATAAACACTAACTCACTTTCTTTGGCTCCAAGACTTGCTACTCTTTAGCTTCAAGTTCAAGCCATGGCTTCTATGCTTTTGCTCCAAGAATTTAGGTTTTAACCCTATGCTCAACCATTGGCTCAAACCTAGCAAATTCCTAACCAAGCCATTCAAATCCTAGGCTTAGTTAGACCAAAATTAATTTGATTTCTCATTTTCTTTTTAGTTAAATTTTCTAACTTTTTTCGGTTACGTTTTCGTAACACGCTCGGTTAGCCGAAAAACTGACTTTCAATTTTTGAAAATCTGATTTCGCCATCGTTTTCCCTTTTAATACACGCTATGTCGTTCTTCGAAAAGTCAAAAAAAATAAAGTTGTGTTTTTAACGTGAATAGTGTTTTTACAACTGTAGACACTCGAAATTTTGTTTTCCTGTTACTAACCAACGAAAGAGGGTAAAAGTATCTTTTCCCGCTACAGAGACAACCCTAGAACATTACAAGCCATCGTTCTGGAGACAACCCTAGAAGACTACATCAAACCAAACCCCCGAAATAGCCCTGCAGGATATCAAATTAGACTCGGAGACAACCTTGAGGAAAAACAGAGTCAACAACCATCAAACCCCAGAGACAACCCTGAGGGAGGACAGTTAAGACCATATCAAGCCCGGAGACAACCACGGAAGGGCAAAAGGGTAATTTTGCCAACTCAGCACCAACGTTGATCAAACCACTATGGATAAGGTTATACAGAGCCATCATAACAATCTCGAGTGCAAACTGCACCAGACAACTCAACGGACTGACTGCGGAGACTTGAAGATCTGGTCATAGGCCCATCTTCCTGAATTCTGAAAAGGTCAAGCCCTATGTCATTGCGTAGCTCTCAGAAATGGATTTCTGGAATGGTATGTCACACCTCCAAAGGATTCTCGGATTACAAGATATCAAGGTTTCAAGAAGCCTGCACGTCGATTGAGGGAACACACTTTGAGACGACGGGACCCACTGGGCCCTTCCATAGATACACCTGCAGAAGCCGCAGGTCTACTTGTGAAAGGTCGGGGCTACATATATCAGCCCCCCCAACTCACTTTCAGATATTCTAGAGAGAGAAAAGGGTCTAGAAGAGAGAAAATCTGATATTCTAAGTGTCAAACAACTTAAATCTTGCTTCTAATCCTTGCAAACCTCAATTGTAAACACTTATATACACATATACTTCAACATATCAAGTTTTAACCGGTGGAAATCAATTTTAAAGGTGCCAAAAGCTGTTCGATAGCCCATCTCATGCAAGGCTATAAGATCTCTTTAGATCTGTGTCCATTTCTTGGTTTAATATATGTAAGCGTTATATATATATATATATATATATATATTAGTCAATATTAAACATAGATTTGACTTTTAACCTTTTATTTCGTTGTAAATAGTCAATATTTGCAGTGTATTGACTAGATCTATACTAGATCTAGCCAGATCAAGCTCTTAACCGATTTAAAAGTTGTAAAACTTGAACCATTCAAGCTAGACTGGCTAGGATCTATATAGATCTAGTTTACTTTCTATTTTTGTAAATATTTAGCAACCACGTGACCCTAGATCTGTATCTAGAGGAAACAGGAAGCTTGGCCACTCACATATAAGGATTTACTGATGAATCCTTTGTTCGACGATATCTAGAATTGATATGCAATTTATTTTGATATATTTAATGTGCAGGCTGTTTAAATGATATCATGTGAGCTTAGGAATCACAAGGTCGATGATTTAATCAATGGATCTAGATCCGATTCCCATGATGGACTGGTTTAAGTTGTACAATCAACTTGCAACCCCTTGTGTATATAACCTTGGGCCTTAAAACAGTTATCTGGATTTAAGGACCCAAAATAGTGTAAACATATATATGGTGCTCAGGCATAGTTGGATGGCTTCCATGCCCATAAGGAGCCCGACACTTATAGATAGTTTTATATACTGCCAAAGATGCTTCGCATCTCAATAAAATCAAATCAAGCTGAATATGGAATAAAATTAGAAGTATCAAAGGTCTTCAATTCCTATGCGAGCGAAAGGGTTTGAAAACAGCCTTTCAAAACCTCACTTTCATATGCTTGTTTAAAAATGAACTTTTCAATAAATCAAAACCTTCATATATAGGTCTAACGAGACACAACACTATTTTCAAATAAAAGCACTCGAGCACATTTATCTGCATCACACACACACACATCACATATATAGGGAATGAAAAGACGCAGTAACAGTGTTTCACGGAAGTCGGGGGGTGCCTAACACTTTCTCCTTGCTTAAGCAAACCCCCGAACTCTATGAATCTCGGGTTCCAGACCAATTAAACAGAGTCACATATTGGGCCATATTGCGAAAACCTTTCAAAATCCAGTTAAGTTGGTACAACCATTTAAACTCATACCAACTGGCAGCTCTGTCTAATTCGACCTAATCATTAAAATCAATCTTTTCAAATCGTCGACATTGTATGTCAGTCTTTTCTAAAATCTCACCTTTTAAAGAAAGATAAAATCAACATAGTGAAATCTAAAGGGTAAAGAACAACTCAAGGAAATTTTCCCGGCGTCGACATGGCGACTCTGCTGGGGAAAGTAGAGGGCTTAAGCCGCATTTCAATCTTTTTAATTCCCTTCTTTATCTGCATGTGTGTGAATGTTGTCTTTACATTGAATGGATGTGAATGAATGCTTTATTTACATCGCTTTATATTAGTGCTTCACACAATGTCATCATATTACATACAGTGAGACACAATAAATGTATGTTGTGTGATTTTTCCACCAGGAGGCAACCCGTCAGTGGCTGATTACTGGACTCAAGAGGAGACTAATCCCGCGAGGCTCAAGAAAGGCGCCACTCAGATCCGCTATAATTGAAAGATTGGATTAACTTCTCATCTAGTAGATTACGATTATCTGGGAACCTTCATGTCGAAAAACCCGTGAAAGTAAACCTAAGATAGGTTAACCTCTGATAAACTAAAAGTGAAGGGGAGTCTCTTCATGCCTTCCCTCTTTCAGTACATGTCCAATATTAAATCCTGTCAAATATTAAATATCTAAATGTTAATTCATTTCAATTCCATTGTCAAATATCAAATCCTGTTATAAATGTCATGTTATCCTGTCATCAAAACAACTGACCTTTGTTTTGCAGAAAAACATTAAGAAACCCATAAAAATGACACATTGCACAGCATGCATACTGTTAGTGTCTATCAAGACTAAACTGCATACTCTTTTGTAGGAAAAAATTGGTCCTATTACAATATCTAAATCTAAGAAGGCCCAAGGCCTATCTTCTAACATGGATGAGAGTACCCAATAGGGGTTAGGTTTCGTGTCTCGAGAAGAGTTAGAGGGACTTAGAAATCAAATAGTAAAAATAACTATCTTCTTGAAAGAGCAGAGTAAAAGCACTCAAGGTCAACAGATACCCACTCAACCAGAGTCCTCTACACAATGTGACAGTCAAGGTACGGACAAAAAGGTGGAAATACAGATACATGAACCTCACTCCAATGGAAAAACTAACAAAACCCCCAAAATCACAAATCTCAAGGGTGATCGGGAAACTGGTGACATTAGAACGAAAGTCCAACAAATGGAAGAAACCATCCAGTCAATCAAAGGGATTCGCAATATGGAAGTGTCAACTACTCAGATCTATGTATCTTTCCAAGGGCTCATTAAACGGATAAGTTCCAAGTCCCAGATTTTGAGAATTACAACGGGATGGGAGATCCGTATACCCACTTAAAGGTATACATTGGAGAACTCGGATCCTATGTAGAGGATAAAAAGCTGAGAATGCAGCTATTTCAAAAAAGCCTGACTGGAGAAGCCAGAGCCAGGTACGCTCGACTGGACAACTCTAAAATCCATAGCTAGGAAGAGCTAGCCCATACCTTCTTAAATTAATACAGCTTCCAGTTACAAATGGCTCCAGAAAAATATCAAATTACCAAAGTTAAAAAGCAGAATAGTGAGTCATTCCGAGAATATGCCCAAAGGTGGAAATGGATGGCAGCACAAGTCAGCCCACTTATGACAGAAACTAAATAGTGATGACCTTTATTGATATACAAGAAGCTCCATTTTATGAGAGGGTCCTAGCAGGTATAGGAAAACCATTCTTAGAGATGATCAAACATGGAGAAATGGCTGAAATGGGGTTGAAGTCCGAAAAGATTATAGACCTCACTACTTTAGAAGCCATGGTTGAGCACATTCAGACCGAAAATTATGAGAGTAACCCTAGGAGAGCCCATAAGAAGAAGGAAGAAGAAGTCTCCTTAATTCTCCAAGGTCAAACAAGGTGAGGCACCCAGAATCCGCCCATTCAAAAGCAAAGCAATTACTCCACCTTCCAATCATTTGTAAATCCTACTAGTCCGTCATTCCAGAAAATGGGAGAAGCTAGACGCAAGAGAACCTTTACACCCTTAGGGGATTCACTTAAAAATATACTGAAGCTTCTGACAACACAGAAGAAGATCACTCAGCTTCTTCCCCCTACAAATCCAAGTGGAAAAGGATTTAACCTAGGTAAAAAGTGTGCTTACCATTATGGATCCACTAGCCATGATACCCAAGAATGTTGGTCTCTAAAGAACAAGATCCAAGACATGATAGATAGTGGTGACAACACCAGAACAACCACATGTCCAGAACAACCCTTTGCCTCAACACAATGAGGAGGGAGTCAACATGATCAGTACGGGGAATAGAGATGGTTCCAAATACCTCAAGTACATCATAGAGTTATCACAAATAAGTGAAGGTAGCCCCACCAAGTTGGGTTATTCAAAAGGTTTTTTAATATAACGGGAAATAAAATCCATTAAGGAACAGATTGATCAATTAGCGGAATTAATACTATATCAACACCAAGTGACACGGCAGTAAATAAGCCAGATTGGTCAAAGGAAAGCTAATACCCTTTTGCCTAGATTCCTCCTGATTACAAAGAAGGATCTTTACAGATTCCAAGAGCATGAAACATGGGTTGATAAAGTGGCAAGGGAAGAAAGATTCTAGGCTTGTAAAGAGTTTGCTGCTAAAGTAAAGTTCACTCCTTTAAATCAATCTTTGGAAGAGATTCTACAGATGTTGATCAATGAAGGAAAGATCACAGAACTGTTACCTCCAATGGACCCCCGATCAAGAAGGTTTGATGCTACAAAGATATGCCAATACCACTCTAACACTCCTGGTCATGACACAGAAAGATGTTGGGCACTATGTCACCTAATCCAGAATCTAATTGATAATGGTGACCTGTAAATGGTAAACAGTGGTATGACATTTCCTGAAGAAGATGATCTCTTTCCTCCCGTGACATAGAATTTAAGGGAAATTATAGAGATCATTTCCTCTAAAGGAGACACGTCTACAGTACCTTTGGTAATCAAAGGAGGGAAAATCCTATAAAGATAGTCGCACCAAAACCACTGATGCTACCATATCTACCCCAATACCTCATAAGCAGCTTGAAAAGAGTCCAATGGAATTATGAGAAAAGCGTAGGCTCAACATCATAATGTACTGCTATCCTGCCTAAGGATAACCCGCTGTATCTACCTTAGTATGTGTTAAAACCCATCATCAAAACCTCGGGGAGGGTACCCGAAAATAATGTTTCAGAATTCCTCAGCAAAATAGGGCATTATGAAGCGAAAGCGGTGTACTATTTAAAATAAGCACCCAGGGAGATCTCCATCATGGATTTAATATTATCCTCGGAAGATCATTGTAAAATCCTGATGCAAATCTTGGAAGAAGCACACCTGCCAAGAACAGTGGACACAGAAGAGTTCCGACACTTGGTAGATCACATTCTTAACAGCAATATGAAATCTTTCACTGATGATAACATATCAGTTGAAAGACTTGGGCATTTCAAATCACTACATATAGCAGTGATATCCTCAAGATATGTGATAGGGGGTGTATTGATAGACGGAGGGTCTTCTCTAAACATATTTCCCTATGATACATTGGAAAAGATGAAAATTAATCCAAACTAAATCCGGAGCAGTCATATCATCATAGGAGCCTTTGATGGGTCTCGACGGAACACTGTAGGAGAAATCAAGCTTCCAGTGGAGATTGGCCCACATACCTTCCATATATCTTTCCAGGTGTTAAACATCACCACTGGATATAATTTGCTATTGGGACCTTGGATCCATATGGATGGAGCTGTCCCATCCACACTTCATCAGAAAGTGAAGTACATCATCAATGGAAACCTAGTGACTATTAATGTTGAACCAGAGTATCTAGTCCATGTACAAGGGGATATGCCTTTGATTAGCCTTAATGAAGGATTTGAGTCTGCCAGTTTTCAAGCCTTTAAAGTGAGTAACACTCACTATCGACCTATTGGGGCTCCAGCCTTAAAGCTAAGAATCTCTTCCGAGGTAATGGTTTTTGGTCAAGAGATAATATCCTTGGGCTTCTAGCCTGACAAAGGGCTAATGAAAAATCAATAAGGAATCAAAAATCTTATTCAGATACCTAGCCAAACGGGGAAGGCTAGATTAGGCTATTCCTATTGATCAAATCACAGAAACCCGCACAAACATCAACCGGTTTATCTTTCCACCATTCTGTTACCAGATCTCACTAATGCAGGATTTGGGAAACTTATAAGTAAAATCACTACTTCTTTGTCCAACATACTGATTCGTAATGTTAAGCCGGTTAGTGATAAAGAAATCGAAATTCCTGCTAAGGAAATGAAGGATAAGAATGAGAGGCTCCTATAAGAAGCTTAAGATTAATTTGCAAAGATGTTCTACCTGGAACATACTGAGGGTATGGACAATAATATCCCAGATAGTGTTTTCCAAAAGACCAACCTGTGATCCTTTGCATAAACGGGGCTAAGGTTGATGTTCCAAGGAAAGATGTTGACCCACATATGGATTCAATTATGGCCATCATTGAAGAAAAGGACAACAATAACCCCTTCATTATAGCTGTTAATAATGACTTGACTCTAGACAATTGGAGTAGCAGTCCTTACATCACTCAAAAAGGGTAAAAGGGTAGAGAGTCCATCTGCCCTGAAGTGTAGATATTATTAAACTGCTTGCTTTTGTTGTTTAGTGCTAGCAGTTACTTTTGTTATGCTTTTACTGATGCTTTGTATGATTAAACAGTTTCATATATTAAGTAAAAGCATTTTATTTTCAGGACTACAAAGTTAGATTTGTTTAGCCTTACCGATGAATTGCTAAGCCTAAATTGTGACTACAACTTTGATGTGGAACTGGACTTTGACCTGATGGGGATTGAGCAAAAAGAGATAGATGACTATGAGGTGCCCGAGGAGATCAAAAGATGGGTCAAAGATAAGCCCAAACCAAATCTCGATCAAACCACCACTGTCAATATTGGAACCTCAGAAAATCCCAAAGAACTATAAATAGGGAATGACCTGACCCCAAGCCAGATGAAAGATCTGATCACACTTTTAACTCAGTTCAAGCATGTGTTTACATGGTCACATAAAGACATGATTGGTTTATCTACTGATAATTTCATTCATCGATTACCCATCAAAGAGGGATTCAAACCAGTCAAGCAGAAACTCAGGAGACTGAAGCCTGAGTAGAGCCTGAAGGTCAAAGAAGAAATTGTTAAGCAATTCAAAGCAGGCATTATCATGGTGTCAACTTACCCTGAATGGTTGTCCAATGTAGTTCCCATGCCTAAACCTAGAGGGACGGTATGGTATGTGTGGATTATCGGGATCTGAACAAGGCTAGTCTCAAAGATGACTTCACAGTACCTTTCATCCATATATTAATAGACAACATGACGCCATTTGGCATATACTCATTTGCTGACTGTTTCGTCGGGTATCATCAAATCATGGTTGCTGAAGAAGATAGGGAGAAAACTGCCTTCATCACTCCCCGAGGAGCCTTCTGATATCGGTGGTTAGCTTTCGGCCTTACTCATGTTGGCGCCACATATCATAAAGCCATGATGGCCTTATTCCATGACATGATGCACAAAGAAATAGAGGATTACGTAGATGATATCGTTGTCAAATCTAGAAAGGAAGATGACCACACCGACCATCTCAGAAAGCTATTCAACCAGCTCTGCAAATACAACTTCAAGCTGAACCCAGCCAAATGTGCTTTCAGTGTCAAATCCGGCAAATTGTTGGGATTTTTGATAAGCAACATAGGCATTGAGTTGGATCCTGCTAAGATTAAAGCCATCACTGAGATGCCTGTACCCCAAACAGAGAAGGAGATACGGGGATTTTTTGGGAGAATCAATTTCATAAGCATATTCATCTCTCAACTAACTACAACTTGTGAATCCATCTTTAAGTTGTTGAGGAAAAATTCCTCTGAAAAGTGGAATGTAGATTGTCAAAAAGCCTTCCTCACCATCAAAAAACAGTTGATTAAAGCTCATATTTTGGTGCCTCCAAGGGATAAAGTTTTCCTTTTCATATACATATCAGTCAATTCCTATGCTACTGGCTACATTCTGGGGTAAAAAGATTATAGAGGCAAGGAAAGAGCAATATATTACCTCAGTAAAAGGTTCAGCAGCCATGAGCAGAAACACACTTTGATTAAAAAGACCTATTGTGCTTTAGCGTGGGCCGCCATGAGGTTACAACATTACCTTCATGGGCACACAACATATCTCATATCTTGTATGGATCCTCTAAAATACATATTCAGTAAGCCCTTATTAAATTGTCGATTTTCCAGATGGCAATTAATCCTCCAATAATTCGATATCATTTACGTGACTCAAAAGTCCATCCAAGGTCAAGGAATTACGCATCAATTGGCTGAAGCACCATCAGGGGACTTTGAACCCTTGGAAACTTACTTCTCGGATGATGGGATAACCACAATTCAGCAGAGTCATCGAGAAGATATAGGCCAATTCTGGAAGCTATACTTCGATGGGGCTATAAACATGGAAGGTGCAGGAGCAGGGGAAGTTCTTGTATCTATTACGGGAGAACAGTATCCCATAGCCACCAAGCTAAAGTTTGTCAACACCAACAACACAACCGAGTATGAAGGCTGTATAATGGGATTAAATTTGGCCCGATTAATGGGTGATTAGTGGTCTTTGGGGATTTTGAGTTGGTTATCAAGTAAACCACCGAGGCATATCATACCAAAGAACTACATTTGCTACCCTATCATCGGCAGATTATCAAGATGGCTATGAAGTTTGAAGATATAGCCTTTATCCACATTCCTCAAAATTAAAATAATTTCGTAGATGCACTAGTAACCCTGGCTTCCTTAATCAGCATTTCTGCGAAAATGGGAATCTCGGATATCAAATTCACAAACTAGATGGCACCAACCTATGGAAATTACATTAGAGAAGTATATGATGAACTACCTCCCATCAAGCAGCCCTGGTACCAGGATATCAAAGAATATCTACGGGACGGATCTACACTTGCTGGGGCAAGTCAAGCTATAAGAAAGTGGATCCATAAAATAGCATTGAAATTTTACTTAAGTGGAGATGCTCTCTACAAAAGAGATGCTGGAATAGGTCTTCAAAGATGCCTAGACATAGATTAAGCTCAAAGGAATGTAAATAAAGTACACAGTGGAGTGTGTGGGCCACACATAAGTGGCCCATTACTTGCCTAGAAGATATTAACAACAGGGCATTATTGGATCTCTCTCAAAGCTGACTTTGATGATCACGTCAAAAGATGTTATTAATGCCAAGTTCATGGAAATGTCATCCACGCTCCTCCAAATGAATTGCACTGTATGAGTTTGCCATGGCCCTTTTCTATGTGGGGGGTGGACGTGATCGGGCAGATCGAGCCCAAAACCAGCAATGGTTATCGGTTCATCTTCACCATGATCGACTACTTCACCAAGTGGGTAGAAGCCTTCTTTTTTCCCAAAGTTACCAAGGAGGTAATCATCAATTTTATCAGAAATAATGTAATCTGTCGATATGGATAATCGAAGGTGATTGTATCAGACAATACCAAGAATCTGAACAACCAAATGATGAAGGAATTGTGCAGCAAATTCCATATCAAACATCTTAATTTTGTAATCTATTATCCCAAGATGAACTGTGATGTCGAAGCAGCCAATAAAAATATCAAGATCAAGCAAAAGATGTCTGCCAATCATAAAGGATGGCCTGACTGGCCTGAACTATGAAAGACCTGATCTCCCCCATCCACGGGAGTATGTAGGCAGCCATCTATTGTGCGGTCCAACCTTCAAAAGAAATAGCCAAACACAATACCTATAAACTCAAATATTTAATCAAATAGCAGCCTCAAGACACCAAATCCTACAAAAAAAACCTAAATCATAGAGCCTCCATGGTCAACGACCCATTTCGAGAGACTTTTTGACATTTCAATGTCAGTCCATCAGGGAAGAGACCGTTGTAAACATTTAAAATTTTACATTTCTATTACTAACCCTGCAGGAGGGCAAAACCGTCTTTTACCTTCTACAGACAACCCTATAATTCTAGATAAAATTAAACCCCGGTGACAACCTCGGGAGATCAAATCAAACCCCGGCGACAACCCCGGGAGATCAAATTAAACCCCGGTGACAACCTCGGGAGATCAAATCACCCCCCGGCGATAACCCAGGAGATAAAATCAAACACCCCTGGCGACAACCCCGGGAGATTAAATCAAACCCCAGCGATAACCCCGAGAGATTAAATCACCCCCCCCCCCCCCCCGGTGATAATCCCGGGAGATCAAATTAACCCTCGACGACAACCTCGGGAGATCAAATCAAATCCCGATGACAACCCTGAGAGATCAAATTAACCCCCGTCGACAACCCCGGGAGATCAAACACCTCCGGTGACCACCCCGGGAGATCAAGTTAACCTTTAACCTTCAAAGACAACCCCGGGAAATAGTCAAAAGCCCTGTCCATCCTAGAGACAACCCCCAAAAAGGCAAAATAGTCATTTTTCCAAATTAACATCAAATCAAGTCAAAATCACTGCCATGAAGGTCATGCAGAACCATAACGTCAAACCCGAGTGAAAACAGCACAAGACAGCTCAACGGACGAATTGTGAAGACTCAAAGATCTGGTCATGGACATATCTTCTTAGATTCAAAAAATGTCAAATCCTATGACATTTTGTAGCTCTCAGGCGAAAAGGTATAGAACGCCTCCATCGGATTCTCGGATTGAAAGTTATGAAGGTTTTAAGTAGACAGCGTGTTGGTCGGAGAACACGTACTTCGAGATGACGGGACCCACGGGACTGGGGCCACCCAGGTCAGCCGCAGGTATACCCGCGGCTCCCTGGTTAATAAATAAGACCCCCACCAGCAAAGAAAAGAAAGAAAAAAAGAGAAAAAGAGAGGAACTTCTGCCCGTTCTAGCTCTTAACCCTACCTACAGTGTTCCAAACTTCAATCATCTTCTTTCTAAACACTTGTACACATATATATACCAACATATCAAGTTTTAACCGGTAGAAACGGAGTTTTCAAGCTTCAACAGCAGTTTAAAGCCCATCTCGCTGTACACTATGAGATTTCTTCAGATCTGAAGTTTTTTACTACTTTAATATATATATATATATATATATATATATATATATATATATATTTATAACTTTTAGGTTTGCCTGGATTGCAACTCCATGCTTTTCTGGCTTTAATATATCTGTATATAAGTATATATATATATATATACATTTATAAGTGCTATTTCAGCCTGGATTTCAAATTTGTGGCTTTTATCGCTTTAATATATATATATATATAAGCATATATATATATTCATAATTGTCCTTTATGCCTGGATTCTAAATCTGTGGCTTTTTATTACTTTAATATATATATATATATATTAACTCGTTTGACCTGGATTGCTAATTTGTGATTTTTTCAGCTTTAATATATATATAAGCATGTGTGTGTGTGTGTGTGTATATATATATATATATATTAACTCTTTTGACCTGAATTGCTAATTCGTGGTTTTTTTAGCTTTAATATATATATATATATATATATATATATATATATATATTGATCAGTAGCGCCTGGATTGTGAATCAGTGGCTCTTTCCAGCTTTAATATATATATAATTAATATACATATTATTTATTCAATGTGATTAAATATCTGTTTTAACTATTCATTCGATGTAAATCCGTACTAATGTAAAGTTTGTGGATTCGATTTATCTAAATCTAGCCATATCTAACTTGTAATCGGTTCAAAAGTTGTGAAACTAGAACCGTTGAGCAAGAATGGCTAAGATTTATTTAAATATATCTAGTTTTCTTTCTAGTTTTGTAAATATTAAGCAACTACACGATCCTAGATCTGTATCTAGAGGGAACTGGAAGCGTTGGCTACACGCATGCAAGGATTTAACTGATAAATCCTTTGTTTTGCGACGTCTAGATATTAATTTGCCATTTATTTCAATATATATATTATGCAAGCTCTGAAATGATATTTTGTGAGCCTAGGAATCACGTGATCTACGATTAATCACATGGATATGGATCTGATTCCCACGATGAAAAATTTTGAACTGTAAATACATCTTGCAGCCTTTTGTAAATGTAAATAAGAGGGACCTTAAAACAGTTATCCGGATTTAAGTTCTCAATATAGTAAATTGTGATTTGGGGTGCTCGGGTCACTTCGATATCTTTTATCCCCAAAAACAGCCCGACACTTATATATATATATATATATTATTTTATCTAGAATGCTTCGCATCTCGAGTATAAAATCCAAATCAAATCGAATACAGAATAAAATGGAAGTATCAAAAGGCTTCAATTCCTATGCAAGCGAAAGGGTTTAAAAACCACCTTTCAAAACATCATTTTCATATCTTGTCTAAAAATGGACTTTTCATTAAATCAAACCCTTCGTATATAGGTCCAACGAAGCACGGTACTACTTTCAAATAAAGCACTCAGGCCTAATTACTGCAATTTGCACACACACATGCACATAATAATCAGGGAAATTGAAAATACATGGTAACCGTGTTTCACGGAAGTCGGGGGGTGCCTAACACCTTCCCCCCAATTAATCAAGCCCCCGAACTCTATGAAATCTCGGTTTCCAAGACCAATCAAACAAAGTCCAGTAATTGGGCCATATTGCAAAATCTTTCAAAACTCGGTTGAGTTGGTACAACTATTTCACTCATACCAACTGGCGACTCTGTAAAATCAAGCTTTTCAAAATCGTCGACATTGTATGTCGGTCTTTTCCTAAAAATTCACCCTTCAGATAAAACAAATAGAAAATAGAAAGGGTAGAAATAGACTTAGGAAAAGGGAATCAAAGATTTTTTTCGACGTCGACAAGTGGCGACTCTGCTGGGGACAGTAGAGGGCTTAAGTCGCATTTCAATCTTTTTAAAATTTCCTATTTATCAGCATGTGTGTGGATGATGTCTTTACATTAATTGGATGTAAATAAATGTTCTACTTTTTTTTAGTAGTGCTTCGCACAAATGTCATCATTTCATACAGTAAGACTCGTTGTATGTGAATGTATGTTGTATGATTCCTCCACCAGGAGACGAACCTGTCGGCGTTTGTGAATCAGTGGCTCTTTCCTGCTTTAATATATATAAAATTAATATATATATTATTTATTCAATGTGATTAAATATCTATTTTAACTATTCATTCGATGTAAATTCATAATAATGTAAAGTTTGTGGATTAGATTTATCTAAATCTAGCCATAACTAACTTGTAACCGGTTCAAAAGTTGTGAAACTGGAACCGTTGAGCTAGAATGGCAAAGATTTATTTAAATATATCTAGTTTTCTTTCTAGTTTTGTAAATATTAAGCAACTACGCAATTCTAGATCTATATCTAGAGGGAACTGGAAGCGTTGGCTACGCACATGCAAGGATTTAACTGATGAATCTTTTGTTTTACGACGTCTAAATATTAATTTGCCATTTATTTCAATATATCTGTTATGAAAGCTCTAAAATGATATCTTGTGAGCCTAGGAATCACGTGATCTACGATTAATCACATGGATCTGGATCTGATTCCCACGATAGAAAAACTTGAACAGTAAATACATCTTGCAGCCTTTTGTAAATGTAAATAAGAGGGACCTTAAAACGGTTATCCGGATTTAAGTTCTCAATATAGTAAATTGTGGTTTGGGATGCTCGGGTCACTTCGATATCTTTTATGCCCAAAAGGAGCCCGACATTTATATATATATACACACACACATATATATATACACATATATATATACACATATATATATACACACACACACACACACACATATATATATATATATATATTATCGAGAATGCTTCGTATCTCGAGTATAAAATCCAAATCAAACCGAATACAGAATAAAATGGAAGTATCAAAAGGCTACAATTCCTATGCAAGCGAAAGGGTTTGAAAACCACCTTTTAAAACATCATTTTCATATCTTGTCTAAAAATGGACTTTTCATTAAATCAAACCCTTCGTATATAGGTCCAACGAAGCACGGTACTACTTTCAAATAAAGCACTCAGGCCAAATTACTGCAATTCGCACACACACATGCACATAATAATCAGGAAAATTAAAAATACGCAGTAACCGTGTTTCACGGAAGTCGGAGGGTGCCTAACACCTTCCCCCCGCTTCATCAAGCCCCCGAACTCTATGAAATCTCGGTTTCCAAGACCAATCAAACAGAGTCCAGTAATTGGGCCATATTGCAAAATCTTTCAAAACTCGATTGAGTTGGTACAACCATTGCACTCATACCAACTGGTGACTCTGTAAAAATCAAGTTTTTCAAAATCGTCGACATTGTATGTCGGTCTTTTCCTAAAAATTCACCCTTTAGATAAAACAAATAGAAGACAGAAAGGGTAGAAACAGACATAGGAAAAGGGAATCAAAGATTTTTTCAGACGTCGACAGGTGGCAACTCTGCTGGGGACAGTAGAGGGCTTAAGCCGCATTTCAATCTTTTCAAAATTTCCTGTTTATCTGCATGTGTGTGGATGATGTCTTTACATTAAGTGGATGTAAATAAATGTTCTACTTCTTTATAGTAGTACTTCGCATAAATGTCATCATTTCATACGGTAAGACTCGTTGTATGTGAATGTATATTGTGTGATTCCTCCACCAGGAGACGAACCTGTCGGCATTTGATTGCTGGACTCAAAGAAGACTAATCCTGCGAGGCTCAGGAAAGGCGCCACTCAAATTCGCTCCAATTAAAAGAACGGATTAACTTCCCATCTAGTAAATTGAGATAATCTAGGGACCTTCATGCCGAAAAATCACGAGAGTAGCCTAAGATAGGTCAGTCTCTGATAAACCAAACACGAAGGGAAGTCCCTGCATGCCTTTCCTTTTCAAATTCTATGTAAATTTCAAATTCCATGTAATTATCAATGTAAATATACATTCCGTTCCCTGTCAAATTTCATTTTTTCATAGATATTAAATCTTGTCATGTTATCCCATCAGCAAAACAACTAACAGATGTTTTGCAGGAACAGATTAAAAAACCTCAAAAAATAACACATTGCATAGCATGCATCCTGATAATATATATCAAAATTAACATAACTATTTTTATTATAGGAAAAGATTGGTCACGTTACCAGATCAAAGTCTAAAAAGGCACTGCCCAACCTGAATCCAACCCTGTATCTCGGGAAGAGTTTGAAGGATTAAAAAATCAGATAGCAGAATTGACTATTTTCCTAAAAGAGCAAAGCAAAAGTATTCAGGGTAAACAAATACCCGTTCAAATAGAGTCATCCACACAAAGTAGCAGTCAAGATACCGACAAAAAGAAAGAAAAGGAAGTTCAGGACCTTGAACCACAAACTAATGAAAAAATAACAAAACCCTTGAAATCACTAATCTCAAAGAAGATCGAGAAATTGGTGACATTGGAAAGAAATTCCAACAAATGGAAGAAACCATCCGGTCGATTAAAGGGATTGGAGTCTATTGGAGTGTAAATTACTCAGATCTCTACATCTTTCCAGGGTCCCGATATCCAAACAAATTTCAAGTCTCGAATTTTGAAAAGTATGATGGATTAGGAGATCCTTACACTCATTTAAAAGTTTTCATTAGAGAACTTAGATCCTATGCTGAAGATGAGAAACTAAGGATGTAGTTGTTCCAGAAAAGTTTGACCAGGGAAGCTAGAGCATGGTATGCTCAACTGGACAATTCCAAAATCCACAACTGGGAAGAGCTAGCACATGCCTTCCTAAATTAATACAGTTTCCAATCACAAATGGCTCCAAATAGATATCAAATTACTAAAGTTAAGAAGCAAAGTAGTGAATATGCCCACCAGTGGAGACGCCTGGCTGCTCAAGTCATTCCATTAATGACAGAAACAGAAATGGTCATAACATTCATTGATATATAGGAAGGCCCATTTTATGAGAGGGTCCTAGCAGGCATAGGAAAATCATTCTCATAAATGATTAAGTACGAAGAAATGGCTGAAATGGGATTAAAGTCCAGAAAGATCAACGACCTTACTGCTTTGGAGGTCGTGGCCGAGCACATTCAAGCTGGAAGTTATGGGAATAATCCTCGAAGAGTCCATAAAAAGAAGGAGGAAGATGTATCCTTAATTCTTCAAGGACAAAATCAGAGAGGCAAACAAAACTTGCCCATTCAAAGGAGAAATTATTCCCCTGTCCAAACTTCTGCCCAACCTTCAAATCCTCTGTTTCAAAAAGCCAGAGAAGTTAAACGTCAAAAAACATTCACACCCTTAGGGGATTCACTCGAAAATGTGCTGAAGCTTCTGACAACACAAAAGAAGATTGTCCAACTCCTTCCTCCATCTAATCCCAGTGGACGGAATTTTGACCGAAGCAAGAAATGTTCTTATCATTCTGGAGCTCTGAGACACGATACCCAAGATTGTTGATCTCTCAAACACAAAATTCAGGATCTGATTGACAGTGGGGAGATTGTGGTAACAACACCAGAACAACTGTATGTTCAAGATAATCCTCTGCCTCAACATAATGAGGAGGCTAATATGATCAGTATGGGAAACAGAGAAGGTTCCAAATACCTCTGGTACGTCGGGGAGTCCTCCCAAGTAAACAAGGATACGTCGGACAATTGGGAATGTTCAGAAAGGCATTTTTTGATAGAATAAGAAATCAAATTTATCAAGGAACAAGTTATTCAACTAGCAGAGCTGGTAGTTTTTCAACATCAGATAACACGGGAATTGATAAATCAGACCAATCAGCGAGAAGAAAATCTTCCTACGCCTGAGATTGGTCTCGTTGCTATGAAGGATCATTATTGATTCCATGAGCATGAACCCTGGGCAGACAAGGTTGCTAGGGAAGAAAAGTTTTGAGCTTACAGAGAGTTCGCTTTCAAAAGGAATTTCACTCATTTGAATTAGCCTATGGAAGAAATTCTCCAAATGTTGATCAATGAGGGGAAAGTCACAAAATTGCTACCCCCAGTGGACCCTCGATCCAAAAAGTTCAAAATGGATAGGATCTGTCAATATCATTCCAACACGCTTGGTCATAACATAAAGGATTGTTGGGGACTTTGTCACTTATTTCAAAATATGATTGAAAGCGGTGAGCTGCTGAAAGTAAACCAAGATTATGGTTATCCTACTGAGGGATCAATCTTTCCTCCCGTGTTATAGAATTTGAAAGAAGTAGTGGCTGTCATTTCCTGTGAGAAGGATCAAGCCATAACGCCCCTGGTACTTCCAGGAAAAGGGGCCCAAGAAGTAAAGAATCTTGTGAAAGTAGCTGCATACGAACCTTTAATATTGCCATTCAGATCGCAATATCCTATTATCAGCCTGAAGAGAGTCCTATAGAACTATGGGAAAGATGAAAGATCCACATCAAACCACATTGCTATTGTATCAAAGGAAAACTCGTTGTACCTGCCTCAGCGGGTAATCAACTCAGTTATTAAAGCCAAGGGAAGAGTGTCTGAGGAGAAAATTAAAGAATTCCTCAGCAAGATGGGGCATAATGAAGTCAAAGTGGTGCAAAGCTTAAAAGAGGCACCCCGACAGGTATCCATTTTGGATTTGGTCTTATCTTCAGAACAACATCGCAAAATTCTAGTGAAAGTACTGGAAGAAGCACATCTGCCGAAGACGATAGATACTGAGAAATTTCATTATGTGATAGAGCATATTTTCAATAGTAATGTGATATCTTTCACTGATGATGACATACAAGTGGAAGGGACTGGTCATTACAAGTCATTGCATATAGTAGTGATGCCCTCAAGATATGTGGTCGGAGATGTATTGATAGATGGAGGATCATCCCTGAATATATGTCCCTATGACACATTGGAAAGAATGAAGATTAATCCCTATTAAATCAGGACTAGTCATGTAGTCATAAGAGCCTTTGATGGATCTCAACGAGAGGTTGTAGGAGAAATCGAGCTTCCATTGGAGATTGGTCCCCATACTTTCTATGTATCCTTCCAGGTACTAAACATTACCACATGATATAATTTACTGTTGGGAAGACCGTGGATCCATATGGCTGGAGCAATTCCGTCCACCCTTCATCAACAAGTCAAGTACATCATTAATGGCAATCTAGTAACAGTCAATGCCGAACCAGAATATATCCTGTCCATATATAAAGTGATATGCTTGTGATCAGTCTTGATGAAGGAATTGAGCCTATCAGTTTTCAAGCTCTTGAAGTGAGTAACACTCAATACTTACCTATTGGGGCACCAGCCTTAAAGCCAAGAGTCTCCATCGAAGTAATGACGGTTGGTTAAGAAATGATATCCATGGGTTTTTACCTTGGAAAAGGGTTAGGAAAGAGTCAGCAAGGAATCAGAAGTCCAATTCAAATCCCTAGCCATACAAGGAAGGCTAGATGAGGCTATTCCTCTGGATCAAGCAACCAGAATCTGCACAAGCATCCACTGGTTCCTTCCTCTACCATTCTGCTACCAAACCTCACTGATGCAGGATTTGTGAAGCCTATGAGGAAAATTCATGTTGCAATCACTAGTATGCTGATTCCTAAGACTAAATCGATCATTAAAAAAGAAGTCCCGAAGCCTGATAAGGAAAGCAAACAAAGGAAGGAAAGGTTCCTACGGGGAGGACGAGACCCGTCTGCCAAGAAGTATTTTTTGGTGCATACTGAGGGAATGAACAATGATATCCCAGATGATGATTCTGTAGAAGATCAACTCACAATCCCTTGCATGGACAGATCTGAAGGGAGTGTCCCAAAGAAGAATGACAACCTTGATGAAAATATTATCTTAGTCATCATCAAGGAGGAGATGGACAACAGCACCCCCTTCATCCTAACGGTCAATGAGGACTTGACTCTAGATAATTGGAGCAGCACTCTATGCATCAATCGAAAAGGGTAAAAGGGCAGAAAGTCCATCTGCCCTGAAGTGTGGTTTTATTTTTGGCTTATTTTTGTTGCACATCGATAATAGTTACTTTTGTCATATTTTTGCTAATGTTTTGTATGATCAAACAGTTTTATATATTAAGTGAAAGCATATTGTTTTCAGGACTCTAGAGTTGGATTTGTTTGGCCTTGATGATGAGATGCCAAATTTTCACAGTGACTACAACTTTGATGTAGAACCGGACTTTGACTTGATGGAGATTGATCAAAAGGAGATAGATGACTATGAGGTGCCTGAGGAGATCAAAGAATGGGTTAAATACAAACCTAAACCAAACCTCAATTAAACCATCACTTTCAATATCGAAACCTTGGAAAACCCTAAAGAAATCCAGATAGGTATGGACCTTACCCCAAACCAAAGAAAAAACCTGATTAGCCTTCAAACTCAGTTCCAGGATGTGTTTGTATGGTCACATGAGGACATGATTGGTTTGTCTACTGATATTGTCATTCATCGACTGCCCGTTAAAGAGGGATTTAAGCCAGTCAAGCAGAAGCTCAGGCGACTGAAACCTAAGTGGAGTCTGAAAGTCAAAGAAGAAATTATGAAGCAATTCAAAGTCGGCATCATCATGGTATCAACGTACCCTGAGTGGCTATCCAATATAGTTCATGTGGCTAAAGTCGAAGGGAAGGTATGAGTATGCGTGTATTACCGGGATTTGAACAAGGCTTGTCTCAAGGATAACTTTCCAGTACCTTCTATCCACATACTAATAAACAACACGGCGAAGTATGGCATATATTCTTTTGTTGACTATTTCACTGGGTATCATCAGATCATGGTTGCTGAAGAGGACAGGGAGAAGACAGCCTTCATTACTCCCTGGGGAACCTTTTATTATAGACGATTATCTTTTGGCCTTATCAATGCCGATGCCACCTATCAGCGAGCCCTGATGGCCCTTTTTCATGACATGATGCACAAAGAAATAGAGGTATATGTGGATGATATCATTGTCAAATCCTGGAAGAAGGACGACCACATCAACCATCTCCAAAAGCTTTTCAACCGGCTACACAAGTATGATTTAAAGTTGAATCCAGCCAAATACGCTTTCGGTGTTAAATCAGGAAAGTTGTTGGGATTTCTAGTGAGCAACAGAGGCATTGAACTGGATCTTGCCAAAATTAAATCAATCACCGAGATGCACGTGCCCCAAACAGAAAAGGAAATACGGGGATTTTTGGGGAGAATTAATTTTATAAGTAGGTTCATCTCTCAACTCACGGCAACATATATTTAAGCTGTTATGAAAAAACTCCTCCATGAAGTGGAATGAAGATTGTCAAAAAGCCTTCTTTTCCATTAAGAACCAGTTGATCGAAGCCCCTGTCTTGGTACCCCCAAGAGACGAGGTTCCCCTATTTATGTACCTGTCAGTTAATGCCAATGCAATGGGTTGTATGCTGGGGCAGAAGGATGATAGAAATAAGGAAAGAGCTAACTATTACCTCAGCAAAAGATTTAGTAGCGGCGAGCAGAAGTACACTTTGATTGAAAAGACCTGTTGTATGCTAGCATGGGCCGCTATGAGGTTACAACACTACCTTCATGGGCATACAACCTATCTCATTTCCCGTATGGATCCTCTGAAGTATGTATTCAGCAAACCCATGTTAAATTGTCGATTATCCAAATGGCAGTTGATCCTCTAACAATTCGATATCATCTACATGACTCAAAAGTCTGTCAAAGGTCAAGGAATTGCGGATCAATTGGCTGAAGCACCATCAGGGAATTTTGAACCCTTGGAAACTTATTTCTCGGATGATGGGATAATGACAATCTAATAAATCCATAGAGAAAATACAGTCCAATATTGGAAAATGTATTTTGATGGAGCCGTGAACATGGAAGGTGCCGGAGCAGGGGTAGTTCTTGTATCTTTTATGGGAGAACAGTATCCTATGGCCATCAAGCTACAGTTTATCAACACCAACAATACAGCCGAGTATGAATGCTGTATAATGGGACTTAGAATGGCCCAATCTATGGGTATCCAACGGTTAGCAGTCTTTGGAGATTCTGAGTTGATCATCAGACAAACCACCGAAGCATATCATACCAAAGAATTGCACTCGCTGCCCTATTATCGGCAAGTTATCAAGGTGGCTCAAGAGTTTGAAGAAATAACTTTCATCCATATTCCCCGAAGTAGAAATGACTTTGTTGATGCATTGGCAACGTTGCCTTCCTTAATCCACATATCTGATAGGATGGGAATTCTTGACATTAAATTTGCAAGCCAAAAGGCCCCGGCATATGGGAATTACATTGGAGAAGTATCTGATGAAATACCTCCCATTAAACAGCCTTAGTACCAAGATATAAAAGAATATCTGCGAGATGGATCTACGCCCGCCGGGGCAAGTCAAGCTGAAAGAAAGCGGATTCATAAGATATCTATAAAATTCTATTTGAGCGGAGACGCACTCTATAAAAGGGATACTGGAATAGGCCTTTTAAGATGCCTAGATAAAGATCAAGCCCAAAGACTCCTGGATGAAGTCCATGGAGGAGTGTGCGGTCCACACATGAGCGGTCCTTTACTTGCCAGAAAGGTATTGAGAATGGGGCATTACTAGATTTCTCTCAAAGCTGACTGTGATGATCATATCAAAAGATGTTATCAATGCCAAGTCCATGGAAACGTTATCCACGCACCTCCGAATGAATTGCACTGTATAAGTTCGTTGTGGCCCTTTTCCATATGGGGAATGGACGTGATCGGGCCAATAGAACCCAGAGCCAGCAATGGTCATCGATTCATCTTCACCATGATCGACTACTTCACCAAATGGGTAGAGTCTGCATCTTTTCCCAAAGTTACCAAAGAGGTAATCATTGGTTTCATCAGAAACAATGTAATCTGTCAATATGGACAACCGGAGGTGATCGTATCACACAATGCCAAGAATATAAACAACCATATTATGAAAGAATTATATAGCAAGTTTCAGATCAAGCATCTTAATTCTGTCATCTATCATCCCAATATAAATGGTGCTGTCGAATCAGCCAACAAGAATATCAAGAAAATTATGCAAAAAATATTCGCCAATCACAAGGGATGGCCTGACTTATTGCCTCTGACTCTGCTAGCCTACAGAACGTCAATGCGCACTTCTACTGGGGTTACCCCCTACTCATTAGTCTATGGCATGGAAGCAGTACTCCCCATAGAAGTAGAAATGGAGTCATTAAAAGTGTTAATAGATGCTCAGATGGTAGAAGACCAGTGGTTGCAAGAGCGGTACCACCAGTTATCTCTGATAGATGAGTAAAGGGCTACAGCCATCTTTTATGGGCAATTATATCAGCAAAGGATTTTTCGGTCATACAACAAGAAGGACCGGCTCCGACAATTAAAAGAAAATGACTTGGTATTGAAGAAAGTCCTTGCCACTCAAGATGAAGCCAGAGGAAAGTTTGCCCCGAATTGGGAAGGCCTATTCATTGTCAAAGAAGTGTTGACAAGAGAAACCGTCAGATTGCAAGAAATGGATGGGAAAGAATTCCCCTAGCTTATCAATTCAGACACCGAGAAGAGGTATTATGTCTAAGTCACCTGTAAACCATCATTCAAGTCCTGTGAGAAAACACAGCAACAATCAACCAAACCCGGTCTTTACTGCAAAGATTCTGAACTACGGATGACCTGATCTCCCTCAACTACAGGAGTACGTAGGCAACCATCCATGGTGCGGTCAAACCAAACAAAAAATCCAAAAACCCCTTAAACCAAACTCAAACCCAAATAAACACTTTTCAACCATTTAGGCCAAGTCTGAACTACGAATGACCTGATCTCCCTCAACCATGGGAGTATGTAAGCAACCATCTATAGTGCGGTTAAACCAAACAAAAAATTCAAAAATCCCTTAAACCAAACTCAAACCCAAATAAATACTTTTCAACCATTCAGACCAAGTCTGAACTACGAATGACCTAATCTCCCTCAACCACGGGAGTACGTATGCAACCATCTATGGTCGGTCAAACCAAATAAAAAATCCAAAAACCCCTTAAACCAAACTCAAACCCAAATAAACACTTTTCAACCATTCAGTCCAAGCCTAAACTACTAATGGAATGATCTCCCTCAACCCGGGAGTAAGTAGTCAGCCATTTATGGTGCGGTCGAACCTTCAAAAAAAAATAACACACTTTTTGAAAACCAGTCCCAAGACACCAAACCTCATGTAAAACCCAAATACTATCAAGCCTCCCTGATCAACAGACCCTTCTGAGGTACTATCTGACATCTCAATGTCAATCCATTAAGGAAAAGTTCATGATACATCAAGACAGCAAGTCATGAAAAAAGTGGTAATCATTCACCAATGAAAAAATATATCCAAAAGGGCAGTGAATCAAAATATATTTCTCTGCCATATAATACGTTTTAATATATACAATGTATCATGTACATGACAAAAATGGCTGACCTAGTCAATGCAGGAAAATAAAAGCTAGTCTATAAACCCGCTGATAAATGGGATAGCAAGTCTAACATGGCATCCCTCTCAGAAGATGGAGGTGCATCTGTAAGCTCCTGCCCTAAGGTCTTCATGCAAGCTAGAAGATCCACAGCCATATGCATAGTGCTACCATGATCAACTATCAATGCACCCATATCTGAAATAATGCCATATGTGTAGGATCTAAGTGCAGTACTATCAGCAATGGAAGCAGCCCGGGCAGCTAGAGCCTTATCCCGCTCAACAAAAGTAGTATCCCGGGCAACTAGGGCATCATCTCTCTGGACCAAAGTAGTGTCCCGAGTGGCTCGAGCATTGTCCCTCTCGACAAAAGCAGTATCCCTGCCAGAATGGGCTGTCAACATCAGAAGCTCTCCTCCTCCTCACACCTGTAGAGACTCTGTGAGAGTTGCCTGGTATATCTGAATTCATAACCTGAACAAAATTTCCAAATCACCTCAAAAAGGGTGAGGTAATTTTCAAACTTACAGCTTATTAAAATTAAATCATTGTTTTATGCATAGTCTAAGTCCTAAAGCATGCATTAGTTTAACATACATTCCCAGTAGAGTTAAAATTGCATGTTCATTAAATGCTCAGGTTTTTGAAAAAAAATCATCAGAGTCTCCTTTGTAAAATGAACTATCCGTGTGCACATAGGCATGACTAGGTGGTCATTCAGTAGCACACCAACCCAAAATCATGAGCATTTCATATATATGAAAAACATCAAATCAAACTCCCCATGGCAGCTAAATTATCATGTGTATTTTTATTTGAAAATCCAGGCTCATTTGTCCTCAATATAGAATGAAGAAACTGGCAAAAAAAGGCGCCAAATGACTATCTCATAAATTAATTTTTTTCACATCAATACGTTCAACATGGTAAAATATAAGCATTTACTAGGTCTAAAAATTTTTATCAAGTCATATATGCATGCATATTCGCTATATTGTGTTTAGAAGCATACATATGAAATCTAACGTTCTAACAGTCAAAACTTGAAAAGAAAGGATGTAAACGTTACCAGGGTTGTGCAGAACGATTGTACGGTGACAGAATTTGCTAAAAGCAGCCCGAACTCAGTAGATATGAAGAGGAATTTTTGGATTTTCTATATAGTTCAACTTGAAAATGACTTATGAAAACCACGGGGAACTAAAATAGATCCGCGAAGAGCCGCGGCTATACCTGCAGCTACCGTAGGTAGACGTGCGACCACCTAAGGTGGGTCCCACCCCCTTCGATTTGGTCCAAATAAAGTTAAAGTGAAGTTCCCAGAAGCTAAAAGTCAAATCAAGGAAAAAAGGACTACGCGATTGAGCAGAAAAAGCCTGAAACCCTGAATCCAGATGTCAAACTCCTGATGAAAGAAAATTTTCATATAAGCCATTGGTATGAGCCCTGATATAGTATTTAGAATTCCAATGATGGAAATTACTGAAAGCTGCCTCTGTCAAAGCATCGGGAAGGTCTGACGTTGTGAACAGTTGATTTTAAATGCGTTAAATATCCAGACTTTACCGAGGGTATGACTTATCAGAAAGATACCCCCAACATCGATATCAGACATGTCTCACATTGAAAACTATTGACGACAACTCCAGCGTGACATCGGGAAAGATCCGGTATTGAAAGCCATTGAGAACTACTTCAACGAAGATCAGAGTATCTGATATTATAAACCGTTGGCGACAACTCCAGAGTAGCATTGGTAAAGATCTAATGATGAAAACTGCGGAAGAATCTCTTCCTCGGGGAGGAGCGATGATGGGTTCTATTATATAAATCCCCAACCGAGGAATCAAATTAAGGCAGTTTAATCGACCATTGTAAACTACCGTTTGAGTAGGCATCAAGGTGGTTCGATGATGATTAAACCCTATAAACTACAGTTCGAGTAGGCTTCAAGTCAGTTTAACCGACCGTTGTAAACTATCGTTCGAGTAGTCATCGAGAAGGTTCGATGATGGTCAACTCTGCAAACTACCGCTCGAGTAGGTATCAAATTAAGTCAGTTCAACCGACCGTTGTAAACTACCATTCGAGTAGGCATCAAGAAGGTTCGATGATGGTCAACTCTGCAAACTACCGTTCGAGTAGGTATCAAATCAAGTCAGTTCAACCGACCTTTGTAAACTACCGTTCGAGTAGGCATCGAGGAGGTACGGTGATGGTTAAACCCTGTAAACTACCGTTCTAGTAGGCATCAAATCAAATCTATTCAGTCGACCGTTGTAAACTACCGTTCACGTAGGCATCGAGGAGGTTCGGTGATGGTCAAATCATTATCAATTATTGTTCGAGTAGATAGTAAAAATTCTATCCTCGGCAGAAACGTCGGCATTAATCGGACAACAATCAAAACCGTTGGTGACAGTCCCAACATAACGTCGGGAAGGATCCGATAATGTAAACTGGTGTAAACTATCATCATGATAGGCATCAGGAATCCCCAATAAGGTCACTCATCAGAAGAGGAGTGTCCCCAGCGAAGGCAAAGTCAGAAAGCGTATTTGAAGACAAAGAGTGTTGGTGACAACCCCAACATCGAATTCAGAAAGGTCCAATGGTATCAGCCATAGAAAAATCTCCCCAACAGGGATCCTGAAAACATATCTACAAACATTTCGTAGAATCAATCTTGGTAGCGCCAACGGACATTTTCAAAACCATTGGCTTCAACCCAATGTAGCATCAAGAAAGTTTGATGATGAAAGCTTTGCAAACTACCGTTCGAGTAGGCATCGAGAAAGTTCAATGATGAAAGCCTTGCAAACTACCGTTCGAGTAGGCATCAAGAGAGTTCATTGGAAGCCATCATTGACGACGCCATCTCCAGCAGAAGTGACGAAAGCAGTTAGTGATAGAATACCGAGGTAACTAACCCCACAAGAGCATATAGCATTCATAACATAGCATATCATGCATTGCATTACATTTACATGCATCATATTTCCAGTGACTAGCAATCTTTATCCTGTTCATTCCATTGCATTGCATAAACATGATAAAGAGGGGCATCTGTAGACACTCAAAATTTTGCATTCCTGTTACTAACCCTGCAGGAGGGTAAAACAGTCTTTTACCTTCCAGAGACAACCCTAGAAGTCTAGATCAAATTAAACCCTGGCGACAACCCCAGGAGATCAAAACAAACCCCGGCGACAACCCCAGAAGATCAAATCAAACCCTAGTGACAACCACGGGAGATCAAATCACTGTTGGGTTTGTATGTAACGCAATCATGCAATCAAATCACATAAATAGGGCGGAAGCGTAAAAACTAGGTTTTCAAAATTTATACAAAACCATAACCATGATCATGCTTTGTGCTTGTTATCAATAACAGAAAAGAGAGAACATGGAATTATACCTTTGAAGATCTAAGCTTCCTCAGGTACAAGTTCTACTCCTTTGATTCCTTTGATTCCTCTAATAGTGGCTCCTTCCCTTGAATAATGTCAGCCACCCAAATGTTTGGCCTCTAACGGTGATCCACCAAGGAAGATGAAGAACTCAAGAAGATGGGTTATTAGCTTAACCCTTGTTTCTATCTCTATAGAATATGTGTACTCCCAACTCTTGGAAAATTTCACATTTTTTATTTCTGATATAAGACTCTCTTATATAGATATTAGGTTAACCCTCCTAATCCAATTAGAATAGGGTTTTATTTAATTAATTAATTAATTACTTTTAATTAATTTATATCCTAATCTTTATTAGGATTGAGAGAGAGTACTGATATTATATTAATTCCTAAACTCCTTTAGAATTAAAATAATAATAATAATAATAATATTAATAAGACTCCTCTTATTAATTTATATTTAATATTTCTAAAATATTAAATAATAAACATTAAGCTATTTAATTTATTCTATCATCATAGATTAAATTAATTATACTTAATGCATTATTACTATCATGCCATTTTTTTCTTAAATAATTCTTCTTCCTTTTATGGTGTGACCCTTTAGGTTCTCCATATTAAACCGGTTGTGAATAAATCAATTAGAACAATTCTAATCTTATTTAAATAAACAAATTAAACTAATAATCTATTTAAATAAATAACATTTATTCTACAATAGGGATAAGCCTCCCTAGCGATCAACGACTTTCCAGATAATATAGATTTCAACATTAATCATAAAAGAACCTGTGAGTTAATAGTTACCGTACAATTCAATCCTTCCACCATACAATGTCCCAATTAAATATAAGACATGGATTTACTGTCAAGTCTTAATTTATTTAATCATATGTATTTCGATTAGAAAATGCACAACTCCAAATAATGCAAATTAGAAACCTCTTTCTAATTTCATTCTACCTTGGCCAAGGATTCCTGGGTTGTCATTTAACGAATCACATAGGACATATCTCCTCTTTTACTAGAGGTGGTAGATTCTTTATTGATCATTCATTATCTCCATATGTAACTCATTACACCCAAGCATACCCTATATATGCCTTAAAAGGCTTTAAGGAATTAGTCAAAGTATAATTTGTTACATACAAGATACTATGATGATCTCAAGTCCAAGGATCACATGTACTACTATCACATTAGGAATTCCTATTGACAGGCGAGTAAAACTCCATTAGGTATTCCATAGCGAGTCACGTTCAGTGAACTTATTCTGCAATAAGCACCTACATACTTGCTTTAGTGTCTCCACACAAATGACCATGAGATCAGTCATCCTCATCCAATGAGCAAGCAACATATGTACCAATCTATCCGGATTTACTAATCCCCTTTTTAGTAATCCCACGATTGGGAACTATTTTAGTTTTAAAGCTTTCTAAGAATTTAGATCTCATTAGCATGATCAACATCATGATTCTAAAAGCATTGCTTAAAACTATGGGTTATTTACATATTATAAAAACAGCACCATGTAGATAATTAAATGCCTTTAATAAATAAATATTTTATTAATAAATAAATAAGATTGTTTACAAAGTATGTGCTTTATCATCATACATGATTGGCTTGTATGCACACTACTATCGATCTCCCACTTGCACTAAAGCCAATCGCCATGGTATCTCATACCCATCTTCTCTAAGTGACGATCAAACTGCTGTTGTGTTAAAGCTTTAGTAAATGGATTTGCAATGTTGTCTTGAGAGTCTACACGCTCCAAGGTGACGTCTCCTCTTTCAATGATCTCCCTGATCAAGTGAAATCGCCGCAACACGTGTTTAGATTTCTGATGAAACCTGGGTTCCTTAGCCTGTGCAACCGCTCCGGTGTTGTCACAGTATACGGGAACTGCTTCTCCAATGCTAGGAACCACACCAAGTTCAGTTATGAACTTCTTCATCCAAACAGCTTCCTTTGCAGCTTCACTTGCAGCTATATACTCTGCCTCTGTCACTGAATCAGCAACCGTTTGCTGCTGGAACTCTTCCAACTCACTGCACCTCCGTTCAAGGTAAACACATACCCTGAAATAGATTTACTGTCATCTTGGTCTGTTTGAAAACTTGAGTCTGTGAATCCCTCGAGTTTTAATTCAGACCCACCTAGACAAGAAAAATATCTTTAGTCCTTCTCAAGTACTTTAGGATATTTTTCACTACCTTCCAGTGCTCTTCTCCTGGATTCGACTGGTATCTGCTTGTTACACTAAGTGCGTGAGCAACATCCGGTCTAGTACATATCATACCGTACATGATAGATCCTATTGCAAAAGCATAAGGGATCTTACTCATACGGTCTCTCTCCTCAGGTGTCTTTGGGGCCTGTTTCTTGGAGAGATTTATTCCATGGCTCATCGGCATGAGACCTCTTTTGGAATCTTCCATGCTAAACCTCTTTAGCATCGTATCAATGTACGTTCCTTGGGATAAGCCGAGCATCCTTTTAGATCTATCTCTATAGATCTTTATCCCCAAAATATAGGATGCTTCACCCAAGTCCTTCATGGAGAAGTTTTTAGATAACCAGATTTTAATGGATTGTAACATAGGAATGTCATTCCCTATCAGTAATATATCATCAACATATAATACAAGGAATGATACTGCGCTCCCACTAACCTTCTTGTATACACATGGTTCATCCTCGTTTTTGATAAAATCAAACTCTTTGATTGTCTCATCAAAACGAATGTTCCATCTACGAGAAGCTTGCTTCAACCCATAAATGGATCGTTGTAGCTTACAGACTTGATTTGTTCCAACTTTTGAAATAAATCCCTCTGGCTGTGTCATATACACATCCTCCTCAAGTTTCCCATTGAGGAAGGCCGTTTTCACGTCCATCTGCCAGATCTCATAGTCGTTGTAAGCTGCAATCGCAAGCAAAATCCGAATGGACTTGAGCATGGCTACTGGTGAGAAGGTTTCATCATAGTCAACTCCTTGTCTTTGTTTGAAACCTTTTGCAACCAGTCGGGCCTTATAGGTCTCTACCTTTCCGTCTGCTCCAGTCTTTTTCTTAAAAACCCATTTACACCCAATAGGTTTAATACCTTCAGGTGGTGAAACCAAAGACCATACTTTGTTTTCATACATGGAGTCCATTTCAGATTTCATGGCTTCAAGCCATTTCCCTGAGTCTTTATTACTCATAGCCTGTTCGTAATTCAATGGATCATCATCATTCATGATGTGTACCTCATCGTCATCCTCTATAACGAATCCATACCTCTCAGGTATCTTCGGTACTCTTCCAGATTTACGAACATGGTGTGGTACAGTAGGTTCTTCTACTTGGTTAGGTATCTGACTTTGGTCCGTGGTAACTTGTGGTTCTTGAACTTCTTCAAGATATATCTTACTCCCACTGACCCCTTCATGGATAAACTCTTTCTCCAAGAAGGTAGCATGTTTCGCAACAAACACCTTTTGATCAGTTGGATGATATAAATAATACCCTACGGTTTCTTTAGGGTATCCCACAAATCTACACTTATCGGATTTAGTCTGTAGCTTATCATTTTCAAACTTTTTGACATAAGCTGGACAACCCCAAGTCTTAACATGCTTAAGATTTGGTATCCTCCCTTTCCACATCTCATATGGAGTCTTTGGGGCGGATTTGGTAGGTACCTTGTTAAGTAGGTATGCAGCCGTTTCTAGGGCATATCCCCAGAAGGAAATTGGAAGGTCGGTAAAACTCATCATGGATCGAACCATGTCCAACAGTGTTCGATTTCTCCTTTCAGATACTCCATTTAACTGTGGTGTACCTGGAGGAGTCCATTGTGAGATTATACCATTTTCTCTGAGACAATTGAGAAACTCACTGCTTAAGTATTCTCCACCTCGATCTGATCGAAGTATCTTAATACTCTTGCCCGTTTGTTTCTCTACTTCACTTCTGAACTCTTTGAACTTTTCAAATAATTCTGATTTGTATTTCATTAAATACACATATCCAAATCTTGAGTGATCATCAGTGAAAGTAATAAAATAAGAATACCCACCCCGTGCACTTGTTGTCATAGGTCCACAAACGTCTGTGTGAATCAATGCCAACAACTCTGTAACTCTCTCCCCTTTTCCACTAAAAGGAAATTTAGTCATTTTACCCATGAGACAAGATTCACAAGTTGGATATGATTCATAATCAGATAGCTCGAGGAGCCCATCTTTATGCAACTTGGATAATCTTGTTTCATTGATATGACCGAGTCTACAGTGCCACATATAGGTATAATTAATATCATCTCTTTTCCTTTTCTTAATTTGTTCAATTTGAAATATATTTTCTTGCAAGTCAAGTGTATAAAGTCCATTTCGCAAATTTCCAATACCATATAAAACATCGTCTTTATAAATAGAACAACCATTGTTCTTTATAATAATGTCAAAACCTTCCATATCCAATACAGAAATTGAAATAATATTTTTAATAATATTCGGAACATAATAACAATTATTAAGATAAATGGATTTGCCCGAAGGCATTGCTAAACAATAAGTTCCTACAGCTAATGCAGTAACTTTTGCTCCATTTCCCACTCGTAGGATCACCTCATCTTTGTTCAGCTTTCTACTTCTGACCAGTCCTTGCACAGTATTACATATGTGAGAACCACAGCCGGTATCCAATACCCAAGTAGAATTATGACTTTCAGAAAAATTAATTTCAATCATAAACAAACCTTGATTGGAAGTCGAAGCTTCTCCAAGCTTCTTCTCTGCTAGAAACTTCTTGCAGTTCCTCTTCCAATGTCCCGGCTCATTGCAATGAAAGCGCATTCCTTTAGCTGGTTCAGGTTTCTTTTGCTCCTTTTCTTTCCCTTTTCCCTTAGCCTTCTTAGATTTCTTCTTTTCAGAAGACACCTTGGGCTTCTTCCTTTTATTGGAAGAATCCACCATCAAGACATGGTTCTTCTTGGATGAGAAGTGACCTTCTGCAGTTTTCAGCATGTTAAGCAGCTCAGGTAAGCTGACATCTAGCTTATTCATGTGAAAATTAACCACAAACTGCGAGAAGGTCTCAGGGAGTGACTGCAAGACCAAGTCTTGACTCAACTCCCCATCCATGACGAACCCAAGCTGTCCAAGGCGTTCAATCAAATTGATTACCTTCAGAACATGAGTCTCGACGGTAGTGCCCTCGGTCATCCGAGATCGGAAGAGCTCCTTAGATATCTCATATCTAGCAGTCCTACTCTGTTCACCATACAACTCCTTGAGGTGAAGCAGCATAGCAGGAGCATCCATTTTTTTGTGCTGACGCTGAAGCTCGTTATTCATGGATGCGAGCATGATGCATTGAGCCACAGATGCATCATCTTGCCACTTATTGAAAGTGGCAATCTCTTCCTCAGAGGCTGTTTCTGAAACAGATTCAGGGATAGTGGAATTTAGGACATAAGAAATCTTTTCAGCAGTTAAAACAATTCTCAGATTTCTTAGCCAGTCCTCATAATTCGGGCCGGTAAGCTTATTTGCATCAAGTATGCTTCGTAGTGAGATTAGTGATTTTGACATTTTTAAAATTCTGCATGTGAAAAGACAACATTTTAGCAAACATTCATTTTATTAACTTTGCATACCAAAATAAATTTAGGTCTTTATTTTAAATTGGTATCTCCCACTATTTTCATCAAACTATATTACCCTCACTCATATAGTTCGGCAACATCTAATTAAAGATTTGCTAGTGAGATTAAGGATCCCATTTCAAATGTATATAACCTTGTGGATAGCACAACAAGCGATATACAAATAAATAGGTAGACAACTCTTGTCAATTACATCACCATGTAACTCCTTTTATTTTGCCTCGTAAATCATAATGGTCATGTGTGTGCACATCCGAACTAAAATGATTTAAGTTAAGTCCAGCCTAGCACTTCCATAAATTCAAAAAGAAAAATTTTCGTCCTTGTGGATAGCACAACAAGACTAGATCGTTCAATTTTCTTGATAAGCATCAAATGTGATTAATTAACATCTTAAATATTCAATACTCGCCTTGTGGATAGCACAACAAACTCATATTAAATATTTAATACTCTATTAACTAATCATGCTAGAAGGCGACGTTCGATATTCCAAATATCATTTGAACGCTTCAGACTTAATACTATTTCTTTGAGGGGTTTGTTATTATTTGTCTCATCTTTTAAGCGCGCAAGCACATATATATATAAAATACGCGTCATTTTATTAAACATGCGAAGCATGTTTGTATAAAATATAATATATATAATATTTAGCATGCGATATAGAATACTATATTCTACCCGGATTGATTATGGACTTTTATTCTAGTTTGGTTCACTAGAGCCACCAAGTGAACCAAAAGGTCAAACCTAGGAGTGCAAGAATTTAAATTTTAAATGTAACTATTACATTTAAACCCGGGCTCCATACAAACGGGTCTTCACGCGCTCCTCGCTCCTTGGTCTCCAATTTCTTCAAAATAATTCTAACTATCTCTATTACATTAACTTATTTTAAAATTAAATAGAAACCTTGATCAGCAGTCAAGGGGAAGTACATAGAAAGGAGATAGAATTTACATCGAGAATAAAACTAGAGAAGACGAGGTACGCAGACCCTATTTTATAAAACCCATACATTCAAGCATTCATCCAAAATAAAATCCAATCACATTGGTCATTGTCCATAATCAATCCCATTTATTATCATACACATCAACATATGCATCAATAAATATCCATTCATCTCATGAATAACAATGCTATTCCATATATGGATCGATGTTATTTAATGGTCAAAAGTTTTGCTAAATTTTATTTTTGAAACAAAATAAACTCTTTTATTTTAATCAAAAATAAATCCAAATTAAACTCCTTTAATTTTAGTATTCTGAAATCATATTTCAGATAAAATAAACTTCTTTATTTTAAAACTTTATCAATTAAATAAACAGTTTACTTAATTAATTAAAATCAATTTTCAGGGTCTGTCCAGGTACCGGCGCAACTGCGCCAGTAATGAATTGGGCATCTGCGTAGCTGCGCAGGTAGACGGAAGAAGCAGTTTTTGCAGACCGGCGCAGCTGCGCCAGTAATGAACTGGGAGGCTGCGCAGCTGCGCCGTTCGCCGCAGAAACTTGCAGAAAACGATTTTTGTCCAGAAAAACGATCCAATTCTCACATCAATTCATACATGGAATTATAAAATTGATAATTAGCACAAAGTTAGGCTCTGATACCACTGTTGGGTTTGTATGTAACGCAATCATGCAATCAAATCACATAAATAGGGCGGAAGCGTAAAAACTAGGTTTTCAAAATTTATACAAAACCATAACCATGATCATGCTTTGTGCTTGTTATCAATAACAGAAAAGAGAGAACATAGAATTATACCTTTGAAGATCTAAGCTTCCTCAGGTACAAGTTCTACTCCTTTGATTCCTTTGATTCCTCTGATAGTGGCTCCTTCCCTTGAATAATGTCAGCCACCCAAATGTTTGGCCTCTAACGGTGATCCACCAAGGAAGATGAAGAACTCAAGAAGATGGGTTATTAGCTTAACCCTTGTTTCTATCTCTATAGAATATGTGTACTCCCAACTCTTGGAAAATTTCACATTTTTTATTTCTGATATAAGACTCTCTTATATAGATATTAGGTTAACCCTCCTAATCCAATTAGAATAGGGTTTTATTTAATTAATTAATTAAATACTTTTAATTAATTTATATCCTAATCTTTATTAGGATTGAGAGAGAGTACTGATATTATATTAATTCCTAAACTCCTTTAGAATTAAAATAATAATAATAATAATAATATTAATAAGACTCCTCTTATTAATTTATATTTAATATTTCTAAAATATTAAATAATAAACATTAAGCTATTTAATTTATTCTATCATCATAGATTAAATTAATTATACTTAATGCATTATTACTATCATGCCATTTTCTTCTTAAATAATTCTTCTTCCTTTTATGGTGTGACCCTTTAGGTTCTCCATATTAAACCGGTTGTGAATAAATCAATTAGAACAATTCTAATATTATTTAAATAAACAAATTAAACTAATAATCTATTTAAATAAATAACATTTATTCTACAATAGGGATAAGCCTCCCTAGCGATCAACGACTTTCCAGATAATATAGATTTCAACATTAATCATAAAAGAACCTGTGAGTTAATAGTTACCGTACAATTCAATCCTTCCACCATACAATGTCCCAATTACATATAAGACATGGATTTACTGTCAAGTCTTAATTTATTTAATCATATGTATTTCGATTAGAAAATGCACAACTCCAAATAATGCAAATTAGAAATCTCTTTCTAATTTCATTCTACCTTGGCCAAGGATTCCTGGGTTGTCATTTAACGAATCACATAGGACATATCTCCTCTTTTACTAGAGGTGGTAGATTCTTTATTGATCATTCATTATCTCCATATGTAACTCATTACACCCAAGCATACCCTATATATGCCTTAAAAGGCTTTAAGGAATTAGTCAAAGTATAATTTGTTACATATAAGATACTATGATGATCTCAAGTCCAAGGATCACATGTACTACTATCACATTAGGAATTCCTATTGACAGGCGAGTAAAACTCCATTAGGTATTCCATAGTGAGTCACGTTCAGTGAACTTATTCTCCAATAAGCACCTACATACTTGCTTTAGTGTCTCCACACAAATGACCATGAGATCAGTCATCCTCATCCAATGAGCAAGCAACATATGTACCAATCTATCCGGATTTACTAATCCCCTTTTTAGTAATCCCACGATTGGGAACTATTTTAGTTTTAAAGCTTTCTAAGAATTTAGATCTCATTAGCATGATCAACATCATGATTCTAAAAGCATTGCTTAAAACTATAGGTTATTTACATATTATAAAAACAGCACCATGTAGATAATTAAATGCCTTTAATAAATAAATATTTTATTAATAAATAAATAAGATTGTTTACAAAGTATGTGCTTTATCATCATACATGATTGGCTTGTATGCACACTACTATCAATCACCCCCCAGCGATAACCCCGGGAGATCAAATCAAACACGCCTCCATCGTGTGTAGCTCTCGAAAAGGGCTTTTCAGAAAGGTATAGCACGCCTCCATCAGATTCCCGAATTAAAAGTTTTGAAGGTTTTAAGCAGATAGCGCATTGGTCGGAGTGCAAGTACTTCGAGATGATGGGACCCACTGGACCAGGGCCACCCTGGTCAGCAGCAAATAGACTCGCGTCTGCCGCAGGTGGACCCGCAGCTCCCTAGTCTATAAATAAGACCCCCACCAGCAAAGAAAAGAGAAGAAATTCCGCCCGTTCCAGGTCTTAACCCTACCTACAATGTTCCGAACTTCAATATTCTTATTTCTAAACACTTGTACACATATATATACCAACATATCAAGTTTTAACCGGTGAAAACGGAGTTTTCAAGCTTCAAAGGCAATTTAAAGCCCGTCTCGCTGTACACTGTAAGATTTCTTCAGATCTGAAGTTTTTTACTACTTTAATATATATATATATAAGCATATATATATATATATTTATAACTTTTAGTTTTTCCAGGATTGCAAATCCGTGGCTTTTCTGGCTTTAATATATGTATAGATAACTGTGTATATATATACATTTATAAGTGCTATTTCAGCCTGGATTTCAAATCTGTTACTTTTACAGCTTTAATATATATATATATATATATAAGCATATATATATTTATAATTATCATTTATGTCTGGATTCTAAATATGTGGCTTTTTATTGCTTTAATATATATATATAATCATATATATATAATATTAACTCGTTTAACCTGGATTGCTAATCCGTGGTTTTTTCAGCTTTAATATATATATAATCATATATATATATATATTGATCAGTCATGCCTGGATTGTGAATCCGTGGCTCTTTCCAGCTTTAATATATATATTACTTATTTAATGTGATTAAATATCAGTTTTAACTAGTCATTCGATGTAAATCCGTACTAATGTAAAGTTTTTGGATTAGATTTATCTAAATCTAGCAATATCTAACTTGTAACCCATTCAAAAGTTGTGAAACTGGAACCGTTGAGCTAGAATGGCTAAGATTTATTTAAATCTAGTTTTCTTTCTAGTTTTGTAAATATTAAGCAACTACGCGACCCTAGATCTGTATCTAGAATGAACGAGAAGCTTTGGCTACGCGCATGCAAGGATTTAACTGATGAATCCTTTGTTTTGCGTCTAGATATTAATTTGTCGTTTATTTCAATATATCTGTTATGCAAGCTCTGAAATGATATTTTGCGAGCCTAGGAATCACGGGATCTACGATTCATCTCATGGATCTGGATTTGATTCCCACGATGGACAAATTTAAACTATAAATACAGCTTGCAGGCCTTTTGTAAATGTAAATAAGAGGGACCTTAAAGCGGTTATCCGGAATTAAGGTCTCAACATAGTAAATTGTGGTTTGGGGTGCTCGGGTCACATCGATGGCTTTCATGTCCAAAAGGAGCCCGACACTTATATAGGTCCAGACTGCTTCGCATCTCAAGTATAAAATCTACATCAAGCGGAATACAGAATAAAATGGAAGTATCAAAAGGCTTCAATTCCTATGCAAGCGAAAGGGTTTGAAAATCACCTTTTAAAACATCATTTTCATATCTTGTCTAAAAATGGACTTTTCATTAAATCAAACCCTTCGTATATAGGTCCAACGAAGCACGGTACTACTTTCAAATAAAGCACTCAGGCCTAATTACTGTAATTCACACACACACATGCACATAATAATAAGAGAAATTTAAAAAACGTGGTAACCGTGTTTCACGGAAGTCAGGGGGTGCCTAACACCTTCCCCCCGCTTAATCAAGCTCCCGAACTCTATGAAATCTTGGTTTCCAAGACCAATCAAATAGAGTCCAGTAATTGGGCCATATTGAAAAATCTTTCAAAACTCGGTTGAGTTAGTACAACCATTTCACTCATACCAACTGGCAACTCTGTAAAATCAAGCTTTTCAAAATCGTCGACATTGTATGTTAGTCTTTTTCTAAAAATTCACCCTTCAGATAAAATAATTAGAAAATAAAAAGGGTAGAAACAGACATAGGAAAAGGGAATCAAAAAATTTTCCCAACGTCGACAACCATGGTACACCAAGACTGCAAGTCACGAAGAAAAGTGGCAATCATCAAGTAGAGGTTAAAACATATCTAAAAGGGAAGTGAACTAAAATATATTTCCTTCTTATATGTTACTGTTTAATATATACAATGTGTCATGTACATGACAAAAGTGACTAACCTAGTCTATGCAGGAAATAAAAGGTAATCTATAAACCCGCAGTTAAATGGGTCAGCAAATCCAGCATCGCATCTCTCTCTGAAGATAGAGGTGCATCTCTTAACTCCTACCCTACGGTCTCAATACGAGTCAGAAGATCTACGGTAATATGCAGAGTACTACCATGCTCTCTCATGAACGTACCAGTCTGTGTAACGAAGTCCTCCGTGTAGGATCTGAGAGTTACACTATCAGCAATAGAAGCATCGCTGGCAGCCCAGGCCTCATCCCTCTCTAGATAAGCAGTATCCCTGCTAGATAGGGTCGTCAACATTAATTTCCTAGCCCGATCCCTCTCAAAGGTCAGAAGTTGTATCATCTGCTCTAAAGACTCAACAGGAAGTGGGGCAGCAGTAGCTAAAGAACTAGGAGTGGCACTAACCAGAGCTGTTGTCAAACCAGCAAACAGCTCGTCCTCTATAGGGGAAGCGGGATCCTCCATAGGCTCCTTGTCATCTGAATCAGCTCTAGGCTCTGAATAAATAACCATAGCTAATGCAATGTCTGCCTCCAGCCATGTAGAGTACTCTAAAGAACGACCCGGGTGACTATCTAAAAAATTAGCTCTCTCCCGATGAGTCCAGTAATCATACACTTGGGCTAGATCATCCTCAAATAAGGACAATGCAGAGGATCTGTGGTCTAAATCTCCCTTAAAGGAATGAACATCCTGAAACTGATCAAACTATCCCAAGACAGCTAATGGATGGTACATGGTCACCCTTCTCAAACCGGCTAATGGCAAGAAGTCCATACACACGGCATGAGTGACAAAGCTCAAATAGGAACTGAATCCTGAATAAAGCAAGATGGAGAAGGGCTCCTCAATAACCGTTAAAAAGACAAACCAGGATGTTGTGTCGGTACAGTCAGTTGTGCGAAAACAGTAAGACATAGCTATATCGGGCATAAAGCAATATCCATGGCATCTAAAAGTACTAATCGGTCTCAAATGCGTTATAAAACAAACATACAGCAATACAGCGTTGCCTCTAAAAACTCAGTAGGGTGGGTACGGCAAAGTGAAGCTTAAATGAAAGTCTCTGCCAAAATCATAGGAAGGATGGTATGATCCTCCCTCAGGGAACTGACTATAGTGACCAAGCCGATATCCAGATAATCCATATACAAAGCCATATACAAATATGCTACGACGCACATCAAGAAAGTGTCCACACGGGCAACCCGCCAAACATCCTCAAAGATGGTAAAATCCTCTGAATTCGATGAATAGCTGTTTACAGACCCAAAGCGGTCAATCAAGAAGTCCATGGACACTACATGCCCAGATGTGATCTCGTCCAAAATAATTGTGCGTCATAAACCTGTCATCGTCATAAACTACCGTCGCAAATGATCGACAGCTACTTTAGCACATGGCTTATCCAAGGGTAAATCGGTGATACGCCCGTACTCCTCTAAAGTCGGAGTCAACTCATGTGTACCAAACCTAAAAACCTGTCTCTCAAGGGTCCAACAGGATATCATGCCCTCTACAAAGCCCTCGGGGACCTGGAACGTCGAGAAGGACATTGAATGTCTCAGCATGCGACCTGTGGTTATGCGATCCGAATCAGGAAAGTTCTCATACCAAGACCTCAAAGTTGAGGCTATCACTGTGGGTGGACTGTGATCAATACGGGTAATGAAAGAAGAAGACGTCTGCAAAACCATATCACAAGACCATACAAGGGTCAAATCTAACTCATCAAATATAAATGTAAGTCCATAACATATAATACATGCATCATGATAAATAACAGAATAATAAGTGCAATAAATGAAAAGCATTATAGATACATCTCTATAAAATATAAAACTGCATACATCATGAAATTAAATACATCATCTCTTTTCTAAGAATAAAAATAAAAAGTACAGGAAAATGGGGCACAACAACCCAATATCTAATAAAAGCCTATCTGAAAAAGTCTCGGACATCTATGTCCCCAAGATGATCAACATGATCCAACTCCTCTTGAGTCACTGTATCTCTGCTAAAGGGGATATCTGGGAGATATAAAAGAGGATCTACTCCGGTAAAACCAGCAGTATATAGACCGCCAGATGTACCAACACCTGAGCTGGATGGATCAAAAGTATCTGCCTCTGCTAGATCTCTGCCTAAGTGGCGAATGAAAAGATGTGCAATATCCAATCATTGGGTTAAATCTGCTATCTGATCTAAATGGGTAGGCTCTCGGACGCAGGCTATCCAATTTATCATCATCACAGACCTAGGTACCATATTTTCCAGGAATTGAGTCGCACGGGTCTAAGCTCCAATAGTACAAAGAGTCCACCACCGAGGAAATGTGTCCTATATGCAAAGCCCATCAGAAAATGTGAAGCCATCCACGCCCATCAAGGCAATATCTATAACTGGCAAAGACAAAGGCCAGTATCATTGAGCAGGAGGAACGTGTAGAATGTGAATCTCCCCTGTAATGCATCTAATAGCTCGCTCTCCCAAGTAGAGCTCCCAACCTCCCTCAGTTAAGAAGGGAATCCGACGGGTAGACAATGCATACTCCGCCCCTGTCGGGAAACCATCCTCAAAGCCTACTGTCAGACAGTTTGGGGTATAAGGAACCCATGTGATGACATCTGCAGTCAGTAGCTCCAATTGCAAGCGTCAATGGGTAAAGCCCTCCGCCACAGGGACCACTGCCAAAGTAGAGTGATGCCAACATCGTCCCCGCAGATATGTCTCCAAGCCTAAAGTAGTAACTGGATAAAGGCAAGGAAACCACTCGTAAGCCCATAACTGAAAAAGGCAAAGATCAACTATATCAGTCCATATATCAAAAATACCTGAAGGTGGGAAATGGAATACTGATTAAAACTACTCACCAGCAAAAATGTGTAGAAGCCTAACCAAGCCTCTATAACACCCTCGGAGCGTAGACGCATCCCTCGGAGGAAGTATGCAAAGGTGAACGATCCCCAGTCAAAATCTTTGATGTGATCGACATCATGGAGAGCGCCAATCAGTGCAAAAGAGAAAATCACAAAGTTATCTGCAATGAAGCATCCTCTGATAATAGTCAAAAATAATCACCACAGAATGCGATCTTTCTCCCTCTGATCAGCAGAAGGAGGCTCTGATAAAGCTCCACTGGAAGCATCAATACTCAAGGGATCGGAACGAATGGCCCGACCCTTGAGGGCCGAAGGAAGAACCCCCAACAAGGATCTAACAGCAGCAGGGGAAATGTCTGTCACCAAAGGCACCCTCTCATCAATAAACTCCAAACCAGTGCTAAATCTCCAATACATCATCGTCATCATCACCTCGCAGTCCAGCAAATGGAGTGACTGAGTCTGATGAAACCATCGCTTGAATAAAGCTCTCAGATAACCCCATGGACAATGCCTTGGTGCAATGGAAAAAATGCCTCGAAGCCCTAGAAATGAACAATGGCCTGGTACTCGGGATGAAGGCTCATGTACAAGGAATGGATGCTAAACCAGTTCCCCTTGGCTGAGTAAATCCAGGGACCTGCATCATTTTCAAGTCAAGGCTCAGCCATTGCCAAAAATGGTACTCAAACTTGAGAATCAATCAATACCTCATTAGCATGTAGATAGACCGAGGGATGGCGTCTTAGATTGCCAAGAAGATCGGGAATCATCACCTGTATCTCGGGGAGGTCCGGGTGAGCAGTGGAAGAAGAAGGAGTTGTATCAGTAGCTGGAACATCCTCCTCCTCATCAACAGCCTCTGTCCTATCTACGGCTATAGGACAGATCACAGACTCAGTCAAACGACGAGCCTGTCGAGCTGGGTGAGATAATGGAACATCTGAAGCAGTCCTCTGCATGCCTGAAGAAAACCTACGAGATGTGGAACTGCTAGGCCTGTCAGAATCCATACCTGAAAAAGAAACTCCAAATCACCTCAGAAAGGGTGAAGTATGTTTCTACACCTGATCAATTCAATTCAGTATATGCATCCACCTATGATCCACCTATGATAACAGACCCTTAAAAGTATCTAGATCATCATATCATGCATGATCTATTTGTGTAAATTTATGCTACTTTAACATACATCCCCAGTAGAGTTAAACATGCATGCACATTAAAATGCCCAGACTCGTGAATTATTTTTTCCATAGTCTCCTTTGTAAAATGGACTATCCGCATGCATATAGGCATGACTAGGTGGCCATTCAGTAGCACACCAACCCAAATCATGGACATTTCATAACATTAAACATTAAACTAAGCCCAATGGTAGCTAAATTGCCATAGGTGTTTGAAAAACATTTTTCATGCTCATAGGATAGCTGTACTAGCCAAAATGTGTATAAATATTTTTTTCCAAAAATGAAATTTTTTTCACATCAAAAAGTTCAGCATAGTAAAATACAAACATTTACTAAGCCCGTTCAATTTTATTAAGTCATCTATGCACATAGGTTATACATTGCATTTACACTCATTGTGCATGAAATCTAACAAATAAACGGTTAAAACTTGAAAAGAAAGTAAACATTACCAGGGATGTGCAAAAAGTTGGTACGATGACAGATTTCGTGAAAAGAAGCCAGAATTAAGAAGATCTGAGCAGCAAAGTTTGGATTTTTTAGAGAGAATCAAGTTTAAAGTGACTTGTGAATGGGCTAGGGGAGTATAAGACCACCCGCGGCCTTCTGCGGGTTTACCTACGGAATTTGTAGGTCTACCTACAAAAGTCCAAGTTGGGTCCCACCCCCTTTAGTTTGATCCAATTTAAGTCCCAGCAGGTCACTTGAAGGCAAAAGGTTAAATCGGCAAAAAAGGTTCTACGCGATTGAGCGTAAAAGGCCTGAAACCCTGAAATATGGTACTCAGCTTCTGATTAATGAAAATCTTCATGTAAACCATTGGCTTCAATCCACCTTAGCATCGGAGAAAGATCCGGTGATATAAGTTGTTGAACACTACTTTAGCGAAGATATCGGGATGTCTGATATTATAAACAGTTGGCTTCAATCCAGCGTAGCATTTGAGAAGGATCCGGTGATGTACGCCATTGAACACTACTGCAACGAAGATATTGGGATGTCTGATATTGTAAACTATTGGCTTTAATCCAGCGTAGCATCAGAGAAGGATTCGGTGATGTAAGTCGTTAAACACTACTTCAGCAAAGATATCGAGATGTCTGATATTGTAAACTGTTGGCTTCAATCCAGCGTAGCATTGGAGAAGGATACGGTGATGTAAGCCGTTGAACAGTACTTCAGCGAAGATATCGCGATGTCTGATATTATAAACCGTTGGCTTCAATACAGCGTAGCATCGGGGAAGGATCCGGTGATGTAAGTCGTTGAACACTACTTCAGCAAAGATATTGGGATGTTTGATATTGTACCGTTGGCTTCAATCCAGCGTAGCATCGGAGAAGGATTCGATGATGTAAGTCATTGAACACTACTTCAGTTAAGATATCAGGATGTCTAATATTATAAACCATTGGCTTCAATCTAGCATAGCATCGGGGAAGGATTCGGTGATATAAGTCGTTGAACATTACTCCAGTGAAGATATTAGGATTTTTGATATTGTAAATCGTTGGCTTCAATCCAGCGTAACATCGGAGAAGGATCCGGTGATGTAAGTCGTTGAAAACTAATTCAGCGAAGATATCGGTATTTTGGATATTATAAACCATTGGCTTCAATCCATCGTAGCATCAGAGAATGATCCGATGATGTAAGTCGTTGAACACTACTTTAGCGAAGATATCGGGATGTCTGATATTGTAAATTGTTGGCTTCAATCCAGTGTAGCATCGGAGAAGGATTCGGTGGTATAAGCCATTGAACACTACTTTAGCGAAGATATCGGGATTTCTGATATTTTTAACCGTTGGCGTCAATCCAGCGTAGCATCGAAGAAGGATCCGGTGATGTAAGCCATTGAACACAACTTTAGCAAAGATATTGAGATTTTTAATATTGTGAACCATTAGCGTCAATCCAATATAGCATCAGGAAAACCTGGTAATGACAACCATGGAAAACTATCTTTATTAGGAAGGGCCGATGATGGAATCTGTTATATAAGAAATCTCCAGCTGAGTCATTGAGACAGTTCGGTGATGGGAGACATTTGAAAACTACCGTTAGAGTAGGCATTGTGAGTGATAGGTGATATCAATCATTGAAAGCTCTATCCCCAGTAGAAATATCGGGAGCAGCCGGTGGTCAAAGCCATTGGAAATAATTTCAACAAGAGCACTAAGCATTCATAACATCATATCATGTTGCATTACATTGCATCATTAGATCTGGTCATGTTTCAAGTGTCTAGTAATCTTTATCTTGTTTATTTCATTGCATTGCATAAACATGATAAAGAGGGGCATCTGTAGACACTCAAAATTTTGTTTTCCTGTTACTAACCAACGCATGAGGGCAAAAGTGTCTTTTTATGCTCCGGAGATAGCCCCGAAACATTACAAGTCATCGTTATGGAGACAACCACCGAAGACTAAATCAAATCAAATCCCAGAGATAGTCCTACGGGATATCAAATCAGCCTCGGAGACAACACTGAGGAAAAATAGAGTTAACAACCGTCCAGAGACAACCTTGAGGGAGGACAGTTGAAGCTATATCAAGCCCGGAGACAACCCCGAAAGGGAAAAAGGGTAATTTTTCCAACTCATCACCAACATTGATCAAACCATTTTGGATACGGTCATACATAGCCATTACAACAATCCCGAGTGCAAACTACGCCTGACAGCTCAACGGACTGACTGCAGAGACTTGAAGATCTGGTCATAGACCCATCTTTTTGGATTCAAAAAAGGTCAAGCCCTATTTCATTAGGTAGCTCTTGGAAAGTGCTTTCTGGCACACCTCTATAGGGTTCCCGGATTGCAAGATATCAAGGTTTCAAGCAGCCTGCACGTCGATCAAGGGAACGCACTTCGAGATGACAGGACCCACTGGGCCCTTCTGTAGGTACACCTGCAAAAGTTGCAAGTATACTTGTGGAAGGCTGGGGCTACATATATCAACCCCCCAGCTCACTTTCAGAGATCCTAGAGTGAAAAAAGGGTCCAGGAGAGAGAAAATCTGAGATTTTAAATGTCAAATAGTTTAAATCTTGCTTCTAATCCTTGTAAACCTCAATTATAAACACTTATAAACACATATACTTCAACATATCAAGTTTTAACTAGTGGAAATTGAGTTTAAAGGCGCCAAAAGTCGTTCGATAGCCCATCTCGCGTAAGGCTGTAAGATCTCTTCAAATCTGTGTCCATTTCTTGCTTTAATATATATAAGCATTATATATATATATATATATATATTAGTCAATATTAAACATAGATTAGACTTTTAACCGTTCATTTCGTTGTAAATAGTCAATATTTGTATTGTATTGACTAGATCTATACTAGATCTAGTCAGATCTAGCTTTTAACCCATTCAAAAGTTATAAAACTTGAACCATTCAAGCTAGACTGGCTAGGATCTATATAGATCTAGTTTACTTTCTAGTTTTGTAAATATTTAGCAACCACATGACCCTAGATCTATATCTAGAGAAAACAGGAAGCTTGGCCACTCACATACAAGGATTTACTGATGAATCCTTTGTTCAGCGATATTTAGAATAGATATATAATTTATTTTGATGTATTCAATGTGCAGGCTGTTTAAATGATATCATGGGTGCCTAGGAATCACAGGATCGATGATTCAATCAATGGATCTAGATCCGATTGCCATGGTGGACTGGTTTAAGTTGTACGATTAGCTTGCAACCCCTTGTATATGTAATCTTGGGCCTTAAAATGGTTATCCGGATTTAAGGCCCCAAAATAGTAAAAACATATATGTGGTGCTCGAGCATACTTCGATGGCTTCCATACCCATAAGAAGCCCGACACTTGTAGATAGTTTTATATACTGTCAAAGATGCTTCGCATCTTAATAAAATCAAATCAAGTCAAATATGGAATAAAATAAGAAGTATCAAAGGGCTTCAATTCCTATGCGAGCGAAAGGGTTTGAAAACAGCTTTTCAAAACATCACTTTCATATGCTTGTTTAAAAATAAACTTTTCAATAAATCAAACCCTTCGTATATAGGTCCAACGAAGCATAACACTACTTTCAAAATAAAGCACTCGATCACATTTATCTGCATCACACACACACACACACATCATATGCATAGGGAATGAAAAGACGCGGTAACTATGTTTCACAAAAGTCAGGGGGTGCCTAACACCTTCCCCTCGCTTAAGCAAGCCCCCGAACTCTATGAATCTCGGGTTCCAAAACAATTAAACAGAGTCACATATTGGGCCATATTGCAAAAATCTTTCAAAATTCGGTTAAGTTGGTACAACCATTTAAACTCATACCAATTGGCGGCTCTGTCTAATTCGGCATAATCATTAAAATTAATCTTTTCAAATTATCGACATTGAATGTCGGTCTTTTCTAAAATCTCACCATTTAAGGAAAGATAAAAATAACATAGTGAAATCTAAAGGGTAGATAACAACTCAAGGTTTTCCCGGCTTCGACAACGATTTTTTCCAGAAAAAAAATCTTTTATTAAAGATTTCATCTTGCCTTCTCAAATAAATGCTATAATGTAATTCAAAATTTTGAAAATAAACGTTTATTATCGTTTCCTGCGTTTTATGAATAATATTTTTGCATTTTTCTCGAAAAAAATTTATTTTTTCTCAACTCTGAACACTCATAAATCGTCACGTAACACGAAAACTAGGTCCTTAATCTACCTAAAAACTCATAACACATAATTTATCTTATCAAAATATTTATTTTATTAAATATTAAAAGTCTTATTACAAAGATACTCTATGATCTCGATTGTAACAAAAATAGTTAAAAGTGACAGTACCATTGACAATTTTTATTAAAAAAGTTATTTTTGTCGCTTTTGGCATTCGAAAAATATGTCATTGTGAGGCCCACTAATGATTAGTTGCTTCGGCGCCATCGTACTACCAAATATTCCTCGATAGAAATAATATTCTCCGACATAATTTTTATTTCATAATATGCACATATCACCATTAACTTTATCATTTTATCCATTTAACACCTTACTGTTTAGCATAATAATTAGAAGAAAATTAAAATTCTATTTATTATATAAAATTTTCTTATATTATATAATTTTTCATACAAATTCGTCCATACTTGGATGAAAAAGTTTTTTGTCCATTTCTTTTTTTGTTCATTAAAAAATTGAATAAAAAACCTAAGTTTACGTCATTTTTAGTCCATTTTAAAACTTTTAGTAATAAGAGGAGTACTTAAACCTCCAAGTTTATGTGATTTGTTATGTGATTTAACAATTAGGCGTAAAAAAGAGTCAAAATGTATTATCTTATTTTGGAATATGAAAATGTTCTTAAAATTTAAACTAATATATAGTTTGAACTCTAAAGTTTATAAATTAGTAGAGATTTGTACTTTAATATTTAAAATATATTTAAGCGTACCTTAAAATTCTTTTTGATATTTTAACGGTTCAAAATGAGAGTCTATTTTGTTTAGCGCAAAGAATTTTGGGGTGCATTTTGTTAAGCTAAAAAGAATTTTTGAGTGTATTTTGACCCGTTTAAACCTTATAGGGTACATTTTGTTTAGCATAGAAGATTTTTGAGGTGCACATAGACATATTTTAAAAATTAAAGTGCAAATCTTAACAATCCAAAAACTTTGGGGTCTAAAGTGTATTTTAGTCTAAAATTTATGTAATCCATAAAAGTGAAATTTTGGGTCCTGAATTCGAACCCCCGAATGCCATTTCACGATTCTCCATTCCGAAACCTTACCGGCTGTCTCCTAATACTTGAAACAACCCAGGTCAAATCTCGAGTCCGGAACAAATTTCGGGTCAAATTATAAGTCCGAATTGAATCAAATTCATCCAAATAAGGCCTTAAACCACTAGTCCAATAGTATCTTCTGGGTTCATCTTAACCCACCACAAGCTCACCCAAAAGGTCATGACAGATAAATTTTTCCCTATCTTTTGATGTGGGACTAGGGTGTTACAAACTCCCCCACTTAAATTTATGACGTCCCTGTCAGAACCGATCCCACACACAGTCCACAAATCTTTCTCTCTAGCCATTTTGGCATAATACCGGCTGGCTTCGTGTTCTCACTTTCGGACCTCCCTCTCTCCATTGTGGGATAATACCATCGGCCTTCGTGTCCCCACCTCCGGCAACCTGATCGAATGACCCGACCCGAGCTTTTGAGAGTCAGCCCTGATACTATATGAAACTCTGATACCATATGAAACAACCCGGGTCAAATTCTGAGTCCGAAAAAAATCCCGGGTCAAATTCCAAGTCCGAATCTAATAAAATTCAGCCAAATAAGGCCTTAAACCACTGGCCCAATAGTATCTTCTTGGGTCATCTTAGCCCACCACAGGCTCACCCAAAAGGTTATGACTTGAAGGTACTATTGGTAACAACTTTATTCCTTATACACAGATAAATTTTTCTCCTATCTTTCGATGTGGGACTGGGGTGTTATAGTACTTCTCTCTATATATGTATAAATTTATATGTTGTTATTTAAGGGTTTACTTTGGTTGTGTGATTTTTTTTTTCCCTCTAATTTGTGCATTTTAAATGAAGATTATGATTGTTCATTTGCTCCAATAAATTTTTGAATGAGGTTACAAAATCTAAATTTGTTGTTCAGTAAACCTTTGTTGTTAGGTTTGTTCCAAGAAATTGTGATGTTTTAAGGAATTTAGACAATATAGAGTTGAAAATCAGTAAAACTCAAGTGTAAATACAAGGTATGTTCAGAGTGCAGAGTAAGTTCTTTGTTAGGATAAGATAAGAATCCTAAAATCGCGGTCTTTAGATCTCATGATAGTGCTTATTCCTTGTGTCATAAATAGTCCCAGGTCAAGAATGATGATTTGCAAGCAAAGATAAATGGTCGTAAACCTAGATATGGTCCACGATATTCTAATTAAGTTCTGAATTTCATTGGAGAATTGTGTGCAGCTTTTGCTTTTGCTGAATTGTGAAACTTTATTAAATTTGTCTTTCCGGTATATGTGAGATATGAAGATTTGCTATTTCATCTTGTGATTCTTATAAAGGTTTGACGTTTATGTATGAATGTTATTCTGTTTAGTATAACCATGGGAATTTCTAAATAAGCTGTTGTTCATTCACTATGTCTATCTGATGAATTATTAGATTTATATCTGTCAACCATATAATCAATGATCCATCTAAACAATACATCTATCAGATTGAGCAACCTTATGTTCTTTGTCCTCATGGTAGCGAGCATGTTTCTAGAATCGTTCAACAAGAACTCGTTTTCAGCTTCCATTGAAGGCCTCTTCTTTGTCTTGAACTGATTTTTACTTATTACCGAAAACAAATATTTCCAGTTACACCAAATACCCCTCCTTCCAAGTTGTCTGTTTTCCTATTCATTTCAGATCGTCTCCTGTTGAACTTGTCTTTGCAGTGTCCACTAAGTTTTTAAGTTATATTTTGGTGACATATTCATATTTATAATATGTTGAAGACTCCAGTTTGTGTTGCCGCCACTTCTGTTTATAATTCTATGTTAAATAAGGAATAGAGAGCAGTTTGGCAGATAGATCTAGTGGAAGCATTAGCACTTGATGGGCTTCACCTCTTCACTAATATGTTTCAAAGTATTTTATAGGTAGACAAAGAAACTAACATACTAGTTTAATGACCTGGAGTATCAAATTTTGTAAAATTTCAAACCACACTCTCCTTAATTTTTAAAAATGAGATAAGAAAGATAAGGTGATCAATCCTCTGGATTTAGTTCAAATTTAAAACCAATTTTGGGGATGACAACATACTAAAAATGGAAAGTTTGTTTCCATTCTACAATGCAAGTGAATCGAGTATGCAAGTATCGTAAGGATAAAGAAGTAGCACCTCATATATTGGGTCCTATTTTATGCACCAATTTTGCTTGATCTTAAAAAGAAGAAGCTTTTTAACCAATCATGATACCAACATAACTTGTTAGTGAAATACGTACTTAATGATTTGGTTATTTTCTTGTTACAGTTTACACTTGTTTATTTATTAAGCAAATTGTTGGGTTCTTCTACATTAATAATTGGGGTAGAGAACTTCAACATTTTCGAAATCAGTAGTAGAAAAAACTTTTTGCCAACTGTTTCCACTTCAAAGAAAGTGGAGCAAAAATTTTCCCGGTAAAAAAAAAATAAAGTGGAAACACAAAAAACTTGTTTATATATATTCCAATTTTGCTATGCAAGGATACGCTTTGGCCTTGCCTAATTGCAAAATTCAAATTTGTATCCTCGCCTAGAAAAATTGGAATTTGAATAAACAAGTTTTTGGCCTAAGCCTTATTTGATGTGGTAAAGTTCCATTTGATAAATTCCTAATACTTTGTTTGTAAGTTTTTATTTGAGGGGAAAGGAAGGGAAATGATGAGAAAATAATTAAAATCCCTTTAAATTTCATGTTTGTGAGTTTTTATATGGTGGAAGAGAAGAGATTTAGAGCTAAAATTGATTACATTTTTCACTCAAAATTTTTCTCAAAAAAGTGGGAGAATTTGGAGGGGCAAGAAAAGATGAGAAAATGAGATATTTTACATTACAAAAATTAACCTTTTAAAATAAATAATATGATAATTTTGTCCCACAATAACTCAATTACATACTTTTTAGGTTCTGAAAATATCATTTTTCTCTCTGTTCGCTCTGCCGAGTTCCTCCATGCTTCTCCGCTTGCCCCGCCGCTTGCTCTCGTTTTCTCCGTCGCTTTCTCTGCCTGTTCCGCCGCTGTGGTTCTTTTGTCCACTGTAAATTTTTTTGATTTGTTTCTTTATGTTGAAATCTATGGTAAAATCCCCAAATTATGTACCCTAATTTTTTCAAATTTGCTTATGGTGAATCTCGGTAATTCTTCTTCTTCCTCTTTCACTCTCCTAATATGCTTATGTGAGTAATTTGATGATGCGAGTTCCGAATATAACATTAATTCCAAGGTAAAGTGGAAAATTAGATCATCAATATTACGAGGATTGAAGGGCACCCTTCAGATTCTGACAACATGATTAAGAATTTTTCTGCTTGAATTCTGTCTAAATGTTAAATGTTGAAGTTGTATGGTCTTATGTTGCTCTATTCAAAAATTTAATATGGTTCAAAGGAGAATAAAGTATATCAAAACTATGTAGTTATTATTTTCTCCCTATTTCTTAGTGTTTCTGAAAATTGAATTTAAATCCTAAAATAAAACAAATGATATGGTTGTGGATTTCAGAGAACTTTGCACTGGGCATTACTCTAAGTAACTGTTTGCTTTGGTGAGTGAATAGCAATCTATCCAATATTTTTACTCTTCTGGATATGAATAACTATAAATGGAACGAAATGGTTCTAAAATAGGGGCATCTCTCAGACATGTATACTTTGGGGACTTCATGTTGTAGCTTGTTATAGTAGAACTAGGGTCTTTAAGGTAATGTTTTGGACTTAAAATATGGTAATTGCTTAATACTCTTATGGTTTTTGTCCTTTCAGCAATTGTCATTTGATAAGATCACTTGAGCAGCTGCATTGATCCAGATCTTAGGTATTTCTTGCACCTTTGAAAATTGATTTTCAAGTCATGAATTTTGCCTTACAGTGTAATGAATTCCCCAACATAATACCACATGCATGTTTAACCTGTTCTGCTACTTTTACTTTGGTGAGTGAATAGCAATCCCACCTTCACTAGGGAATCTCTACACTCTTCAATCACTTAAAATAAACTATAATTATATAAAAGGAAATATTTCTCAACTTAGTATAGCATAGCCTTTGATGTTTAGGAGTGGCCAAAATTTTCCCTATGTATGGATTTCATAAAGTTTCCTTTAATTATATAACTTTTTTCCGAATATGGCCAATTAATCTTTGCTAATTGCTTGAGTGGATGATTACCTGATAAGTATGCATACTTTTTCAAATTTTTGAAATTCAGCGAATATGATATTAAATTTTATCCAGTCCCCGATATTAGTTTCATCTTTGTTTTCTAAAAATTCATTTATATTCTTACCAACTTGTTTTTTGTTCATTTTAAATAATAGATGACTAAAGAAGAGGTGATGAAGATTCGTATGATGATAATAATTCATCATTTTAAATTGCAACAATTATATATGGTCTTAATGCTTTGGTTGCTTGGTGAATGTAAACGAAAGTTAAACAGTCGAAAACATGGAGAAAAGCCTAGTAAGGCAATATGTGCATCAAGAAAAAGAGCAGCATAAGAGCTACTTCATAAAATAATGACAAATAATGACGTTAGAGATATTATTCGTATGAAACCCCAGGCCTTTATGAAGTTGTACAATATATTATATAATGAAGGTGGGTTACGTAGTACTCAACGGATGTCAGTTGAAGAACAAGTTGCTATGTTTCTTCACATAGTGTCGTGCAATGTGAGAAATCGTATGATTTGCTTCTTTTTTTCTCAGTCTAAGGAAACAACCAGTCGTCATTTTCACATGGTCTTAAGTGCACTAATATCTTTAGAAAGTAAATTCCTTAAACAACCAACTGGATCAGAAGTTTGCCCTGAAGTACTCAACAATCCAAGATTTTATCAATATTTCAAGATAAAATAAAATTGATTGTATTTCTAAAGATATTAGTGTTAAAAAAATACTAATATATGCTTTTTCAGAATTGTTTAGGGGCAATTGATGGAACACATATTAAGGTGAGAGTGTCTCGAGAGTCGAGAGGATGCATCAAGGTATCGGGGTAGAAAGATGTATCCAACACAAAATGTAATGGCTGCATGTACATTTGATTTGAAGTTCACATATGTATTACCTAGTTGGGAAGGAACTGCAACCGACTCTAGGATGATCAAGAATGCGCTGACGAGAGGATAAATTGAAAATTCCACATGGTAATCATTTTAACAATTAAAAACATTTTAATCATTCACACATTATTTAATAATTACTCATTCTTTATAGGAAAATATTATCTTGTTGATGTTGGATTTCCACATACCATTGGACTATTTAATAATTACTCATTCTTTATAGGAAAATATTATCTTGTTGATGTTGGATTTCCACATACCATTGGACTAATGACTCCTTATAGAGGTGTTCGTTACCACTTAAAAGAGTATTTAGTTCGAGGTCCTGAAGATGGCTGCGAATTATTTAACCTTCGTCATGCATCATTGCGTAATGCAATTGAAAGGGCTTTCGGTGTTCTTAAAAAAGGTTTCCTATAATTGGATCAATAGAGCCATATTACTCGGCGGAAACTCACTCTCAAATTGTGTTAGCATGTTACATTTTACATAACTTTTTGATGGATGTTGATCCTGATGAACAACTTCTTGCAGAAGTTGACAATGAGATTCTAAACCAAGCAAATGAAACCCCTCTTGAAGCTGACAAAAATGATGAAGCAAATACTGAATATTTGAGAAATTGTATTACATATGACATGTGGCAAGATTACTCGGAAGATAGATGATGATATTTGTATTGTTTAGTATTTAGAATATTTGTAGTTAGGTGTTTTGTTTTTGAACTTCAAAACTTGTGGTTGAAATTTTAATGGATTGAGAAATTACTATTGAGTTACATTTAATGTTTTTTGTACTTTTAATATTATTTGCAATGGAATGTGATTTGAGAGGTTCATGAAAAATTACTTTTAATATTATTATACTAATTATATAGTAGTTCCTTTTAACAATGATATTTGTTGATTATGATTTTAGTCCAAGGTTAATTGTTTTGTTTAATTTCATCTATATCTTTTGAAAAACACTTTATGCTTGTTTGTTTCTTGGGGGGTAATTGATGAAATTATTATTATTATTATTTTTAGATTTTTGTATTCTTCTAATTTCTTGTCGAAATGGATTTTTGCGATTATTCAAATTTATGTTTTTTTAACAAAAATAAATATAGTACAAGTAAGTCAATATATATATATATATATGTGTGTGTGTGTGTGTGTGTGTGTGTGTGTGTGTGTGTGTGTGTGTGTGTGTGTGTAACAAAGAAAAAAAAAGAACTAAGCAAAATAAGATAGACATTATTAAATCATATCATTTCTTATATTTATATATGTAAGGGTAAGATAGTAATAGTGTAATTTAAAAATAAGAATAATTTCCCTTCCAATCCCTACTTATAAACTTACAAACAAAGGAAAGTTTAATTAAAATCTCATCTCATCTCTTCCTTTTTAAAACTCACAAAATGAGAAAGGAAAACTATAATCACTTCCTATAAGTTGTTTTCTATACAGGAAAATTATGAAGAACTACCAAGTCTGGAAAGTTGAAGATCATAACTGTTAGAAATTGCACTTTATTCTATATTTTGGAGACTTAATTATTGTCAAGTTTGGGGTTGAATAAAACCCATTAGCGGACACAATTTAAGTAAATAAAAGGTGTAATTCGTTTCCCTAAGTTGTGAAAAATAAGAGAGAACTTCATTTGATTTTTGTAGAAATTATTTAATTTGTATCTATAGTGAAACATTTAATAAGGTGCAAAGTTGTTTGATAAAACTATTTTTTCTTGTCCCATTTAATAGAAAAGACTACTAGTTACTTTATAAGTACAAGTGATAGTCTTATTTTATTTTGGAACAAGAGATATTCTTGTGAGACTTTTGAAATTCTATTTAATTATAAGTTTATTACTAATATGTAACTTACATCATTAGTAGTAATAAGTATAATTAAAATAGGAATAAATAATAATTTAATGGTGAAACTATTATAGATATATGTATGTATCTATATGTGTAGATATAGATATACTACACATGAATATAGAGAGAAGTCTTATACACATTTTTTAGACAATAATTTTTGCACCATGAATGTAAGACCCCTAATTTTATGAAATAAAAGTATTCAATTTTCTTATAATTATTATTCTATTCAGTAAATGGTTAAATTGATAAAAGGTTAAAGTTAAGGGTGATATGTGCAAATTTTACAAAATAAGCAAGTTGTCATAAAATATTCGTTGTGTCGGAGAATATTCGTTCTGTCAGGGAATATTATATTCGATAAAGTACAACGACGACGACAAAATAACCAATAATTGGTGGGCCCCACAATAGAATAACTGTCGGATATAGAAAGCGACAGAAGTCGGGGAATATTCATTTGGTCGGGGAATATTCGTACGACGGCGCAGTCATTGGTGGACCCCATAACGAAAAATTATCGGATGAAGAAAATGACAAGAATAAGTTTTCTAAAAATAACGGCAAAATTTTTACCGTTAAACCGTTGAAATACCCGGTGGTTAAAGTACAGTAGTATGCGTTGTTGCACAGTAGCACACGGTATTGCACAGTAATTTCTAGTTACTGATTCTTACATAAGAAGTCACTTATTCAATAATTGTTACAGTAATTAATGTTCAGTATTTTATATTATTGATTCAATAATTGTTACATTGATAATTGCATATTATTTTATATTATTGATTCAATAATTGTCACAGTAACCACTGCACAGTATTTCACATTATTAAATCAATAATTATCACACCTATTATTGAACTGATATTATTAGATAACATTATTGACAATGTCTAGAAAGTTCTGTCGAGAAAAGGGTTTAAGTTATATAATTGCGCGCCAATGAAGAGAAATTTTTATTGGAAAGCCCCCTCTTTCCTGGGTACGACCTGGTTATCAATATTGTGATTCTATAATATTAAATGTGAATAATAATTGATTGTTGATAAATATGGTAAGTAAATATTTATTCAATTTTGATATAAATTGAGGAATTTTTATCATAAAACATTTGTTAAAAATTGGCATTTTATCTTCTCCGATAAAATAATTCATTCAAATATATTATTATAATATTACATTATAAATATTATAATGTGATAATATAATTGTATAATTTTATATTTTAAATGGTAACATTATTATAATAAATTTATGGTATAAAATAAAATGAGGTAGAAGAGAAAAAATAGAATTAGGAATTCTTTTAATAATTATAAATATTTTTAATATATATATATATATATATATATATATATATATATATATATATATATAAACATGTGGGTGGACAAAGGTGCGCGTTTCCTATAAGGTGTGCTGCACATTTTTGTCAAAATAAGGGTGCTTGAGAAATTCATCCGTAGGTGTAATTGTCAGAGATGGTGTGCTAACACTTTCCTATAAATAGGGTGCTTATTTAAGAAATAAAAATCACACCAGAATCAAAAAATTTTCTCTCTATAATGTTGAGTGTATTTCTTGTGAGTATAAGAGTATTTTGAGTGTGGATAACGGTGCAAGAATTTCTCAACATAATATCTGATATTCCAGTCAAAACTAGTCTCCTATTAAGGTAAGGGATATTATTTTTCTCGTAAAGGATGTTGTTTCCATTCAATATTCGTAAGGTATATTATTTTCTTCCATACTCTATAGTATGTAAGTAATAATATTTCATTTCAGATTCCTAAATTTAAACTTACTATGGTAAGTATTGCTTCTATAATTCTTGAAATGATTAAAAATTCCTTGAGTTTTGTACTTCATCTAATATCATTTCACCGAAATATTGGTTTGAACTTTATTATGAGAATTTTACCTTTTTCATGTCGGGATACTATCCATTCGAGTACTATTTACGAGTTACTATTCATGAGTTACTATTCACGAGTTACTATTCATGCATTACTATTCACAAATTACTATTAAGAGTTACTATTCATTCTAATACTAATCACGAGTTACTATTCATGAGTTACTATTCACAAGTTACTATTCACGGGGTATTATTCACGACAAAAATTGATTTTTTTTTCTGTCTAAATTATCTTGGATTTATGAGTCTTATTCTTGAAATTGGATCCATATTTTTATCTTCATGTTGATAATTTGGATATTATTGAACTCTGGATAAATTGAATTATCAATCTCTGATACTTATCCTTGATCATATTTTATAATCATTGTAATGAAAGTTCTCTTTGACTTGAGTGTAAAGATGGGTATATTATTGGTATGATCATGACTATGGGTTCTCTTCGGCTAGGGGTGTAAAGATGAATTGTTGAGTGGTATGATCATGACCATTGATTTTACAATTGAATATCTTTAGCTTAAGTGCAAAGGTGAATTGATCAACATGGTTATAAGTATTGCTTCTATAAATTCTGAAATGATTAGAAATTTCTTGAGTTTTTCGCTTCATCTAATATCATTTCACCGAAATATTGGTCTGAACTTTATTATGAGAATTTTACCTTTTCTTGTCGAGGTACTATTCATTCGAGTACTATTTACGAGTTACTATTCATGAGTTACTATTCATGAGTTACTATTCACAAATTACTATTCATGAGTTACTATTCATTCGAGTACTACTCACGAATTACTATTTATGAGTTACTATTCACGAGTTACTATTTATGAGTTACTATTCACGAGTTACTATTCACGGGGTACTATTCACGATAAAAAATGATTTATTTTTCTGTCTAAATTATCTTGGATTTATGAGTCTTACTCTTGAAATTGGATTTATGTTTTTATCTTCATGTTGATAAATTGGATATTATTGAACTCTAGATAAATTGAATTCTCAATCTCTAATACTTATCCTTGATCATATTTTATAATCATAGTGATGAAAGTTCTCTTTGACTTGAGTGTAAAGATGAGTATATTATTGGTATGATCATGACTATGGGTTCTCTTCGGCCAGGAGCGCAAAGATGAATTGTTGATTGGTATGATCATGACCATTGATTTTACAATTGAATATCTTTAGCTTAAGTGCAAAAGTGAATTGATCAACATGGTTATAAGTATTGCTTCTATAAATTCTGAAATTATTAGAAATTCCTTCGAGATTTGCATTTCATCTAATATCATTTCACTTGAATTTTTAATTACCTAAATCTTCTTATTAAATTTTAATTGTTATCTTTGAAATATGAAACTTGAATATCTTTGGCCCGTAGTGCAAAGATGAACTGTTGATTAATGAATATCTTTGGCCCATAGTGCAAAGATGAACTATTGATTAATGAATATCTTTGGCCCGTAGTACAAAGATGGACAGGTGTTTGGCATGATCATGATCATTACTGTTGAATATCCTTGGCCTGTAGTGCAAAGATGGACAGGTGTTTGGCATGATCATGACCATTGATGTTACTGTTGAATATCTTTGGCCCGTAGTGCAAAGATGAATTGACTAACATGATTATGACTAAAGGATGTAGACTAGTATAATCATGATTATTGATGTTACAAATGAATAGCTTTGGCATGAGTGCAAAAATGAATTTATTAGCATGATTATGTAAAGGAACCGTGATTTGGTATAACCATGATCTTTGGTATTTCAGGTAAAGACAGGTGATGAAAATTATCTTCGTCCTGGGTGCGAAGAGGAATTTATAAACATAATTATGATCATGAACTATTTACATGATCGTGGGCAAGAACTGTCGATTGATGTTTCAAGAATGAAATATTGTTGGTGGACTTTTAACATGGAGAAGATAGTAGATATTATGTTCTACTTGACTCTTCTAATGGATTACTTGTTCCACTACAGTTGTTGATCTAAAACTTGTTGTCTATTATATTCTATCAGATTTTTCCCTGTTGAGGGCTAAGGTTCTAAAGATCTGTTTCATTACTGATGAATGCTATTGATAATTTAATTATCTTTAGTCATAATATTCTTTACTAGGCTATTTGTGCTCACCCTTTTGCTTCACAATTCCTTTCAGGTAATAAGAGTTTAGCTGGGTCGAGCAGGGATAACAAGGGAATAGAGTGATGGTCAGTGACCGTTGAAATTTCTCAATACATTATAAAACAGCATGACAATATATAATGGTATTGAGAACTTTAAATGTATGTGCCGTATTTTATACGTCATTTAACAGTTGATTTTGGTGACCCGACTTAGGTGAGGTGAACCCAAATTTGGAATATGTGTTGCCACTATCATACAAAATGTCTAACCACATACAACTTCATGTTATTATAAGACATGGTTGTGCGCATCCACTTGCCGATTATATCAATGAGCACTACCTATATAATCTTGGAGTATAGTTGGAATATAATCCTCAGTTTGAGAAAATTAAAATAATTATATGGCAAGAGAATACCCACCATTGGAATAAACATGATAGTAATCTTCTCGTTCTTCTTTGGGGTCTATTGGGTCAACCAAGGTTAATTCTCAAGTCCTATGATATCTATTATAACTTAGAAGCATGGCCTCCCATGTACGAAGGTTTCCTTGAGCATTTTCCAAAGATTTTAATTCCTAAAATAGTTATTGACTGTACTTTTATGTAACGTATCATTAATAAGGAGTGTGAGTATTGTTATTCACAGTTTTTGTGTGGTCGTATTATGCACTACAGAGTAATAGTTGGAATATGAATATTTGTATTTGGATTATGTACCATGTATTTCTGGCGACTCAGAATAGGTGGTGTGGACCTATTTTGGGGGCGTCACAATGAAAATCTCTCCTTTTAGCTTTTCTTCTTACAAACAAATAATTACTACAAAGCAGCGTTCTATTGGAATTTTCTGTGAATTGCTATCACGGATAATTCACCAAGGCTTGACATATATTCTGGAGGTATATCGTCTGCAACTATTAGCAAACCAATTGTGGTGGGGCTGATACAGACTTTAAGGACAGGGATCACCCGTGTCCTGTCTCCCGTTCTTCTTGTTGATTTTGATTCTATGAAGTTACGATTCTAACAATCTGAAGGTCTTTACATGTTCATTGGAGTCATGATTTTTGTGAGATGGAAGCCAACACGGTTTTCAAAGATAAGTGTCATTTTTTTTATATCTAATTTATCGATCAAGTTTTTATGATAATTAGTAATATATTAAGATATTAAGCTAATTATTTTTATTCATAGTTCTTGTTAGAAAATGGATTGTGGAGAAAAATGAAAGTGAAAGACTTGCAATTTACAAGTTTGTAAATGATGTGGAGAAGATGAAGAGTCATCATGGAAAAACACCAAATGTTGATGCCTAGAAATTTTTCTAAAGAGATTATGGTGTTCTTCGGATTTAATTCCATAAGGTGTGTTTTTTTTAACATTTGCCTTTATTTTTATATATGATAATTGTGTATCATTTTGTATGTGTATATACTTGAAAGTATGTTTAATGTATTATATCATGTGTAGATGATATTGTATGCTTGAGTATTATTTTACTTGCATTTTGTTGTGATAAATTAATTAATTAGTTTTGTGGGATAAGAAAAGTAATTAAATTTTTGTTCATGATGGAATAAATTTATTTTTGTGCATATATATTTTGGTTATAATATTTTATTAGTAGATAAAATATTATGATGTGTATATATATATGTATAAAATTTGATACAATTATTTTCTTATACACTAATTGAGATTAATTTATTATGAGAAAGTTGTAGTAAAATTTGAGAAGTTTACTCGTCTTTATGTATAACAAATTAGTTGTAAATTAATTTATTTTGAGAATAAAGTAAATTTATGTTCTTGAACAAAATTATGCATATAAAGTTTCAGGTAATATTTATAAGTTTGTAATATTACTTGGTATTTGTATGAATGAAGTTTAAGATAAATTATTTTGTTTGTAGATAATAAATTAATTATCAACTAATAGTTAGAAGAGATATTGTAGAAGTAAATTTGGTTGAGTAAATCTTGTATACAATATGATTATGATATTGAGAAAATACTTAGAAATGTTATTCATAGTGTTTTTGGGATAATCACAATTTGTATGGGTTAAATGCTTTTTTGGTCACTCTACTTTATGTTAACTTACAAATGAGTAACTAAACTTTTTTTTCTTACAGTCAACTCACTGAACTTTTGTTTACTTACAAAATGTTAGAAAATTCGTTAAGTCTGTTAACTTTTAACGAAAATGTCCACATCAACTGCATACGTGTAAAAAAAATATTTATGTGGGACAAATCATCCCATGTGGCTTTCTTACGTGAAAATTGAGAAAATAATTTATGGAGAAAATGAAAGATTTATTCTAAATAAAACAACATATGTCAAAACAAATTAGAAAACTTAGCCAAAAAAAAAACAAGAAAATAAATAAATAATATATTTAATTATTTTTATAATTAATACCAAATAAATTTTTATTTAATTCTTTACAAATAATAATAAAAATTAGAAAAGTTTGTCAAAAAATAAGAAAATAAATGAAATATATATTTAATTATTTTTATAATTAATATCAAATGAATTTTTGCTTAATTATTTACAAATATAATAATATAAATTAAAAAAGTTAGCCAAAAATAAAAAAAATAATGAAAAATATATTCAATTATTTTTAAATTATTATCAAATAATTTTTTTAATTATTAGTTTTTAATTATTATCAAATGAAAAATATATTTTTATTCTTTTTGTTTAATTACTTACAAATATAATAATTAATATCAAATGATATAACAAGGATGCTAGAAGGGAAGGCTTTGGTAAAGGACACAGATATGCCACTGAAGATGCAGATCCAAGCCATGGCCTCTGCTTCTCAAGCTCTGGATCTATACAATGTTCTCGACTACAAATTCAGTGTTGCCCACATCAAAAAGGTATTTATATATATATATGGCTATGCCATCCAATCTCTCTCTCTCTATATATATATATATATCAAAAAGGTATCCATTTTCTAATTCTTGAAAAGTTTGATTGGCAGAAGTTCGATAAGAGATATGGGAATGGATGGCAGTGCATTGTGGGATCAAATTTTGGATGTTTCTTCATTCATACTACATGAACTTTCATCTATTTCACTCTCAAGACTCTCAACTTCCTCATCTTCAAAGGGGCTGTTTCTTCACCCCCCATCCTCTCCATGATGAGCAGTCAAGGAAAGGGAAAAATGACTATGGAAACGTCCGCCATCTCGGATTTGAACTCTTTATCTCACATAAAAATACTTAAAACATCCTCCTAACACAATCTCTAGGGCTCCGACTTAATATACCCTTATGAATAGAAATGCAGATAGACAGAGATGAATTCACTTGGAAGATTCAAAAATGCGATGTTTGTTTCTCTCTCTAGAATGCTTTTGAAATCTGAATCGTCGTCGTGTCTCTAAGATTTTGGGTTTCTCTCTATGGGTTTATAAAGGAGAGAGAAAAAGGGGAGTGTGTGTTTACATTTGTAAAATTCATTTGATAATAATTGAATATATTTTTCATTTATTTTCTTATTTCTTTGGTTAAATTTTTTAATTTATATTATTATATTTGTAAATAATTAAACAAAAATTCATTTGATATTAATTACAAAAATAATTAAATATATTTTTAATTTATTTTCTTATTTTTTGACAAACTTTTCTAATTTATATTATTATTTGTAAAGAATTAAATAAAAATTTATTTGATATTAATTACAAAAATTATTAAATATATTATTTATTTATTTTCTTATTTTTTTTGGCTAACTTTTCTAATTTATTTTGACATATGTTTTATTTAGAATAAATCTTTCATTTTCTCCATAAATTATTTCCTCAATTTCCACATAAGAAATCCACATGGGATGATTTGTGCGACATAAGAATTTTTTTTACACGTATGCAGCTGATGTGGACATTTCCGTTAAAAGTTAACAGACTTAACGGACTTTCTAACGTTTTGTAAGTAAACAAAAGTTCAGTGAGTTGACTGTAAGAAAAAAAAAATTAGTGACTCATTTGTAAGTTGACATAAAGTAAAGTGACCAAAAAAGTATTTAACCCCAATTGGTATATGTTTGATGTTTATGTGCACTTCTTGTCCAAGAAGTAATAAATTCTTAATGTTATCATATGAATTTTGTATATTCTGAGATAAATATTTTATTTTTTGATTTTTTATAAATATAGTGAAGTTCAAGTATTTCATATTATTATGAGAATTGTCTTGAATTCTATATTTGTAAATATCAAAATATATATTGTTTATGATATTTCCTATCCATGGTTAGGACAATAAAACACTTGAGGATATACTAATTCATGTGTGTAAATTTTATTTTCTTTCTACTTAAATTCATTTTGTTTGTGATAAATTAATTTTTTAGAAAGTACATATAAATTTTTATATTTTATGATTTATATGCAAATAAATTTGTGCAATATGATTAGTTGTGCTATAATTTGTATATAATGAATTTTATACTATTTACATAGAGTCAAGTGTTACATGTTGATATACTTGAAAATTGTACGTGTATAATTTTAATTGCTTATATTAAATGAATTTTGGATTTGAGATTTTATGTAATTCAGAAAATAAGAGCTTATTTTCTTATGTGGGGGTGTTCTAAAAGATTCTTAAGTTGAAGCAATCTTTATATGAATAACTAATACATAAAATGTACAAGAACCTCTTTTTTTTTGAGAAGTGTTCTTTAATATTTTCATGTGGAAGTAATATTTATAGGAATATTGTCACATAAAATGTCAATTAATCTAAACTTTATTGTAAGTAGTGAGCATAATATTGTGAAGTAAAATTATTCAATGAGATTTCAATTATTTAAAAGTGTGGGGGTGATTCTTTAAGATATTTATTTATGGACTAAATTTGGCCTTTGAATTATTTGGAGCATAATTTTATTTATGCAAGAAAAGTAAGGCTTGTGAATTTCTTGTTGCGAGATTCAATTTGGTTATGTAGTCCTATGAAATGAAAGTCTTTGAAACACAAACTTTTGAATAATATTGAAATATAAACTTAATTTTACTTAATTAATTCTCTAAAGTCCTAAAAAGTTATAAACTGAACCTAGAAAAAACAATATTGATTTGGTAAAGGAAATCAATATAATAATTTGGTAAATAAAATCCCTATTTTATTAGCCTAAATATGATCCAAAATATTTATAGTGATTGAGTTCAATAATGAGATTGAAAATAAGTTATAAATATTAATGTGGATACATATTAGGTGATAATATATAGGTATGTGCACATTTACTTTGAGATTTTATCGAATATAGAATTATTTATATGTTTACACTAACAATATAATTGTATAAACTATAATGTGATAGTTTTTATGTATATTAATGATATGTTGATCATTTTACATATTATTGTTAACGTAAACGAGTTTAAGACATCTATTTTTTGTCTTTATGTTGAAAAACTTGTAAAATAGATGTCATCTTATTATCATGTGAAAACATAGTGAGGATTTCAACTAAACTAGTTTAATTGTATTGAGGGGTTATACTGAACTAAGTTTGATAACCTTGAGATTGAAGAATTTAATAATTCTTTAATAGTGGTGGTACACTGGAAGTTAATTATGATATACCTATTGCAAATCTGAAGTACGCATACGCTAGTGAGAGCCTTATGTTTGATATGCAATGCATAATACTTACAGTTTTAAACTTAGTATACTAGTGTGGTTTAAAATTTGTTTTCGTTAGATTTCTCAATGTTTTAATAAATCACATAAATGTCACTTATATTTTAGTGAGGGAAATTATAAATTCACAAGTAGGTGAATTTTCAGCCAATCTTGAGTATTGTTTCTTAGATGAGTAAGAAACAAATGAGTATTTCTCATTCTATTGTATGAGTCTAATGTTATTATCTTGTGAGGTAAGCTAAAGGGATTAGAGTGTTGTGTTGATTGTCACCTCATTCATTGCCTCCTATTTTACTATATGGTGCTAGTAATAATAACGTTAAATACACATTGTGATCTTCAAAAAGTAAGAAAATATTCACAAGTAGGTGAATATATTCTTATATTTGCACAAGTAGGTGGATAGTATAATTTACTTGGAGTAGCAAGTAATATTATTGCTTTATATGATGTAGAAAGCAATTGGAATTGAAAATTGTTGTTGAAACATCAAATTGTGGCCACTTCTAAAATTGCTTTATTCATTATGTTGTGATAATGAAATTGTTTTTGTATAGAGCATATGAGATTACCTTTAAAGGTAAGTCTTGACATGTTGGTCATCGACATAATTTTTGTTAGACAATTAATACAAGAATGTATCATAATATTTGTTTATGAGGAAGTCAAGTGACGACTTGACTTATCTTGTTACTAAGACTCTGACGAAAGCTTAGTAAATTTGACTACTTGTGATATGGAACTTAAACCACTTTGAGTCAGGGGTGATGGGAACTTAACCTATTCAATGGGAAAAATAAGTCAAAGTTGCTGACTTTATTACTGTCGATGTGGTTCCATATGTAGTCTAAGATAGTAACGTATGTTGCACGACTGAGGTTGAGTTATACTCTTAACAAAGTTGTTGTGTTCTTAGCAATAGAAACACATGTGAAACAATTTGCCTACATGACCTAGAAGTGGAGCCGCTTCTCATAGAGAGTTGTGGTTTACTCCCTTAGAGGTTCATGAAACAGGATATTGCGCATGGCCATATTAGCGCAAAGCAATTGAGAATGCTCACAGTGGTAGGAGGATTTTGTGTGTGTGTGATAATTTCGGTCATATCATATAGAAGTAGAGGTTCAATCTACGGACACCATCAACTTCGATGTGACTTTGAGTTGTTTACACTAAGGAAAGGTTCAATGTTCGTCACACCTTCTTTTATGCACACGTGCCTTGGAGTTGTTTGATAGAAAGTTTTTTGGATAAAAAATTATTTTTCCAAACAAGTGGGGGATTGTTAGAAATTGAACCTTATTCTATATTTTGGAGACTTAATTATTGTCAAGTTTGAGGTTGAATAAAACTCATTAGTGGACACAATTTAAGTAAATAAAAGGTGTAATTCGTTTCCCTAAGTTGTGGAGAATAAGAGAGAACTTCATTTGATTTGTGTAGAAATTATTTGATTTGTGTCTATAGTGAGGCATTTAATAAGGTGCAAAGTTGTTTGATAAAACTAATTTTCCTTGTCCCATTTAATAGAAAAGACTACTAGTTACTTTATAAGTACAAGTGATAATCTTATTTTATTTTGGAACAAGAGATATTCTTGTGAAACTTTTGAAATTCTATTTAATTATAAGTTTATTACTAATATGTAATTTACATCATTAGTAGTAATAAGTATAATTAAAATAGGAATAAATAATAGTTTAATGGTGAAACTATTATAGGTATATATATGTATCTATATGTGTAGATATAGATATACTACATATATGAATATAGAGAGAAGTCTTATACACATTTTTTAGACAATAATTTTTGCACCATGAAAATCTCTCCTTCTAGCTTTTCTTCTTACAAACAAATAATTACTACAAAGCAGTGTTTTATTAGAATTTTTTGTGAATTGTTATCACGGATAATTCAGCAAGGTTTGACATATATCTTGGAGGTATATAGTCTGCAACCCTTAGCAAATCAATTGTGGTGGAGGCGATAAAGACTTTAATGACAGGGATCTCCCGTGTCATATCTCCCGTTCTTGTTGATTATTTTGATTCTATGAAGCTACGATTCTAACAAGAACTATCCATGAGGACATGGATATTATGAAAGGGAGGGAATTATAGGCCCAAGGGCCGTAGTTCAGGAAGTATAAAGTAATGGTTCTCCCGAAGGCACCATGCACATATGGAAGTTAGTTAAGGAGTATGTTAGCATGGAGCATGTTAGTGCTCACTTTAGTGCGCTGTCTTCCTCATTGCAACTGTTTATTTCCTAAAACATTAACTAACTTCAATTGTTAGTTGAACTTGTTGTTTTGGTTTAACTTCAAGTTAGGATCTTGGGTTGATCATGACAGCGTATGGTTTTTTTGATCGTATCTATGGATTGTTTTATATTTTTCACATGTTATTCAACTACAACATGATGGCTAAAATGCCTAAAATATTACTGGCTCATACTCTTCGACCTTTTTGACAAGAAAGTTTTTCTCATGAACTGTGTGATGAAAAATCTGTGTGGAAAAAATTGAAATCCAGTTTTGCTATCAGAATAACTTCAGGGGTCTTTAGTTTCAAGTCATTGATTGTTATTATTAAGTATATGTGCGGTTTCAGTATTATAGGTTGAGTATCATCCGTTTTGGTTCAGGGGTACTTATGACATTTGCATCCTCTTTCATTTGGCATATATAGTTATGGTATGACTGTTACCATTGATTTCCTCCTCTCTTTATTCCTTCTTTCTCCAAAACAGAAAAATACGTCTCAATTGACATGAAGACAATTCATTCCATCTCTTTATTTAATGGTGTTGGAGTGATTATTTGGGCTGCGGGTATTTGACTGTAATGGGAATGTGTTTACTTGTTTAGTCCATCTTACAAGAGATTAAAACGAAGGATCAAAAACAGTCATGGACCTTTTGCTTTTATTGATTCTATATTATTTTCTGTTATTTTCCCATATCACGGGGCTAAAATCCTGAAAATGTATGAGTTATCAGAGACTTTTGAATTTGCACTCTAGTTACAAATTAAGGCATTGCCTTTCCACATAGGGCACTATTACATCGACTTTTGGTACTGCAGAAAATAAATTGCCCCCATGGACCTTTGAAAAAGGATTTTGTTGAATCTGGAAAAACAGAGTCTATGTCTATCAGTTGCCATTTCGCAGAGCTAATTCTACTGAGAGTTAACTTTTGACTATTGAGAAGCACTAGAACTTTGTTGTATGGTGTGATTATTGTTGGCCATTTCATCATAGGATATTTGCACATTTTAGTTTTTTCTTCTCTTTTTTGTTTTTATTTTTTTTATATGTATTATTTTTGTCACCTGTAATTATATCTAAATGACTTGAATCGTTGAATATTACTCAACTAAAGTACCATGGTATCCTTCAACATACATCAAAGGTGACATGAATTCGTGTTTCTAATTTCTGATGTATATTTAGTTGTCAATACCTTTCTGCTTACCGATACTTTTTCTTTCTTTAACTATAAAACTGAAGTTAACGTGTTTTTATCATTCAAAACATGTTTCTAATTTCCATTAAATCAGGTCGGCAGCGCCTTTTGTTATAAATTCTACCTTAACAAATGATGAGACCAAAAACATAGATAGTTTAAACGAGAAAGAGAATTCATCTGTTGTGATAAAGGTGCTATTTTTTGCTCGGGCAAGAGATTTAACTGGCTTAACTGACATGTCACTCAAGGTGTCATCAGGTAGTACTGCCCACTATTGCTAAAGCAAGCTTATTGCCAAGTTTTCGAAATTGGATGAGATCCTTGGGTGCATGGTTCTGCCGCTGAATGAGGGATACACAACCGAGTCTGCAATTGTTAAAGATCGAGATGAGTTGGCTATCATTCCTCCAATAAGTGGAGGCTACGGCTAAAATTCTTGATGTATAGATAGTTTGAAACTAAATAAATATTGCAAAATGTATGATGAGTATTTGCTGATTAATATACCAATACTGGTTCCGTATTCTTTGTTAAGTGGATGTCAGAATTCTAGTAATATTTATGTACAAAATGGAGTGAAAGAATGTTTAAATTCATATAGTTTTGCACTATTTTTACTCTTATTTTTGGTGCTAGAATTTTTCTATGCATTGTTGTGTTTTTATTTCACTTATATCCATTAATTTCTGTTATTTTATTTTATCATGTTTTTTGTATTTGTTATATTTTTTAAGTTTTTTACTTCTTGTAATTTTTATTTACAAAATGGATCCTTTTAAGGGGTTGTTTGAAGATGCTATACAGTGAAAGCATGTTTAAATTCATATAGTTTTGCACTATTTCTACTCTCTTTTTAGGTGCTAGAATTTTTCTATGCATTGTTGTGATTTTATTTTACTTATCTCCATTCGTTTCTATTATTTTAATTTATCATGCTTTTTGTATTTGTTATATCTTTTAAGTTTTTTACTTGTAATTTTTATTTACAAAATGGATCCTTGTTTGTTTGAAGATGTTATATACTGAAAGTTTACTGTATGTGTGTTGAAATATTTTTTTACTTATATTTATTCTATACATACGAGTGTCTCCATTTGTTTCGATTATTATTTTGTTTTTTATTTTATCATTTTTTTTTGTATTTGTTCTTTTTAGTTTTCTTCTCAACTTTATACTTCTAAGCTTACATATGTTATTCATTTTAAGCTTATTAAATGCATAGTTTAGTATTAAATGCATAGTTGAGTTAGTTTTGACATTTGATTCTTCAACTTCTTTTTGCGATTGATTCATTTCCACATTTTTTCAATATATAAAACTTTAAATGAATAAAACTTTAAAACGCAAGCAAAAAAAAGTAAGGAAAAAAAGAGTCGGGGCAACTATTGTAATAACAAATTTTCAAGTAACCCAATACAAACTAGCTTAAACTTAAAAAAAACATAAAAATAAAACTTGGATTTGGTACTTAATTTTCTTCATAGCATCAATGGCGCCCTATTAGTATCAATTATTTGAACTTGTTGAGCCAAAACCCACGTTCTGGGCTGGCAAAAACTCGTTCATGAACTCAGATTGTTGTTGGACTGGACCAAATTGTTGTTCCTACTGCAAATGAAATGGGACTGTGTTCACAAAGTCTGACACAAGCCCAAGTTGTTGCTGATTATGTAATGGGCTAACTCCAAGCCGTGTATGAGCATCATGCCCAAGTTCTTGTTCTTGCTGGTGAAATAGGTTAACTACTAAATGTGAATGTGCCTCATGCCCAAGTTGTTGTTGCTGGTCAAATGGGCCAACTTTAGACTGTGAATGGACTTGAGCATTGTAGGATATCAACTCAGCAGACTCTACTAACTGAGAATAATAATTCTGAGCTTTGTAGGCAGCAAGCTCAGCCTGAACTCGTGCTAATTCGAAATTTTTATCACTTAATTCTTGATTTAACATGGTGATTATTCCAGCAGAGCCGTAAATGGGGTTTTTGATGCGGTTTTCGGCATCGATAAACAATGATTCTGCAGTTTTTGCTCTGTTATGAACATCAACTTTCTGCACAAATATTTATAAGAGTAACAATTTAGAACTTGGATTATATAGAGTACTTAATTATAACTACTAAATTGCAAATTTTTTATTTAATAATATAAAATTTTGATCCCGAACTCAAGACTCATTTCCTTATGAAAGTTTGCATAAACATCACTTATGCCCTCTATGCTATATCAAATTCGGAAAAACTTCAAAGGTGCCTATAATTTTCAATGGACCTTTTATGTGTCTACCTATATATACACGGAGCGAATTATATAGCTGATTCGTCATTTTTCTATATATATATATATATATATAAATATATATGGAAGCTAATCCATGACAACCGATTGCCGTAACAACCTACTTTATCTCAGTCGCTACTCCTTGTAGCGGCTTGTGTATCAATTTCAAAAGTCAAAGCAATCAAGTACAATGGGCCCATTAGGAGGAAAAAACCCCCAAGCCGCTACTCCTTGTAGCTGCTCTTTCAATTCTTTTGTCCCACTTTTCTTGTCACTTTCATTATATTAACCTTCTAAAATTATATTATTATAATACTAATATTAATTGTTTGATTTATTAATAATAATAAATAAAATTATAAATAATAATTAATTGTTTGATTTAATAAATATAATAATATTAATAATAACTAATAATAATATTAATTGTTTGATTTATTAATAATAATAATAATAGTAATAATATTAATTATTTTATTTAATTATTATTACCTTAAAATTAAATTAAATTATTACTATTATTACTATGTGTAGCGGTTGGGGATTAAAATAATAATAATAGTATTAATAATAATAATAGTATTAATAATAATAATAATTTAATTATAAATAAAATTTGACTCTTGTCATTGTAATTTGACTCTTTTTGTGAAAGGAACGTTAAAAGTATGGAAATTGAAAACAAGTTTAGAAGGTATATCATTAAAATTTCTAATGACTTCAAGTTATATCATTAGAATTAAACATTACAATTAAACGTTCCTTAGAATTTCTATACTTCTAAACTTCTAATGACTTCAAGTTATATATATCATTAGAATTAAACATTAGAATTAGAAATATAAAAATTGAAAACAAAAATGATATATATAATGACTTCAAGTTATATATATCATTGTAACTTGTATATTAAATAAAAAATAAAGAAATAAAAAATATATTAAATCTATTCAAAAAATAAAAAATAAACTACTAAAACTACTAAAACTAATAAAGAAATAGAACTACACAAAGTATATTAAATCTCCGGACGATCAAATATAAAGATGTTTAAATGCATCAAATTTTAAGACAAACTAAAACTATATTTTTATATTCTTTTTTCTAAAATTAAGAGTCATAATAATTTTTGAAATAAATTTATATTAATTATTTAACTTTGTAAATGGTAGAAGAAGTGTTAGCTTCTAGATATTACGTACAATATAAAGAGCATTCACAATAATTAAGTTATTCCTTTGTCACAAAATGGATGATAGACTTTTCCAGATTTGTTTTGAAGATTAGAAGATATTTTCTATACTCAGCTAGAACACGTTTACTGTACTTTCAATAACTTTATGTATGCTCTTTTTAATGTTAAAAATTAGAAACCAATATCATTCTCATATTTCAAAATATGGAATTAATTAATAATATATTTTAAAAGTTAATATCAGATATTTAATATTTGATATTAATACAAATTCTTTTAAATTTTAGAGAACATAATAATAATTGTATATTATGTAAAATACTACTAATTGATTAGTTATAATTTTCAAAAGAAAACGAATCCCATCAACTTTAAAATTTAAAATATCCCATACTGATTCTAAAGAAAAATAAATAATTAAACATAGAATTAAATATTAGAATTAGAAATATAAAAATTGAAAACAAGTTACAATGATATATATAACTTGAAGTCAATATATATATCATTTTTGTTTTCAATTTTTATATTTCTAATTCTAATGTTTAATTCTAATGATATATATAACTTGAAGTCATTAGAAGTTTAGAAGTATAGAAATTCTAAGGAACGTTTAATTGTAATGTTTAATTCTAATAATATAACTTGAAGTCATTAGAAATTATAATGAGATACCTTCTAAATTTGTTTTCAATTCTTATACTTCTAACGTTCTTTCCACAAAAAGAGTCAAATTACAATGACAAGAGTCAAATTTTATTTATAATTAAATTATTATTATTATTAATAGTATTATTATTATTTTAATCCCCAACCGCTACACATAGTAATAATAGTAATAATTTAATTTAATTTAAGGTAATAATAATTAAATAAAACAATTAATATTATTAATAAATCAAACAATTAATATTATTATTAGTCATTATTAATATTATTATATTTATTAAATCAAATAATTAATTATTATTTATAATTTTATTTATTATTATTAATAAATCAAACAATTAATATTATTATTATAATAATATAATTTTAGAAGGTTAATATAATAGAAGTGACAAAAAAAGTGGGACAAAGGAATTGAAAGAGCCGCTACAAGAAGTAGCGGCTTGGGGTTTTTTCCTCCTAATGGGCCCACTGTACTTAATTGCTTATATATATATATACCACGCACCCATAAATATACTTTTCAACTCCATACCTATGACATCCGTAGATTCATGATAACATTGATGCTTACAAACTTTTACATATCCCAGAATTATATTTTTTGTATTTTTATTTTTTCTAGTTGGAATGTCTCAAAATAAAAGTACTTTCAAAATAAAACTCTATTTCAGAATATCAAAAACTAACTATAATTTTGTGATGGAGGCAAATAAGCATAACAATTTTTTTGGGGTACTATTAAGATGAGAATGTACGAACGGGAAAAAGATTAATTCAAAGCAAGGTTGAATGAATACAACATATATACCTCAATCATTTTGCCCACGTTGCTCGCACCATAAATTTTATGGACATAAGCAAATCTTTGGGGATTATCTCCAGGGAAATATGGAGAGAAAATACAGTCTTCAAGACATTTTCTTCTGAAGAACTTGCAAGCGGCGCAGGGGTTTGGCATGATTAATGGAGATTATTACTCTGAAAATCTAACCACAAAGATTGCCTACTCAAAAATATTATTTCTTTTTGATGAAGAAAAAAAAACTTATGGATAATTCAGTTGGTAGCTTGGCTAGTCCAATAAGTCATATATATAGACTATTTGGATTATGGAAACGAGTTTTAATTAATGCAATGAAGATTTAGAATCTGCCATCGTTTATCAAAATTTGGTGTTATTAGGAATGTTGCAAGTATTAAAGAGCTCACTGCCAATTAATAGAGATATAAAGTTGGCAAGTAGAGATTTAAAGAAGCTTTTGTTTTTGATACTTTTCGACTTTCTTTTTTCAATTTTTTTTGAACATGTAACTTTAATTAGCCAATTTTGTTTTATGAATAAATATATTCTAGGTGATTATGATTTAAAAATTAAGATTTTAATATGTGCACATTTTATAGCGATAGTTGCACGCTTAATAAATATATATTGTGACAAAATTATACTACAATCTAATATATTTGAATGTGCAATATCACTATCACTAAATCTATATATGGTTTTGGGAAATTTATCTAGTGAAACACTTAACCGTGGCGTCACCATGCAAAAATTAATGCATTCATTAGTGTTTCAAGTGATAATTCACGGGCATCCTAGCACTGTATCGCTATAGAGTGCAAATATATTAAAATCCTATTTATTATTATTATGGCTCCAGTGTCTTTGTAAATGAGTGAAAGAAAATATCAACTCAATAAAAGAAATTATTTTATAGTTATATGGAGTATATATTATAAATGTGCAATATCACTATGACTAAATTTATGGTGTATAAAAATTTATGCATTAATGTATTATACCGTGACTTTACCTTGCAATAAATTAATATATTCTTAGGTGTTTCGAGTGATAAATTCACGGGTGGGCAAGTGTACCACTATAGGGTGCAAGCATATCAAAATCCTATTTTATTTTTAGGTATTATGTTTCATGTCTTTGTCAGCACATAAATAAATTAGGAAAATATCAATGCAATAAAAAAACATTTTGTAATAATAAATATAACATAATATCACCATCACTAAATCTATGATGTACAAAAATTAATGCTTAATGTATTATAATGTGGCTTTACTGTGGAATAAATTAATGCATCGTTGGGTGTTACGAGTGATAAATTTGGGCACTTTTGCACTGTATCATTATAGGACGCAAATATATCAAAACCCTATTTTTAATTATTATGATTTTTTGTCTTCATCGTGACATAAATAAATTAAGAAAATGTCAACGCAACAAAAAAAAATCTATTTTATAATAATAAATATATCATATTTAAATGTGCAATATCAATATCACTAAATCTATAATGTACAGAAATTTATGTATTAATGTATTATATCGTGAGGTTACTGTGTAATAAATTAATGCATTCTTAGATGTTTCGAGTGATAAATACACGGACACGCTAGCAGTGCTATATCATTATGGGGTGCAAATATATCAAAATCATATTTTTAATTATTAAGGTTAACTAGCTCATGATACGTGTTTTGCTATAAATTTATCTATTTATATATTTTTCTGTATTATACTATATTAATATATTAATGTAATAATAATAGATTAATATTGTGTACGATTTTTTTATGAAACAATTTATTTAGCTGTCTTTAATTTCAAGTCATTGATTGTAACAGTTGTTATTGTTAATTGTATGTATGGTTTCAATAGACATAGTACGTAATTTGGTTTATAAATTAATGGGTCAACTTATATTAATTAGAATCATTTGGATTGGTTAACTAATTTAAAATTTTCAGGTTGATTGAAGTTTGAACCCATATTTTTCAACAGAAAAACAAGTCCAAATTAGTTAACTATTTTGACCCATTTTTAATTGGAACAATTACATATAATAGTACATTTTACTAAAATATTACAAAAAAAGTGCACAAACAAAATAATTACAAAAAGAGTGTATACGCAATATTTAATTACAAAAAGAGTGCAATCTTATCCCTTTTATTTAGTTGACTGATTTAATGAGTTATTGATAATAGTCCATGATTGTAGAGATTTAAATATTATCTCTCTCTCATCAACCTCCATATTCTTATCTAACGAATCAATGGAGTAACCGCCTTCTTTTTTCCCTTCGGTCGTCGTCTTCTACCTCCTCTTCCGCAGTCGCAGCCTTCTTCCTCACCTTCGCCCCCCGCCACTGCTCTAACGGCAGCTGCCCCACCCCCGCCCCCACCACTACTCCTCCTGCCCCCGCCCCCGCCCCCACCCCACACCCTCTCCTTCCCCTTCCTCCGCCTCCCTTCTCCTCCCCCCGCCCACGCCCCACCCCCTCTCTCCCTTCGCCTCCCACCGCCATCCCCTCCTCCCGCCCCCCGCTTTCTCCTCCTCCTCCCGCCCCCGCCCCCGCCCCCGCCCCACCCCCTCCCCTTCCTTCGCCTCCCTTTCTCCTCCTCTCCCAAATCGATCCAAGGTGGCCATCGGTGGAGGCCCCGCCACTGGCCGCGGTGGAGGCCCCTCCACCACCCGTTGCTTTCCCTCCACTACCGGTCCATTCTCCAACTCCACCGGTAACCAAACCTTCATACGTTGGTAACCAAACAGTCATACCAAGGTAACCAAACCTTCATACCAAGGTAACCGGACCTTAATATGAAGGTTTACTTGTTATGAAGGTTTGGTTACCTTGTTATGAAGGTTTGGTTACCTTGGTATGACTGTTTGGTTACCTTGGTATGAAGGTAACCAATTCAGTTTTATTAGGTTACCAATTTTATTTTGAATGTGATGCAGTTGGTAACCAAACTTTATGTAGTTGGTTACCACTTATTCATACCAAAGGTAACCAAACCTTCATTCCAAGGTAACCGAACCTTAATATGAAGGTTTGGTTACCTTGGTATGAAGGTTTGGTTACCTTGGTATAAAGGTAACCAATTCAGTTTTATTAGGTTATCAATTTATTTTGAATGTGATGCAGTTGATAACCAAAATTCATGCATTTGGTTACCAAACCTTCCGATAAGGTAACCAATTCAGTTTTATTTGGTTATCAATTTATTTTTAATGTGATGCAGTTGGTAACCAAACTTCATGCAGTTGGTTACCAAACATTCCGATAAGGTAACTAATTCAGTTTTATTTGATTACCGATTTTATTTTGAATGTGATGCAGTTGGTAGCCAAACTTCGTATAAAGGTAACCATTTTAATTTTTGTGGGTAACCAAATAGTCAAAAAAAAATTAGAATAACAACTCCGGCGATATAGCGGTAGCGGCGAAGGCGACGGTGGGAGGCGGGGGAGGAGGATGATGAACAGTAACTCTTTCATAATTTTTTGTTTTTAATTTTCTCATTTTGATTTGAATTTTCAATTATGGATTTGAAATTGTTGTTAGATCCAAAAGATTTGAATTTGAATTATTAGTTATCCTTGATTTTAGGTTTCCTTATTTAATTTGAAATTGAATGGTTTGAATGTTTTGCACTTTTTTTATAATTATTTTGTGGATCCACTTTTTTGCAATTACTTTGTAAAAGTTGTATAGTTCTGTAAAGGACTCTTTTTAATTTTTTCAATTAGCTTTGCCTACTTGATTTCTGCATCCAAATGTGATACCTTGAAGCTCAAAAGGGCCCTGCTTGCTCTGTACCATCCGGGGAATTACTACTTTGATTCAACGGATTTTATACTTATTTTATGTTCAATTAAAAAATTTGTTAATTTAAAAATAATTATATAATAATAAAATTATTATGACATTATTTCATTATATACCAAGATCAATAAAAATATTACTCCATCCATTCTAAAATTAGAGATACATTTTTAACTTTTTTTGAGTCAATTCACAAAATTCTAAAATTTAAAGTTGATATGAAATTATTTAGTTTTAATACAAACAAATATAACAATTGTAAACAAACTATAAAATACTACTCCCCCCGTCCCTTAATATAAGTCATTTTAGAGAAGTATTTTTGTCCCTTAATATAAGTCGTGTGAGGATTTCAAGTAAGCATTAATTGCTTATTTTCTACTATTTCCCCCAAGTATTAAATATAACTTTAGTTCTCTCACTAAATTTTGCCTAATAAATAACACTCTCTTTTTTCAATACAAGTACAATAAAGACAATTGATATTATATTTAATGGTATACAATCATTTTCTTAATACTTGTGCACAACTCTAAAATGACTTATATTAAGGGAAAGAGAGAATATTAATTATCATTTTTGTTGTTTCCAAAACATGAACGAAACTATATCAATTTGGAGTTTTAGGATTTCGCGAATTGACTTTAAAAAGTTAAAATGTATCTCTAATTTTTGAACGAAAAAAAATACAAATTAAACTCTTTTTAAGAGTAAAAGGTAGAATGTAACTATAAAAACGCTTATACATAATATTTGGTAATTCAAGAAAAGAAAAGAGAAAAGAAATGTTATTTTATGACGAAGAGATTTTTCTAAATAAATGTGTTTCCTAAGTATGTTTCATACATATGCTAAAACTGGTGTTAGGCCACTTATAGTCTTCTACATTAATCACGTGTTAGGTATTTTTCTTCTAATTGACGTTGATGACTTTCTAAATTTGGATTAATTAATTTTCATGTTTAATTGGTGCATGAGTTTGAAAAAAGGTTAATTTTGTCCAACATAAAACTTGGAAGCAACACAAGTAATTAAATTTAATTATTAAGTAATTTATTTAATTGAACCATAATAATGGTAAGCTTAAAATTTAAAATATGGGTTGACCTATATTTGACCCATAATTATATGATCCAACCCACACAACTCATATTAAAAATAGTTAATGTTGCTTTAACTCTTAAATGAAACCATAAATAAATTTTGTAAATTAAAACCAACCCATAACTATATTTTGTCAGACCTAAGTTTCTGTATTATGGGTTGAGTATCACGTGCTTTTGGTTCAGGGGTATTTTATGACATTTGGAACCTCTTTCATTTGTGTATATATAATAACGCGTAGCCTAATTAGGGGTAAGACTTGGCAAATTCCCTTTTTTCTCTTCTTGTTATAGTTATTAAAAGTTACAACTACAACATTAGATTGTGTATGTTGATGGCTCTTGTTGAAAATTAATTTTTTAGGCATGCTACTAGGCAATTGTACCATTACCATTGATTCCTCCCATTTTTATTTCCTTTTTTCTCCAGAAGAGAAAAATGTTGGGGGAAAATCGGGGAGAAAAATTAAAAGTAATAAAAGACAAAAACGATAATATATTAAAACAATAAAATGATCAAATTGGGAATATGAATGTTAGCCAAAAGTTAGTGAATGCCATAATCATAATAAAATTAATTTATACATCTATTCAGTTTTTGAACACGAGCTAGAATGCCAAAGTACTAGCTGCCAGTAATATACGCATTTGAGAAACATACTAATTCATTTTGTTATCATTTGGTAATTTAAATATTCTCTTTATTGCACAAGGATCTGCAACAACTATTTTTAAATATGTAATTTATGCATTGCTTGCACTCACACCATATAAGATACATGAAATCTAATTTGACACAAAAACTTAAACTATTAGGTCTTGTTCCCATTCATGTATTATTAATTTTTCACTCTTTCATTATTTATCCGATATGGATAACTGCAACTTACTTATGATATCCTAACAATCTCTCCTTCACTAGTTAGTTCACCATATCAAGAGCTCGTCCTCACTTGAACACTTCTCTGGTGAGAGTCTCCTTCGTTACAAGTGAGTCAATCACATCGAGAGCTCTCATGCACTTGAATACTTCTTTGGCGAGAGCCTCATTCGTCGCTCCTGTAACGACTGAGAAAATTGAATTATTATGTGAATTAATTTTTATTTTTGATTATATTGAATAAATGAGATTATATGTTTATTAAACTGAGTAAGTTGTTCAAGGGTCGTTCTATGACCTAGAATGTATGAATGTGATTAGGATTCTGGCTGTGAGCTAGAATTAAATGTAATGAATTTCCAAGACAAAAATAAAAGTTTTTCGAGAAATTTTCGTAAAATCATTATTCATTCATTTCTGATCGGGAATTATTTTTTAATTTTTGAGAAACGCGTAATGTTAGAATTCTGAGACGAGATAGATTATCCAATAATAATTCAATTATGACAAACAAAGTTTTTGCCTGAGGACTTAAAACCTAAGGATTAGGGAAAGTGAATTTCTAAGAAAAGAAAATATTAAGTATAATAAGAAAGATTATTATATGTGAAGAATACGAGTATAATACTAGGTATTATACGAGTATAATACGAAAATTAATATGACGTATAATATGAATTCGTACGAAGTATATACAAGGAGAATACGAGAATTATAGGTGAGAATATTAAAGTCAAAGTCTTGGTCAACGGAAGTCAAGATTGGCTATTTAACCATTGGACTTGGACTTTTTCAAGCCCAATTAAATTAAGAGGTTGGCCCAATGATAAATTATATCAAGGCCCAAGTAATATTTAATTCAAGCCCAAAGTTAGGCTCGAATTTGAATAAAACCTAAGCCCAAACCAAGAACCGAACCCGTGGGTCGAACCGATAGATCACCGAGTGGGTAAAACCCATGGGGCAACCCATGTGGGCCCCCCATGGGGAGTCATAGCCGGCCAAAAGGCCTTGGCTTCTTGAAGAAGCCAAGGTAAGGAGGTGCAAAAGTAAGGAGGTTTGGTCTTTTGACCAAATTGCCCTCACTTTGCATTTCCTATATAATCAAGCCTAATTGTTCATTTGTTTGTTTACAAACATAAGGCAACACATATATTGAGAGAAAAAAGGGAGATTACAAGTAATCAAGGAGAAAGAAGCTAGATAATCAAGCCTTAAGTCAAAAACGCGAAGAACGCAAGGGTAAAAATACGTAAACCCTAACCTTCGATTCTTTTCTATTTAAATTTTAATAGAGAAGTGTTAATTAGTGGAGCATATTTCTTATGGAGTAATAAGGATGGCTATTAGTGAACTAAAATGTTAATAAGCCAAGAATAAGTGAAATCATAATTGAATGATTAAGCACTAAATGAAGAACGCATAAAACTTAGAGCTTGTTGTATATGGACAAATTAAAAACTATCGTGTATAAGTTAGGTGAAAATTGCTTGGTTAGGACGTAGATGATTGACCAATGGATTAATTCCATTTGGAACCGAGTAAAAATCTCGTATAACGAAGTTATGGCGAACTTTTCAATAAAAGACGTTAACCATTGAAATCGTAGTCAACTAGGGTTTTCGGCGATAATGGAATGTTAATAACGAACCTAAAAAGTTAAGGTTTTGTGAAAATATTCAAGAACGTAAAATTTAAGAGTCGTAGGCTCGAGAACGGGCGAATTCAGACGTAAAATGAATAAGAAACGAATGAACGAGTGAAGAACACTCAAGAACTTTAAAACTATGCGTGGTGGGATTTTTAGACCAATTAAACGCTTAATTAGAAAGTTTGGGAATCGATTTGGTCTAAGGTGGGTTGTAGAGAGAAATCTAAGCTTTCCAACGCATCTGAAATGGACTCATTTTGATAATTTGAGCAAAAGATATGACGTCGCAAAGTTGCATGTCAAAACGAAAAGAAATAATTTCAAGGATAGCACTTGGGCGCGGTAGCGCGACCAAGTGGCGTGGACACGCGGGGAGGTAGGGATTAAGGCACTGGTGGGCCGGTGCTATCTGAGTGGTGTAAGCAGAGCGCGCGCACGGGGCAGGTGTGTCAGAGCTTGACTTCTGACATTCGACATCCAAAATTAAAACGAACGTAATTTGGTCATACGAACTCCGAATTGGATGATTCAGGATGATTTGGAAAGCTAAGGAGAAGACCTATCATTGTAGATTGTTAGATTTACGATTTGATATCAATATCAAAATCAAAAATAAAACTTCATAAGAGGTAATGTTGAACTAAATAAATGTCAATGAACTTAACATATGAACAAAGTTTGATAAAAGGAAAGTGTATTCGTATATGATGAACATATAAGGATGAATGACTTGAACATTTAACTTAATGAATGTAAAACTTATGTAATTACAATATGGGCCCTATGTCGGTAATTCGGGGGAAACTGTATTCGAATTAAACGACCGATAAAGGTTATAGTTATCGTTGTACTTAAACAATGAGCAACGAATGATGGTTTATAACGTTAGATGTTATTAAGCCGTAATGAATGTTAGATAACTTAACAAATGTTATTAATGAAATAAATTCGATTAAGCTATAGAAGAGAAAGAAGTTGATATAAATAATGTGTGTAAATTGTTTGGTAGCTAATTGGTGTGCTATGTGAATATATCATGTAGAACCTATAAAGACCAAGAAAAGTAAGTTTAACGTAGAAGATGCTTGAAGGCAAGTTCTTCTAACTCTTCAAGTTTTGTGATTCATGTTATGTGATGCATGAATTGTTTAAGAAAGAGTCAATGCCAATCTTAACTCGACTAGACGAAGGTTATAATGTTTTGTTAGGTTATTTTCAAATCTTTCAATACATTATTATTGTTAATGCTATCCTATGCCAATTGCTTTGGTATGGATTCAAAGGTAAGCCCGAGAATGAATAAACAAAGGTATTTTAAGTCATTTATCGACGGGCACATGAGTTTGCCAAAACTTAAACGTAAACACGTTTAACGGAGTAGTGTTGATCAAAATAGAGTACTATATGCTGATCACCTAGAAGTGCTCGTAAGTTATACCTGATGTATGATAAGTAGGTTTTATACCTACTTATTGGATATCAACTTACCATAACTGAGGTTTAATCTCACATGTTTTAGTTAATTTTCATGCTTTTTATCTTTGTTTTGTAGATTGCATAATGGAAACTAGATCGGTAGCATCGTGGGTGGAATGGACATGAAACCAGCTTTAGTAAGGGCAAATGGCATGTGGTGGAGTGCAAGTGAGATTGACATGTGAAAATGAGGATATAGCAACAACAACAGCAGGAACCAGAAGCAGCAAGCAGTATTCTGCAGGAAATCCATAGAGCGCGGTCGCACCTTGGTGAAGAGCAAAAGCAGCGCACCCGCGCCCCATTTGTGCCGAAGGGCAGCGCGGCTGCGCTTGGATGGTTTGACCAACTTTGACTTTTCACTTAAGCTGGATTGCTTGAGCAAGGAGTCACGGGAACTATAAGGATATAATGAGACATAACAGTATAGGAGAAAAAGAGACCACCCTTTGGGGGATCTTTAGATTACATATGCTCTTCTCATTTCTTTAATTTAGTGGAGTAGATTAGATTAGAAAAATCCTAGATTAGATTAGATCTTTGGAGATTGAAGCTCTTGGAAAGCATTGGAGATTCAGATTGGAAGAAAGAGGATTCAGATTTGCTCATCTCAAACCCTAAATTCTCTTTTTATCTCTTTGTATCTTTCAATGTTTATTCAATTGTGGATTATGAATTTCACTTCAATCATGAATTAAACTCCATTTTGAGATTATAATGGATCTTGTTGTGTAGTTTACTTTGATATGCTTCCTTGTTAGCCTTGTTTATCATAATTGGATTTTCTATAATGGTTTGTATCCAATTGCTTAATTGCCTAACTATCAATTACCGTGATAATCCATATGAAATTGAGAAACAGATTATGGATTTAGATCTGGTCATAATAGCATGTGTTTGTGTGTTCTACATGTCGTTGGAATTCATGATTTGTGCTTTGGATAGACATATACCGAAGCACCACTTGTAGTCTTCGAGAACTTGTGTTTAAATCCTTATTAATGTTGAGTCACATAAAAATATAGTGGTTTATTTAATTTGGGTGTTCACATTCATTCTTTCATTTGTGGATTTTGTGTGATATGGACATGGTACATCGAGAGATGGCTATATTTTGCTTTCGTGTTCTCGACTAACAATTCGAAGTAATCAATTTGTCTTAATAGGAAGTGTATTGATTTAGATGAAACAATAGGTGAAATTGTAGTCTCATGTCTTCATTATCTAGTTTCGTTCTAGGGATAGTTAGTATTAGTTTAATTGCATATTATTATTCAAAATACCTAATCCATCATTTAAATAAGATTAAGTTGATTACGGGTTAGTGTTTGGTAATTCTTGTTAAATAATTCTCTGTGGGATAGATACTTTTCTTACTCTATATTATTTGTTGACCATGTGCACTAACGTGTGTGTGTTGTTTTGATTAACACCCAAACAAGCCAACAAGTTTTTGGCGCCGTTGCTGGGAAAAAAATGAGAAAAAGAAAAGAAAAATAGAATGTTGAATAAACACCTTGGCTAGTCTAGTCTTGTGTGATAGTAGTGTGCATACAAGCCAATCATGTATGATATAAAGCATATACTTTGTAAATAATCTTATTTATTTATTAATAAAAAATTTATTTAAGGCATTTAATTATCTACATGGTGCTGTTTTTAATAATATGTAAATAACCCATAGTTTTAAGCAATGATTTTAGAATCATGATGAGATCATGCTAATGAGATCTAAATTCTTAGAAAGCTTAAAAACTAAAATAGTTCCCAATTGTGGGATTACTAAAATGAGGATTAGTAAATCCGGATAGATTGGTACATATGTTGCTTGCTCATTGGATGAGGATGAATGATCTCATGGTCATTTGTGCGGAGACACTAAAGCAAGTATGTAGGTGTTTATTGGAGAATAAGTTCACTGAACGTAACTCGCTATGAAATACCTAATGGAGTTTTACTCGCCTGTCAATAGAAATTTTTAATGTGATAGTAGTACAAGTGATCCTTGGACTTGAGATCATCATAGTATCTTGTATGTAACAAATTATACTTTGACTTATTCCTTAAGGCCTTTTAAGGCATATATATGGTATGCTTGGGTATAATGAGTTGCATATGGAGATAATGTATGATCAATAAAGAATCTACCACCTCTAGTAAAAGAGGAGATATGTCCTATGTGATTCGTTAAATGACAACCCAGGAATCCTTGGCCAAGGTAGAATGAAATTAGAAAGAGGTTTCTAATTTGCATTATTTGGAGTTGTGCGTTTTCTAATCGAAATACATATGATTAAATAAATTAAGACTTGACAGTAAATTCATGTCTTATATTTAATTGAGACATTGTATGGTGGAAGGATTGAATTGTACGGTAACTATTTACTCACAGGTTCTTTTATGATTAATGTTGAAATCTATATTATCTGGAAAGTTGTTGATCGCTAGGGAGGCTTATCCCTATTGTAGAATAAATATTATTTATTTAAATAGATTATTAGTTTAATTTATTTATTTAAATAAGATTAGAATTGTTCTAATTGATTTATTCACAACTGGTTTAATATGGAGAACCTAAAGGGTCACACAATAAAAGGAATAATAATTATTTAAGAAGGTAATGACATAATTGTAATAATGCATTAAGTTTAATTAATTTAATCTATGGTGATAGAATAAATTAAATTGCTTAATGTTTATTATTTAATATTTTAAAAATATTAAATATAAATTAATAAGAGGAGTCTTATTAATATTATTATTTTAATTTCTAAAGTAGTTTAGTAATTAATTTAATATTAGTACTCTTATTTATTCCTAATAAGATTATGAGACAAATTAATTAAATAAATTTAATTAATTATTTCCAATGTGGTGGGAAGCTTAAATTAATTAAAGGAGTTTAATTAATTAAATGAAATTCCATGTCTAATAGGATTAGAAGGGTTGACCAATATCTATACAAGAGGAGTCTTATAATAGATATCTGATGATGCAATTTCAATTGTTGGAGAGTACTCCTTTTCTATAGAGGATAGAAAACTAAGCCAACCACCCTCCTTCTTGATAATTCATCTTCCTTGGTGGATCACCTCTAGAGGCCAAACACTTGGGTGGCTAACGTTGATCAAAGGAAGGAATCTAACCCGAAAATTCAAGGAGATCACGAAGAATAAGGAGTTGAACTCGTACCTGTGGAAGTTCGTTCTACAAGGGTATGATTCCATAACTTCTTATTTATCGTTTTAAATTAATAATTTGCATAAAGGATGATCCGGGTAATGGTTTTGTAGAAATTTTTTAAACTCTGATATACCATACTTTCGCTAATTTTTTCAATTTGATTGCGTCACGATTTCGTACAAACCCAACAGTGGCATCAGAGCCAAACTTTTATGCAATTATTAATTGTTTTGATTCCATGTATATATGAGTATGTATTTAGAATAATTTTTTGGACATTATTTATTGTATAAAATTATTTTTTATGAAGAAAAAAAAAATGGAATCGCAATAGTGTTTTTTTTTCTTTTCCTTCCCGTGTCATCATTAACATCTCGCTATGTGGGGGTTTTTTTTTATTGGGTTATTAATGATCCTGCTTTGATTCGGAAAAAAAAACGGCCAGGAAGTTTTTTTTTCAAAAAGGGAATGTGATTAGTATTATATATATAATATAATATATAATTAAGTTATATATATAATATAAGGTTAACTTTATATATATATTATATATATATGGTTGTATTATATATATATATATAAGATATTATATATATATATATATATATATTACATTCTTAATAATTTTATAATTAAAATAAAGAGTTTATTTTAATCTTGAAATTAGATTTCATCCAATTTAAAATTGTCCATTAAATGATACTCATATATATATGAAATGTTTTAATTCATGAGATGTATATTTATTTATTGATATATATGGTGATATGTATGATAATAAATAGGGATTGATTATGGACTATTTGACCAATGTGATTGGATTTTATTTTAGTTGAATACTTGAATAAATGAGTTTTATTAAATAGGGTCTGCGTACCTCGTCTTCTCTGATTTTTCTTGATGTAAAATTCTATCTCTCTCCTATGTACTTTTCCTTGACTGCTGATCAAGGTTTCTATTTAATTTTAAATAGTTAATGTAATAGAGATAGTTAGACTTATCTTGAATAAATTGGAGACCAATGAGCAAAGAGCGCGTGAAGACCCATTTGTATGGAGCCCGGGTTTAAATGTAATAGTTACGTTTGAATTTAAATTCTTGCACTCTTAGGTTTGACCTTTTGGTTCACTTGGTGGCACTAGTGAACCAAACTAGAATAAAAGTCCATAATCAATCCTGGTAGAATATAGTATTCTATATAGCATGCTAAATATTATATATATTATATTTTATGCAAACATACTTCGCATGTTTAATAAAATGACGTGTATTTTATATATATATATGTGCATGCGCGCTAAACAAGATGAGACAAATAATAACAAACCCCTCAAAGAAATAATATTAAGTCCGAAGCGTTCAAATGATATTTAGAATATCGAACGTCGCCTTCTAGCATGATTAATTGATAGAGTATTAAATATTTAATATGAGCTTGTTGTATTATCCACAAGGCGAGTATTGAGTATTTAAGATGTTAATTAATCACATTTGATGCTTATCAAGAAAATTGAACGATCTAGTCTTGTTGTGCTATCCACAAGGACGAATATTTTTCTTTTTTGAATTTATGGAAGTGCTAGGCTGGACTTAACTTAAATCATTTTAGTTCGGATGTGCACACACTTGACCATTATGATTTAAGAGGTAAAATAAAAGGAATTACATGGTGATGTAATTGACAAGAGTTGTCTACCTATTTATTTGTATATCGTTTGTTGTGCTATCCACAAGGTTATATACATTTGAAATGGGATCCTTATTCTCACTAGCAAATCTTTAATTAGATGTTGCCGAACTATATAAGTGAGGGTAATATAGTTTGATGAAAATAGTGGGAGATACCAATTTAAAATAAAGACCTAAATTTATTTTAGTATGCAAAGTTAATAAAATGAATGTTTGCTGAAATGTTATTTTCTTTCACATGCAGAATTTTAAAAATGTCTAAATTACTAATCTCACTACGAAGCATACTTGATGCAAATAAGCTTACCGGGCCGAATTATGAGGACTGGCTAAGAAATCTGAGAATTATTCTCACTGCTGAAAAGATTTCTTATGTTCTAAATTCAACTGTCCCTGAATCTGTTTCGAAAATAGCCTCTGAGAAAGAGATTGCCACTTTCAATAAGTGGCAAGATGATGCATTTGTGGCTCAATGCATCATGCTCGCATCCATGAATAACGACCTTCAGCGTCAGCACAAAAAAATGGATGCTCCTGCTATGCTGCTTCACCTCAAGGAGTTGTATGGTGAACAGAGTAGGACTGCTAGATATGAGATATCTAAGGAGCTCTTCCGATCTCGGATGACCGAGGGTACTGTCGTCGAGACTCATGTCCTGAAAGTGATCAATTTAATTAAACGCCTTGGACAGCTTGGGTTCATCATGGATGGGGAGTTGAGTAAGGACTTGGTCTTGCAGTCACTCCCTAAGACCTTCTTGCAGTTTGTGGTTAATTTTCACATGAATAAGCTAGATGTCAGCTTGCCTGAGCTGCTTAACATGCTGAAAACTGCAGAAGGTCATTTCCCATCCAAGAAGAACTATATCTTGATGGTGGATTCTTCCAATAAAAGGAAGAGGCCCAAGGTATCTTCTAAAAAGAAGAAATCCAAGAAGGCTAAGGGAAAGGGGAAAGAAAAGGAACAAAAGAAACCAGAACCAGCTAAAGAAATGTGCTTTCATTGCAACGAGCAGGGACATTGGAAAAGGAACTACAAGAAGTATCTAGCAGAGAAGAAGCTTGGAGAAGCTGTTGGGTTTGTACGAAATCGTGATGCAATCAAATTGCAAAAATTAGCGGAAGCATGGTATATCAGAGTTTTAAAAAATTTCTACAAAACCATTACCCGGATCATCCTTTATGCAAATTATTAATTTAAAACGATAAATAAGAAGTTATGGAATCATACCCTTGTAGAACGAAGCTTCCACAGGTACTAGTTCAACACCTTGTTCTTCGTGATCACCTTGAATTTCCGGGTTAGATTCTTTCCTTTGATCAACGTTAGCCACCCAAGTGTTTGGCCTCTAGAGGTGATCCACCAAGAAAGAGAAATTATCAAGAAGGAGGGTGTTTGGCTTAGTGTTCTATCCTCTATAGAAAAGGAGTACTCTCCAACAATTAGAATTGCATCATCTAATATCTATTATAAGACTTCTCTTATATAGACATTGGTCAACCCTTCTAATCCTATTAGACATGGGATTTCTTTTAATTAATTAAACTCCTTTAATTAATTTAGGCTTCCCACCACATGGGAATAATTAATTAAATTCATTTAATTAATTTGTCTCCTAATCTTATTAGGAATAAATGAGAGTACTAAATATTAAATTAATTACTAAACTCCTTTAGAAATTAAAATAATAATAATTGTAATAATATTAATAAGACTCCTCTTATTAATTTATATTTAATATTTCCAAAATATTAAATAATAAACATTAAGCTATTTAATTTATTCTATCACCATAGATTAAATTAATTATACTTAATGCATTATTACGATTATGCCATTACCTTCTTAAATAATTATTCTTCCTTTTATGGTGTGACCCTTTAGGTTCTCCATATTAAACCGGTTGTGAATAAATCAATTAAAATAATTTTAATCTTATTTAAATAAATAAATTAAACTAATAATTTATTTAAATAAATAATATTTATTCTACAATAGGGATAAGCCTCCCTAGCGATCAACGACTTTCCAGATAATATAGATTTCAACATTAATCATAAAAGAACCTGTGAGTTAATAGTTACCATACAATTCAATCCTTCCACCATACAATGTCCCAATTAAATATAAGACATGGATTTACTGTCAAGTCTTATTTTATTTAATTATATGTATTTCGATTAGAAAATGCACAACTCCAAATAATGCAAATTAAAAACTCCTTTCTAATTTCATTTCACCTTGGCCAAGGATTCCTGGGTTGTCATTTAACGAATCACATGGGACATATCTCCTCTTTTACTAGAGGTGGTAGATTCTTTATTGATCATTCATTATCTCCATATGTAACTCATTATACCCAAGCATACCCTATATATGCCTTAAAAGGTCTTAAGGAATAAGTCAAAGTATAATTTGTTACATACAAGATACTATGATGATCTCAAGTCCAAGGATCACTTGTACTACTATCACATTAGGAATTCCTATTGACATGCGAGTAAAACTCCATTAGGTATTCTATAGCGAATCACGTTCAGTGAACTTATTCTTCAATAAGCACCTACATACTTGCTTTAGTGTCTCCACACAAATGATCATGAGATCAATCATCCTCATCCAATGAGCAAGCAACATATGTATCAATCTATCCGGATTTACTAATCCCCTTTTTAGTAATCCCACGATTGGGAACTATTTAAGTTTTAAAACTTTCTAAGAATTTAGATCTCATTAGCATGATCATCATCATGATTCTAAAAGCATTGCTTAAAACTATGGGTTATTTACATATTATAAAAACAGCACCATGTAGATAATTAAATGCCTTTAATAAATGAATATTTTTTTAATAAATAAATAAGATTGTTTACAAAGTACATACTTTATCATCATACATGATTGGCTTGTATGCACACTACTATCAATCTCCCACTTGCACTAAAGCCAATCGCCATGGTATCTCATACCCAACTTCTCTAAGTGACGATCAAACTGCTGTTGTGTTAAAGCTTTAGTTAATGGATCTGCAATGTTGTCTTGAGAGTCTACACTCTCCTCTTTCAATGATTTCTTTAATCAAAGTGCCGCAGCACATGTTTAGATTCAAGATGAAACTTAGGAACTATTCCTAGTTCTGTAATGAACTTTTCATCTAAAACATCAACTTGCAGCTTCACTTACAGTTATATACTCTGCCTCTGTCACTGAATCAGCAACTGTTTGCTGCTTGGAACTCTTCCAACTCATTGCGCCTCCGTTCAAGGTAAAAACATACCTCGAAACAGATTTACTGTCATCTTGGTCCGTTTGAAAACTTGAGTCTGTGAAGCCCTCGAGTTTTAATTCAGACCCACCGTAGACAAGAAAAATATCCTTAGTCCTTCTCAAGTATTTTAGGATATTCTTCACTGCCTTCCAGTGCTCTTCTCCTGGATTCGACTGGTATCTGCTCATTACACTAAGTGAATGAGCAACATCCGGTCTAGTACATATCATACCGTACATGATAGATCCTATTGCAGAAGCATAAGGGATCTTACTCATACGGTCTCTCTCCTCAGGTGTCTTTGGGGCCTGTTTCTTGGAGAGATGTATTCCATGGCTCATCGGCATGAGACCTCTTTTGGAATCTTCCATGCTAAATCTCTTTAGCATTGCATCAATGTACGTTCCTTGGGATAAACCAAACATCCTTTTAGATCTATCTCTATAGATCTTTATCCCCAAAATATAGGATGCTTCTCCCAAGTCCTTCATGGAGAAGTGTTTAGATAACCAGATTTTAATCGATTGTAGCATAGGAATGTCATTCCCTATCAGTAATATATCATCAACATATAATACAAGGAATGAAATTGCGCTCCCACTAACCTTCTTGTACACACAAGGTTCATCGTCATTTTTGATAAAATCAAACTCTTTGATTGTCTCATCAAAACGAATGTTCCATCTACGAGAAGCTTGCTTCAATCCATAAATGGATCGTTGCAGCTTACAGACTTGATTTATTCCAACCTTTGAAACAAATCCCTCTGGCTGTGTCATATACACATCCTCCTCAAGTTTCCCATTGAGGAAGGCCGTTTTCACGTCCATCTGCCAGATCTCATAGTCGTTATAAGCTGCAATCGCAAGCAAAATCCGAATGGACTTGAGCATAGCTACTGGTGAAAAGGTTTCATCATAATCAACTCCTTGTCTTTGTTTAAAACCTTTTGCAACCAGTCGGGCCTTATAGGTCTCCACCTTGCCGTCCGCTCCAGTCTTTCTTTTAAAGACCCATTTACACCCAATAGGCTTAATGCCTTCAGGTGGTGAAACCAAAGTCCATACTTTGTTTTCATACATGGAGTCCATTTCGGATTTCATGGCTTCAAGCCATTTCCCTGAGTCTTTATTACTCATGGCCTGTTCGTAATTCAATGGATCATCATCATTCATGATGTGTACCTCATCGTCATCCTCTATAACGAATCCATACCTCTCAGGTATCTTCGGTACTCTCCAAGATTTACAAACAGGGTGTGGTATAGTAGGTTCTTCTACTTGGTCAGGTACCTGACTTTGATCCGTGGTAATTTGTGGTTCTTGAACTTCTTCAAGATATATCTTACTCCCACTGACCCCTTCATGGATAAACTCCTTTTCCAAGAAGGCAGCATGTTTCGCAACAAACACCTTTTGATCAGTTAGATGATAGAAATAATACCCTACAGTTTCTTTAGGGTATCCCACAAATCTACACTTTTCGGATTTAGTCTGTAGCTTATCATGTTCAAACTTTTTGACATAAGCTGGACAACCCCAAGTCTTAACATGCTTAAGATTTGGTTTCCTCCCCTTCCACATCTCATATGGAGTCTTTGGGGCGGATTTGGTAGGTACCTTGTTAAGTAGGTATGCAGCCGTTTCTAGGGCATATCCCCAGAAGGAAATTGGAAGGTCGGTAAAACTCATCATGGATCGAACCATGTCTAACAGTGTTCGATTTCTCCTTTCAGATACTCCATTTAACTGTGGTGTACCTGGAGGAGTCCATTGTGAGATTATACCATTTTCTTTGAGACAATTGAGAAACTCATCGCTTAAGTATTCTCCGCCTCGATCTGATCGAAGTATCTTTATACTCTTGCCCGTTTGTTTCTCTACTTCACTTCTGAACTCTTTGAACTTTTCAAATGATTCTGACTTGTATTTCATTAAATACACATATCCAAATCTTGAGTGATCATCAGTGAAAGTAATAAAATAAGAATACCCACCCCGTGCACTTGTTGTCATAGGCCCACAAACGTCTGTGTGAATCAATGTCAACAACTCTGTAATTCTTTCTCCTCTTCCACTAAAAGGAGATTTAGTCATTTTACCCATGAGACAAGATTCACAAGTTGGATATGATTCATAATCGGATAGCTCGAGGAGCCCATCTTTATGCAACTTGGATAATCTTGTTTCATTGATATGACCGAGTCTACAGTGCCACATGTAGGTATAATTAATATCATCTCTTTTCCTTTTCTTAGTTTGTTCAATTTGAAATATATTTTCTTGTAAGTCAAGTGTATAAAGTTCATTTCGCAAATTTCCAATACCATATAAAACATCGTCTTTATAAATAGAACAACTATTGTTCTTTATAACAACGTTAAATCCTTCCATATCCAATACAGAAATTGAAATAATGTTTTTAATAATATTCGGAACATAATAACAATTATTAAGATAAATGGACTTGCCCGAAGGCATTGCTAAATAATAAGTTCCTACAGCTAATGCAGCAACCTTTGCTCCATTCCCCACTCGTAGGATCACCTCATCATTGTTCAGCTTTCTACTTCTGACCAGTCCCTGCACAGTATTACATATGTGAGAACCACAGCCGGTATCCAATACCCAAGTAGAATTATGACTTTCAGAAAAATTAATTTCAATCATAAACAAACCTTGATTGGAAGTCGAAGCTTCTCCAAGCTTCTTGTCTGCCAGAAACTTCTTGCAGTTCCTCTTCCAATGACCCGGCTCGTTGCAATGGAAGCACATTCCTTTGCTAGCTGGATCAGGTTTCTTTTGTTCCTTTATGTTCACCTTGCCCTTGGTCATCCGAGATCGGAAGAGCTCCTTAGATATCTCATATCTAGCAGTCCTACTTTGTTCACCATACAACTCCTTGAGGTGAATCAACATAGTAGGAGCATCCATGTTTTTGTGCTGACGCTGAAGCTCGTTATTCATGGATGCGAGCATGATGCATTGAGCCACAGATGCATCATCTTGCCACTTTACAATGGTGGCAATCTCTTCCTCAGAGGTTGTTTCTGGAACAGTTCCAGGGACATGTGAGTTTAGGACATAAGAAATCTTTTCAGCAGTGAGAACTATTCTCAGATTTCTTAGCCAGTCCGTATAATTCGGCCCGGTAAGCTTATTAGCATCAAGTATGCTTCGCAGTGAAATTAGTGATTTTGACATTTTTAAAATTCTGCATGTGAAAAATAACATTTTAGCAAACATTCATTTTATTAATTTTGCATACCAAAATAAATTTAGGTCTTTATTTTAAATTGGTATCTCCCACTATTTTTATCAAACTATATTACCCTCACTTATATAGTTCGGCAACATCTAATTAAAGATTTGCTAGTGAGAATAAGGATCCCATTTCAAATGTATATAACCTTGTGGATAGCACAACAAGCGATATACAAATAAATAGGTAGACAACTCTTGTCAATTACATCACCATGTAATTCCTTTTATTTTGCCTCTTAAATCATAATGGTCAAGTGTGTGCACATCCGAACTAAAATGATTTAAGTTAAGTCCAGCCTAGCACTTCCATAAATTCAAAAAAGAAAAATGTTCATCCTTGTGGATAGCACAACAAGACTAGATCGTTCAATTTTCTTGATAAGCATCAAATGTGATTAATTAACATCTTAAATACTCAATACTCGCCTTGTGGATAGCACAACAAGCTCATATTAAATATTTAATACTCTATTAATTTATCATGCTAGAAGGCGACGTTCGATATTCCAAATATCATTTGAACGCTTCGGACTTAATATAATTTCTTTGAGGGGTTTGTTATTATTTTGTCTCATCTTGTTTAGCGCGCATGCACATATATATATAAAATACGCGTCATTTTATTAAACATGCGAAGCATGTTTGCATAAAATATAATATATATAATATTTAGCATGCTATATAGAATACTATATTCTACCCGGATTGATTATGGACTTTTATTCTAGTTTGGTTCACTAGAGCCACCAAGTGAACCAAAAGGTCAAACCTAGGCGTGCAAGAATTTAAATTTAAATATAACTATTACATTTAAACTCGGGCTCCATACAAACGGGTCTTCACGCGCTCCTTGCTCCTTGGTCTCCAATTTTTAAAGATAATTCTAACTATTTCTATTACATTAAACTATTTAATTTAAATAGAAACCTTGATCAACAGTCAAGGGGAAGTACATAAGAGGGAGATAGAATTTTACATCAAGAAAAAAAAATTAGAGAAGACGAGGTACGCAAACCCCATTTAATAAAACCCATTCATTCAAGCATTCAACTAAAATAAAATCCAATCACATTGGTCAAATAGTCCATAATCAATCCCCATTTATTATCATACATATCACCATATATATCAATAAATAAATATTCATCTCATGAATTAAAACATTCCATATATATATGAGTATCATTTAATGGGCAATTTTAAATTGCATGAAATCCAATTTCAAGATTAAAATAAACTCTTTATTTTAATTATAAAATTATTTAGAATATAATATATAAATATATCATATTTTTTTTTTTTTAAAAAGATGTCACCTTCTTTTATTAAAAGAGTCCTGCATGTTTATTAAAAAAAGTCCTTTCTTGATGGGTCACCTTCTTTTTGGAGTAAGAAAGAGACAACACCTTTTCTTTGCAGAATTCAAGATTAGCACAAAAAAAAAATTGTGATTCTTCCCAAAAAAAGTCTTCCTTTTTTTTTTTTTTTTTTTTTTTTTTTTTTTCTTAAAAAATATAATTTTATACAATAAAATTATGCCCAATAAATTATTTTAAATACATACCCATATGTATATGAAATCAAAAATAAATTAATAATTGCATAAAGATTTGGCTCTGATGCCACTGTTGGGTTTGTACGAAATCGTGACGCAATCAAATTGCAAAAATTAGCGGAAGCATGGTATATCAGAGTTTTAAAAAATTTCTACAAAACCATTACCCGGATCATCCTTTATGCAAATTATTAATTTAAAACGATAAATAAGAAGTTATGGAATCATACCCTTGTAGAACGAAGCTTCCACAGGTACTAGTTCAACTCCTTGTTCTTCGTGATCTCCTTGAATTTCCGGGTTAGATTCTTTCATTTGATCAACGTTAGCCACCCAAGTGTTTGGCCTCTAGAGGTGATCCACCAAGAAAGAGAAATTATCAAGAAGGAGGGTGTTTGGCTTAGTGTTCTATCCTCTATAGAAAAGGAGTACTCTCCAACAATTAGAATTGCATCATCTAATATCTATTATAACACTTCTCTTATATAGACATTGGTCAACCCTTCTAATCCTATTAGACATGGGATTTCTTTTAATTAATTAAACTCCTTTAATTAATTTAGGCTTCCCACCACATGGGAATAATTAATTAAATTCATTTAATTAATTTGTCTCCTAATCTTATTAGGAATAAATGAGAGTACTAAATATTAAATTAATTACTAAACTCCTTTAGAAATTAAAATAATAATAATTGTAATAATATTAATAAGACTCCTCTTATTAATTTATATTTAATATTTCCAAAATATTAAATAATAAACATTAAGCTATTTAATTTATTCTATCACCATAGATTAAATTAATTATACTTAATGCATTATTACGATTATGCCATTACCTTCTTAAATAATTATTCTTCCTTTTATGGTGTGACCCTTTAGGTTCTCCATATTAAACCGGTTGTGAATAAATCAATTAAAACAATTTTAATCTTATTTAAATAAATAAATTAAACTAATAATTTATTTAAATAAATAATATTTATTCTACAATAGGGATAAGCCTCCCTAGCGATCAACGACTTTCCAGATAATATAGATTTCAACATTAATCATAAAAGAACCTGTGAGTTAATAGTTACCATACAATTCAATCCTTCCACCATACAATGTCCCAATTAAATATAAGACATGGATTTACTGTCAAGTCTTATTTTATTTAATTATATGTATTTCGATTAGAAAATGCATAACTCCAAATAATGCAAATTAAAAACTCCTTTCTAATTTCATTTCACCTTGGCCAAGGATTCCTGGGTTGTCATTTAACGAATCACATGGGACATATCTCCTCTTTTACTAGAGGTGGTAGATTCTTTATTGATCATTCATTATCTCCATATGTAACTCATTATACCCAAGCATACCCTATATATGCCTTAAAAGGTCTTAAGGAATAAGTCAAAGTATAATTTGTTACATACAAGATACTATGATGATCTCAAGTCCAAGGATCACTTGTACTACTATCACATTAGGAATTCCTATTGACATGCGAGTAAAACTCCATTAGGTATTCTATAGCGAATCACGTTCAGTGAACTTATTCTTCAATAAGCACCTACATACTTGCTTTAGTGTCTCCACACAAATGATCATGAGATCAATCATCCTCATCCAATGAGCAAGCAACATATGTATCAATCTATCCGGATTTACTAATCCCCTTTTTAGTAATCCCACGATTGGGAACTATTTAAGTTTTAAAACTTTCTAAGAATTTAGATCTCATTAGCATGATCATCATCATGATTCTAAAAGCATTGCTTAAAACTATGGGTTATTTACATATTATAAAAACAGCACCATGTAGATAATTAAATGCCTTTAATAAATGAATATTTTTTTAATAAATAAATAAGATTGTTTACAAAGTACATACTTTATCATCATACATGATTGGCTTGTATGCACACTACTATCAGCTTCGACTTCCAATCAAGGTTTGTTTATGATTGAAATTAATTTTTCTGAAAGTCATAATTCTACTTGGGTATTGGATATCGGCTGTGGTTCTCACATATGTAATACTGTGCAAGGACTGGTCAGAAGTAGAAAGCTGAACAATGATGAGGTGATCCTACGAGTGGGGAATTGAGCAAAGGTTGCTGCATTAGCTGTAGGAACTTATTGTTTAGCAATGCCTTCGGGCAAGTCCATTTATCTTAATAATTGTTATTATGTTCCGAATATTATTAAAAATATTATTTCAATTTCTGTATTGGATATGGAAGGATTTAACGTTGTTATAAAGAACAATAGTTGTTCTATTTATAAAGACTATGTTTTATATGGTATTGGAAATTTACGAAATGGACTTTATACACTTGACTTACAAGAAAATATATTTCAAATTGAACAAACTAAGAAAAGGAAAAGAGATGATATTAATTATACCTATATGTGGCACTGTAGACTCGGTCATATCAATGAAACAAGATTATCCAAGTTGCACAAGGATGGGCTCTTAGAGCTATTTGATTATGAATCATATTCAACTTGTGAATCTTGTCTCATGGGTAAAATGACTAAATCTCCTTTTAGTGGAAAAGGAGAAAGAGTTACAGAGTTGTTAGCGTTGATTTACACAGACGTTTGTGGACCAATGACAACAAGTGCACGGGGTGGGTATTCTTATTTTATTACTTTCACTGATGATCACTCAAGATTTGGATATGTGTATTTAATAAAATACAAGTCATAATCATTTGAAAAGTTTAAAGAGTTCAGAAGTGAAGTAGAGAAACAAACGGGCAAGAGTATTAAGATACTTTGATCAGATCGAGGTGGAGAATACTTAAGCAGTGAGTTTCTCAATTGTCTCAAAGAAAATGGTATAATCTCACAATGGACTCCTCCAGGTACACCACAGTTAAATAGAGTATCTGAAAGGAGAAATCGAACACTGTTGGACATGGTTCGATCCATGATGAGTTTTATCGACCTTCTAATTTCCTTCTGGGGATATGCCCTAGAAACGACTGCATACTTATTTAACAAGGTACCTATCAAATCCGTCCCAAAGACTCCATATGAGATGTGGAAGGGGAGGAAACCAAATCTTAAGCATGTTAAGACTTGGGGTTGTCTAGCTTATGTCAAAAAGTTTGAAAATGATAAGCTACAGACTAAATCTGATAAGTGTAGATTTGTGGGATACCCTAAAGAAACTTTAGGATATTATTTCTATCATCCAACTGATCAAAAGGTGTTTGTTGCGAAACATGCTGCCTTCTTGGAAAAGGAGTTTATCCATGAAGGGGTCAGTGGGAGTAAGATATATCTTGAAGAAGTTCAAGAACCACAAATTACCATGGATCAAAGTCAGGTACCTGACCAATTAGAAGAACCTACTATACCACACCCTGTTCGTAAATCTGGAAGAGTACCAAAGATACCTGAGAGGTATGGATTCGTTATAGAGGATGACGATGAGGTACACATCATGAATGATGATGATCCATTGAATTACGAACATGCTATGAGTAATAAAGACTCAGGGAAATGGCTTGAAGCCATGAAATTCGAAATGGACTCCATGTATGAAAATAAAGTATGGACTTTGATTTCACCACCTGAAGGCATTAAGCCTATTGGGTGTAAATGGGTCTTTAAAAGAAAGACGGGAGCAGACGACAAGGTAGAGACCTATAAGGCCCGACTGGTTGCAAAAGATTTTAAACAAAGACAAGGAGTTGACTATGATGAAACCTTCTCACAAGTAGCTATGCTCAAGTCCATTCAGATTTTGCTTGCGATTGCAGCTTATAACGACTATGAGATCTGGCAGATGGATTGAAAACGGCCTTCCTCAATGGGAAACTTGAGGAGGATGTGTATATGACACAGCCAGAGGAATTTGTATCAAAGGTTGGAACAAATCAAGTATGTAAGCTGCAACGATCAATTTATGGATTGAAGCAAGCTTCTCGTAGATGGAACATTCGTTTTGATGAGACAATCAAAGAGTTTGATTTTATCAAAAATGACGATGAACCATGTGTGTACAAGAAGGTTAGTGGGAGCGCAGTTTCATTCCTTGTATTATATGTTGATGACATATTACTAATAGGGAATGACATTCCTATGCTACAATCGATTAAAATATGGTTATCTAAACACTTCTCCATGAAGGACTTGGGAGAAGCATCCTATATTTTGGGGATAAAGATCTATAGAGATAGATCTAAAAGGATACTTGGTTTATCCCAAGGAACGTACATTGATGCGATGCTAAAGAGGTTTAGCATGGAAGATTCCAAAAGAGGTCTTATGTCGATGAGCCATGGAATACATCTCTCCAAGAAACAGGCCCCAAAGACACCTGAGGAGAGAGACCGTATGAGTAAGATCCCTTATGCTTCTGCAATAGGATCTATCATGTACGGTATGATATGTACTAAACCGGATGTTGCTCATGCACTTAGTGTAACGAGCACATACCAGTCGAATCCTGGAGAAGATCACTGGAAGGTAATGAAGAATATCCTAAAGTACTTGAGAAGGACTAAAGATATTTTTCTTATCTACGGTGGGTCTGAATTAAAAATCGGGGGATTCACGGACTCAAGTTTTCAAACAGACCAAGATGACAGTAAATCTGTTTCAGGGTATGTGTTTACCTTGAACGGAGGCGCAGTGAGTTGGAAGAGTTCCAAGCAGCAAACAGTTGCTGATTCAGTGACAGAGGCAGAGTATATAGCTGCAAGTGAAGCTGCAAAGGAAGCTGTTTGGATGAAGAAGTTCATAACTAAACTTGGTGTGGTTCCTAGCATTGGAGAAGCAGTTCCTGTTTACTGTGATAACACATGAGTAGTTGCACAAGCTAAGGAACCCAGGTCTCATCAGAAATCTAAACACGTGTTGCGGCGATTTTATTTGATCAGGGAGATCATTGAAAGAGGAGACGTCACCTTGGAGCGTGAAGACTCTTAAGACAACATTGCAGATCCATTTACTAAAGCTCTAACATAACAGCAGTTTGATCGTCACTTAGAGAAGATGGGTATGAGATACCATGACGATTGGCTTTAGTGCAAGTGGGAGATTGATAGTAGTGTGCATACAAGCCAATCATGTATGATGATAAAGCACATACTTTGTAAACAATCTTATTTATTTATTAAAAAAATATTTATTTAAGGCATTTAATTATCTACATGGTGCTGTTTTTAATAATACCCATAGTTTTAAGCAATGATTTTAGAATCATGATGAGATCATGCTAATGAGATCTAAATTCTTAGAAAGCTTAAAAACTAAAATAGTTCCTAATTGTGGGATTACTAAAATGGGGATTAGTAAATCCGGATAGATTGGTACATATGTTGCTTGCTCATTGGATGATGATGATTGATCTCATGGTCATTTGTGTGGAGACACTAAAGCAAGTATGTAGGTGCTTATTGGAGAATAAGTTCACTGAACGTGACTCCATTTCACTTCAATCATGAATTAAACTCCATTTTGAGATTATAATAGATCTTGTTGTGTAGTTTACTTTGATATGCTTCCTTGTTAGCCTTGTTTATCATTATTGAATTGTCTATTATGGTTTGTATTCAATTGCTTAATTGCCAAGCTATCAATTATAGTGATAATCCATATGAGATTGAGAAACGGATTATGGATTTAGATCTGGTCATAATAGCATGTGTTTGTATGTTCTACATGTCGTTGGAATTCATGATTTGTGCTTCGGATAGACATATACCGAAGCACCACTTGTAGTCATTTGAGAACTTGTGTTTAAATCCTTATTAATGTTGAGTCACATAGAAATATAATGGTTTATTTAATTTGGATGTTCACATTCATTCTATCATTTGTGAATTTTATGTGATATGGACATGGTACATCGAGAGATGGCTATGATTTGCTTTCGTGTTCTCGACTAATAATCTTAAGTAATCAATTTGGCTTAACGAGAAGTGTATTGATTTAGATGAAACAATAGGTGAAATTGTAGTCTTATGTCTTCATTATCTAGTTTCTTTCTAGGGATAGTTAGTATTAGTTTAATTGCATATTATTATTCAAAATACTTAATCCATCGTTTAAATAAGATTAAGTTGATTACGGGTTAGTGTTTGGTAATTCTTGTTAAATAATTCTCTGTGGGATCGATACTTTTCTTACTCTATATTATTTGTTGACCACGAGCACTTGCGTGTGTGTGTTGTTTTGATTAACACCCAAACAAGCCAATAATGTACGGTCTTAGTGCCGGCATATCTTTTTCATGAATGAAAACAAATGAGAATGTTCATGGTCTTTGACCAACTAAGAATTTTTAAGTGACTATATGTACTTTGGAATTGTTTTAAAAGAATGAAAAGTGCTATTTCGATTATTCATAGTGCTTCATAACTATTTGTTCAGTTATAGAAGATAAATCATATGATTCTTGATTTTGTGGTTGCGTTATATATTTTTAGACTTGCTGAGCTAGTTATGCTCACTTCTTGCTTGAATTATATGATTGCAGCTAAGAGCGAATGGACTGAAGGATCCGATAAAGATAAGGGCAAATCAAAAATGGATAAATAATTATCTTGTAATAGAATAGTATATTTTGTATGAACTTATACTATGAAGACGAATGATGTAATGGTTATCAAGAACCTGAGAAGGATTTATTATTTTTATTATTGTAATAAGAATTTAGTAAACATGTTCATGTCGATGCAGTTTTGCTTGATTGAATGTGTAGTTAGTAGCACCATGTTACACCATATCTGTGGGTTGAAAGTACCCGGATTTGGGGGCGTCACAGCTCCAATAGTAGTTGTTGGGGGAAATCGTTGAGTCCGTGCTTCACTTGCGCTTACATATGGTACTAACATACATATTTGGAACCCAACTTGACAAAAGCTTAAGTCATTGGGTTTTGAGCCAATTCATATATATTAATCATTCACTCTTTTATTATTTGTCCGATTTGAAACTCCAACAAGTGATATCCTAACAAAAAATTGGACGCAATTGACATGAAGACAATTCATTGGTTAACTGAATACATCTCTTTATTTATGGTATTGAAGTGATTAATTAAATTGTGGTTATCTGACATAGGAATTGATGTGGGTAAAATAACTCACTAAAGAGGAATTTTCACATCTTACTTCAAAATCCTATTAATAAAGTGTATTATAATAATTTCACTTGCGGATTATTTTTGGGCTATGTTTGTTTGTAAGGATTACACTTGAGATATGACTATTAATCATAAGTGTCTTGTTTGTTTTCAAATTTAAATTTGGGACTATTAGTCCAGATATTATAAAATAGCTTAATATAGGGGATTATTTAATACCATGTTCAACCAGGTATTATAATCCCCACTATTGGGACTAATTTTTTTTAAATAAAATTATCATCAACATTTTTCTAAAATAACAATAATATCCTATTATATCCAATAAGCTTATTATTGATAAACAATTTATTATTGGTAAACAACTTCTTATTGGTAAACTGTTTATTATTGGTAAATAGCTTATTAGTAAACAACTTATTATTTAAATAACTTATTGGTAAACAACTTATTATTGGTAAACAACTTATTATTTAAACAACTTATTGATAAATAACTTATTATTGGTAAACAATTTATTATTGGTAAATAGCTTATTGGTAAACAACTTATTATTTAAACAACTTATTATTTAAACAGTATATTGGTAAACAACTTATTATTTGTAAACAGCTTATTATTTAAACACCTTATTTGTGACAACCTGAGAAATTGGATAGTCTTGTAAATTAAGTTTAAAGAATGATTTTTAAATAAAATAAGTTTTTAATGATAATATTATGTGTTATGTGTTTAAAGGTCTTATTTTAACATAGAATGTGACTATGGGTTAGAATTTACGAGTTTCAGATTCGTATAAGGAAATAATTTTTTTCCGAGAAAAATACGTAAAAATATTATTCACCCGAAAACACTTTTACGGTTTTTCAATTTTTCAAAGAACGCGTAAATGTTGATATGATAAAGAAAGACGGAATATACAATAAAATTTGGAGAATGATAAATGTAGTTTTTGACCTGTGTAATGAATTTTGTAAGTTAATTAAATATAATACGAATTATTATACAAGGAGAATACGAGAAAGATACGAGTATAATACGAATTATTATACGAGTATAATACGACGAATAATACGACGTATAATATGAGAATAATACGACGTATAATATAAAAATAATACGAGTATAATACGAGAATTATACGATAAGAATACGAGAAGTCAAAATTAACAAAAGTCAATCAAAGTCAAGGTAGACTATTTAGCTATTGGATTTTAACTTTGAGAAGCCCAACAGGAAGTGTTAGGAGGCCCAATGATAAATTAAATTAAGGCCCAAATTTATGTTAATTCAAGCTCAAAGAATTACCCAAATTGAATTCGAACCAAGCCCAAACCCAAGGTCCAACAAGATAGGTCAACCATGGGTCATGGGTAGGTTAAAAGGAGATGGGACAACCCATGTGGGGCCCCTTTGGGGACTAAAAATCGGGCCATCCCAAGCTTCCTTGGGAAGCTTGGTTAAATATCAAGAGTAAGGAGGTGGCATTTAAGGTCACTTGACACAAAAGTCTTGGTTGAGTTAGTTTAACTCAACCATGGTTAAACTGTGGAGGTTGATGAGGGGGATGTTTTTAAGATGAGCAAACTTACGGGTGTTGACCATTCAAGACTCAAATTAAAGTGACCAACTCATAAGCTATTGCAAAGTTATCTTAATGACCCTTTAGCCCTAAGTCTTGCTTTTCAATAAAAGCTAAGACATTTTACTTTTCAAGTGTTAGTTTATTTCAACCAACACATTCAAGAGCAAAGTTCTTATATTCTAGAGAGAAGTGAGATCAAATTCAAGTAATCAAAAAGAAGGAATGGCTAAGTAAATTCATCAACCAACCAAGAACTCAAGAGGTATTAACTAGAACCTTAATTCTTCATCATTTTCAAGTTGTAGACTTGTTAGAACGTGTTTTATTGGTGGTTGGTGAAAGATTCGTTTGAATCATATATATTCCGGTGGAATAAGGAAGAATTAGTGGATTTAAAACACAGATAATCGCATAATAATTGAAATCGTAATCGTTAATAATGAACTAAACGAAGAACGTACAAAAACTAAGAGTTTGTTGTTGATGGACAAGTTTAAAACCATCGTATATATGTTAGTTTTAATGTTTGTGTGGAAAATATTAGAATTGCATGAGTTGGGGAAATGTTCCTGTGACGCCCCCAAATACGTGTAACATCAAACACCGGATGTGGTGCTCACGATACATCATACACCATCATCTAACTAAGTAAACTCCAGAAATAACAATAATAATAATAGTTACATACTTATTCAAATAAAATCCCAAGTCTTCACAACCTTAAATAAACTAAAACTTAAACTTAAACTTAAACTTAGCGTCTATCGCTACATTACATCAAATGAGAAAATATAAACTTATTACATAAATAACTTTCATCATTTCATCTTAGTCTTTCCCTTGTCCTTGCCCGAGCCCTCAGCCTTCTCATCCTTGACTGAAATGTTTGAGCAAGATTGAGCACAATTTGCCTAGCAAGTATATAAAGTAGTTTGATAATAAACATCTAGAGTAGAGGTATATGTATTGTATTTCTCAACAATTGAAAGAGTAATGAAGAGGTAAATGCGAATATTAAAGATAAGAGTTTTAGGGTTTGCAATAGCATACTAAGGGGTGTTAATACGCTGAATATTGTTTTGTTTCATCAAAAATCATCAGACGTCTTAACAATCAGATAGATTGTAAAATATTCTCCGCAAGTACTCCAGGTGATCAGCCTATTGTACCCTACATTGTGCACAAGTATGAAATTTAAATGCATAAGCATAAATGGGACTATATGCCCGGCATTCATTTGCCCCGTTATCCGGGTTGTTCATCTTAGTATTCTCACGAGACCGCACCAAAGCAATTTGGATTGGTAAACTTTAAGAGCTATAATGACTTTGGATTGTTCAAATAATATAACGTTTCGCATCTATATTATCTAGCCGGAACAAAAGGCCAGAAAGCATACATAAAAACTGTTCATTAATGATTAAGAACTTTAAAGCATAACAATTGAAATAACAATTGAGTAATCATCAATAAAGCTTGTACAATATTTAAATCTGTATAACTTACGACATAGGAAACTTGTACATATTAATAAATAGCACAAGTTAAGAAACTCACGATCACTGAATAAGTGAATACGGATATAATACTTGCTAAATTAAAAGAGTAAAGCTTGCTCAATGAAAAGTAAAGTCAAGAAACTTGCCTGATAAGTCTGCTACAGTTAAAGCTATCTACTAGTTCTTCACGTAACCTAATCATTTCAGTCACATTAAAGCAACTAAGTAATCAAATACTAATCTTAAGGATAATTATTTCATTTCATTTCAATTAGAATATTAATTTAATTATCATTCTATTATTAATACAAACTAATCACATAGCATGTTGCATCATATAGGTACAAGTGTTTAAGTTTAGAATCTGAAAGAAAAGGAATAAATTAAATTTTCTGATCTGACCCGACCCGACCCGAACCGACACGGCGCAGCTGCGCAGGAATAAGCCTTATGAATGGCGTAGCTGCGCCATTCATCATGCCCAGAAAGTTTTTCTTTACCCTGCAGCCTACTTCGCGATTTAATTCCCATTAATCTATAGATTGTATGACCATGATACTTGGACACAATCAACTTCATACAGCATAGTATTTTATAAAAAATTTTACATACACGAAACTAACACGTTAAGACCACAATCTAGGAGCCTAGATAAGCGTGCACGAACAGCTTCTAGACTTTGAAAAATTCTGGGTTTTCCAGATTTCTGTAGATTTTTCTTATTTTCATGCTAGTTCCCGAAATTCATAACTTGCTCAATTTAACTCCATTTTCTTTGAAACTTGGTCAGATTAGACATCATACTACCTAGTACTTTACAAAATTATTACATACATCAAACAGTTTATCGAAGGTATGATTTCAAAGGTCCGAAAAATCCAAAAAGTCACAGATTACTAGTTTAGTTCAATTCATCAAAAATTCATGATTTGCTTCTAACATGCAATTTGTTTGCTCATACTGACCAGATCACTTAATATAGCATGTTCACTCATATTACAACATTCAACTTCAACAAATTTCCACGTTTTGATGAATTTAGCATCTTAGAGTCATTTTCTCAAACATAGAGCATGCATATCATATTTTAATGAAATTCAAAGCATACTTGGCATGATTAATCCAGAACTTTCGTTCCTTTCCAACATATGATCATCTACTATCAACAACATAATCAAGCACAACCCAAACCATATATCTTCCTTCACTTTCATGCAAGTATTATCACTTTTCATTTAAATACAATACAAGGGTTTCAAACTAACCTCTTGGATGAAATTCTCTGGAACTAAAGCTTGATACAATCCTTCCTTTGCTTGCAAAATTCTCTAGAACTCTAGAAAGCTTTATATCCCTCTCAAACTCTCCATGTCTCTCTCGGAATGAATTTTTTTTTAGCAAAAAGAATAGTATTTTGGGTGGAGAGTATATATAGAAATTGATATTGCTTGAATCTTCCACCCCTCCAATTCCATAACGTCAATTGCACCTTCATAATATCCACTCATCAGTTTAGCTAATTAATAAAAAGAAAGTGGGAGTTGAGAGAATGAAGAGACTTTGGGTTTAAAGAATAAAAATGAAATACTCCCTCTTCTTCAATTTGTATAACCGTACCCTCCTTTTCCTTGTCCCATATTGCTTGTCACGTGAGTCCCCTCTCCCACCAGCTGATGCATTTTTATTAACTAATAAAAATATTATTTTAATCAGCTACTCAATTAATAAATTATTTTACCATGTTGCCCTTCGAAATTAAACTTTTCGATACTAATATCGATTCTTACTAAAATTAACGTTTCGAACGTCGTGGAATTATTCATTTCGCCAAATTAGCTTCCGAAATTCGAGTTTGACTTTTTATCCAAAAAAGTCAATCAGTTGACTTTGACCAAAAAGTCAACCACGACATATTTTGTGGTTACAGTTTATTCTGACTAATTTTGAAGTTCCGGACTCAAATATACAATCCGCGTCTTCAAATTCTGCTCTGAACTAAAATTCGAGTTTTAATTCCGTTCCTTGTAATTAATAAAATTAATAACTACTTATTAAATTTAAATAATTAAATAATCCAAATCAACTATTTAAATACATCTCATTGCATAACTTCAAATAAAATATATGTTTATATATATGTATAGCACATTTATATATAGTAATAGAAATCACACAAGAGTTTCACATAAATTTGTTTATTGATAATTATTAAATCACATAACGATCTCGGATATTACATTCACCCTCCCTTATAAGGATTCCATCCCCGGAATCATTACAAAGTTAAACAAAAAGACTAGGGTAATTTTTTTTATCATTTTCTCCTCGAGTTCCCACGTTGCCTCGTCGGCGTTGTGGTTCCTTCATACTACCTTTACAGAAGGTATTATCTTATTTCTTAAAACTTGTTCTTTTCTATCAATTATTTGTACAGGGATCTCTTCATAAGTTAAGTACTTTTCAAACTGGATGGGTTCATACTCTATGACATGCTTGTAATCCTGTTTATAGGATCGTAAAACTAACACATGGAACACATTGTGTATATGCTATAACTCCGGAGGTAAAGCTATTTCATAAGCTACCACACTGACTCGCCTTAACACTTCAAAGGGTCCTATAAATTTGGGACTCAATTTTCCTTTCTTCCCAAATCTCATCTTCCCTTTTCAGGGAGACACCTTTAGAAATACATAAGTGCCGACGACGAAGTCTCGTTGCTGCCGATGTTGATCAGCATATTTCTTCTGTCGATCTTGAGCCGTCACTAATCTTGCTCGTATTGTTTTGATCACATCTGCAGTCTGCTGCACCAATTCCGGCCCTAGCAGTTAACGTTCACCCACTTCATCCCATCACAATGGCGTTCTGCATTTTCTTCCATATAGAGCTTCATAAGGTGGTATACCGAAGCTCGCGTGGTAGCTGTTGTTGTATGCAAACTCCTCCAACGGTAGATGGTCATCCCAGCTTCCTTTGAAGTCTATAACACATGCTCTCAGCATGTCCTCTAACGTTTGAATAGTTCTCTTGCTCTGCCCATCTTTCTGAGGATGATAAGCAGTGCTCAACCTCAGTTGCGTTCCCATGCGCTCTTGAAAACTTTTCCAGAAATTTACTGTGAATTGCGGATCGCGATCTGACACAATTGATACCGGTATTCCGTGCCTGGAGATAATTTCTTTGACGTAAAGTTTTGCCAACTGTTCCAAATTGTATCTGATCTTTATTGGCAAGAAATGCGCTGACTTGGTCAATCGATCAACGATCACCCATACTGCATCGTAACCCTTCTGTGTAGTTGGAAGTCATACCACGAAGTCCATCGTAATATGCTCCCACTTCCATTCTGGAATTTCTAGAGGTTGAAGTAACCCGCTCGATTTCTGATGTTCTGCCTTGACTCTCTGGCATGTTAAACACCTACTGATGCACTCTGCGACTTCTCTCTTCATATTGGGCCACCAATAATGTTGGCGAAGATCCTTGTACATCTTTGTGCTTCCCAGATGGATTGAGTAACTTGAACTATGAGCTTCCTGCAAAATTTCTTCCTTTAATTCAGATACTGCTGGCACCCAAATTCTCTTCTCAGATCTTAATAATCCATCACCATCCACACTGAATTTAAGCTCGTCCCCATCTAAAATTCTTTTTCTCACCTTCTCACATTCTTCATTGCTGCTTTGTGCTTCCTTTATTTTGTCCAATAGAGTCGGATGAGCCTCCATTGCAAACAATTTCTCATTTGACTCCATCAAACTCTTTATCTCGAGTTCCAATCTAGCCATCTACTTGATTAACTCCTCCTGAGTTGTTAGCATTGTCAACTTACCATTACCCTTCCTGCTTAGCGCATCTGCTACCATGTTAGCTTTCCCCGGATGATATAAAATTTCGCAATCGTAATCCTTTATTAATTCCAACCATCTCCTCTGTCTCATATTCAACTCCTTCTGCGTGAAGATATTCTTTAGAATTTTATGGTCCGTGTATATTTCACACTTTATACCATATAAATAGTGCCTCCATATTTTTAGGAAAAATACTATCGCTGCCAATTCCAGGTCATGGGTAGGATATCCCTTTTCGTAATCCTTCAACTGACGCGATGCGTACGCAATAACTTTACCATGTTGCAAAAGCACATAGGCAAGTCCTTTGTGCGACGCATCACTATAAACCACAAAATCACCCGTATCATCTGGTAAAGACAACACTGGCGCTTCACTCAATCTTTTCTTTAGTTCCTGAAAACTTTCTTCACACTTCTCTGTCCACACAAATTTTACCGACTTCTTCGTTAGATTCGTCAAAGTTCCTGCTATCTTCAAAAAATCTTGAATAAACCTCCTGTAATAGCCTGCCAATCCTAAGAAACTTCTTACTTCTGTTGGTGTCTTTGGTTATTCCCAATTCTGTACCGCTTCCACATTTGCTGGATCCACGGAGATTCCGTTCTTGTCAATCACATGCCCCAGAAATTGAACTCTTTCCAACCAGAACTCACACTTCAAAAATTTTGCGTATAACTTATCCTTTCTCAACGCCTCCAACACCACTCTTAAATGTTCAGCATGATCTTCCTGAGTCTTGGAATAGATCAGGATATCATCTATGAACACAACTACTAATTTGTCTAAGTATTGCTTGAATACCCGGTTCATCATGTCCATAAATGCTGCCGGCGCGTTTGTTAACCCAAATGACATCACCAGGAACTCGTAGTGGCCGTAGCGAGTCTTGAACGTTGTCTTTGGTACATCTTCCTTCCTCACCTTCAGCTGGTGATATCCCGTCCTCAAGTCAATTTTGGAAAAATATTTCACTCCCTTTAACTGATCGAACAGATCGTCTATCCTAGGTAACAGGTAGCTGTTCTTGATCGTCACTTTGTTCAACTCTTGATAGTCGATGCAAAGTCTTAACGATCCGTCCTTCTTTTTTCACAAATAAAGCTGGTGCTCCCCAAGGAGACACACTCGATTGAATATACTTCCTATCCAATAATTCCTGTAACTGTACCATCAGCTCCTTCATCTCCATCGGTGCCATTCTGTATAGGGCTTTCGAAATTGGTGCCGTTCCCGGTACTAAATCTATGACGAATTCGACCTCCCTATCTGGCGGAAGACCTGGCAAATCCTCCGAAAATATATCTAAAAATTCATTTACTACTGGTATCTGTCCCATCTCTATCCCTACTTTCTGTGTATTGACGATATGGGCCAAATAACCTACAAATCCTTTTTTTTAAGAACTTCCTAGCTTGCATCATCGTCAGACAGCTCGAGTGTCTTGGCGACTTACTACCATAGAACACTACCTTAGATTGATCTGGAGTCTGAAGGTTTATACATTTTTTTTGGCAATCTATTATTGCCCCATGGTTAAATAACCGATCCATTCCTAGAATTACATTAAATTCTCCTAATTGGATCAGAATTAAATCCACAGGTAACTTATACCCCCTGATATCTACAACACAATTCCTATGAATATGGCTAACGGGAATTATTTCCTTATTCGCAACTTCTATGTTCATAGGATATTCTAATTCTTCCTGGGGTAAGTTTAATCGTTGAGAGAATTCATGCGATACGAAGGAACAAGTAGCACCTGAATCAAATAATATATAAGCAGATATATCATTGATCGGAATAATACCTGAAACCACGTCTTTTAATGCGACCGAATCCTGAACTGTCATGTTGAACGTCCTTGCTGTTGGCCAATTCTGAGTTGGTGGTCCAGTAATTGTGAGATTTCCACCGCTTGATCCCTTTCCTCCATTTCCTCCTCCTGAATTCTTCTTTGGATAATTCCTTGCCTGATGATCTAATGCTCCGTAGTTGATGCATCCATTCCTCTTTGGTGCAGAGAAATTGGGAGAAATGTGCCCTTCCTGCCCGCAATTGAAGCAAACATTCTTCCCTTTTAGATATGCACCCGAGTGATTCTTCCCACACTCCTTGTATGCCTTATTTCTCTTCTTTGTTTCCTCTGGTTTGCCCCCAGAGTTTTCTGGACTGAAGTTGTTATTGCTGTTGTTGTTGTTCCACTTTCTTTTATTTGCACCACCGCTGCTACTACCTTCCCCTCGATTCCCTCCTTCATTCTTCTTCTTCTTCTCCTTGTTAAATTTCATCAGGGCTTCAATTCCGCCCTCAGCAATTATAGCTTTCTCCAGAAGAGTCGCGAAGCTGTTCGTCTGCAACACCGAAAGTCTGCTGTATAACCATGGTTTGAGGCCCTGCTCGAACCTCCTCGTCTTCCTCTCCTCAATGTCGACTTGATGAGGCGCGAACCTCACAAGTTCGTTAAATTTTGCGGCGTACTAGGGTACCGACATATCTTCTTACTTCAGCTCCAAGAATCGCATCTCCATGCGACTCTGCATACTCACAGGAAAGTAGTTTTCAAAAAAAACCTCTTTAAACCTCTCCCAAGGTATCACACCTTCTCCATCCTTGTTCTGGTTCGCCTCCCACCAGAAGTTGGCTTCACCCTTCAACATGTACGTGGCGAAGATTGTTTTCTGCTCATTTCTTACTCGGGCGATAGCAATTGCCTTTTCGATTTCTTTGATCCATGTCTGGGCTTCGATGGGTTCGGTGGTCCCTTTGAACTCAAGGGGTCCCGCGCTCTTGAAGTCCTTAAAGGTTGCCACTTGGGCCGTCGGAGGGTTATTGTTATTCAGGGTTTGATTATGTAGTTCCCCAACTAACATGTCTATAAATTATTGCATGGGGTTCGGTTGATCCCCAGCATTACCGCCTGACTCCTCTGGTATCTGTTGACGACGTTTTCCTCTAGCCATCTTTCTGTTTAAATAAACTTATTGTCATCATCTCATCACTTATTCCTACAACATTCATAACTTATATAACAACTTAATCATCACATCACATATTTAAATAAAAGCATATTTATTTAATTAAAAACCATAATACCAAAGTATTTAATAATCTTATGGCATTAAGCCATTTACATCACTTAAACCAAAATACTTAGCAAAAATTGGAAATCAAGTACTTATATCATAAATAAACGTATGACACACTAATAATAAAAGTTTATCACAAATAAACTAAAGACCCCGCCTAATGGCGACTTCATGCTCTTCATCCGCTATCTCCCGTATCAACCCTTGGCTTATGGCATGCCTAGACCGGTACTCCTCACGTGGAAAGTGATACACCCGATGTTGGAACCTACCATGCGCTGATCTAAATGCGTAGTTCATTCTGTCCATCCTAACCTTCTTATCTCTTACTTCTCCTTCTAACTCGCTTGTTAGGTTCTCTGCCAGAACACGACCTCTCATCTCATTTCTCCAGTAAGTGGTAATCATCTGCTTTTTAGATTGGAGACTCTGAACCCTCGACTCTAATCCGTTAATTGAATGTCCCAAGTGGGTCCTGATAGCCTCCTTCTCATCCTTCACCTTATCCGCCTTTTGGTTTGATGCTCGCAGGTTATCAGCCAGATCCGCGTTTCTAATCATCAGATGATGCACCAACGCACCAAGCAATGCTACAGCTCCCTTCTCCTCCTGATACAGCTCCTCCAACTCATGGACTCTGTCATCCAGCTCTGTAATCCTATCCATCAACTTAGCTAACAGCCTATCCTCAGGTGCTTCTTCGGAGTCCTCCTCGGGCTCCTCTTCCTCCGGATCCTCCTCAAGGTCCTCATCTGGGTCTGAATCAGCTGCTGCCTTAGCTATGGGCTCGAGTGCAACTATCACCAACTGCTCACTAACAACGTGAATATCTCTAATATCCTCTTCTCTTGACATCCTACAATCAAGACAAAATAACTCGATTAGTATTTTAAAATAAACATTGTTTTTGTTTTTTTTTAGTAAAAATAAATTTGACACAGCACTTAGAACTCTACGTGAGTTCATCACCCTATTATCTTCACTAACTTCTCTAAGGTTATCCCACCTAAGGTTTATAACCTACGGCTTTGATACCAACCTGTGATGCCCCCAAATCCGTGTAACATCGAACACCAGATGTGGTGCTCACGATACATCATACGCCATCATCTAACTAAGTAAACTCCAGAAATAACAATAATAATAATAGTTACATACTTATTCAAATAAAATCCCAAGTCTTCACAACCTTAAATAAACTCAAACTTAAACTTAAACTTAGTGTCTATCGTTACATTACATCAAATGCGAAAATATAAACTTATTACATAAATAACTTTCATCATTTCATCTTAGTCTTTCCCTTGTCCTTGCCCGAGCCCTCAACCTTCTCATCTTTGATTGAAATGTTTAAGCAAGAATGATCATAATTTGCCCAGCAAGTATATAAAGTAGTTTGATAATAAACATCTAGAGTAGAGGTATATGTATTGTATTTCTCAACAATTGAAAGAGTAATGAAGAGGTAAATACGAATATTAAAGATAAGAGTTTTAGGGTTTGTAATAGCATACTAAGGGGTGTTAATACCCTGAACATTATTTTGTTTCATCAAAAACCATTAGACGTCTTATCAATCAGATAGATTGTAAAACATTCTCCGCAAGTACTCCAGGTGATCAGCCTATTGTACCCTACATTGTGCACAAGTATGAAATTTAAATGCATAAGCATAAATGGGACTATATGCCCGACATTCGTTTGCCCCGTTATCCGGGTTGTTCATCTTAGTATTGTCACGAGACCGCACCAAAGCAATTTGGATTGGTAAACTTTAAGAGCTATAATGAATTTGGATTGTTCAAATAATATAACGTTTCGCATTTATATTATCTAGCCGGAACAAAAGGCCAGAAAGCATACTTAAAAATAGTTCATTAATGATTAAGAACTTTAAAGCATAACAATTGAGTAATCATCAATAAAGCTTGTACAATATTTGAATCTGTATAACGTACGACATAGGAAACTTGTACATATTAATAAATAACACAAGTTAAGAAACTCACGATCATTGAATAAGTGAATACGGATAGAATATTTACTCAATTAAAAGAGTAAAGCTTGCTCAATGAAAAGTAAAGTCAAGAAACTTGCCTGATAAGTCTGCTACAGTTAAAGTTATCTACTAGTTCTTCACGTAACCTAATCATTTTAGTCACATTAAAGCAACTAAGTAATCAAATACTAATCACATTAAAGCAACTAAGTAATCAAATACTAATTTGAAAGAAAAGGAAAAATAAATTTTTTGATCCGACCCGACCCTGATCCGATCCGACCCGACCCGACCCGAACCGGTACGGCGCAGCTGCGCAGGAATAAGCCTTATGAATGGCGCAGCTGCGCCATTCATCATGCCCAGAAAGTTTTTCTTTACCCTGCAGCCTACTTCACGATTTAATTCCCATTAATCTATAGATTGTATGACCATTATACTTGGACACAATCAACTTCATACAACATAGTATTTTATAAAAATATTACATACATGAAACTAATATGTTAAGACCACAATCTAGGAGCCTAGATAAGCGTGCACGAACAACTTCCAGACTTAGAAAAATTCTTAGTTTTCCAGATTTCTGCAGGTTTTTCTTATTTTCATGCTAGTTCCCGAAATTCATAACTTGCTCAATTTAACTCCGTTTCTTTTGAAACTTGGTCAGGTTAGACATCATACTACCTAGTATTTTACAAAATTATTACATACATCAAACAGATTACCGAAGGTATGATTTCAAAGGTCCGAAAAACCCAAAAAGTCACAGATTACTAGTTTAGTTCAATTTGTCAAAAATTCGTGAGTTTGCTTCTAGCATGCAATTTGTTTGCTCATACTGTCCAGATCACTTAATATAGCATCTTCACTCATATTACAACATTCAACTTCAACAAATTTCCACGTTTTGATGAATTTAACATCTTAGACTCAATTTCTCAAACATAGAGCATGCATATTATATTTTAATGAAATTCAAAGCATACATGGCATGATTAATCTAGAAATTTTGTTCCTTTCCAACATATGATCATCTACTATCAACAACATAATCAAGCACAACCCAAACCATATATCTTCTTTCACTTTCATGCAAGTATTATCACTTTTCATGTAAATACAATATAAGGGTTTCAAACTAACCTCTTGGATGAAATTCTCTGGAACTAAAGCTTGATACAATCCTTCCTTTGCTTGCAAAATTCTCCAAAACTCTAGAAAGCTTTATATCCCTCTCAAACTCTCCATGTCTCTCTCGGAATGAAATTTTTTTTAGCAAAAGGAATAGTATTTTGGGTGGAGAGTATATAGAAATTGATATTGCTTGAATCTTCCACCCCTCCAATTCCATAATGTCAATTGCACCCTCATAATATCCACTCATCAGTTTAGCTAATTAATAAAAAGAAAGTGGGAGTTGAGAGAATAAAGAGACTTTGGGTTTAAAGAATAAAAATGAAATACTCCCTCTTCTTCAATTTGTGTAACTGTACCCTCCTTTTCCTTGTCCCATATTGCTTGTCACGTGAGTCCCCTCTCCCACCAGCTGATGCATTTTTATTAACTAATAAAAATATTATTTTAATCATCTACTCAATTAATAAATTATTTTACCATTTTGCCCTTCGGAACCAAACTTTTCGACACTAATATCGATTCTTACTAAAATTGACGTTCCAAACGTCGTGGGATTATTCATTTCGCCAAATTAGCTTTCGAAATTTGGATTTGACTTTTTATCCAAAAAAGTCAATCAGTTGACTTTGACCAAAAAATCAACCACGACATATTTTGTGGTTACAGTCTATTCTGACTAATTTTGACGTTCCGGACTCAAATATACTGTCCGCTTCTTCAAATTTCGCTCCGAACTCAAATTCGAGTTTTAATTCCAACCCTTGTAATTAATAAAATTAATAACTACTTATTAAATTTAAATAATTAAATAATCCAAATTCCAACCCTTGTAATTAATAAAATTAATAACTACTTATTAAATTTAAATAATTAAATAATCCAAATCAACTATTTAAATACTTCTCATCGCATAACTTCAAATAAAATATATGTTTATATATATGTATAGCACATTTATATATAGTAATAGAAATCACACAAGAGTTTCACATAAATTCGTTTATTGGTAATTATTAAATCACATAACGATCTCGGATATTACAGTTCCGATTGGAATGATGTAAAAATATTCTATAACAAAGTTATGGCAAAATTTTTAGTAAAAAACGTTAACCGTTGAAATCATAGTTCGTTATAATTTTTGGACGAATAAGGAATGTTAGCTAATAAACCCGAATAATTAGGGTTTCATAAGAATGTTAGAGAATATGAAAAATATGAGCCATAGGCTCGAGAACAAATTCATTCAGGTATCGGATGAGTAAGTTACGGACGAACGAACGATAAACATTAAAAAAACTTAAATTGAAAGACAAAGGACTTTTGAGCTGACGAATAGGCTTGTTAACGAATTCATAAAATTATTCTGTTCGGGGGAAATCTAAATATGTAAGATGAGCAAGAATTTGGCTCGGGAACGGACTCATGTCGAGTTGAAATGATGAAGTTACGAGTTAGCAAAGTTAGCATCTGAATCATTGCATGAAAAATGCAAACTTTTTTGAGTTTTAAGCCTAGCGCCAGCCAAATCTTGGAACCTGGCACCGCATCGTCGGTTCAGAAGATTGGCTCCTTCTAGTGGGAGCCGCTGTGCCTGTTTTGTACTGGATCCGGGTGCCGCAGCGCCGAATCAGGGCAAGTCATAGAGAAGAACTTTTGATGCCTCAGAACTTAGGGAAAGTATACGGAGCGATTATGAACGTAAATTTCACGTAATGTAACACTTTAAGGAGTGATTAAAACCTTAAGTAAAGGTTAAATGGAAGTTTAAAAGATAGAAAATGTAAGTGTTAAACACTTAAGCCAATAAAGATGTTTAGTATATGCGTAAGATGAACGTGAATAGCATACACACGAGTGTATGGTTTGGATGTAGAGTAACGAAGTTCGATAAAGGACGTGTAAACGTCGAGAAACCTAGTTAATTGTAATAACTTGTAAAGTGTTCCAAATCAAATGAAACAAACATTATAAGATAGGAGATAGAGTTAATGTAAAACCATCGTAGAGGATGATTATAAGAGTTGAGACATCTTCTCATGTCGTAACGCCGAAAGAAGATTATAAAAGTTTGGTTATGTAAAGTTATACAACGCGAAACATAAGAAACTAAAGTTAATTGAATCTAATTTGTAAGGTAAATTTATGACTAATTGGTATATGTTATCCTTATGTGATATATAGGGATTTCGAAAAGCAGTATAGCATAAACGGTAAGCAGTGCTTAAGGCAAGTTTCATAACCTGTATATGATTTTATTCTGTGCAAGCTTCTTACGTCATTCAAATTATGAAATTGAATGCAAGTTTTCTATCTATGTGCAAATGTGTTATATTTGTACAAGATGTTATTGTGAATGAGGCCATGTGCCAATTTTTCGCACTTATGTGCTATTGAGATGAACTATTTTGTGATTGAAATGTTCAAGTTGAAAGAGTTTTGTTTATTCATGAACTGTGTTAAGGTTATGTTTGTGGTAGTTATTTTAGCTAGACAGGATGATAGGATGTTAATTGAGTTAAGGTGTATGTACAGTCGTACTTTTTAATTTTTATCTTGTAGTAACTGAGTTAAACAACTCCTTTATATGGGCAGAGGTTTATAATAAGCTAGTAACAGATCTAACTCAGTGCGTAAGACAGTGTAGATGAGACGACAAACTAATTCATTAGTTTTCGATGGGGAGCCACTCAACTTATTTTATTGATAACTGTTGAGAACTCGATGTGTGCTATATATTATGTTTTGTAAATGTATGTAGAAATGGTGATTTTTTTCACATATATTGTTGTGTTGGATGAGTTAAGTCCTAAAAGTATTAAAGGATATATTGTTGTTAATATATATAAGAAGATAGATGTTATTGATGTTTTAAAATGATAGGGATCAGACTTATTCCAGTTATTCGAGCTGCTTTATAACTCTTGTTCATTTATTGAAGTCTTTAAAGAATAGAATATTTGATTCTTGATTTTGTTGTTATTCAATTGCTAGAACTTGCTGGGCAATTGAATGCTCACACTTGCTTAAAATAAAAATATTTTCAGTGAAGATAGAAAGAACTGAAGGATCCAATGAAGAGTATGGGAAAGATTAAGCCGAGTCTTGAAGATTGTATGTTAAACTTTATTTGTATCTGTTGTGGCGGATAAAAGTCACATATATAGTAAAGAAGTAAATGAATAATGTAAATTTCATTATTTGTATGCATTGAAATTTTAAGGTAATAGAATATGAGATTTTGAGGAAATATATTGTTATATTTTGAAGATTTAAATTATATCTTAAGGATATATGGAAGTGTGTTTGGAAGGAGTAGCACTCGTAATGTACCAAACTCGGGGATGAAGATAGACTGGGTTTGGGGACATTACAAGTTGGTATCAGAGCTGATAAATATAAACCTTAGGTGGGAGTATCTTAGGCTATAATCTTAGAGAAGAAAGATGAAGATAGTAATAAGATAAACTCAAAAAAAAATTTAATAAATGAATTTAGGAAATTCATCAAAAGAGTAAGTAATAGTAAAATGATATATTGTTATGTGAAAATAATTATATATCATTATGGTGGGTTCTTGACTCAGAATTGTATGATATGTTTTTAAGCACATAAATGTGTGGACAGTTCTTTATTTGTTCTTAAACTACATATTTCTATGACAAGTTCCTAAACTCATACAAATGTGGTATGTTTCTAAACTTATAATGTATGTTAAGTAATCTGAATGCAACATTATTTCTAAAATTGTAAGATATTAATCAAGATATTAAAATTGGTTAATAGAAGAAGAAAACATAGCTAATCTTATTGTTAAGGAGAAGCTAGCAGTTGTACTTCAGCAAATAGCTATAGTATTAACTAAGGATGAATAAGAGAAAGGAAGGTAGCAAACTCTAAATTGAGCTAAAGGTGAATAACCCTAACAATAGGGGTTTAAAGAAAAAATAGGTGATGTCAAAGAAAGATAAACACACGTGGTGTTAAAAATAAACACTGGTTTTCATAATAAGAAAGAAGAGACACTGGTGGTGTGATGCCCCCAAATTCAGGTCCCTTTTATTACCTCGGATCCGGTGCAGTCACGATACTACTAGTCAAATATTTACATCTTTTATCCATAACTTAATGAATATAACTTAGCTTAATACAATTTAGAACATAATTTCTTTTCATTTTTAGGATCTGTATAATGACCCCAAACTTTTATAAGTTGGTCATATACCATCCCTGTCTATACATTATATTCGATGTTATAAAAATGCGGAATAACTTAAACTTTTTCAATCTTCTTTGAATAAAATCTTTTATTGATTTTCATAACTTTAAATCACTTACATAACCTTGGATCAACTTATGTTATGAATCACTATATTCGAATTACTGTATAAGATTTTATATCTCGATACGATATATGTATCACATTGTACAACTTTACATCTTATTTCAATATTCTTAACATATCGAATAGTATGACTATACAACTCTACATAAGTCGAACAGCTTAAACCACTATCAAGTACATCATATAAAACTTAAACATTGTTCAAGATCATATCATTAGATAACTACATCGATCTCCTTGCGAAACTATGGAACTCTATCAATCAAGTAGCATGTAACTTTAATCGTGAGTCCTTAACCTACAAAAACGGTTATTTGCAAGAGTGAGCTCGAAAGCTCAGCAATTCTAACAATTTTCATGCATCACATAGCATATAATATCATATTCAGTTCATGCATTTATAATAAATTAATATTTACTATATGTTACTTCTCACATAACAGGCATAGAAATTCACTTCACAAGTATATCATCAAAGATCAACTTTCAATCTCATATATATTTCATATACATTTCATATACATACATCAACATTCTCATAGCATAATATATCTCAACTAACAGTTATTGAATTCATATGTCAAATAAGAACTGAAAGATTTGCCTGGCGCGAAGTTTATCAACTATAACTTAACTGCTTATAGCTATCTGCACTTCGTGTATTCCTACACAATTATACAATTATGGATTCATGCCCATCAGTCATACATCTATATATTCTTAATATAATAATAAGTATTACATCTTTTCCTAACTTGGTTTGTAAAACCTTCATTTTACTTTCTTATCATACTTTTAGGATAACTATGTATGTATAGGTATACCTTAACCATACATATTTAATAACAACATTCATAACCCTTAGCACACACTTGATTCACTATGTGTTCAACACGTATTTAAAACTCATAGATAAGGGTTCCACATTGTTCTTACGTTTTGCAAACCTTAGGAAAATTTATCAATTTTGGGTTTTATATCATCATTACATCAATGAACACTCAACACATCATTTAGACTCTGTTTCGTAACTCATGATAATAATGTAAGCTTACTACAAGGTTCAGATTACATTTTAAAAATAATCAGGCAGCAATGCCATGTGGCGCAGCTGCGCTGCATTTAGCCTTGGGATGGGCGCAACTGCGCCTTCATTGATCAGTCCAGAATTGGATTTTTGCTTTCTGGTTCTACTTGGGTTTTCTAGCATGCATAGGTACTAATGCATAGCATATTACACATCCTCACATACATCCAAATTACTTATGTATAGCTAGTATAGTTCATCTTTAACGCTTAATTTAAAACATGCTTGTATAGTACATATCACGTCTAACTAGCGGGGTGCACATACTAATCATGACTATAGGCATACAAGTCCTATCATGCTTGCACATAAAGTCAGAATGTAAGTAACTCCTATTCATCCACCTCACTTTCAAAACGTCCTAAGTTTTATTCTCAAAATCCTTGTCATGCTTAAACTAATCATGCAAGGCTACTATGTTCATCATGATACATGTGAGGTGATCATATAATCTATTAATTATGCATGCTCACAAATATCCTCATCACATATTTATAACTAGCATCGTTTATTGCTTTAAAACATGTCTAATTCATGCTTTACTAACTTTCATAGTGTCTAACAAGGTGTGTGCACACATAGGCCATCTTAATGATGTTAAGAGTACTAGTATATATGTCAAAAACATTAGAATATAGTTACATTAAAATCATGGAACTTAGTTTTGCAAAAAGTCCAAGTTTTGATTTTGAAATCATTTTCAACTTAACCATGTGTCCTAGTGTATACTCAACACCGTAGACTCACATTTCATGCATATCTATACTATATAAACATGCTTAGAAAGTCAGAACATCAACATCTCAAGTATATATCGAAGTCAATTTTTAAAACTTAAAACTTTCTTTAGAATCGCATACTAACGAAGTCAAGAACGTTCATGCTACGCTAAGCTACATACTTACACATGTTAAACCTGTTTTCATGCATGCCTAAGTGATACCAACATATTAGGACTTAACAGATTTTAACAGAAGCTGAAATTCAAGACTGGTGCATGGCGCAGCTGCGCTGTGCTAAGCATTAGGAGCGGCACAGCTGCGCTGTCCCGGGTTAGGCTCAAACAACAGCATACGGCGCAGCTGCGCTGTGTTGAACTGCAGGACTGGCGCAGCTGTGCCCTTTATGGAAAGTTTTAGCAACGACTTTCTGCAACTGTAGAATATATACCCATACATAAAAATTCTTACGAAACATGCTCCTATCTAATCACATTACTTTACTATCATGCATATAAGCTTAGATAACACTTAACAATCCTTTCTCAATCCATATAATTTATGTATTACTCAAGAATTTATCAATTTCCAAAAATGAAGAACATAAAGGAATTATACCTCTGTTAAAGCTCAAATGATTTGCTAAGCTTGCTGCTAAATGCTTTCCTAAATTCTAAGACTCATTACTCATATGCTATACTTTCTCTCAATTTTCAGTTATCAGAAAACTTATACTAGCTCTACTTAGAAATCTCAGCAATTAGAAAAGAGGAGAAGGAGAGCTTTATTTATAGCAACTTGATTACACAGACAATGAAATCATCCACCAATTCAAACCAATGTGGAGAACAAGAATCCAATGTGCAAGGAGGAGTTGGTAAGAGTGGTTGATTTCCACTATTTAGGCCAGTCCCCATTCATGATTATTTCTAGTTGCTGAGTTTGAGAAGCAACAATAGGCTTAGCCTTGTAGCCATTCCCGTGAGGAGAAGATGGGACTCTCATTGTGGGATAAATTTTAATCTCAGCAACTTAGAAGCAATGTAGCTGTACATTACTTAAGTCTTCACATATATACATATATCCCTACACAATATAATGTGTATACTTAGGTTATATTCCTTTTGTGCTTATTAAGTCAACTTCAAGGACTTAATGTTACTACATTACATTAAGTTATAGGTAAATATATATACATATATACACCCACATATAATAAACATACCAAGACACATACTAACGTACCTTATGTACATTGATTCAATTCAATTAATATTACATCTTATAATATGGTCATAAAGTATTATCATTACAATACTTACATATGTGATTTCATAACATATATACTTGCACATAGCAATTAATTCTCATAATAATATTAATTAATTCCTTTAATTAGTCATTCATTAAATTATTTAATGAATGCTTATTTCACCACTTTGCCACACTAGGTATACCTCACAAGCTCAATATTAAGCTCATTATCACTTTCACCACACTTTAATATTCCTTTAATATAATATTTGTGTGACACATTCACTTTAATGCTAAGCTACCTTAAATAATTATATAATTATAATATGTATAGCCTTTACGCTTAGAATAATTAAGATTTACTCTATTAATTATTTAAATTATAAAATCTACGATAAAATAATAACTTAAGTTATTTAATACATTAAAATAACTTAGTTTTCTTTTATAGATTTAACCCTCTTGGAATTACATAAGATATAATTACTATTATATATTCCGTCATAACATGACATAAAATGTTCTTATTACATTTTCTCCAAAAGAGGAATTAATCATAATAAAACGATTTACTCATATTATTTTAATATAATCTCTAAGTATTATTAAAATAATTATATGTACGACACATGTATACATATTATATAGAAAATAGACCATAAATTTATTTTTTATTATGATAAATTATTCCCATCAATTTATTACATATAGCAAATATGTTTTAATATAATTACCATATTAATTAATCATACCTATTACCTCATACAAAGACATATAAGGTAATATTATTATTTAAAATAACATTCTCCCTTTTATTAAAATAATTCAATATTAAAAATTATTTTATTATCCTTTATTAGAAATATATAATAATTATTTATCTTTTCTTTCTATAAATTGTCCCCAAAATAATTTTTTTAATCTATACATTTAACCATATCTCAAATATTAATTAATTCTCTAATCAATATTTATTTAAAGATATATTGGTTTAACAACGTATATATAAATTTTATTAACGTCGTTCGCACATTCACATATTACCATGCCAAGTAATATATATAAAGGCACTTACTATAATCACATACTCCACACATGTATTAACTCACTATTTACTTAAGTGATCTTAAACCCTTTACTATATCTCCATAGTTAATTAAGACTTTAATATTTAAATTATATTATTCCATAATATAACTTTCAATTTAAATTAACCAACTTTTATACTTATTAGTTAATTCCCTTAACTAATTCATGCTTTACTATCTCAATCCATCCATGGATAACTTAAGCACTAATAATAACCTGTATTACAATTATACTAGTCCCTAGTATATATATACTTAAGAACATGGTGATTATACATTAAAGATATTCAATGTCACCAACTTACGATGATAAAATAATTCTATACATTATTTAGTATTGATAGATAAGTCCAATTCATCTCTTTTTCTCCAAATAAATCGCCTCCTCAATAAATAACAAATATATAATAATAATATACTTATTAAACACAAAATTACATATTGCATAGTTCATATTACCCTATGCAACACAATACCACATACTCATAACGCATTTATATATTCTTATTTGAACCCATATCATGCCTTAAGAATTTTATTTACTAAATTCTTATTTTATAATTTCTAAAAATTTGGGTTCTTACATCCTCTCCCCCTAATAAGGATTCCGTCTTCGGAATCACTGAAACCTCCTCTACTCAGTGCTATTCCGAATATTACATATTCTCTTGAATAAATTTATCCATTCTCTTTTCGGAAGTTTTATTATTATAACTTTCTCAATCGCATCCTATCACTTCTTCTTTCTAAGGAACATTCTACTTACTACATTCATCCTTCAGAAGAATAAGAATCTTCCACGATTTTTCAATAATCGGAAAATAGTATGAATAACTCAGATTCCAAATTATGCTGAGGGGTCACAAGACCGTGAACTTTTCTCCAGGTTTACTAATTCTTCAACACAATTCTTTACATTGCAAACTAGAGTGTTTATCAATCACAAAGACTGAAAATATCCTCCACGCGTACTCTAGGTGGCCGTTCTATTGTACCACTACGTTGGGCCACAACGTAGTGTTTTATAACGACTATATGCGTTACGTTCGGAACCATTGTCCCCGAAAACATGTCCCCTTTATAGGGTTTTTCACCTCAGCTTTTCAACATTTAAATCCGCACCAGAGCAATCTGGTTTGGCATAAATACACAAGAATGCTTGAATTTCATAATTATTCTTTAACAGTTGTCTAGCCGAATCAAATAGCCTAGACTTTTATCAACAATTCGGACATCAATCGAATCTAATCAACTTAATTGACCTTTTTCATAGTTTAAACGAAAACCAAAAATACTTTTATGACATCATGATACCGTACCACCTCAGTCGTACGTTGAAGATTCCATCATTTTATGACTTTATCATACTACATCATACCATAACGGACGGACAATCTTACGATCGCTCCGAACACTAGGTTCGATTGCATTGATGACTCCATCGTTTACCATCCTATACCATATCAAATGATGCATATGGTCAAAATACATTTTGAAAGATTTTCAAATTATTTTTGTCCTAGCCGAAACAAATAGCATAGACATACGAATAACGGTGTCGTTTTTAAAACTCATTGGTTCAGTCATCTGACCCAATATTTTATCAAGAAAATAGAAGTGCAAACACTAGCACAAAGTCAATAAAATTTGAAAATCTAGCATAGCTAGAAAATTTAGAAAAATCCAAATTTCTCCATCAACTTCAATCTTTTACTCCATTGCTTCATCATTCTATCAATATTTTATACCATCAATGCTTACTATATCAAAACTCTTAATACTAGATATATAATATATCTATTCCTAGTATAGTTCATCGAACTTACCACACCATGGAAGTTCAAAAACTTACCATAATAATACGATTTTTAGGAACTTGTTCTAGCAATATGTAGTCCAAGAACCAATCAAGAACTGTCCATACGCTTAGGGGCTCAAGAATTCATATGATTATGAGTCACAAACTTATCATAGGCATGAGTCTTAAGAACTCGCACCTAATTTTAGTATTATCTAATTTTAATCTGAGAAATCTCTATCTATCAGAATAAACATGAGAAAAGAATCACCTTTTCGCTATATGTATAACTATAGCGCGACACCAACATTCCAATGATTATCAATGTGATGCACTCAGTGCAAGCACAAAACCTCTGCCCACACAAAGGTTTGTACAACTAAGCCGTCACATGAGTCCTCAATGAAAATCCAACACTTAACTCTATCTTACTCTTAACTTGCTCTTGCTCATTACGAATGTTCTATATTTCATCGTATACAACTCCTCATGAGTTTATCTCTTACCATTTTATAGTACCTTCTCTCATAGCATCATGCTATAATTACTTAGTTGTTACAGACCATCTATCATTTCATAGCTCAATTTGATCACGTCGTGATCATCGGTTTACCTAAGGGTTCTTTCCTGTTATCAACTAAACTCCATTCGAGTTCATTCTCGTTATCTTTGTCATATTCATCTTATAGACATCGTCTTAACATTTTTATTACCGGAGTTAGGAAACTCCTGATTCTCATTCTCTAAATTCTTCAAGATTCTTCTTTGAATATTCACGTATATATTTTAATCTTTATCTTTACCTTTCTCAGGATATAGCCTAAGGTACTCTTACCTAAGTTTTTAACCTACAGCTTTGATACCAACCTGTGACGCCCCCAAATCCGGGTCCCTTTTCTTACCTCGGATCCGGTGCAGTCATGATACTACTAGTCAAATATTTACATCTTTTATCCATAACTTAATGAATATAACTTAGCTTACTACAATTTAGTATATAATTTCTTTTCATTTCTAGGATCTGTATAATGACCCCAAACTTTTATAACTTGGTCATATATCATCCCTGTCTATACATCATATTCGATGTTATAAAAATGCAAAATAACTTAAACTTTTTCAATCTTCTTTGAATAAAATCTTTTATTGATTTTCATAACTTTAAATCACTTACATAACCTTGGATCAACTTATGTTATGAATCACTATATTCGAATTACTGTATAAGATTTTATATCTCGATACAATATCCTCTATGTATCACATAATACAACTTTACATCTTATTTCAATATTCTTAACATATCGAATAGTACGACTATATAACTCTACATAAGTCGAACAACTTAAACCACTATCAAGTACATCATATAAAACTTAAATATTGTTCAAGATCATATCATTAGATAACTACATCGATCTCCTTGCGAAACTATGGAACTCTATCAATCAAGTAGCATGTAACTTTAATCGTGAGTCCTTAACCTACAAAAATGGTTATTTGCAAGAGTGAGCTCGACAGCTCAGTAATTCTAACAATTTTCATGCATCACATAGCATATAATATCATATTCAGTTCATGCATTCATAATCAATTAATATTTACTATGTATGTTACTTCTCACATAACAAGCATATAAATTCACTTCACAAGTATATCATCAAAGATCAACTTTCAATCTCATATATATTTCATATACATACATCAACATTCTCATAGCATAATATATCTCAACTAACAGTTATCGAATTCATATATCAAGTAAGAACTGAAAGACTTGCTTGGCGTGTAGTTTATCAACTACAACTTAACTACTTATAGCTATCTGCACTTCGTGTAATCCTACACAATTATACAATTATGGATTCATGCCCATCAGTCATACATCCATATATTCTTAATATAATAATAAGTATTACATCTTTTCCTAACTTGGTTTGTAAAACCTTCATTTTACTTTCTTATCATACTTTTAGGATAACTATGTATGTATAGGTATACCTTAACCATACATATTTAATAACAACATTCATAACCCTTAGCACACACTTGATTCACTATGTGTTCGACACATATTTAAAACTCATAGATACGAGTTCCACATTGTTCTTACGTTTTGGAAACCTTAGGAAAATTTATCAATTCTGGATTTTACATCATCATTACATCAATGAACACTCAACACATCATTTAGACTCTGTTTCGTAACTCATGATAACAATGTAAGCTTACTACAAGGTTCAGATTATATTTTAAAAATAATCAGGCAGCAGTGCCCTGTGGCGCAGCTGCGCTGCATTTAGCATTGGGATGGGCGCAACTGCACCCTTCATTGATCAGTCCAGAATTAGCTTTTTGCTTTATGGTTCTACTTGGGTTTTCTAGCATGCATAGGTACTAACACATAGCATATTACACATCCTCACATACATCCAAATTGCTTATGTATAGCTAGTATAGGTCATCTTTAACACTTACTTTAAAACATGCTTGTATAGTGCATATCACGTCTAACTAGCGGGGTGCACATACTAATCATGACTAGAGGCATACAAGTCCTATCATGCTTGCACATAAAGTCAGAATGTAAGCAACTCCATGTTCGTCCACCTAAATTTCAAAACTTCCTAAGTTTTATTCTCAAAATCCTTATCATGCTTAAACTAATCATGCAAGGCTCCTATGTTCATCATGATACATGTGAGGTGATCATATAATCTATTAATTATGCATGCTCACAAATATCCTCATCATATATTTATAACTAGCATCGTTTATTGCTTTAAAACATGTCTAATTCATGCTTGACTAACTTTCATAGTGTTTAACAAGGTGTGTGCACACATAGGCCATCTTAATGATGTTAATAGTACTAGTATATATGTCAAAAACATCAGAATATAGTTACATTAAAATCATGGAACTTAGTTTTGCAAAAAGTCCAAGATTTGCTTTTGAAATCATTTTCAACTTAACCATGTGTCCTAGTGTATACTCAACACCGTAGACTCACATTTCATGCATATCTAGACTATACAAACATGCTTAGAAAGTCAGAACATAAACATCTCAAGTATATGTCGAAGTGTGTTTTTAAAACTTGAAACTTTCTTTAGAATCGCATACTAACGAAGTCAAGAACGTTCATGCTACGCCAAGGTACATACTTATACATGTTAAACCTATTTTCATGCATGTCTAAGTGATACGAACATATTAGGACTTAACAGATTTTAACAGCAACTGAAATTCAAGACTGGTGCCTGGCGCAGCTGCGTTGTGCTAAGCCTTGGGAGCGGCGCAGCTGCGCTATCCGGGGTTAGGCTCAAACAACAGCATACAGCGCAGCTGCGCTGTTTTGAACTGCAGGACTGGCGCAGCTGTGCCCTTTATGGAAAGTTTTAGCAACGACTTTCTGCAACGGCAGAATATAGACCCATACATAAAAATTCTTACGAAACATGCTCCTATCTAATCACATTACTTTCCTATCATGCATATAAGCTTAGATAACACTTAACAATCCTTTCTCAATCCATATAATTTATGTATTACTCAAGAATTTATCAATTTCCAATAATGAAGAACACAAAGGAATTATACATCTGTTAAAGCTCAAATGATTTGCTAAGCTTGCTGCTAAATGCTTTCCTAAATTCTCAGACTCCTTACTCATATGCTATACTTTCTCTTAATTTTCAATTATCAGAAAACTTATACTAGCTCTACTTAGAAATCTCAGCAATTAGAAAAGAGGAGAAGGAGAGCTTTATTTATAGCAACTTGATTACACAGACAATGCAATCATCCATTAATTCAAACTAATGGGGAGAAGAAGAATCCAATGTGCAAGGAGGAGTTGGTAAGAGCGGTTGATTTCCACTATTTAGGCCACTCCCCATTCATGATTATTTCTAGTTGCTGAGTTTGAGAAGCAACAATAGGCTTAGCCTTGTAGCCATTCACGTGAGGAGAAGATGGGACTCTCATTGTGGGATAAATTTTAATCTCAGCAACTTAGAAGCAATGTAGCTGTACATTACTTAAGTCTTCACATACATACATATATCCCTACACAATATAATGTGTATACTTAGGTTATATTTCTTTTGGGCTTATTAAGTCAACTTCAAGGACTTAATGTTACTACATTACATTAAGTTATAGGTGCATATATATACATATATACACCCACATATAATAAACATACCAATACACATACTAACGTACCTTATGTACATTGATTCAATTCAATTAATATTACATCTTATAATATGGTCATAAAGTATTATCATTACAATACTTATATATGTGATTTCATAACATATATCCTTCCACATAGCAATTAATTCTCATAATAATATTAATTAATCCCTTTAATTATTCATTCATTAAATCATTTAATGAATGCTTATTTCATCACTTTGCCACACTAGGAATACCTCACAAGCTCAATATTAAGATCATTATCACTTCCACCACACTTTAATATTCTTTTAATATAAGGTTTGTGAGACACATGTATTTTAATGCTAAGCTACCTTAAATAATTATACACTTATAATATGTATAGCCTTTACGCTTAGAATAATTAAGATTTACTCTATTAATTATTTAAATTATAAATTCTATGATAAAATAATAACTTAAGTTATTTAATACCTTAAAATAACTTAATTTTCTTTTATAGATTTAACCCTCTTGGAATTACATAAGATATAACATAACATGATATAAAATGTTTTTATTACATTTTCTCCAATAGAGACATTAATCATAATAAAATGATTTACTCATATTATTTTAATATAATATCTAAGTATTTTTAAAATAATTATATGTACGACACATGTACACATATTATATAGAAAATAGACCATAAGTTTATTTTCTATTATGATAAATTATTTCCATCAATTTATTACATATAGCAAATATGTTTTAATATAATTACCATATTAATTAATCATACATATTACCTCATACAAAGACATATAAGGTAATATTATTATTTAAAATAACATTCTCCCTTTTATTAAAATAATTCAATATTAGAAATTATTTTAATATCCTTTATTAGAAATTTATAATAATTATTTCTCTTTCCTTTCTATAAATTGTCCCCAAAATAATTTCTTTAATCTATACATTTAATCATATCTCAAATATTAATTAATTTTCTAATCAATATTTATTTAAAGATATATTGGTTTAACAACGTATATATAAATTTTATTAACGTCGTTCGCACAATCACATTGTAGCGCCCCCAAATCCGGGTTCCAGAACCTCAGACCTGGTACGTTATGATACAATATTTTTATAACTATTGCGGAAGATATAAACATAAATTGTTTATACAATAAACTTTTACACATAATTTCCAAGGTCTGAAACCTTAACTTACTACACATATTCATATTCTACACGACATACAATGCCATATTGCTCTAATACAAATACCATTTAGCCGTACAATAATTCACTCCTGGAACTTGTCTTTACCTTTGACTGTGTCCGAAATTTTGTCTTTAATCTGAAAGATTTATCATGATATAGCAAGGGTGAGCAACAAGTTTGCCCAGCAAGTTTAATTACAATAAGGATATATCATGATTGAGAAGAATAATAAGCTTACAAACTTTCAAAAATATAATAATTGTGAAAGAGCATGAATCAAAATATTAATAATTGAATGACTGAATCAATAATGTTTAATATCACAAGGACCATAAACAACTTTAATTGAACCTTAGGGTAATGAAGGTGATCAGCCTTTCATACCTGATGAACATATGCAACATGCACTAAGTGCGAATCAATAATCAGTATGGACGTGAATAATCATCAATAATCATTCACTAACATGCTTTGAAATATAACTCGAGTTTAAGTTAAGGAAACTTGCCTTCTTCGTTGATTACTGCTACGCAATTTAAGTTAAACTTCTTTTGTAAGACCTATCATTAATAAAATCGATCACTTAGTTAGCATCACATATCTTACTCATTGCAATTTATCTAATATGTAATCATGTAATCAATCATTAAGGAGTACAACTATACTACCTTAGCACTTATTCATTCATTTATAAGTTCTTAATATAACTTGATAAACTATTTATGACTTTAGAAGACTTAATTGATCATCTCAGTTTCTATTTCAGCAAGCTAAAACAAAACTGACTTCTCTTCCTGACATTTCAGTTTCTCATTTTAGTAACCTGAAACGTTCATTTCAGGAAGCTGAAATACACTATTCACGAAAAATACAAAATCAGCCTATTATTTTTCAATCGTTTGGCCAATCATATATACATATATTCCATACACAAAAAGTATTTTTCTGGAATTTTTCAACTTACTTAAGTATTTTCCAAAAATCCATTTCTAGTTAATTCCTTAAGAAAATAACTGCCTCACGCTTAACTCCAGAAATTCCCAACACTTGGCGGGATGTTATACACGTTAACGTGAGTCTCCAATTTAAATTTTAAGGCCATCGGAGTTATAAAACTCCGGTTATAGCGATTTTTGTCGAAAAATCCCAAAAATTGAAATAGTCATAACTTGCTCATTTTAATTCAGAATGAGCTCATTTTTGGACACAAGCTACTTCATTCCATATTTTCATGTCCCAAAAGGCCGGAATTTATTTCAATATTTAAGTTGCCAAAATTGCCCTTACAATTTCCAGATAGCCTACTCTTAGGAATTTTTTAGATTTTGCTTCCTTTGCTCAATCCAGTCCATACGAAAATCTATAATTTCTTTTTCAGTGATTCCACTTGGAAAAGTTAGAAGACTTGTATATCTAACTCTAAAAATTGACCACACTCAAAAATTCAAAGTAGAACGAGAGATATGTCGTTTCCATTTCATACTTTGTTTTATGAAAAATCTATTTTTCAACCTTTGGTGATTTTGAAGAAAATTTCCATATTTTCACATAAAATCAACATAGCTCATCCTAATACTTACTTGAACCTCATATACTCATGGATCTAATATGATCCATGATCTAATTCACCAAATAAACAACAAACACAAGATCAAACACACCCAAAGCTAAGAAAAATTTGATTTCTATCTTTTGAAAAACATAACTCATATTTCACACTTTAAATCTAACTTTTGATCCACAAAATGGTTCAATCTATACATGAAACACTTTTATACATATAGATCTAAGGTTTTAAACCTTAAGATCATAGTTTTACAAAAATCAAAACTTAAATCAATCAAAGAAGAAAATAGATTATAGAAATCTTGTTATACCTTCTCTTGATTTCCTTCATCTCCTTCTCCCTAATTTTGTTAAGGGACTAAGAAAATATCAAGAACTCTTTCTCCCTTTTTCCCTCTCCATGGCATAACTCTCTCTATAATCTCTCTCTCTCTCTCTTAGTTGCTAGCAAGATAGAAATGAGATGAAAGAGAAACAAAATAAAATATGAGATAAACTTTTGTTCTTCCTTTTCTTTTCTTCTACAAACCGGCCAAGTGGCCTTTTCCTTTTCCACAATATCTAAATCATATCTTTATACAATCTAGCAAATCCTTCCCATATCTTCCTTTTCTCTCTCACAATCTTAGCAAATCTAATCTTATATATTACCAAATCTATCATATCTTTCCATATCCTATCCATATCTTCTCAAATCTTGCAATCTCTTTCCATATCTCCCAAATATCTTTCTAATATCTTTACAAATCTATCCATATCTTTAGCAAATCTTCCTATATCTTATCTTCTCTCTCTTTCATATGTTATCAAATCTTGGAATATTTCTCCAAATCTTTACAAAATCTATCCACTAGATTTATATTACATGCTCCATTCCCCTTTCTCTTCCTCTAAAAATTCGGCCAAGCTTAGGCCTTTTTAATTAATTCCTTTGGGCTTGCTTCTTCTTTTTTTTTTTTTTGTTTACTAACACAATTGGGCTTGGGCTTCCGTCCATAAATAAATTGGGCCATTATAATTTATGTCTCATTCATAATATATTGGGCTTGCTTAATAACTTATTTGCTATTAAATCAATTAGCTCCAAGTTCAATACTTAAATAAATAATTGGGCCACCAATTGGGCTACTTAAATAATTCATTGGTCATAAAATCAACTTAGTTCATTAAATCTATTATTACTAGAATTAATGCTCAACATCTTTGATATTTATATACAAAATAAATGTACATACATTATATAATATATATTTAGTTAATCGCACACATAATTCACATAAGTCCTCACACAATCTATTTGTTTATTAACTAAATAGCCGTAATTGGCTTAATGAGTTATAAACACTCACACTCACATAATCATACACATAATTCATATACCTAATTTATATATTAGGTCACTGAACTTTATATGTATCGTAGTACCTTATTCATAATATTCCATCAAATATATATATATATATATATATATATATATATATATTCATCTCTAGGGTTTAGAAATTTGTAACCCATAATTCCTTTTTTCTCAATCAAATAATAAACCATTTAGGTTTTTCACAAAATTTTTAAATCCACCAAAATCCTTCACAAAAATGTCAAATCCATACATTTATTTTCTGTCTAGGTCTATTATTGAACCTTAATTTAATTATTTAAGATTTTATAAATTCTCGGGTTGTCAGATTCACCCATTCTTCTAAGAATTTCATCCTTGAAATTACAGCTTACTAATCCCAACTCCTTTAATTCACTAAAATTAGGTTTTCAACTTATCCTTTATCTGATTTCATTCTCATTTATTGAGTACACACGACTTCCTTCTATGAGAAATTATTCTATCATCACATTCTACCCAGACTTCTATCCAAGGAGTTAAAAACTTTTCAATTTATGCCGAGGGGTCATATAGACCATGAACACATAAATTTAACGATATTTATATCGCAAAATAGTAACTACTAAGTATGTTTACAATCACGAAGAAGGTAAACTACTTCTGCAAGCACGTTAGGTTATCAGCCTATCGTACCCTACGTCATGCATAACGTATCAATCATGTCTATCGAATATTTACACTACTAGATTGGATTATTTTATCCAAACAAAATAGTTCACCTCAGTCTTCTCATAGGATTCCTCACCAAAATAATTTAGTTCGGGATAAATTGTGACGCCCCCAGAATAGGTCCAGTAAACCCAACCCATTCTGAGTCGCCAAATACATGGTACATAATTCAAATACAATCTTTTATATCACACGATCGTGCAAAATACGACCACACAACTGTGAGTGTCAATACAAATATGTAGAAAATATTAACATTCAAACTAAGTCCTCATTACAATTATTTTCACACTATTTATTAGAAATAATGAGAACTACTACTGCTCTAACTCGGACCATCACTTTGTTCCCCGACTAGTTCCTGCGACATTCTCATTTCCTGAAGAGGACAATAGATGAAAAGGGTGAGCTCAACTAGCCCAGTAAAGAATATTATGACTATGATAATAGAAAATAAATTATCGTCAGTCTTCAACAATTCAGATAAAATATTACTGACAACAAGTTTTAGATCAATATTCGCAGCGAAAATAACCATTCATTAGAAGAGTTAAGTAGAGAATGAAGCTACTATCTTCTATGATTTAAAAGTCCATCATCAATATTTTATCCCTGTAACATCAATCAATATACATCTCAAATCAAATATTCATCTTTGCACTACGGGCCAAAGATATTCATTTGTATCACCAGTGGTCAAGTTCATTTCAACACCTGTCCATCTTTGCACTACGGCCAATGATATTATCAGGTAATCATTCATCTTTGCTCTACAGGCCAAAGATATTCAGTTATATCACCTTTTGGGACTGAGGATGATGAAAAATATTTTAAAGAACGAATCCAGTGAGATAAAGGACAAAGATTAAGGATTCGTATTTTAGTTTATCTAATTCAAAAATACTTCGTAATAATCAATTGTGGAGCAAAATTCAAGAATAAAGCTCAAAACTTAGATTCAATCAAAGATAGGAACCTTAACAAGCAACTTGGACAAATAGAAGAAAATTTAATTTTTTCGTTAATAATGCCGTATACGTGAATAGTGCCGTATACGTGAATAGTAACCCCGACAAAAAAAGTAAGAATTTTATAATACAATCCATGCCAATATTTTGGTATAATGATATTGAAAAGAATAATATCATTTACGAAAGAAAATAACATCCTTTACCTCAAAAGAATAGTATTTCTGACTGAAATATCGGATATAAGGCTGAAGAAAACTTGCACTGAATATCAACACTCAAAGTATCTAAATACTCACAAAAATACGCTCTATATTATAGAGAGAGAAAACTTCTGATTCTGGTGTGATTTTTAAATCTAACCTAAGCACCCTATTTATAGGAAAAGCTTAGGATGCCAAAGTAGACTTTTGCGCCGGCTGCTTCTCTCAGCACACCTCGTGAGAAAAAAAAATTCAACATTCAACAAGCAATGACAAAAGTGGGGCCCACCATTTTATTTAAATAAAACATTTATTTTCTAAAACTTCAATAATTCATAATAAATAGCCCTTTTGTCAGAAAATACAAATTCTATGTCCTTTCCATGAGAAATTTAATTCTCTACAACTTTGTAGAAGGAAGTTTTTCCAAAATCCCAACCGAAAATAGCTGAAATCCACAAACAAATGATTTTTCACACCAAAATACTGATAAAAACACCTCAGCGCTAATTCCTTCTTTTATATCCACAAAATAAATATTTTTTTATCATATAAATCAATAATTAATTATTCACAAATAATATTACAGAACTATAATATTGACAACCATGTCGTTCCCAGGAAAGAGGAAGCCTTCCGATAATGATTTCTCTTTACTGGTGCGCAATTAAATAACCCCTCCTAGACAGAACTTCCTTAGACATTGTCAATAATGCTATCTAATAATATTATTCAAATAATATGAATTATTGAGTTGATAATGTAAAATACTGTGCAGTGACAATTATTGAATCAATAATACAAAATATCAACGTAGCAATTATTGAATCAATCATATAAAATAACAACGTAGCAATTATTGATATAAAATATCAACGTAGCAATAAAATATTATGCAATTATTGAATCAATAATATAAAATATTGAACAGTAATTACTGTAACAATTATTGAGTAAGTGACTTCTTACGTAAGAACCAATAATTCGAAATACTGTGCAATACCGTGTGCTACTGTGCACAACGCGTATTACTGTATTTTTATCACCGAGTATTTTAACAGTTTAACCGTAACAGTTTTACTGTTATTTATAAAAAGGTTATTTCCGTCGCTTTCTATATCCGACAGTTATTCCGTTGTGGGGCCCACAAATAGCTGCGCCGTCGTATGAATATTCCCGACAACAAGAATATTCCACGACCAAATGAATATTCCCCGACAACAATGAATATTTTATAACCACTTGCTCATTTTGAAATATTTGCATATTTCACCCATAACTTTTCACATTTATCAAATCAACACCTTACTATTTCGAAATAATATATAAAGAAAATTAAATCTTTATTCATAAAAGTTAGGGTCTTACAACCTTCCCTCCTTATGAAATTTCGTCCTTGAAATTGACGTACGTACCTGGTATGTCGAAAAGGTGAGGATACCTCGCTTTCATTTCCGATTCCAACTCCCAGGTCATTTTCTCAATTTCATGGTTTCTCCACAAAACTTTTACTTGAGGTATAATTTTCGAGCGTAAGACATGCTCCTTTCTATCCAAGATCTTGACAGGTACCTCCTTGTATGTTAAATCTTCTGCTATCTCGTCTGGTTCTAATTCAATAATGTGGTTTGGGTCTTTCACATATTTGCGAAGTACGGATATGTGAAAAACATTATGAACACGAGACATGCTTGGAGGTAAAACAAGTCTATAAGCCACATTTCCTACTCGGTCAAGGATCTCAAATGGACCAATGAATCGTGGGTTGAGCTTTCCTCTCTTCCCGAATCTCATAACTCCTTTCCATGGAGCAACACGTAACAATACATGATCCCCAACATTAAATTCCACGTTCTTTCGATGAAGATCCGCATAACTCTTTTGTCGATCTTGTGCTATTTGTATCCGTTGCCTGATTATTTGGATCTTTTCCGTAGTCATACGTACCAACTGTGGTCCCAACAATGTTGCTTCACCCACCTCATCCCAGCATACTGGAGAACGACACTTTCGTCCATACAACGCTTCGAATGGAGCCACACCTATACTTACCTGATAACTGTTATTGTAGGAGAATTCCACCAATGGTAAGTATTTATCCCAACTCCCTTTGAAGTCTAGAACACAGAGTCTCAATAGATCTTCAAGAGTTCGAATAGTCCTTTCTGATTGTCCTCTGTTTGAGGATGATAAGCCGAACTGAATCGTAAATCCGTGCCTATAGCTTTCTGTAAACTGATCCAAAATCGTGAAGTAAATCTGAGGTCACGATCCGAAACTATGGACACTGGAATGCCATACAATCTCACAATCTCATTCACGTACATATGAGCAAGACGTTCAAGGGAATAAGTCTCTTGTATCGGCAAGAAATGAGCAGACTTGGTTAATCTATCAACAATAACCCAAATCGCATCTATGCCTTGAGAAAACCTTGGGAAGACCTGTTGGTCGGAAAACTGATCACTAAACACGCGCAAGTATACGCGGTCTAACAAGTAATACTGTGATAAGGAAAGTGTCGTACCCACGAGGAACTATCACTAATATTTACCAAATACTAACTTTGTATCGCTTAAGTCTTATTCGAACAGTAAAATAATAGGAGTGTGGTTAAACTAGTTATAACTAATTATTAAAGCAAGTAAACGGATAACGAATGGTAATCGAAGGAATTACAAGCTAAGGTTATAACTTCACCCCACACAGGCATTCCGTCGAACACCTGGCGTGCTATGCTTCATCAAACTTCCTACCCTTCTCTCTTTGGTCTTAATGGTCACGACAGTTTGTCGATCGAGAACACACAGGTGCTCATACACCTCTGTCGAGGTATGCACAAACATATCCTCTCCAGATCCACCCGATAGGGAATAGAACAGAAAAGAACATCCAAACTAGGTGATAATCCTACACATGTCTATGCGAATTAACCTAACAAGGATTTAAGCATAAGTTCTCAATTAGGTCACACGTGGCACACAGATATATGTCTATTCTACGCACAACATATGCAGTCGAAACTCATAATCACATGCCAATATATTTAGGTGTAAATCTATAATCCTTCTTTCGATATCATATAGATTACCAAAATCATCACTAATGTCTTAGCGAGAATCATTAAGCATAAATATATTAAACCAAACCGTATGGTGCCAACCAAAGACATAAGACAGTCAATTTAACTAACAAAGGGTTCCATTATAATTTTAGAGCCAATACTTAGTTCATAGCTATTGAACAAAATATAAGTAGCAATAAAGACAACATTTAGGGATTACAAAATTAGAGGAAATAAATGGATAAGAATAAACTTTGTCAAGGCTCGTCAGTCTCCAAGCATTCCGCTCCTTTCAAGCTCTCCAATCCGTGTAGCTCACTGCTCTTGTTGCTCCAAAGAAATCCCAGACTTTATCCTAATCTACCTAATCTATATTTACAAACATTACCTAATAACTAGAGAGAGGAAGTACAAAAGAGATCTAATCTATCCTAAGCTAAGCTAATCGATTCTATCCTAGTCTTCTTTCTCTCCTCCCTCTTCTCGCTCTCCTTTTTTCTCTGGCAGAGGATCCCTTGATATATATATATATATATATATATATATATATATATATATATATATATATATCTCTTTTCTTCTTTTGCTAGGTCAAAAGCAAGCCTTTTCTGCCTGGGCACCGGAGGTTGCGCTGCGGCGCGGGCAATAGGTTTATAAGTGGCACTGCGGCGCCACGTTAAAATCAAAAGAGCGGAGGTCGCGCTGCAGCCCGAGTCCATAAAGGAACAGTGGCGATGCAACGCCAGGATGACATCAGCAAGGACCAGGGGCGGCGTCGCGGCGCTAGATTAAGACTAGACATTGGCGCTGCGGCGCCAGTGTATGTAAATTATCGGTTTTGTCCCCTAGAAGCTAGAAAAGTCTTCTAAAACCTGCAAAACATCGGTTAAGCATAATAATACAATAAACATATAAAACTATATAAAAACTACGAAGATCAGGCAACTATTTAAGGCATAAAGTATACGATTTGCGGGTATAAATCCCACTCATCAAATACCCCCAAACTTAAGTCTTTGCTTGTAGTCAAGCAAACTATGTAACATAAACTCACAATAGAAAAACACATGCGAAATAAAAATATCACTGTATACTAGTATCATGGCTTCTAAGCTCGATCATAGCTACTCCCAAAGAACAGGGCAAACACAGATATTAGTAAGAGTTCATTCAGTTTCAAGCATAAGACTGTATTCGATCCATTATATGTGTGTGTGTGGGAACCAACCATCCTAACTAATCATTGCTCAAATAAGTTCGCACAGTCGATTGTTAATACCAATATGCACACTCCGTAACTTAAAAATTCAACAAGCATTAAGAATAAGACGCAAGTGCAGAAAATGATCAAAAAACTTTAGCATGAAGATAGTAAAATCTGACTCGGACAGTCCTTAATTACCTTAGGCTGTTCAGAGCTACCCATTAATGAGCTTTTGATCAGTGACTCCCAAGTCAGATGACTTTAGGGCACTAGGTGTGGAACACCCCTATGAATCTAATAACTTGAGCAGCAAAGGCCACGCAATCAACATAAGCCAAATTAAACTTTACGAAATTCGAGGATTATTTGGCGAGTGTATTTTATGCTCCATCTCAACATCGGTCTTGCGTTTATGGGTGAGTGCGTTTCACGCTCCATCTCGACCCACCGCAAGACTTTCGATATTCAATCATCTTTTCTTTAAATTTTTTTTATTTGTCAACATGCCAGAATCCAAGATCCAAAACTGTATATGCGTCGAAGTCTTTTATTACCTTGTAACAATGAAAGTTTATAAGAGTGAACATACTCCCAAAGCTATAAACAGGCGAACTAAATTCGAAAAATAACTAGTTAACACAGTTGGTCGGTGCTTGCTAAAAAGGACGGATCAATAACAGTCTCAACTTATCGATTGAACAACCCCTGACTCATACATGCTTGACAAGACTCTAAGAACTAGACATAATTACATGGCGCCTGTCATTAGCCACGATAAAAAATAAGTGAAAAATATAACACCCTTGCATAATAACAGCTCCAAATAGGGGGATAAGGCCATTCACATGGCACAAGTATCTAAATCTGTACAAGCCCCAGAAAGATGGCTATAAACCACAAACATGCTAATAATAATCAAAGCGTTAATAAATAACCAAAAACTGTTCATGGCATCCATCATAATACACCCAAAACATAATACCGCAGTTCAAAACGACTGCACTACAATCCTGATAAAAACATAAGCAAAGTACTAAAATAATTACCTATCATGGCAATAGATAGAAATAAAATAGATAATAAACCATAACACCCCCAAACTTAAGGTGAGCAATGCCCTCATTGCTAAACATATATCAATCTAAACAAGAGGGCTTCCCTGAAGTCTGGTCACTCGGCAGCAGCTGCGTCCTCGTCAGCTTCGGCGGGCGGTGATGGTGGAGGGTATGGTGGGAAGACAGGAGGCTCTGGGAACTGGAATGGCGTGAACTCAGAATCCTCGCCACTATACACGGTGTATATGCTCTACATCATGTTGACCAGCTCAGCCTGATACTGCATCTCTATGTCTGGCCTCAAGGCCACCGCTGCTATGTGCCTTTGTTGCCTCAAAGCATTGGCGTCCTGGTTCTGATGTAGTAGGGTGAGGGATGCCATGATTTCTACCAGTAGTCCCTGTGAAGCTGGGCCTGCGTCTGGTGGCTGCGAAGGCTCTGTTGTAAGAGGTGGCTCAGTAGGTGGCCCGAATCCTTCGCCTCTAACATGAGAAACAGCCCCGTCCCACACATCGAAGCATAAGATGGTCTGATGGTCAATGATTGACATGGGCGGCAAAGCTATCTCTTCTGGCCCCCAATGGATACCTGCCCTCTTGCACAGCCGGGTGATCAAGGATGGATGTGGAAGCCCCGCAGAGATGTTACTCTTGATCGCCTTTAAGATGGACTCATGGATGAGAACTCCGATATCCACGTTCAGACCCGTGACAATGGCAAATAATAGGATCTCTCTATCCTTAGTCACGTTGCTCAGGTGACGAGTCGAGATCATGTTGGCACAAATAAAGCTGAACCATGCCTTCCCATAGCGACTGAGTGCAGCATGCGGGAAACTGGTCCTCTCACCCGTGAAGTCATTTGTTTTCCATGTAGTCCCAGGCTTACAGAGCCTCCTAACAATATCCTCGAGGTCATAGCTGCGTAGTCCTGGCTCCATATAGTCCTTGCCCTCAAAACCAGGCGTTGCGAATAATGCATTGATGGCTTGGTTTCCAAACGCCACTGACCGCCCCCTAACTTGAACAAAAGCAGGACCTTCAGGACTGGCATTTGCATAAAACTCTCTGACCACAGAAACAATGACCGATTTGGGTGGTTTTGTGAAGTGCACCCACTGGCGACCCGTAATCATGGCTAACAACTCGCCATCCTTTGTTTTGTCAGTCCTCAAACCCCTTTCGGGAATCAAATTCCGTGCGGCAAAGGAGCTTTTGTAACATTTCCATGCCTCTTCGTTAACAAATTTGGTGTTGTCCCATGCCGTTGGTGCTGCGGACGAGGAACCGCCGACGCTCAGTCGTTGCCTCTTTGATGCCATGTCAAAATTTTCAGTTGGCGTGGACAAAAACAGTACCTAAGTAATGCCACTCTCTGTAGAAGCAACCCTTAAAGAAATAGGCAGCAAATCCCTTATGAAACCCACTAATTTTAAGCCAAAACAGTCAAATTTCTCTCTTAGGTAAATTATCAAATACCTTGTGTGCGTTCTGAAAATCCAAATTGGACAGCCCTTGCTTGACAGTGCTCTGTCCCTATTTCCGTCAGTGGAAATCACCCCAATCAACAGAATAAAACCAACCCAAATATCAAAATCAAACGATAAATGAATGACTGAAATCCCCCAAATACCTTAAGTGGGAAACCCTAGATTGGCTTTGATCTCCTCTTGCTGCGTGCACTGGCTTGGGGTATTGTGGGAAGAATGTATGGATTTCTCTCTTGTGAGTAGAATTGATCAAAGGCTCGAGGTGGAGAAATGAGGCACGTTTTGGTTTTGGGTCAGTTGGGTTCTCTTTGTGCTGCCGAACTGTAGAGAGAAGTGGGAGGTAATGGGCAACTGCTGGCTTCAGTTGTGCTTTTAAAAACCAAAACTTGCTACCGGCGCTGCGGCGTGAGCATTACTTCGTTGATTGGCACCGCGGCGCGACTTGGCAGTAGCTTGGTCTCACCTTGGCGCTGCGGCGCGAGTCCCCCTTTGTTCCTGGGCGCTGCGGCGCGAGGTAGGAAATTTGAATTAATAGCATGGCGCTGCGGCGCGAAGTTCAGTGTATATGATGGCGCTGCGGCGCCAGCCTTGTATCTGAGTTTTTTTCTGCACAAAAACCATGTATTAGCCAACATATATTACACAGATATCATGCTAAGTAAATAACATGCTATATACTAAATTCTAACTAAGATATACACTAGTAACATACTAAATAACATGCTGCCTGCATCCTATAATCACAAAAACATACGCATTGGCAACGATGTTTACATGGTAAAAAGAAAAGACACAATATAAACTAGACATAAGTAAAGAAAAATAGAGAAAATTGATACTGAGATGGGGTTGCCTCCCCACCAAGCGCTTGTTTTAATGTCGTCGGCTTGACTATACCGATTCCGCTTAATCCGGCTCATAAGCAAAAATGACCATTTCATGCCTCCTATTTGTCAATTCCTTTAAATTTGTGGCGGACATGGATGATTGATCATCCTCGTTTTCTTCACCCATCGGCACGAAGAATCTTTCACCACTGGAATTATCCAATAATTTGCCTTTTTCATCAAGTTAAAAGCGTTCTTTGTGCGCTAGTGGGCCCTCCAGGGTTTCCATAATGGTGAGCGTGGTCTCCGGCTGTTGATTAGTCTTGACAATACAACCACTCTTGATCCTCTTTTCTCCAACTTCAGACTCCACCGGTTGGACACTTTGCACCTTGACATCTCCCTCAACAACTTTGTGAGACTCATCGCCTCTCCTTGCGTATCCACCGTGCAATGCTCTACTGCTTCATCATTGAGATCGGTTATGACCGGTAGATTTCCCTGCTGTAGATTTATGATGGCATTGACGAGTTATCCCAATTGATTTTTGAGGCTTTGCAATGCAGCGTCTTGGCTTGCCATTCGAACCTCATTTCTTTCTATAAAGTTGGTGAGGAGCTCTTCAAGCCTTTTCTCTTCTTCTGTTAAGTCTGCCGAAAAGCTCTCATTGGGTTGGAATGTCACCTTATACTGCGGAGGAGATGGACATTCAAATTGATTCGGATAGGAGTAATTCGGATCATAATATTGCTCTTAACTGTAGTCCCAAGAGTTTGGATAACCCTGACAATTTGGATGATAGTAAATCGGTTCGATGCCAGCTCGTTCCTGACAGTAGGCAGTCTGAGTGAATTGACACTCAAGATTATCAGAAAACCTCAAGACATTTGCAATTTGAACTCGCAATTGCTCGAGTCCTTTTTCCGAGCTTGGTTGTGTCATCCTCTCATAAGGCCATTGATAACATTGTTCGTCCATAACCTGTAAACTTAAAAATAAAAAGGAAGATCAAACAAATAAAAGAAATATATACACGTTCAAATTAAGACTAAATTGATTTAAATCAATATTGGACAATATTAGAATAATGGTTCCCCGGCAACGGCGCTAAAAACTTGTTGGTCGGAAAACCGATCACTAAACACGCGCAAGTATACGCGGTCTAACAAGTAATACAGTGATAAGGAAAGTGTCGTACCCACGAGGAACTATCACTAATATTTACCAAATACCAACTTTGTATCGCTTAAGTCTTATTCGAATAGTAAACTAATAGGAGTGTGGTTAAACTAGTTATAACTAATTATTAAAGCAAGTAAACGGATAATGAATGGTAATCGAAGGAATTACAAGCTAAGGTTACAACTTCACCCCACACAGGCATTCCGTCGAACACCTGGCGTGCTATGCTTCATCAAACTTCCTACCCTTCTCTCTTTGGTCTTAATGGTCACGACAGTTTGTCGATCGAGAACATACATGTGCTCATACACCTCTGTCGAGGTATGCACAAACATATCCTCTCCAGATCCACCCGATAGGGAATAGAACAGAAAAGAACGTCGAAAATAGGTGATAATCCTACACATGTCTATGCGAATTAACCTAACAAGGATTTAAGCATAAGTTCTCAATTAGGTCACACGTGGCACACAGATATATGTCTATTCTACGCACAACATATGCAGTCGAAACTCATAATCACATGCCAATATATTTAGGTGTAAATCTATAATCCTTCTTTCGATATCATATAGATTACCAAAATCATCACTAATGTCTTAGCGAGAATCATTAAGCATAAATATATTAAACCAAACCGTATGGTGCCAACCAAAGACATAAGACAGTCAATTTAACTAACAAAGGGTTCCATTATAACCTTAGAGCCAATACTCAGTTCATAGCTATTGAACAAAATATAAGTAGCAATAAAGATAACATTTAGGGATTACAAAATTAGAGGAAATAAATGGATAAGAATAAACTCTGTCAAGGCTCGCCAGTCTCCAAGCATTCCGCTCCTTTCAAGCTCTCCAATCCGTGTAGCTCACTGCTCTTGTTGCTCCAAGGAAATCCCAGACTTTATCCTAATCTACCTAATCTATATTTACAAACATTACCTAATAACTAGAGAGAGGAAGTACAAAAGAGATCTAATCTATCCCTCGCTCTCCTTTTTTCTCTGGCAGAGGCTCCCTTGATATATATATCTCTTTTCTTCTTTTGCTAGGTCAAAAGCAAGCCTTTTCTTCCTGGGCACCAGAGGTTGCGCTGCGGTGCGGGCAATAGGTTTATAAGTGGCGCTGCGACGCCACGTTAAAATCAAAAGACCGGAGGTCGCGCTGCAGCGCGAGTCCATAAAGGAACTGTGGCGCTGCAGCGCCATGATGACATCAGCAAGGACCAGGGGCGGCGCCGCGACGCGAGATTAAGACTAGACATTGGCGCTGCGGCGTCAGTGTATGTAAATTGTCCGTTTTATCCCCTAAAAGCTAGAAAAGTCCTGTTAAGCCTGCAAAACATTGGTTAAGCATAATAATACAATAAACATATAAAACTATATAAAAACTACGAAGATCAGGCAACTATTTAAGCCATAAAGTATCCGATTTGAGGGTATAAATCCCACTCATCAAGACCCGTAACGAAATCCATCGTAATGTGTTCCCACTTCCATTTCAAAATCTCCAATGGTTGCAATGGACCCTTTGGCACTTGATGCTCAGCCTTTACACGTTGACAAGTTAAACATCTCGAAATAAACTCAGCGATCTCTCTTTTCATATTACTCCACCAAAATGTATGTCGAAGATCACGATACATTTTGGTACTCCCAGGATGGATTGCAAACGGTGTGTTGTGTGCCTCCATCATGATTCTATGCTTCAAGTTAGAATCATTAGGAACACAAAGTCTGGAGTTGACTCGAAGTATTCCTTCTTCATCGATTCTTGCTTCTAGAATGGCGCCTTCTTGCACCTTCTTCTTCATCTTCATCAGCTCCGGATCAGTAGCTTAAGCAGCTTTAACTTTATCAATCAAAGCTGGTTCTACGCGTATACTTGACATCATCGCATGGGTCCCCGGAGTCTTAAACTCTATCTCCATCCTTTGTAAATCACACAAAATAGGCCTTGATAGCATCGCATTTGTTCCCGCGTATGATCTTCTACTCACCGCATCAGCTACCACGTTCGCTTTTCCAGGATGGTATTGGATGGTATGATCATAATCTTTCAACAACTCAAGCTAACGTCGTTGCCGCATGTTGAGTTCCTTTTAAGTGAAGAAATATTTAAGGCTCTTATGATCCGTATAAATCTCCACTTTCTCCCCGTACAGGTAATGTCTCCAGATCTTCAACCCGAAAATGACAGCTGCCAACTCTAGATCATGAGTAGGATAATTCCTCTCATATTTTTTGAGTTGTCGCGAGGCATATGCTATGACTTTCCCATGTTGCATGAGAACACATCCTAACCCTTTGCCCGAAGCATCGCTGTAGATAACAAATCCATCCGAACCAGATGGTATTGTCAGAATAGGTGCTGAGGTAAGTCTTCTCTTGAGCTCTTGGAAGCTCCTCTCGCATTTCTTGTTCCATACGAATTTTGTATCTTTTCGAGTCAACTGAGTTAATGGAGTAGCGATTCGAGAAAATCCCTCTACGAACCTCTGATAATAACAAGCTAAGCCCAGAAAGCTTCGTACTTCTGTCACCGACTTAGGTTGCTCCCAACTTTGTATTGCTTCAATCTTCGCTGGGTCAACAGATACTCCACGTTTTGATACCACGTGCCCAAGGAATGCTACTTCCTCAAGCCAGAACTCGCATTTTTTTAGCTTGACATATAGCTTGTTCTCACGAAGCTTTTGAAGTACCAGCTTCAAGTGGTGCTCATGATCTTCACGGCTTTTAGAATAGATGAGGATGTCATCAATAAAGACAACAACGAACTGATTCAAATATTCCTTAAATACACGGTTCATCATATCCATGAAAGCAGCAGGAGCATTAGTCAATCCAAAAGACATGACTAAGAACTCATAATGCCCGTACCGAGTTCTGAAGGAAGTCTTTGGAATATCCTCAGTTTTAATCTTCAGCTGATGATATCCAAAACGAAGATCGATCTTTGAAAAGAATTGTGCTCCTTGCAACTGGTCGAACAGGTCATCAATACGAGGTAGCGGATACCTATTCTTGATGGTGACATGGTTCAACTCCCGATAGTCAATACAAGGTCGCATACTCCCATCTTTCTTCTTTACGAATGAAATAGGAGCATCCCAAGGAGACGTACTAGGACAAATAAAACCGATATCTAACAATTCCTATAATTGGACCTTTAACTACTGAAGTTCAAATAGGAGCCATTCGATATGGGGTTTTAGAAATGGGTTTTGTACCGGGTTTAAGGTCAATAAAGAATTCAACTTCATGTTCTGGGGGAAGACCAGAAAGTTCTTCGGGAAATACATCAGGAAACTCATTAACAACGGAAATATCATTCAAACCTAACGTATTATGGTTTAGATCAGTGACATGAGCTAAGAAAGCTTGACATCCATTTTTCAAGAAACGAATAGCTTTGTGACTTGAAATGATATTGACTGATTTTACTGGTTTGGATTCGCACAACAGGTTGATTAGGAATATGAAAACTAACAACATTACGAAAATAATCAATTTTGGCATGGTAAGTGGTTAACCAGTCAATTCCTAAAATCACGTCAAATACAAGTATTTTCAAAGATATAAGATCAACAGGTAAGGTAAGGGTACCAATCTGAATCAAGTAAGATTTGTAAACTGTGGATGTAACAAAGGTTTCTCCCAACAGAGTTTCAATAAATAAGTCAAAGTCTAATTTATCAGAAGTCAAGTTCAAACGTTGAGCACAAGCAGGTGAAATAAAAGAATGGGTAGCACCGGTATTTAACAAGGTGTAAACTTCGCAAGAGTTTATGATTAGCTTACCCGTAATCACCTCATGTGGATTCATCGCGTTTTGGGCTATCACGACAAACGCTCTTCTAGGAATTACCGACTTTGACTTGTCTGAAATCGCCTTTGGAATCACCACCCCCGCTGGACTTGGTTTCGCAACAGGACAATCTTGAGCTATATGCCCTTCTTTTCCAAAGTTATAACATGCTTTGAATTGTTGTGGGCAATTTGGGCTGATGTGTCCCTCTTTCCCGCATTTATAACATACGATCGGTGGTCGTTCTCCTCCCCTAGAAACAGTTGATGCTGGTGCTGATGTTGACGTCTTCACATTCTCATTGTTATACCTTCTCTTCTTGAAATCTCCCCCTGATTCACTTTTTCTACTATCATGGCCACGATTACCACCGGAGTGGTTACCGCTTCTGTCATACTTTCCTCCCCACTGGTTGTCATTTCTCCGATGACTGCTGCCACCAGTATGACCTTAGTTGTTGTCCCTTGGTTGAATATAATCACTATCTCGTTCTAACAACTGGGCCCTGTTCACTACATCCGAATATAGAGAAAATTTGTGAGAAATGAGGTATTGACGTATTTCGGGTTTCAAACCTCTCAGAAACATCCGCGTCATACGTTCCTCATTCTCCACCAAATGAGGTGCAAACCTGGATAACTCCGCGAACTTAGCCTCGTACTGGGACATCGTCATGTTGTTTTGTTCTAGTCTGATAAACTCTACCTCCTTCATATGACGAATACTTTCAGGAAAGTACTTGTCATTGAACAGTTTCTGGAACGCTTCCCAAGACATCTTGAGTGCGGCAGGCTGGGTACGCTTCACAGATTTCCACCAGTAATCTGCCTCTCCACGGAACATAAAGGTGGCAAATGGAACCTTCTGTTCCTCCGTGCATCCCAAGACATCAAATATCTTGGTAATTTGCTTAACCCACGTCTCCGCCTTGATCGGATCCGGCTTTCCCAAAAACTCTGGTGGTCCCAATTCTTTGAACTGCTTGGCAATGACAATTCGCGAGTTGTTATTATCTCCACCTGTATTTTGCACACGAGTTTCCCTCGTCTGGTTTTGTATGAACTGCAAAAAACTTCTAAACATCTCATCTTTTATCGTCAGATCAGCGTTGTTTTCAGGATGAACATTGCCTTCCTGTTGCACGTTCTCCTGGTTGGTGATTAAAGTTGTCTCCACGGTCTCATTCACTTCATTGTTAACATTCTCAGCTGCCATTCTTAAATACTGCCATAAAACAAGGGTTAATTAAACAAATTAACATATCACATATTAACCCTATGCTCCGACTGACCAATTAAATACCACATAAGCTTAGGTAGGACACACTAGCGAAGAATTTACTCGTCTCTCCCCTCCTAGTTCTACTTCCAGATCTCCGCCAGAGATCATATCCCTAAGCTCTGATACCAACTGTGACGCCCCCAGAATAGGTCCAGTCAACCCAACCCATTCTGAGTCGCCAAATACATGGTACAGAATTCAAATACAATCTTTTATATCACACGGTCGTGCAAAATACGACCACACAACTGTGAGTGCCAATACAAATATGTAGAAAATATTAACATTCAAACTAAGCCCTCATTATAATTATTTTCACACTATTTATTAGAAATAATGAGGAATACTACTGCTCTAACTCGGACCATCACTTTGTTCCCCGACTAGTTCCTGCGACATTCTCATTTCCTGAAGAGGACAATAGATGAAAAGGGTGAGCTCAACTAGCCCAGTAAAGAATATTATGACTATGATAATAGAAAATAAATTATCGTCAGTCTTCAACAATTCAGATAAAATATTACTGACAACAAGTTTTAGATCAATATTCGCAGCGAAAATAACCATTCATTAGAAGAGTTAAGTAGAGAATGAAGCTACTATCTTCTATGATTTAAAAGTCCATCATCAATATTTTATCCCTGTAACATCAATCAATATACATCTCAAATCAAATATTCATCTTTGCACTACGGGCCAAAGATATTCATTTGTATCACCAGTGGTCAAGTTCATTTCAACACCTGTCCATCTTTGCACTACGGCCAATGATATTATTAGGTAATCATTCATCTTTGCTCTACAGGCCAAAGATATTCAGTTATATCACCTTTTAAGACTGAGGGTGATGAAAAATATTTTAAAGAACGAATCCAGTGAGATAAAGGACAAAGATTAAGGATTCGTATTTTAGTTTATCCAATTCAAAAATACTTCGTAATAATCAATTGTGGAGCAAAATTCAAGAATAAAGCTCAAAACTTAGATCCAATCAAATATAGGAACCTTAACAAGCAACTTGGACAAATAGAAGAAAATTTAATTTTTTCGTGAATAGTGCCGTATACGTGAATAGTAACCCCGACGAAAAAAGTAAGAATTTCATAATACAATCCATGCCAATATTTTGGTATAATGATACTGAAAAGAATAACATCATTTACGAAAGAAAATAACATCCTTTCCCTCAAAAGAATAGTACTTTTGACTGGAATATCGGATATAAGGCTGAAGAAAACTTGCACTGAACAGCAACACTCAAAGTATCTAAATACTCACAAAAATACGCTCGATATTATAGAGAGAGAAAACTTCTGATTCTAGTGTAATTTTCAATTCAAACCTAAGCACCCTATTTATAGGAAAAGCTTAGGATGCCAAACTAGACTTTTGCGCCAACGGCTTCTCCCAGCACACCTCGTGAGAAAAAAAATTCAACATTCAACAAGCAATGACAAAAGAGAGGCCCACCATTTTATTTTAAAAAAACATTTATTTACCGAAACTTCAATAATTCTTAATAAATAGCCCTTTTGTCAGAAAATACAAATTCTATGTCCTTTCCATGGGATATTTAATTCTTTACAACTTTGTAGAAGGAAGTTTTTCCAAAATCCCAACCAAAAATAGCTGAAATCCACAAACAAATGATTTTCCACACCAAAATACTGACAAAAACACCTGAACGCTAATTCCTTCTTTTATATCCACAAAATAAATATTTTCTTATCATATAAATCAATAATTAATTATTTACAAATAATATTACAGAACTACAATATTGGCAACCGGTCGTTCCTAGGAAAGAGTGGGCCTTCCGATAAGGATTTCTCCTTACTGGCGGGCAATTAAATAACCCCTCCTAGACAGAACTTCCTTAGACATTGTCAATAATGCTATCTAATAATATTATTCAAATAATATGAATTATTGAGTTGATAATGTAAAATACTATGCAGTGACAATTATTAAATCAATAATACAAAATATCAACGTAGCAATTATTGAATCAATCATATAAAATAGCAACGTAGCAATTATTGATATAAAATATCAACGTAGCAATAAAATATCATGCAATTATTGAATCAATAATATAAAATATTGAACAGTAATTACTGTAACAATTATTGAGTAAGTGACTTCTTACGTAAGAACCAATAATTCGAAATACTGTGCAATACCGTGTGCTACTGTGCACAACGCGTATTACTGTATTTTTATCACCGGGTATTTCAACAGTTTAACCGTAATAGTTTTACCGTTATTTATTAAAAGGTTATTTCTGTCGCTTTTTATATCCGACAGTTATTCCGTTGTGGGGCCCACAAATAGCTGCGCCGTCGTACGAATATTCCCAACAATAAGAATATTTCACGACCAAACGAATATTCCCCAACAACAATGAATATTTTATAACCACTTGCTCATTTTGAAATATTTGCATATTTCACCCATAACTTTTCACATTTATCAAATCAACACCTTACTATTTCGAAATAATATATAAAAAAAATTAAATCTTTATTCATAATAGTTGGGGTCTTACATAAATTCTTAAAAATACTTTGAATTTTCATAAACATTTGTCTAGCTGAATCAAATAGTTTAGATATATACCAATAATTCGTATATTAATCACAACATGTGTTTGTTCAAATTCAGTTTGCAATAATTTACCTTTAAAATTCTGAAAATTATTTTATGACGTCATGATACCGCACTGTATTTACAGTCCGTTTGAGGATTCCGTCATTGTGTGACTTTGTCATACTACATCATTCCATAGTGGGCTAACGATCTTTAGATCGCATCCAACTAAGTAATTTTGCATTGATAACTCCATCATTTTATCATCTCTGCACCAGGTTCAATGATGCATTAATGATATATAAAATACATTTTGATAAATTTTAAATCATTTTAGTCTAGCCGAAACAATTAGCGTAGACTCTTCTTTAAACCGTTCAAAACTATTGAAAATTATTTTTGAAATTATCATGTCGCAACAGGTAACGATGTGATAATGGCTCGAAGTCCATCTCCACACCCTTGTCACCATGTTTTGAAGATAACCAAAAATTCATTTCATTTTGTAAAAGGCACATCAGTAATTTAGCTTGATACCAAAAATTTCGAAGTCTAGCACAGCTAGAAGATTGGGAATACCTATGCTTCCATCATCAACATTAATTTTTTTTTCTAATGATCAATTGCTTAATAATTCTATCTATTTCTATTATCCTCAATCCTTTATTTCACACATAGCTATACCCAGTTCGTCAAACTTACGACACGTATGTGGTCAGGAACTTTCCACAATCATATGAGTTTAAGAACTTGTCCTAGACAGACCATTGGCGTCCATTCGCTGAGGGGTTCAAAAACATTTCATATAATTATGAGTCACGAACTTAACATAAGTATGAGTTTTAAGAACTCGCAACTTAATCTTATATTCTCTACCTATTCTCTACCTATCTGGTATACTCATGAGAAAAGAATCACCTTCTCAACATGTATATAGCAAATAGCGTGACACAAACATTTCAATGACTATCAATACCAGAAGCTAAGTAGTTGTCAAACTAACTCGGCCACTAATCAATATAGGAAGCTAAGTCAAGGATAATTCCCCGCCCATACAAAGAATTATTCAACTTAACCACTATATCAACTAGGAAGCTAAGTGATTCTAAAACCAAGTACAAATTCCCCCCCCCCCCCCATACAAAGAATCATACAACTCAGCTGCTGACATGAGTCCTCAATTAAAATCCCACATATTCCTAGTTCTCTCAATACTCGATATGAATTTTATTTAATCTGTATCTACAATTCATAACTCTTTCCTGAGTTTTAATAGTACAATTTCATAGTACCCTATTCATATAGCAATTCTACTATAACGTTTTCAATCATTTGATTGATCATCTGTCCTTTTATGACCTCATCAGATCACGTTGTGATCTCATATTATAATCGTATTATATTACGATTCTTTTCTATGTCCCGATCGTTTTGGTTTACGATCTTCTTTCCTCGTACTTTTAGTCTTTTAGACTTTATATATTCATTACTACTGCTCATCTTTATTATCAGAGTTAGGGAACTCCGTATCTTTATAACTCGCCGAAATTCTTCTTTGACTCTTACCGACACACTAACTCTATTTGAGTTAGTCCTTATCCTTATCACTGCGGTTATAGCCTAAAATAACCCTACCTGAGGTTTATAACCTACAGCTCTGATACCAACTGTAGAGCCCCCAAATCCGGGTCCCCAGAACCTCGGACCTAGTACGTTATGATACAACATTTCTATAACTACTGCGAAAGATATAAACATAAATTGTTTATACAATAAACTTTTACACATAATTCCCAAGGTCTGAAACCTTAACTTACTACACATATTCATATTCTACACGACATACAATGCCATATTGCTCTAATACAAATACCATTTAGCCGTACAATAATTCAATCCTGGAACTTGTCTTTGCCTTTGACTGTGTCCGAAGTTTTGTCTTTAATCTGAAAGGTTTATCATGATATAGCAAGGGTGAGCAACAAGTTTGCCCAGCAAGTTTAATTACAACAAGGATATATCATGATTGAGAAGAATAATAAGCTTACAAACTTTCAACAATATAATAATTGTGAAAGAGCATGACTCAAAATGTAAATAATTGAATGACTGAATCAATAATGTTTAATGTCACAAGGACCATGAACAACTTTAACTGAACCTTAGGGTAATGAAGGTGATCAGCCTTTCATACCTGATAAACATATGCAACATGCACTAAGTGCGAATCAATAATCAGTATGGACGTGAATAATCATTAATAATCATTCACTAACATGCTTTGAAATATAACTCGAGTTTGAGTTAAGGAAACTTGCCTTCTTCGTTGATTACTGCTACGCAATTTAAGTTAAACTTCTTTTGTAAGACCTATCATTAATAAGATCGATCTCTTAGTTAGCATCACATATCATACTCATTGCAATTTATCTAATATGTAATCACGTAATCAATCATTAAGGAGTACAACTATACTACCTTAACACTTATTCATTCATTTATAAGTTCTTAATATAACTTGATAAACTATTTATGACTTTAGAAGACTTAATAGATCATCTCAGTTTCTATTTCAGCAAGCTAAAACAAAACTGACTTTTTTTCCTGACATTTCAGTTTCTCATTTCAGTAACCTGAAATGTTCATTTCAGGAAGCTGAAATACACTATTCACGAAAAATACAAAATCAGCCTATTATTTTTCAATCATTTGGCCAATCATATATACATATATTCCATACACAAAAAGTATTTTTCTGGAATTTTTCAACTTACTTAAGTATTTTCCAAAAATCCATTTTTAGTTAATTCCTTAAGAAAATAACTGCCTCACGCTTAACTCCAGAAATTCCCAACACTTGGCAGGATGTTATACACGTTAACGTGAGTCTCCAATTTAAATTTCAAGGCCATCGGAGTTATAGAACTCCGGTTATAGCGATTTCCGTCGGGAAATCTCAAAAATTGAAATAGTCATAACTTGCTCATTTTAATTCGGAATGAGCTCATTTTTGGAACAAGCTACTTCATTCCATATATTTTCATGTCCCAAAAGGTCGGAATTTATTTTAATATTAAAGTTGTCGAAAATTCCCTTATAATTTTCGGACAGCCTACTTTTAGGCGTTTTTAGATTTTGCTTCCTTTACTTAATCCAGTCCATACAAAAATCTATAATTCCTTTTTCAGTGATTCCACTTGAAAAAGTTAGAAGACTTGTATATCTAACTCCAGAAATTGACCACACTCAAAAATTCAAAGTAGAACGAGAGATATGGTTGTTTCCATTTTATACTTTGTTTTCTCAAAAATATATTTTTCAACCTTTGGTAATTTTGAAGAAAATTTTCATATTTTTACATAAGATCAACATAGCTCATCCTAATACTTACTTGAACCTCATATACTCATGGATCTAACATGATACATGATCTAATTCACCAAATAAACAACAAACACAAGATCAAACACACCCAATACTAAGAAAAATTTGATTTTCTATCTTTTGAAAAACATAACTCATATTTCACACTTTAAATCTAACTTTTGATCCACAAAAGGGTTCAATCTATATATGAAACACTTTTATACATATAGATCTAAGGTTTTAAACCTTAAGATCATAATTTTATAAAAATCAAAACTTAAATCAATCAAAGAAGAAGATAGATTATAGAAATCTTGTTATACCTTCTCTTGATTTCCTTCATCTCCTTCTCCCTAATTTTGTTAAGGGACTAAGAAAATATCAAGAACTCTCTCTTCCTTTTTCCCTCTCCATGGCCGAACTCTCTCTATAATCTCTCTCTCTCTCTCTCTCTCTTAGTTGCTAGCTAGATAGAAATGAGATGAAAGAGAAACAAAATAAAATATGAGATAGACTTTTGTTCTTCCTTTTCTTTCCTTCTACAAACCGGCCAAGTGGCCTTTTCTTTTTCCACAATATCTATATCATATCTTTATACAATCTAGCAAATCCTTCCTATATCTTCCTTTTCTCTCTCACATTCTTAGCAAATTTAATCTTATATCTTACCAAATCTATCATATCTTTCCATATCCTATCCATATCTTCTCAAATCTTGCAATCTCTTTCCATATCTCCCAAATATCTTTCTAATATCTTTACAAATCTATCCATATCTTTAGCAAATCTTCCTATATCTTATCTTCTCTCTCTTTCATATCTTATCAAATCTTGGAATATTTCTCCAAATCTTTACAAAATCTATCCACTAGATTTATATTACATGCTCCATTCCCCTTTCTCTTCCTCTAAAAATTCGGCCAAGCTTAGGCTTTTTTAATTAATTCCTTTGGGCTTGCTTCTTCTTCTTTTTTTTTTATTTTGTTTACTAACACAATTGGGCTTGGGCTTCCATCCATAAATAAATTGGGTCATTATAATATATGTCTCATTCATAATATATTAGGCTTGCTTAATAACTTATTTACTATTAAATCAATTAGCTCTAAGTTCAATACTTAAATAAACAATTGGGCCACCAATTGGGCTACTTAAATAATTCATTGGCCATAAAATCAACTTAGTTCATTAAATCTATTATTACTAGAATTAATGCTCAACATCTTTGATATTTATATACAAAATAAATGTACATACATTATATAATGTATATTTAGTTAATTGCACACACAATTCACATAAGTCCTCACACAATCTATTAGTTTATTAACTAAATTGCCATAATTGGCTTAATGAGTTATAAACACTCACACTCACATAATCATACACATAATTCACATACCTAATTTATATATTAGGTCACCGAACTTTATAGGTATCGTAGTACCTTATTCTTAATATTTCATCAAACACATATATATTCATCTCTAGGGTTTAGAAATTTGTAACCCATAATTCCTCTATTCTCAATCAAATAATAAACCATTTAGGTTTTTCACAAAATTTTTAAATCCACCAAAATCCTTCACAAAAATGTCAAATCCATACACTTATTTTCTGTCTAGGTCTATTATTGAACCTTAATTTAATCATTTAAGATTTTATAAATTCTCGAGTTGTCACACACATATTACCATGCTAAGTAATATATATAAATGCACTAACTATAATCACATACTCCACACATGTATTAACTCACTATTTACTTAAGTGATCCTAAACCCTTTACTATATCACCATAGTTAATTAAGGCTTTAATATTCAAATTATATTATTCCATAATATAACTTTCAATTTAAATTAACCAACATTTATACTTATTAGCTAATTCCCTTAACTAATTCATGCTTTGCTATCTCAATCCATCCATGGATAGCTTAAGCACTAATAATAACCTGTATTTCAATCATCCTATTCACTAGTATATATATACTCAAGAAGATGGTGATTATACATTAAAGATATTTAATGTCACCAACTTACTATGATAAAATAATTCTATACATTATTTAGTATCGATAGATAAGTCCTACCCATCTCTTTTTCTCCAAATAAATCTCCTCCTCAATAAATAACAAATATATAATAATAATATACTTATTAAACACAAAATCAAATATTGCATAGTTCATATTACCCTATGCAACACAATACCACATACTCATAATGCATTTATATATTCTTATTTGAACCCATATCATGCCTTAAGAATTTTATTTACTAAATTCTTATTTTATGATTTCTAAAAATTCAAGTTCTTACAGGTGGTGTCAGAACGAAACAGACACTGGTGGTGTCTTAATAAAATAAACACATGTGGTGTCAAAGAAAGAATAAACGCAGATGGTGTTAAACCAGACACTGGTGATGGCATAATAAGAATAGACACTGATTGTGTCATAATGAAAATAGGCAATGGTGGTGTCAAATCAAGAATAAACACAGGTTGTGTTAAACCAGATTTTGGTGGTGTCATAATATAAGAATAAACACTGGTGGTGTTACTATAAGAAAAATACACAGGTGATGTCATAACGGAAAGAGACATAGGTTATGTCAAGGAAGAATAGACACATATAGTGTTAGAGTATAGAAGACCCGAGAGAAATAGGTCAAAAGGTTAAGAACGAAAGATTAAATACGAGATTTATAGGACATTTTGAAGTAATAAAGGATTACGTAAATATAGCAGGAAGCTGTAGATTGAATAATATGTTATACTATGTAAAACATATTAATATAAATATGTATATTAATATGTGTTATGTGATATGTAAATTTCAAATAATTATTTAAAATGAAAGATGATAAAAATAACATATGTTATTATACAGAACAATGCCGCCAAGAAGAGATCAAAGTGATCAAGAAGGGGCAGAGAACGAGAATAGAGATCAAGCAAATGATATGAAGAAGTTTATGGATCTTTTAATAGGGGCTATGAATAGAAACCCCGCTGGAGTAAGTAATCCTCAAGATGTGCCGACAAGTTTTAAGGATTTCAAGAGTGTGGGACCTCCTAAGTTTAAGGAGACCACTGAGCCTATAAAGGCTCAATCATAGATTAAGGAAATTGAGAAGGCATTTATTATTGCTAAAGTAGAAGAGGAGCAAAAGATAATTTTTGCTACCTATATGTTAAAAGGTGAAGCTAACTTCTGGTGAGAGGCCAACCATAACAGGACTGGAGAGAATTTAGTAGCATGAGAACTGGTTAAGGAGTTGTTTTTTGAGAACTATTTCCCTAAAGGTATGAAGAGTATGATGGAAATAAAATTCCTAGAGTTGAAGCAAGGGGACATGTCAGTACCCCAGTATACAGCCAAGTTCAATGAACTGGCAAAATTTTCTTTACATCAAGTGGACACTGAGGATAGAAAGACTCGTAGGTTTGAACAAGGTTTAAAGCCTTCGCTTTATGAGAAGATATATGTGTTTCAAATAAATTCATTTGGAGCAATTTTAAAGAAGGCTATAATAGCCTATTGAGGAATTAAGCCATTAAGTCAAGAGGGACAGATTAAGAAAGAGAAAGAAGGAGATAAAGTTGAGGGAAGCTATAAAAGAAAGAGGAATAATGGTTTTGAAGTTAACCAAGGAGATCCGAAAGAAAAGGGTCGAAGGATGTGAAAATTGTGAGAAGAATCATACGGGAGTATGTAGGAAGGCTAATAAGGTATGTTATAATTGTGGCCAAGAGGGACATATATCTCCTGATTGCTCCAATCCAAAGAAGGGTGTATGTTTTAATTGTGGATCAATGGATCACCAATCTAAAAATTGTCCAAAGAAAGGGACAAGTGCAAAAAGCAGTGGAAAATCAACACTAGTTAAGTTTATGAAAATGTAGAAGTAAGATTATACCATTGATAAAGGTTGTAAGAAGAAGTTATCTATGTTTTGATGTAATTTTGTAATAGTGATTCTGGGGACAGAATCCTTACAAGGGGAAAAATCTAACTCGTTTTAAAAGACAGTATAGATGAGACGGGAAACTAATTCGTTAGTTTTTGGTGGGGAGCCACCATGCTTACTATATTGAATACTGTTGGAAACTCGATGCGTTCTGTGTATTAAGTTGTGTGAAAATAACTTAAAGTAAACACAAGAGGCACCAAACCTGGACCAAGACCTCTCAACGTGTGTATATGTTATGTGTTATTACCCATGCATGCTAGAAAACCAAAATAGAACCAGAAATCAAAAGGCAACTTTGGACTGGCCAGGAAAGGGCGCAGCTACGCCCATCCCAATGCAAACTACAGCGTAGCTACGCCACAAGGCAATTTTACCTGACTATTTTAACTGTGATCTAAACCTTAAAGCATGTGTGTATGAATGTCTTAAGCTATAATGCTGGACTTAAGTAATATTTTAAGTATACAAACATGTAATGGTTATATAAAACCCATATTTGACAAATTTTGTTAAGGTTTACAAAACGCAAGTACAATGGAAATTATGCATCTACGAGTTTTAAATGTGTATTAAACACATAGCCAGACAAGTGTGAATTAAAAATATATGAATGTTGATGTCAAGTATGTAGCGCCCCCAAATTCGGGTCCCCAGAACCTCGGACATGGTGCGTCACGATACATCATCTTCATAGAAATTCTATCATCTAATGCGGAATATATAAATATATATTATTTATTTCACATGATTCTATAATATTTCTCAAGGTCTGTTAACCTTAACTGAATACACAACTTAAGTAATTAAAAAGGTTTACAACATTACTTGCATATGATAACTAAATAGTTATGAATGCATAATAATCTATTCTTTGGAATTTGCCTTTGTCGCTGTCTTTCTTCGAGCCTTTGTGTTAATCTAAAATTTGTTATCATGATATAGCAAGGGTGAGCAATGACTTTGCTCAGCAAGTTTAAATATAACAAGGATATATCATGATTGAAAAAAAGAATAAGCTTTCAAATTTTCAACAATATAATAATTATGAAAGAGCATAAAGCAGAGTTTTAATAAATGAATGACTGAACCAATAATGTTTAATGTCAATAAAGACAATGAACAACTTTAACTGAACCTTAGGGTAATGAAGGTGATCAGCCTTTCATACCTGATGAACATATGCAACATGCACTAAGTGCGAATTAATAATCAGTATAGATGTGAATAATCAACAATAATTATTCACTACCATGCTTTGAAAATATAACTCAAGTTTGAGTTAGAGAAACTTGCATGTATCGTCGATTACTGCTACGCAATCTAATTTAATCGCTTTTTTGAAAAGACCTATCATTTATAAGATTGATCTTTTTTAGTATAACATACCTTATTCAATAATACTATTACTTTAAAAGTAAACTATCTAACATTTAAACACATAGTCAAATATTAGATAATACCTTAACATTATACGAATTCACAAGTCTAAACCTAACACACATCGATTTTTTAATAGTATTCAATATAGTATACTGAGTGGTTTTCCACAAACAACCAACAAATTAGTTTTCGTTTCGCCTACACTGTTTTCACAGTGAGTTAGATCGGTTATTAATTCGTATATACCTTCCCTATATGAAGGAATCGTTTAGCCCAGCTACTATACATCAACCATTAAAAGGTACGATTGCACTACCTTAGATTTAACACTTACTCATTTATTTATAAGTTCTTATTATAACTCGGTAAACTATTTATGAATTCAGAAGACTTAATATATCATTTCAGCAAACTGAAACAAAACTGTCTTCCCCTTCTACCCTTATCAGTTTTCCTTTCAGCAAGCTGAAACAAAATTGACCTCTCTTCTTGACATTTCAGTTTCCATTTCAGCACCCTGAATTGTTCATTTCAGAAAGCTAAAATACCCTATTCACGAAAATATCAAATCAGTTTATTATTTTTCTATCCTTTGTCCAAACATATATACATATAATCCATACACAAAAATAATTTTTCTGGAATTTTTCAACTCCATTAAGTATTTTTCAAAAATCAATTTCTAGTTAATTACTTAAGAAATTAGCTACCTCACGCTTAACTTTAGAAATTCCCAACTCTTGGCGATATCTTACAAATTGTTAACATGGACATCAAGTTTAAATTTTTGGCCATCGGAGTTATACGACTCCGGTTATAGCGATTTTCGTCGAAAAAACGCAAATATTGAAATGGTCATAACTTGGTCAATTTAAGTCGGAATGAGCTCATTTTTGGACACAAGATACTTTAACTCATATATTTTCAAGTCCCAAAATATTGGAATTTATTTCATAAATTAAGTGGACAAAACTACCCCTAGAAAAAACATGCAACAACTTTTTGGCCATTTTTAGATTTGGCGTCCTTTGCTACAATCTGTCCACACGAAAATTTATAACTCATTTTTCAGTGATTCCACTTGAAAAAGTTAGAAGACTTGTATATCTAACTCCAGAAATTGACCACACTCAAAAATTCAAAATAGAATGAGAGATATGGTTGTTTTTATTTCGTACTTTGTTTTTATAATAATCTGATTTTCAATACTTAGTGATTTCTAAGAAAACTTTCATATCCTCACATAATACCAACATAGCTCATCATAATACCTACTAATACCTCATATACTCATGGATCTATCATGATCCTTGATCTATTTCATTAAATAATCACCAAATACAAGATAAACACAATCAAGGCTAAGAAAAGTTAGGTTTTCTCACTTTTGAAAAACTTATTTCCTATTTCATACTTTAGATCTAACTTTTGATCATAAAAAGGTTTATATTTAAACATGAAATACTATTAAACACATAGATCTAAGGTTGTAACCTTAAGATCATAACTTTACCAAAAATTAAAACTTAAATCAAACAAAGAGAAATTAGACTACATAAGTAGAATCCTTTATACCTTGGCTTGGGTTCTTCTCTCTTCTTCTACCTAAGATTGCTTAGGAAACTATGAAACATTAAAACCCTCCTTCTCTCCTCTCCCTCACTTGGCCAAACTCTCCTCTCCTCTCTCTTGGTTGCATTCTTTTGGCTAGCTTAGAAAGAATGAGAGGAAAGAAAAAAGAAAGATTATTATTTGGTTTTGGTGGGTTAATAGATATATGTGGTATATCTAATTTAATCTCCCATACTCTTACTCTCTCTTAGTCATCATACTAGCTTGCTTGCACTCTAACACTTTCTTGCTATCTTGGGTTAACTTGAAGACTTGGTAAAAGATGTTGGCTCCATTACAAAAATGACACCTAGCAAAGTTGTTTACCAACTAAAGTTACTATCATCATTACATGTCTCCCCCTTATCCCTCCCTCATAATTTTTGGCCTTAAGGCCTTCTTGGGCTCAAGTTTATTTTCTTTTTAAGGCCCAAAAACCTCATTTAATGTCTAATAGGTCCCTTCCTCCATTGAGCTAAGTTTGGGCTACTCTTTTAATATATTGGGTTAGCAATTTTAATTCTTTGGGCCATGTAATCCACATGTTTCCATACTTTTAATTTTATACTTATTCAATGACTTAAATACTCTTCCTCAAGTGGGCTAAGCTTGGGCCAAGCTTGGGCTCACACTTAATTTCTTTTGGGCTTGAACTATTTCTTAAATTGCTTACTAGTTAATATAAACTTGGACTTTCTCTCATAATTAAATTGGGTCATCATAATATTTGTCCCATACATGATATATTGGGCTAGTTTAATAACTTAATTACTATTAAATAAAATTAGCTACAAGTCCAATGCTTAATTAAACAATTAGGCTACTTATTTAATTTCTTGGGCCATAAAATAATCTTAGTCCCATACTTTTATTTTTTATCTTACCCTAATCATTTAGTTAGGGTTTCCATTACACACCTTTGTAAATAATTTCCTTACTCATATATCTTTAATTTCATAACCCAATTAGACTTGTTATTCTTAGGTTATAAAATTAATTAATTGAGATGTACAAAATAAATCTCTTAGAATTAGTATATATTTTTAAATACTATCATTCTCTTATATTATAATCCCTTTGGTTATTTAATTACCATACCTAATATATATATTAGGTCACCAAACTTTATAGGTATCGTAGTACCTTATCCTTAATATTCCTTCAAGTACATCTAGATTTATTTCTAGGGTTTAGAAATTTTGTAACCCATATATTCTCTATTCTCATTCGAATATTAAACATTATAGGTTCTTCATTAAAAAATTTAAATTATTCCTCTATTCCACTGTAGGTTTTAGACTTTAACCTTTATTTTAATCATTTAAGATCTTATAAATTTTTGGGTTGTCACATTCACCCCTTCTTCTAAGAATTTCGTCCTCGAAATTACAGCCTACTAATCTCTACTCCTTTTATTCATCAAAACTAAGTTTTCAACTTAACCTTTATCTGATTTCATTCTCATTTAATGAGTACATACGGCTTTCTTCTATGAGAAATTATTCTATCATCACATTCTACCCAGACTTCTCTCTAAGGAGTTAAAAACTTTTCATATCATGCTGAAGAGTCAGATAGACCCTGGACTTTCATTTTTCAATTTTGAAAAGGTTTAAACAAAAATTCATCTGTAAATCATAATACTCATGGGCACAGTGGGTGATCAGCCCGTTATACCCTGCATTGATCAGATGCTACATGCTGGAACGACATTCGCGTTCATCATATCTGCCTTTGACCCAAAAATATTTCCCAATTTAGGGATGTTCATACTCAGCCTAAAGTCCAAATCAAAACAATATGGTTCGGGATAAATTTTCAAAGAGATACTTGAATTTTCATAAACATTTGTCTAGTTGAATTAATTAGCTTAGACATATACCAATAATTCTAACATCAATCGAAATATGTTTCTGGCCAAACTTAATTGGCACTTGACTTTTCTTTAAAATTTCAAAAATCATTTTATGACGTCATTATACCGCACTGTATTTACAGTTCGTTGAAGATTCTGTCATTTTGTGACTTTGTCATAATACAATATACTATAGTGGGCTAACGATCTTTAGATCACATCCAACACTAGGTAAAACTGTATTAATAACTCCATCATTTTTATCATCTTTGCACCAGGTTCCATGATGCATTGATGATATATATAATACATTTTGATATTTGAAATAATTTTTGTCTAGCCGAAACAATTTGCGTAGACTCTTCTTTAAAAAGTTTAAAACCATTGAAAAATCATTTTTGGTGTTATTATGTTGCAACAGGTAATGATGTGTTAGTGGTTCAAATCCCACTTCCACACACTTGTAACCATGGGTTGCTGATAACAAAAATTCATTTATATTTTTAAAGGCACATCAGTGCGAATTTAGCTTGATGTCAAAAATTTTGAAGTCTAGCATAACTAGAAGATTTGGAATACCTATGCTTCCACCATCAACTCCAATTTCTCTAATGATCCATTACTTAATAATTCTATCTATTCTATCACCATTAAAACTTACTATACTAAAACAAATCCTCAATTCTTCATCCATAACTTTTTTATACCCAGTATAGTTCATCAAACATACCACACGTTATGAGTTCAGGAACTTTCCACAACAATATGAGTTTAGGAACTTATCTTAGCAATATGTAGTTCAAGAACCAATCAGGAACTGTCCATACGCTTAGGGGTTCAAAAACATACCATATGATTATGAGTCACAAACTTACCATAAGTATGAGTTTTAAGAACTCGCACCTAATCTTATATTCTCTACCTATCCGTTATACACATGAGAAAAGAATCACCTTCTCAACATACATATAGCGAATAGCGCGACACCAACATTTCAATGATTATCAATGTGATAAACTAAGTAGTCGTTAGACCAGGCACAAAACCCCCGCCCATACAAAGGTTTGTACAACACAACCATCACATGAGTCCTCAATTGAAATCCCACATAATCCTAACTTCCTCTTTACTCAATACGAATTTCATTTAATCCGTTTCTACAATTATACAACTCTTTCCTGAGTTTTCATAGTACAATAGTCGTGCAACAATTTTGCTATAAAGTTTTCAATCAAATGATTGATCATCTGTCCTCCTATTACCTTATCAGATCATGTTGTGACCTTTTCTTATAATCGTGTAATATTACGATTCTTTCCTATCTTATGATCGTTTTATTTTACGATCTTCTTATCTTAATAATGAATTTCCTCAATTCATCCCTTATCACTTAAACTCTATTTGAATTTATTCCTATTCCTCATCTCTGCGGTTATAGCCTAAGATAACCCTACCTAAGGTTTATAACCTACAGCTCTGATACCAAATGTAGCGGCCCCAAATCTGGGTTCCCAGAACCTCGGACATGGTGCGTCACGATACATCATCTTCATACATATTCTGTCATCTAATGCAGAATATATAAACATATATTGTTTATTTCACATGATTCTATAACATTTTCCAAGGTCTGTTAATCTTAACTGAATACACACCTTAAGTAATTAAAAAGGTTTACAACATTACTTCCATATAATAACTAAATATTTATGAATGCGTAATAATCTATTCTTTGGAATTTGCCTTTGTCGCTGTCTTTCTTCGAGCCTTCGTGTTCATCTGAAATTTGTTATCATGATATAGCAAGGGTGAGCAACGACTTTGCTCAGCAAGTTTAAATATAACAAGGATATATTATGATTGAAAGAAAGAATAAGCTTTCGAATTTTCAACAATATAATAATTATGAAAGAGCATAAAGCAGAGTTTCAATAAATGAATGACTGAACCAATAATGTTTAATGTCAATAAGGACCATGAACAACTTTAACTGAACCTTAGGGTAATGAAGGTGATCAGCCTTTCATACCTGATGAACATATGCAACATGCACTAAGTGTGAATCAATAATCAGTATATATGTGAATAATCAACAACAATTGTTCACTACCATGCTTTAAAAATATAACTCAAGTTTGAGTTAGAGAAAACTTGCCTGTATCGTCGATTACTGCTACGCAATCTAATTTAATCGCTTTATTGAAAAGACCTATCAATTATAAGATTGATCTTTCAATTAGTATAACATACCTTATTCAATAATACTATTACTTTAAAAGTAAACTATCTAACATTTAAACACATAGTCAAATAATAGATAATACCTTAACAATATACGAATTCACAAGTCTAAACCTAACACACATCGAGTCTTTAATAGTATTCAATATAGTATACTGAGTGGTTTTCCATAAACAACCAACAAATTAGTTTCCGTCTCGCCTACACAGTTTTCATAGTGAGTTAGATTGGTTACTAATTCGTATATACCTTCCCCATATGAAGGAATCATTTAGCCTAGCTACTATACATCAACCATTAAAGGGTACGATTGCACTACCTTAGACTTAACACTTACTCGTTCATTTATAAGTTCTTATTATAACTCGGTAAACTATTTATAAATTCAGAAGACTTAATATATCATTTCAGCAAACTAAAACAGAATTGGCTTCCCTTCTTATCCTTATCAGTTTTCATTTCAGCAAGCTGAAACAAAACTGGCCTCTCTTCCTGGCATTTCAGCACCCTGAATTGTTCATTTCAGGAAGCTGAAATACCCTATTCACGAAAATATCAAATCAATTTATTATTTTTACATCCTTTGGCCAAACATATATACATATAATTCATACACAAAAATAATTTTTCTGGAATTTTTCAACTCCCTTAAGTATTTTTCAAAAATCCATTTCTAGTTAATTCATTAAGAAATTATCTACGTCATGCTTAACTCCAGAAATTCCCAACTCTTGGCGGAATCTTACAAATGTTAACGTGGACATCTAGTTTAAATTTCGTGGCCATCAGAGTTATACAACTCCAGTTATAACGATTTTTGTCAGAAAAATACAAATATTAAAATGGTCATAACTTGGTCAATTTAAGTCAGAATGAGCTTATTTTTGGACACAAGCTACTTTATCTCATATATTTTTATTTCCCAAAATATTGGAATTTATTTTATAAATTAAGTCGACGACACTACCCCTAGAAAAAACTTGCAGCAACTTTTTGGTCATTTTCAGATTTGAAGTCCTTTGCTACAATCAGTCCACACAAAAATATATAACTCATTTTTTAGTGATTCCACTTGAAAAAGTTAGAAGACTTGTATATCTAACTCCAAAAATTGAATACACTCAAAATTCAAAATAGAATGAGAGATATGGTCATTTCCATTTCATACTTTGTTTTTACAAAAATCTGGTTTTCAATACTTAGTGATTTCTAAGAAAACTTTCATATCATCACATAATACCAACATAGCTCATCATAATACCTACTAATACCTCATATACTCATAGATCTATCATGTCCCATGGTCTATTTCATCAAATAATTACCAAACACAAGATAAACACAATAAAGGCTAAGAAAAGTTAGGTTTTCTCACTTTTGAAAAACTTATTTCCTATTTCATACTTTAGATCTAACTTTTGATCATCAAAAGGTTTAGATCTAAACATGAAATACTATTAAACACATAGATCTAACGTTTTAACCTTAAGATGATAACTTTACCAAAAATTAAAACTTAAATCAAACAAAGAGAAATTAGACTACATAAGTAGAATCCTTTATACCTTGGCTTGGGTTCTTCTCTCTTCTTCTAACTAAGATTGCTTAGAAAACTATGACACATCAAAACCTTCCTTCTTTCCTCTCCCTCACTTGGCCAAACTCTCCTCTCCTCTCTCTTGGTTGCCTTCTTTTGGCTAGCTTAGAAAGAATGAGAGGAAAGAGAAAAGAAAGAATATTATTTGGTTTTGGTGGGTTAATAGATATATGTGGTATATCTAATTTAATCTCCCACACTATTACTCTCTCTTAGTCATCATACTAGCTTGCTTGCACTTTATCATTTTCTTGCTATCTTGGGTTAACTTGAAGACTTGGCAAAAAATGTTGGCTCCATTACAAAAGTGACACCTAGCAAAGTTGTTCACCAACTAAAGCTACTATCATCATTACATGCCTCCCCCTTATTCCTCCCTCATAATTTTTGGCCCTAAGGCCTTCTGGGGCTCAAGTTTGTTTTCTTTTTAAGGTCCAAAAACCTCACTTAATGTCTAATAGGTCCCTTCCCCCATTGGGCTAAGTTTGGGCTACTCTTTTAATGTTTTGGGTTAGCAATTTTAATTCTTTGGGCCACGTAATCCACATGTTTTCATACTTTTAATTTTATACTTATTCAATGACTTAAATACTCTTCCTCAAGTGGGCTAAGCTTGGGCCAAGCTTGGGCTCACACTTAATTTCTTTTGGGCTTGAAATATTTCTTAAATTGCTTACTAGTTAAAATAAACTTGGGCTTCCTCCCATAATTAAATTGGACCATCATAATATTTGTCTTACACATGATATATTGGACTAGTTTAATAACTTAATTACTATTAAATCAAATTAGCTACAAGTCCAATGCTTAATTAAATAATTGGGCTACTTATTTAATTCCTTGGGTCATAAAATCATCTTAGTCCCATACTTTTATTTTTTATCTTACCCTAATCATTTAGTTAGGGTTTCCATTACACACCTTTGTAAATAATTTCCTTACTCATATATCTTTAATTTCATAATCCAATTAGATTGCTACTCTTAGGTTATAAAATTAATTAATTGAGATGTACAAAATAAATCTCTTAGGGTTAGTATATATTTTTAAATACTATCATTCTCTTATATTATAACCCCTTTGGTTATTTAATTACCAAACCTAATATATATATTAGGTCACCAAACTTTATAGGTATCGTAGTACCTTATCTTTAATATTCGTTCAAGTACATAAAGATTCATTTCTAGGGTTTAGAAATTTTGTAATCCATATATTCTCTATTCCCATTCGAATATTAAACCTTATAGGTTCTTCTTTAAAATTTTTAAATTATTCCTCTATTCCACTCTAAGGTTTAGACTTTAACCTTTATTTTAATCATTTAAGATCTTATAAATTTTTGAATTGTCACAAAGTATATGCGACTAAGGTATACCTATACATACATAGTTATCCTAAGAGTATGATAAGAAAATAAAATGAAGGTTTTACAAACCTAGTTAGGAAATGATGTAATATTTATTATTATATTGAGAATGTATGTATGTATATGACTGATGGGTATGAATCCATGATTATACAATTGTGTAGTACACGAAGTACAGATAACTATAAGCAGTTAAGTTATAGTTGATAATCTACAAGCCAGATAAGTCTTCCAGTTCCTATTTACTATATGAATTTCATAACTGTTGGTTGAATTATATTATGCTATGAGGATGTTGATTTATATATGAAATGCATATGAGATATGTATGAAAGTTTATGTATGAAAGTTGAAATTCAATCTATGATACGTGTTTAAGAATTTAATCTCTATACTTGTTATAAGCAGCATACATGGTGAATTTAATTGATTATGATTGTATAAACTGCGCATGATATTATATGCTATGTGATGTATGAAAACTATTAGAATTGCTGAGCTGTCAAGCTCACCCTTGCAAATAGCCATTTTTGTAGGTTAAGGACTCACGGTAAAGTTTCGTGCTACTTGATTGATAGAGTTCAATAGAAGATTGAGTTGTTTATTTGAAGTTATGATTTCGAACCATGCTCATATTTTAGATGATGTATTTGTTAGTTGCTTATGATGTTTAACTCATATAGAGCTGTAGAGCTGTAGAGCTATAGAGCCGTAATTACTCGATATATAAGGATATCGAACTTGGATGTAAAGTTTTATAATGTAACTTTAACGAATTGAATCATGGAATAAATTGATTCAAAGTTATATAATTAATAAAAGTTGATAAATAGAGGATACAAAAAAGTTTAAATTATTCTGCATTCTTATTAAGTATAACATCGAATATGATGGTTAATAACTAAGATTGATTTATTAAGATTTTGGGTTCGACATAGAGATCCTGGAAATAAAAAGGAATTAATATATTAAGTGGTATCAAAGTTAAGTTGTATTCATTAAATTATGAATGGAATTTATAAATAATTTGACAAAAATAGTATCGTGACGCACCAGGTCCGAGGTAACGGATACCCGAATTTGGGGGCGTTACAGTAGCTGCAGTTGTCTTTCCTCGGGGTTATCTTCTGGGCTTGAGTATTGTTGACTTCTGTATGTCCTCAGGGTTGTCTCTGAAGTTGATTTGATGTTTCCCGGTGATGTCTTCGGGGGTCTTGATTTGATGTTTTCATTGGGCAGTCTCTGGGGTTTGATTTGATGTTTCCCGAGGCTATCTTCGGGGGTTTGATTTGATATTTCCTGTGGCTGTCTCGGGGGGTTTGATTTGATGTTGTAGACTTCTAGGGTTGTCTCTAGAAGATAAAAGATGATTTTGCCCTCCTGTATGGTTAGTAACAGGAATGTGAAATTTCAAGTGTCTACAGATAGTAGTACTATCAACAGAGTAATCTACATGTGTTTGAATTGAAAGATGACAAATGTATATTTGTACAAGTTTTGTAAAATCCTTTAAAAGAATTGATGTACAAAGACTTAGGTTAGAAAGATCAAATAATATTAGGTTGATCTTATTGAAAGAAATCTAATGTATAGATGCTAGGAAGTCATTAATCATAAAGATAATCTGTCAGTTCGTAGTATGGAAATACTTCTCAGAGTTATCATTTTTTGGAAAGCTTTAGGACAATTGCAGAGTTCACTTCATCTTCATCTCGTAAATTGAACATCAAATTTCAGAATTGTAAGGCTATCTCAGAGCTGCAGAAGAAGTTAAAGAAGCTATTATATACTGAACTTCACCCAGCTAAGGAACAACCAATCTGTTAAGTGATTAGTAAATCGTAAACTCAAGCAAGGCTTGTTCAGTAAAGACTGATAGCAGAATACTTCAAGCACATGATGAATGGAAGGAATATCATAAGATAATTTCAAGATAGTTCAACAGGACCAAGATCGTAAAGTCAGCTTCAGAACCGTAGAGTAAAATGTATAAAGCTGACCATAGAGTTAAAGGAGATTACCGAGCTTAAATTGACACCATGGATATAAGGTGAAGATTTCTCAAGAAGAAGCACAACAAAAGGAATATACTCTGACAATATCAGAGTATGATTTACATCATAAGAGATCTCCAGAAGTAATCTATAAAGATCTCTTGCAAAGGTTAGAAAGATTAAATATTGTTAGGTTGATCTTATTGAAAGTAATTTAATGTATAGATGCTAAGAAGTCATTAATCGTAAAGATATTGTCAGTTTGTAGTATGGAAATACTTCTTAGAGTTATCACTATTCGTAAAGCTTTAGGAGAATTACAGAGTTCACTTCATATCATAAAGGAAGATCATCTGGTAAAGTTAACAACATAGCTTAGATTCGCAAGGTTATCTAAAAGCTGCAGAAGAAGTCAAAGAAGCTATTATCTACTGAACTTCACCCAGCTAAGGAACAACCAATCTACTAAGTGATTTGAAAATCGTAAAGTCAAGCAAGGCTTGTTCAGTAAAGACTGATAGTAGAATACTTCAAGCACATGCTGAACGAAAGGAATATCGTACGACAACTTCAAGATTGTTCAGCAGGATCAAGATCGTAAAGTCAGATTTAGAACCGTAGAGTAAAATATATAAAGCTGAATATAGAGTTAAAAGAGATTACCAAGCTTAAATTGACACCATGGATATAAGTGAAGATCTCTCAAGAAGAAACATAGCAAAAGGAATATACTCTGACAATATCTGAGTATGATTTTCATCAGAAGAGATCTCCAGAAATAATCTATAAAGCTCTCTTGCAAAGGTTTTTTGCCTGGACGTAAAGCTAATAATAGATCGCAGAACAAGCAGCACTTCGTTGAGAAGTAGAAAGCTCTGAAAAGTTAACTACGCAGAACAACGAAAGGGTGAAGAGAACAAAGAAGAGTCTGCACATCAAGTGACAACATCAACAAGTAATTAGTAAGCAAAACAAAAGCTAAAAGTATAGTAGTAGTGACAATACAAAGTTCAAGTCTACAACGTCCATCACTCTACTATCTTCAAACAGAAGATCAGAAAGTTCAGCGTAATGTAAAGCTCAACCCTATGATTTTTGGAACAACAGATCGTAGAGTAGAAGTCAGGTCTGACAAAGAGACTCAAAATTGGAAAGTTGCAAGTGGAGGAGTCTGAGGATTCAGAGTATATATCACTGGAAGAAAATAAAGATATGTCCATTGGCTAGTCTGGTGAAAGTGACACATTAAGGAAGTAGGAAAAGCTGACAGTCTATGTGATAAGTCCTAAGTTAGAAAGTACACTGACACAAAGCTCCAAAAAGTCAACATCAGAGATATCAAAGTATCATATATTAAATGATCTAATGGAAACTTCTCAACAGGAAGATTTCAAATGAACTATAAAAGATAACGTCATTTAAAATATAAGAAAATGATGATGAGCACTGAACGTCAATACAAGAAGGGGATCATCATCAGAATTGAATAAAGAGCTGAACTAGATAAAACAAAGAGTAAGGTTCACTCTGGGAGCAAAGAATACGTTCAAGGCTGCCAAATACAAAAAGTGAAGGAGATTACAAGCAACTGATGAGCACATTGAAGAGTCAGATCCGTAGAGCCAAAGATAAAGAGCTATAAAGCTAAAGAGCTAAAGAGACAAGGAGCAAGAGCTGAAGATACAAGATAATGGAGGACATGGCAGACCTAAAAGTCCAAATATGAAGAAGCCATATAGTTGATGAAGGTAATGTTAAGAGTGGCAGATCAGAAAGAAAATCTCTAGCACCACTCTACATTTCACCAATAACACTTCGAGCAAATCAGTTGAAGACGTTGAGCAGAAGTCTACGATCCAGAAAGTGTTCAAGCCTGTTAAGCATAAAGATGTAAAGCTCAAATTGAATAGCTTAGTAGCTCATCAACCATGATCATAAGGAGTTTCTGATTATCAGAAAAGTTCAACCTTTAACAAACAAGAGTTCAAAAAACATCAAGGAGATGATCAACAATGCTGCTAAGTATTGATGAGTTGGCTTTATACCAACGAATTGATATCTATTATAGCTTGATTCTTGCTTACTTCAAGTTATTTTAGTATCATTTTACCTGGTTTTGTGTTATTATGTGCAGGATAGGAATTGATGAGAAATTAGGACAAAAAGAACAAATTATAGATTTTTCGAGAAAGTGGACCCCCGCTAGGGCGGGTGTACGAAATCAGCATATTGAAAAATGGCATGCCACCGGGGCGGGCTTACTAAGAGTAAATGTGCCGCCGGGGCGGGAATACGGCAGAAAAAAATAACAGTTTTCCTGTTTCAGTTAGGATTGTGGAGAAAATAAGGGATGATTTGTATTGCGGCTGGGAGAGTATAAAGGGCAAGATAAGAGGCTAGTATACATATACTTAGACAGATTTACAAGCCCTAATTCAAGGATTGATCTAGCATGGAGGATTGAAGCATCGATTGAACATGAAGAACACAAAAACGGAGTGGAGAGCGGTGATATAATTCTGGAATTCATCTTCTCTTTATCTTTTTATTTTGTAATCAGAATGTTTTCGTGGATGTGGATATTGGATTTTGATTCATCTATGATGAGCTAATTTTCCTTTTTAAGCCTATGATGGATCTTATTATGTAATGGATGGTTAAATAAACTTAAATTCATTTTATGAAGGTTATGTCCAGATTATTTGATGTGTGTTGTGCGTAATATATATAATTGTCTGATCAACAATTATCTGTTATCCCATATGAAATCGAGAGAGGACATATGGGATTGGAACTAGCCAAAGTGACATATGTTTGTGATTTCTGCGTAGTTGGAACTCATAATTCACGGATAGGACACAGATATCTATGCGTCGTATGTAATCTGATAAGAACTTGATTTTAAACCTTATTTAATTGTAATTCACATAGAGATATGGTGAATTAGTTATCTAGGGTGTGTTGCTTAATTCTATCATCTGTGGATGCGAGTGAGTATGGGTATAATGCATCGAGAGGTGGTTATATCTACGTTAGTGTTCTTGATTAATAATCTAGCATAATTGACATAAACTGGAGAAAAGTATATTATCTGAAGTGAAATAATGAGTGAAATTATAGGCTTAATTCTCTAAAACTTGTGAAAATCTTGAGTTAGTGTGATAATTTGTTTAAGTAGTAATTTAGTTAAATATTTATCTTTTAATCATTAGTTTAATAAAGCTAAGATAGTATAAAATTTGTACTTATTAGATTAAATAGGAATTATTGTCTCTATGGGTACGATATCAGATTTATCATTATATTACTTATTGATCACGTACACTTGCGTGTAGCGCGTATAGAAAATACCCAACAAGTATTATAAGATGAAGAACATTCAAGCAATCTTACCAACACCTCCAATAACTCATCAAAATAGGAAGAAGGGTGTTGATGAGTGGATTTTATACCTACGAATTGGATACCATTTAGGCTTAATTCTTTGTTAACTTTAAGTATTTTTTGTATTATTTCTCTTATTTTTGTGTTAATGTTGTAGGAAACGACTTCGGAGGGTCAAAACATGAAAAATAGAGCTTAATGTCATTTTTGTAATTTCTGGAACTGTTCATGCACTGGGCCAAAGTTTCCTAGTGTAAAAACTACGTCGGGCGAAGTTGTCGGGAAGAAAGAGAGTTTTCAGAAGTTGAGTCTAAAAAGGATTTGTTTGGGGGCTGATGGTTAGATGACCTTGAAGAAAGACTAAAAGACACATTAAGAGGGATATAAAAGGAGGCGTATGCACAAGGATTAGGGATTGGATTCCATTCCATTAGATTAGATTAGATTAGATTCGATAAAAACCCTAATTTAGATTAAAGTTAAAAATTAAAGCAGTTGAAGATTCAGAATTGGAGAAAGAGAAATTCAGATTTGTATATCTCAATTCCTAACTTCTCTTTACTTCTATCTTTATCTTTCAATGTATAAACAATTGTGAATTTTGGATTTTGATTTAATCATGAACTAATTTCTATTTTGAGATTATAATGGATCTTTTTGCGTAGTTTGATTTGATATGCTTTCGTGTTAGTCTTATTCATTATTATTGGATTGTCTATTATGGTTTGTGTTTAATTGCTTAATTGCCTAGCTACCAATTACCGTGGTAATCCATATGAAATTGAGAGACGAATTATGAGTTTAGATCTGATCATAATAGCATGTGTTTGTGACTTCAACATGGCGATGGAAATCATGATTTGTGCCTAAGATAGAAATATACTTACACACCATATGTAATATATTGAGAACTTGTGCTTCAACCCTCTTTAATTGTAATTCACATAGAGTTATAGTGAGTTATTTAATTAGGGTGTTATTCTTAATTCTATCACCTGTGGATTTAAGTTGATATGGGTATAATACATCAAGAGATGGTCATATTTTACCTTCATGTTCTTGATTAACAATTCGAGGTAATTAATTTGATTTAACGGAAGGTGTATTGATTTAAATGAAACAATAGGCGAAATTGTAGTCTCAAGTCTTCATATTTTAATTCATTCTAGGGGTAGTTAGAATTAGTTTAATTACATATTGTTAATGCAAAATACTAAATCATTCGTTTAAATAAGATTAAGTTGGTTACAGGTTAGTACTTAGTGATTTTTATTTAATAATTCATCGTGGGAACGATACTCTACTTTAACTTTAATTCTTGTTGACCACGTATACTTGCGTGTTGTGCGTAACTAGATATTACCCAACAGGTGTAATGACTCAGAAAATTCTATATAATTTTTAGTTATTATAATGACAAATTTTGAGTATAATTTTTTTTACTTAATTGTTGTATTATTAGAATTATTTAATACTAAAGAATTAATTAAGGAACACCAAATTATGTATAGTAAAGGAGGTAGAATGATATACCTTATTATATTGGTATTTAAATATCAAGAATGAAAAAGAAAGCCAGCATGGCTTAATTGAGAAATATTCTTGACATGAAACCTACCTATCTGATCAATGAAATAATTATACTATAATATAATTAAATTCATTCAAGAGTGTTATTTAGTAACAAATAAGGAAAATGGTGTGTACTACCATGGGTATTTAAATTATATGGAACTATCATTTTTTTATGATGTGCTAACTATTTTTGCTAGCCTAAATGAATGTGGTAGATAAAATTCATGTCTATTTAGGGTCCATGTTAAATGTTTGGGCCATATTAATTTTATCATGTATGCTTGCAAGTCTTCTCTATTATGTTTTAGAGTTATGAATTTTTGCTATGATTAGAATATTACATGAGGCCCAATTAAAGCCCATGCTCAGTCCTTTTTGTGTCCCAAACTGGCAGCCAATATAGGGATATATAGAGCTGAATTAGATTAGTTAAAATAGCTACTTCAGTTAGCAGTTAGTTGGATAGTAGTTAGGGGCTAAGCTCATTAGAGAGGATGTGTAATAATTATTCTCTAGAGGTTGCATAGCTAGACTGGAGAATGCTAGCAGTGGCTTTAGAAGGACAAGTAGGGGACAAACTAGGGGCCAGGTAAAGGTAAGAAAGAGAGAGCTGATAGAGTCCATGGTAGAGGCCAATGTAGGGGGTCGGGTAGGAGCTAGGAAAGACCATGAGAGACTGATGAGAGAGAGATTAGGCTCAACCATATATGGCAAAACATTGCACCCAAGTTCAGATTGCTATACTACCTTACTGAGATCCAAAAATTGTAGTATATAGAGAGTGGGAGAGAGAGCTTGACTGGAAAAGGGGAAGAGATAAAAATTAAGGCAACTATCATTCTCGAACAGCCCAATAAGGTAAGACAACTCAGGCCATTTCCATTCCATTACCATTTCATTTTTGTATAGTAGAATGAACTTTTAATAGCCAATGGACTCGTGTATGGCTGATGGGGATGTTGCATTGAAATGTCACTATGATGATTGCTTTGTGTTAATGTTTTGGCTATGTTTGTTATTATTATTATTGTGGCTGTGTGGGTATTGTAATGTAGCTTTCTTGTTGTTGTTTTAATGTCATAAGGCTGGAACAAAATGGCTAAAAATATATTTATTACATGTAACTATGAAGACTGCCCACCAATTGTTTGATAAAATGCTAATATGATGACTGCTATAGTGTATGAGCATACTAACTGTGTAATCAAGTCCAAGATCGTGTTTATATGCTTTAAAACTAACAAATACATGGTTAGTATTAATGTGTATATAGTGATGTAAATAGTCTATGAATAATGCATCAGGTTAGGTTAGTTAATCTAGGAAAACCTAAGCAAAAAGCCTCTTTGAAATGAACTGTGAAACGGGAGGATTTCTTAACTTGTGTGTGTGACAAAGTTTTTGTTAATATATTGATTGAAACTAGAAAAAAGAGTAAAGACATGGAATTTGTGGTAAGAACCTTATGTCTTTGAGTAACCATTATGCAAAAGATTAAATTACATGGTAATGTGATTCGAAAACTCTTGTTGGATAATATTATTTTGCCAAAATAAAAGGAAAGGATTACATATAATTTATGAGCTTATGTGGTAATGAACCAAATGAAAAAGGAAAGCAAAGTGACATTTTAGCTAGCTAGGAACCCAAAACAAGGCAAATCTGAACCTTTTTTGAACAGGATAGAGTCAGCCACTGTCTTGGAAACCTTAGCATGTCATTTAACCAATTAAAAGTTAGATAAAAGGCTTGTTAAAGGAATTTTATGGTTAACTGGCTTAGCTATAAAGGCAGTCAAGTCTAACATCATATCCATATGCTATATTAATGATCTTATACTTGTAAGGATGCTTAGATGTTAAAAAAAGTATGACATAGGACTGTTATGAGTGTGTATGCTAAATTTATACCTAAATTCCTAAATAGGGGCTGTTTTGTGCTAATGATTTACTAGTTATGCAAGCATGCTCACTACTATGAGAATAGATTATATAGCAAGTGCATAAAGTAAAAATGCATATACTTGAAGGCTTGGGACTGTTTTGATGAAATAGTTGTAATTCATGTTTATAAAGCCTAGAATGAACTGTTTGTGGACTATCAAGGTATAACCTATTTTAAACCATCTGGATCAAAGCTATACATGATAAATGTTATGTCAAAGGTTGGTCTAGGCTCATGTGTTGCACAATCATGCTATTTTGTTAACTAGGCTGTAAAACCATATTTTCTTGTGAATTTAAAGCCTATTAAAGGTTGTTTTGAAAAGAAAGAAGGAAGAAGATTAAGTCATTGTATCCATGTGTTTTAAACCATGAACATATAGTATATAGCAAGTACATGTTGTGATAATTCTTGTATTTAAAGGCTTGGGGACTGTTATGCTGATTTAGTGTTAAAACATGCCTAAAATGCCAATAATGAACAGTTTTGGCAAAATTTTTCTACTGATGTTGTTAGACAGTAAAGATTCCTTACATTATCCATATATATCATTTAAAAGTTGATCCTTAAGTTAGTTGGGGTCTAGGTTTATTGTTGTCCAAAAATCATGTTTAAAAGCTATAAAAGTAAGCTTTAAAGTGTCAACTATCACCTAAGTAAAGAGATGCAATACATTAACTTTCTAAGCAAGTTTCAATAGCTATAATATGATATAAGTGAGCTAAACAAGCTAGAAAAACCAAGTCTAGACTGTTTTAAATGTTGGGCTTGTTAAAAACCATGTTTTAGGCCAAAAGTAGATTGTTTTGGGAAATTGAGTACCTGACCTTGATGGAATGAATTGAACTTACATAAAGTTGCTAATGCATGCTATTAGTGATTACCAATCATGGTCTTGACAAAATCTAACAAGAGAACCAAGTTAGGATCTCTTTTATAAGCCTAAAGTGTGCTTTAATAGGCCAAATTTGGCTAGGTGATTAACTAAAGTGTGGTGATGATAAAAGTAACCTTAAGTAACTGAAATACACATGCCTAGACTATCCAAGTAGCCAAAACTGGAAAAAATAGAAAAGTATCAAAAATAGTTTTTGGTGAAAAAGTGGGAATCAAGCTAGTTTGAGCCACTTCTTTGGGAAGCTTAAATGACATGGATAAGTAACCTAAACCTTTATTAAAATACCTTGATGTATGTTTTAGGAGTAGGGTTAAATGGTTGAGCCAAGAACTTAACCCAGAAATTCAAACAAATCACCAAACTAGCTAGTAAAATCACTAAAATTTCAGTTTCTGCAGTTTTCTAAGTATGAAATTTGAGATTTTCTCATTTTTCTTAAATATTAGTTTTAACATCTTAAACAAGTGAGTTAGAAGTATACTAAACTATTCCAAGTATTGAATTGATAATACATAAAAGAAAATGAGAAATTATTATGTAAAAGCTTGAAAATGATAGGTTTAGAAGGTCAAAACCATATCTATACATAGCAAAGTTAGGGAAATGCTAAAACTAGTCCTAACTAGTTATAATTCAAGTGTTAGAATGAGCCCAAGTGGCCAAAAATGAAATTGGCAAGAATTGACCAAAGTTACTAAAATTAGAAACAGTGGTGAACAGTCTAGTTTAGACATCAATTTCAAGAAACTTAAATGGATTGCTTGAGAACCTAAACCAGTGGAAAAATAATTTAATATATGGTCTATAATTATGTCCAAAGTTCAGGTCTAAAAGCTTAATACAAAAATTCACAAAAATCACCAAAGTATCCTAGAAAATAACTAAAAATTAAAATTTTGCCAAGGAATGAAACGTGTAATACAGCCCAGTTGGGGCCTATTTTTGAATTGCTTAACTTTACAGTTTTAAAGACCTAAACCATGAATAAAATATTGTGCTATAGGGTCTATAGTATTGCACAAGTGAGGGACTAAAAAGGCTACTACAGAAATTCCTATAAATCCTTAAAAGTACCTTAGAAATCATATTTCTGGTGTTTTTGAGTTATGTTGCAAAAGTGAAGATTAAGGATTGTAAATGTCTTAACATGACTAAATAAGATAATAAAGTATTTTATGATCTAAGATCTATATCATGCTATGTTTGGACTAAAACTTGTATGCTTAGGATGTATGGAATCTATATGTGTTGTGTCTATGTGAGCTAGCTATGTAAAAGTACTATGTATATAATAACCTGTGAAAATGTGTTGAGATAAACTAAGTGCCTATGTGTACTTAACTGTATTTGCAAATAAAAGCTATTTATATAATTGTTTAATGTTAGTAAGTAACATACATGATAGTTATTAAATATGATTTCAATAACCATAGTTGAGCTACGTGTATCAATAATATAAACTTTGTGCTACAAGATAAATAAGCCGACATTGTACATACGTAGGCTACTTAGTGGCAAGTCACTTTCTTAAAAAGGTTTAATTGAAGCGAGAGACAAGTACAACAACCTTTTATACTTAAATAAGTTTATGTTACAAGTACTTAACTCGAAAGTTTACCTTTTCAAATTATTCCAATTATCGAACCATAATAATTCAAATTTAGTTATTCTTATGATATTAAGGGGTGTGTAAATGTCATTATTTCGGCTAGACAAATATTGAGATATATTGATATTCTTCATTCATGAAAATATCATTTAATGTTATCCAAACCATTTTGTCGTTGTGCAGACTCTTTATATTTTTGTGAATGAACACACTTCTTATAGGGGCATATGATACCAGACATTATGATTCCGAGGGACATGTAATATATCATTAGATTGTTATGTTGTACACAATATAGGGTTCTTAAACTGATCCCCTAAAGTACAAGTTTAGGGTATATTTCAGTTTTAATAGCTGTTTATATTTGTGGATTGAAGTTTTAGTACTATCAATTCTAGTACGAAGTTCACTGGTCATTTAACCATACAACATGCAAAAACCTAATTTTCTAAACTCAAAGCTTTAAAGAACTATTTTGCTCAATATCTCATAAATTATTTCCTTTTTTATGAATATTTCTGTTTCATTATATTCAACTGTTTATTTTCTTGCTGAGCAAGCTTTTGCTCACCTTTGCGTTGAATATAATAATTTCACTATTTCAGTTAAAATCGAGAACGTTGGTACTTTCGAAAAAGATAAGGAAAAAGGCAAGGTTGCGAAGTAATTTATTATTAAGTGTTGTGCTTAATTGAACTTAAGAAATTATTATACTAAATACCTTTAGTATTATGTTTTGTAATATTATTTGGTATTTTCATTGATGTAAAGGTCTATAGAACCTGGGATTTAAGTAAGATATTTATGTAATATTAGACAAGTTAAAGTTAGTATATGCATTGATGTATGAATATTTATAGTATCGTGAGCACCAAGTCTGAGTTAAAGGTAACCCGGATTTGGGGCGTCAGAAAGGGTTAGAGGATCCTGGTCTTTGTGATCGAATTGGAGTAGGAGGATTTCGGTCTTTGTGACTGAATTGGGGTCGTAGGATCATGGTCTTTATGACCGAATTAGGGTCAGAGGATCCTGATCATTAATGACCAAATTGCCATGACTTTGTGACTCGAAGGAACCTTAGTGGTTCAAGTTGTAAAATAGTCTGTTGGGCCTATATCCTTAGTGGATATCGTACTCGTTGAGTAGAAGAGTGGAGTAGGAATTGTTTAGTCTTCAAACCAGTTAAAATCCTCATGTGTCTTTTACTTTATATCATTTACATTATGCAATCTATAATTGCTATATCTGCTATGTGTTTGCTTTTCAATAATACTTGTTTTAGAACAGAAGATTTCTTAATAAATCTTCAAGGGGAGTTTTCAAACTAATATTCCGTTGTGTATAGATAAACTTGATTGTTTAACTATTTGGTAAAATCTAATTAAGTAAGCAAAGAATTATAAAGATCTATTCAACCCCCTTCTAGATCTATATTGTGCCTCCGAAAAATAACACACTGTGTTATAAGTAGTCCCAGGTCAAGAATGATGATTTGCAAGCAAGGATAAATGGTCATACACCTAGATATGGTCCACGATATTCTAATTAAGTTTTGAATTTCACTCGAGAATTGTGTGCAATTTTTGCTTTTGCTGAATCAAGAAACTTTATTAAATTTATCGTTCCAGTATATGTGAGATACGGAGATTTGTTATTTCATCTTGCAAATTGTGATCCTTATAATCATGGGCGGAGCCACATTTGGGCAGGGGTGGACTGTAGCTCGGGTGATGTTTTTGACAAATATCTAGTACTTATATATCTTCAATAGCCCATGAAAGCTGTAAATTGAATTGGGAAGGAATCAAAGCTTATTTTCGGCAAGAGGAAACTAATTTTGGCTAACATCAAAGCATATATCAAGAATTTTCATGCAAGGTACAATATAAGTTTTAGTTCATTTATGAAATTAAAGTCATAGTGTCGATTTTGCTATGTTAGCTATAAGCATTTGTGAATTATTTGTGGAAATGAGAAAGTATATGGTGGGTGGAGTAATAAGGAAAAAGGGTTAAAAAATTATTGGCTTAATTATTTCTAAATGGTTATGAGATCTGTCTTTTAAAGTTATGCACTTCACATGATTGATTAAATTTCTCTTAGAGGCTGTGAAGTTTTAAATGTGAAAACTTGATGTTATTGAAAGCAAGAAACCTTATGTTTATAAAATAAATGTGTCTCAAGTGGCTTAACTGAATTAGAAATGGTTTAGAAGTAAGTTTAAGTGAATTGAGTAATTTTGGTTTGGTTAGAAAACTGATGTGGCTGAGCAGTTTTGAGCCCATATAGAACCTGTGTGAAACATTTATTTGGATTAGTTTATATTTTTTTAAAATAGTATGTCATACCCTTATGTAACATGTTAAAAATTGGTTCTAATTGGATGTTTATAAGCTGAGTTAGAAAATTATAAAGTGACTACGAAAAAATACGAAATTTGGGAATTTTGGGCAAAAGCCCAATGCTGCAGCGCTAAGATAGAGCGTCGCGGCTTTTGTCCCCTACTCCAGTATTTAATTCTTGTTTCGATTCTATAGCCTAGGACGGAAAAAAATTCTAGCTCTGCCCTTGGTTATAATGGTTTGACGTTTATGTATTTCTTATGCATGAATGTTATTCTCTTTACTATAATCATGCGAATTTCTGAATAAGCTATTGTTCATTCACTATGTCTATCTGATGAATTATTAGATCTATATATGTCAACCACATAATCAATGATCTCTAAACAATACATCTATCAGATTGAGCAACCTTATGTTCTTTGTCTTCGTGGTCGCGAGCATGTTTCCAGAATCGTTCAACAAGAACTAGTTTTGAGCTTCCACTGAAGGCCTCTTCTTTGTCTTGAACTGATTTTTACTTGTTGCCGGAAATAAATATTTCCAGTTACACCAAATACCCCTCCTTCCAGGTTATCTATTTTCCTATTCATTTCAGATCGTCTCCTGTTGAACTTGTTGTTGCAGTGTCCACTAAGTATTTAAGTTATATTTTGGTGCCATATTCGTATTCATAATATGTTGAAGAATCCAGTTTGTGTTGCCGCCACTTCTGTTTATAATTCTATGTTAAATAAGGAAGAGAGAGCAGTTTGGCAGGTATATCTAGTGGAAGCTTCAACACTTGATGGGCTTCACCTCTTCACTAATATGTTTCAAATTATTTTATGAGTAGACAAAGAAACTAACATACTAGTTTAATGACCTGGAGGATCAAATTTTGTAAAATTTCAATCCACACCCTCCCTAATTTTGAAAAATGAGATAAGAAAGATAAGGTGATCAATCCTCTCGATTTAGTTCAAATTTAAAACCAATTTTGGAGATGACAACATACTAAAAATGGAAAGTTTGTTTCCATTCTACAGTGCAAGTGAATCAAGTATGCAAGTATCGTAAGGATAAAGAAGTAGCGTCTCAGATATTGGGTGTTGTTTTATGCACCAATTTTGCTTGATCTAAAAAAGAAGAAGCTTTTTAACCAATCATGATACCAACATAACTTGTTTATGAAATACGTACTTAATGATTTGGTTATTTTCTTGTTACAGTTTATACTTGTTTATTTATTAAGTAAATTGTTGGGTTCTTCTACATTAATAATTGGGGTAGAGAACTTCAACATTTTCGAAATAAGTAGTAGAAAAAACTTTTTGCCAACTGTTTCCACTTCAAAGAAAGTGGAGCAAAATTCTTCCTGGTAAAAAAAATAAATAAAGTGGAAACACAAAACTTGTTTATATATATTCCAATTTTGTTATGCAAGGATACGCTTTGGCCTTGCCTAATTGCAAAATTTGAATTTTTATCCTTGCCTAGCAAAATTAGAATTTGAGGAAACAAATTTTTGGCCTAAGCCTTATTTGATGTGGTAAAGTTCCATTTGATAAATTCCTAGTACTTTGTTTGTAAGTTTTTATTTGAGGGCAAAGGAGGGAAAATGATGAGAAAATAATTAAAATCCCTTCAAATTCCATGTTTGTGAGTTTTTATATGGTGGAAGAGAAGAGATTTGGAGCTAAAATTGATTATATTTTTTACTCAAAATTTTCTCAAAAAAGTGGGAGAATTTGGATGGACGGGAAAAGATGGGAACATTACAAAAATTAACCTTTTAAAATAAATAATATGACAATTTTGTCCCTCAATAGCTCAATTACGTACTTTTTAGGTTCTGAAAATATCATTCTTCTCTCTGTTCGCTCTGCCGAGTTCCTCCGTGCTTGCTCCGCTTGCGCCGCCGCTTGCTCCCCTTTCTTCGTCGTTTCCTCCGTCGCTTTCTCTGCATGCTTCGCCGCTGTGGTTCTTTTGTCTGCCGTCAATTTTTTCGATTTGCTTCTTTCTATTGAAATCTCTAGTAATATCCCTAAATTATGTACCCTAATTTTTTCAAATTTGCTTCTGGTGAATCTCGGTAATTCTTTTTCTTCGTCTTTCACTCTCCTAATATGCTTATGTGAGTAATTTGATGATGCAAGTTCCGAATATAACATTAATTTCAAGGTAGAGTGGAAAATTAGATCATCAATATTACAAGGATCGAAGGGTACCCTTCAGATTCTGACAACGTGATTAGGAATTTTTCTGCTTAAATTCTGTCTAAATGTTAAATGTTGAAGTTGTATGGTCTTTTGTTGTTCTATTCAAAAAATTAATATGGTTCAAAGGAGAATAAAGTATATCAAAATTATATAGTTATTATTTTCTCCCTATTTCTTAGTGTTTCTGAAAATTGAATTTAAATCCTAGAATAAAACAAATGATATGGTTGTGGATTTCAGAGAATTTTGCATTGGGCATTACTCTGAGTAACTGTTTGCTTTGGTGAGTGAATAGCAATCTGTCCAATATTTTTGCTATTCTGAATATGAATAACTGTAAATGGAACGAAATGGTTCTAAAATAAGGGCATCTCTCAGACATGTATACTCTGGGGACTTCATGTTGTAGCTTGTTATAGTAGAATTAGGGTCTTTAAGGGAAAGTTTTCGAATTGAAATTTGGTAATTGCTTAATACTCTGTTATGGTCTTTGTCATTTCTGCAATTGTCATTTGATAAGATCACTTGAGCAGCTGCATTGATCCAGATCTTAGGTAATTCCTGCACCTTTGAAAATTGATTTTCAAGTCATGAATTTTACCTTACAGTGTAATGAATTCCCCAACATAATACCACATGCATGTTTGACCTGTTCTGCTACTTTTACTTTGGTGAGTGAATAGCATTCCCACCTTCACTAGGGAATCTCTATACTCTTCAATCACTTAAAATAAACTATAATTATATAAAAGGAAATATTTCTCAACTTAGTATAGAATAGCCTTTGATGTTTAGGAGTGGCCAGAATTTTTCCTATGTATGGATTTCATAAAGTTTCCTCTAATTATATAACTTTTTTCCTAATATGGCCAATTAGTCTTTGCTAATTGCTTGAGTGGTTGATTACCTGATAAGTATGCATACTTTTTCAAATTTCCAAAATTCTGCGAATATGATATTAAATTTTATCAACTCCCCGATATTAGTTTCATCTTTGTTTTCTAAAATTTCATTTATATTCTTACCAAGTTGTTATTTGTTCATTTTAAATAATAGATGACTAAAGAAGAGGTGATGAAGATTCGTATGATGATAATAATTCATCATTTTAAATTGCAACAATTATATATGGTCTTATTGCTTTGGTTGCTTGGTGAATGTAAACGAAAGTTAAACAGTCGAAAACATGGAGAAAAGCCTAGTAAAGCAATATGTGCATCAAGAAAAAGAGCAACAAAAGAGCTACTTCATGAAATAATGACAAATAATGACGTTAGAGATATTATTCGTATGAAACCCCAAGCCTTTTTGAAGTTGTGCAATATATTATATAATGAAGGTGGGTTATGTAGTACTCAACGGGTGTCAGTTGAAGAACAAGTTGCTAAGTTTCTTCACATAGTGTCGTGCAATGTGAGAAACCGCGATTTACTTCTTTTTTTTGTCAGTCTAAGGAAACAAGTAGTCGTTATTTTCACATGGTCTTAAGAGTACTAATATCTTTAGAAAGCAAATTCCTTAAACAACCAACTGGATCAGAAGTTTGCCTTGAAGTACTCACAATCCAAGATTTTATCAAAATAAAATTGATTGTATTTCTAAAGAAATTAGTGTTAAAAAATACTAATATATAGTTTTTTAGATTTATTTAGGGGCGATTGATGGAACACATATTAAGGTGAGAATGTCTCGAGAGTCTAGAGGATGCATTAAGGTATCGGGGTAGAAAGATGCATCCAACACAAAATGTAATGGTTGCGTGTACATTTGATTTGAATTTCACATATGTATTACTTAGTTGGGAAGAAACTGCAACGGACTCTAGGATAATCAAGAATGCGCTGACGAGAGAGGATAAATTGAAAATTCCACATGGTAATCATTTTAACATAAGAACATTTTAATCATTCACAAATTATTTAATAATTACTCACTCTTTATAGGAAAATATTATCTTGTTGATGTTGGATTTCCACATACCATTTAAAAAAGTATTAAGTTCGTGGTCCTGAAGATGGCTGCGAATTATTTAACATTCGTCATGCATCATTGCATAATGCAATTGAAAGGGCTTTCGGTGTTCTTAAAAAAAGGTTTCCTATGAATGTTAGCATGTTGTGTTAGCATGTTGCATTTTACATAACTTCTTGATGGATGCTCATCCTGATGAATTACTTCTTGCAGAAGTTGACAATGAGATTCTAAACCAAGCAAATGAAACCTTTCTTGAAGCTGATGAAAATGATGAAGCAAATGCGGAATATTTGAGAAATTGTATTACATATGACATGTGACAAAATTACTCGGAAGATAGATGATGATATTTGTATTGTTTAGTATTTAGAATATTTGTAGTTGGGTGTTTTGTTTTTGAACTTCAAAACTTGTGTTTGAAATTTTAATGGATTGAGAAATTACTATTAAGTTACATTTAATGTTTTTTGTACTTTTAATATTATTTGCAATGGAATGTGATTTGAGAGGTTCATGAAAAATTACTTTTAATATTATTATACTAATTATATAGTAGTTCCTTTTAACAATGATATTTGTTGAATATTATTTTGGTATAAGGTTAATTGTTTTATTTAATTTCATCTATATCTTTTGAAAAACACTTTATGCTTGTTTGTTTCTTGGGGAGTAATTGATGAAATTATTATTATTATTATTATTATTATTATTATTATTTTTAGACTTTTGTATTCTTCTAATTTCTTGTCCAAATGGATTTTTGTGATTATTCAAATTTATGTTTTTTAACAAAAATAAATATAGTACAAGTAAGTCGATATATATATATATATATATATATATATATATATATATATATATGTGTGTGTGTGTGTGTGTGTGTGTGTGTGTGTGTGTGTGTGTGTGCGCGCGCGCGCACGCGTAACAAAGCAAAAAAAATAAAGAACTAAGCAAAATAAGATAAACATTATTAAATCATATCATTTCTTATATTTATATATTTAAGGGTAATATAGTAATAGTTTAGTTTAAAAATAAGAATCATTTCCCTTCCAATCCCAACTTCTAAACTTACAAACAAGATAAAGTTTAATTAAAATCTCATCTTATCCCTTCCTTTTTAAAACTCACAAACATGAGAAAGGAAAACTATAATCCCTTCCTATAAGTTGTTTTCTATACTGAAAAATTGTGAAGAACTACCAAGTTTGGAAAGTTGAAGATCAGAACTGTTAGAAATTGCACTTTATTCTATATTTTGGAGACTCAATTATTGTCAAGTTTGGGGTTGAATAAAACCCATTAGTGGACACAATTTAAGTAAATAAAAGGTGTAATTCGTTTCCCTAAGTTGTGGAGAATAAGAGAGAACTTCATTTGATTTGTGTAGAAATTATTTAATTTGTGTCTATAGTGAGACATTTAATAAGGTGCAAAGTTGTTTGATAAAACTATTTTTTCTTATCCCATTTAATAGCAAAGACAACTAGTTACTTTATAAGTACAAGTGATAGTCTTATTTTATTCTGGAACAATAGATATTCTTGTGAGACTTTTGAAATTCCATTTAATTATAAGTTTATTACTAATATGTAACTTACATCAGTAGTAGTAATAAGTATAATTAAAATAGGAATAAATAATAGTTTAATGGTGAAACTATTATAGATATATGTATGTATCTATATGTGTAGATATAGATATACTACATATATTAATATAGAGAGAAGTCTTATACACATTTTTTAGACAATAATTGTGTATCATTTTGTATGTGTATATACTTGAAAGTATGTTTAATGTATTATATCATGTGTAGATGATATTGTATGCTTGAGTATTATTTTACTTGCATTTTGTTGTGATAAATTAATTAATTAGTTTTGTGGGATAAGAAAAGTAATTAAATTTTTGTTCATGATGGAAAAAATTTAATTTTGTGCATATATATTTTGGTTATAATATTTTATGAGTAGATAAAATATTATAATGTGTCTATATATGTATGAAATTTGAGACAATTATTTTCTTATACACTAATTGAGATTAATTTATTATGAGAAAGTTGTAGTAAAATTTGAGAAGTTTACTTGTCTCTATGTATAACAAATTAGTTGTAAATTGATTTATTTTGAGAATAAAGTAAATTTATGTTCCTGAACAAAATTATGCATATAAAGTTTGAGGTAATATTTAATAGTGTAATATTACTTGGTATTTGTATGTATGAAGTTTGAGATAAATTATTTGTTTGTAGATAATAAATTAATTATCAACTAATAGTTAGAAGAGATATTGTAGAAGTAAATTGGATTGAGTAAATCTTGTATACAATATGATTATGATATTGAGAAAACACTTAGAAATGTTGTTCGTAGTGTTTTTGGGATAATCACAATTAGTAAATTTTTTAGTAAATCACAATTGTCTTGAATTCTATATTTGTAAATGTCAAAAGATATATTGTTTATGATATTTTCTATTCAAGGTTGGGACAATAAAACACTTGAGGATATACTAATTCATGTGTGTAAATTTTATTTGCTTTCTACATAAATTAATTTTATTTGTGATAAATTAATTTCTTAGAAAGTAAATATAAATTTTTATATTTTATGATTTATATGCAAATAAATTTGTGCAATATGATGAGTTGTGCTATAATTGTCATATAATGAATTTTATACTATTTACATAGAGTCAAGTGTTACGTGTTGGTATACTTGAAAATTGTACATGTATAATTTTAATTGCTTATATTAAATAATTTTTGGATTTGAGATTTTATGTAATTCAGAAAATAAGAGCTTGTTTTCTTTTGTAGTTCTAAAATATTCTTAAGTTGAAGCAATCTTTCTATGAATAATTCTCAAAAGAACAGATTTATAAACAAAACCTAGAAAGAACAATATTGATTTGGTGAAAGAAATTAATATAATAATTTGGTAAATAAAATCCCTATTTTATTAGCCTAAATATGATCCAAAATATTTATAGTGATTGAGTTCAATAGTGAGATTGAAAACAAGTTATAAATATTAATGTGGATACATATTAGGTAATAATATATAGGTATGTGCACATTTACTTTGAGATTCTATCAGATATAGAATTATTTATATGTTTACACTAACAATATAATTGTATAAACTATAATGTGATAGTTTTTGTGTATATTAATGATATGTTGATCGTTGTACATATTATTGTCAACGTAAACAAGTTTAAGACATCTATTTTTTGTCTTTATGTTGAAAGACTTGTAAAATAGATGTCATCTTATTATCATGTGAAAACATAGTGAGGATTTCAACTAAACCAGTTTAATTGTATTGAGGGGTTATACTGAACTAAGTTTGATAACCTTGAGATTGAAGAATTTAATAATTCTTTAATAGTGGTGGTACACTGGAAGTTAATTATGATATAGCTATTGCAAATCTGAAGTACACATGCGCTAGTGAGAGCCTTATGTTTGATATGCAATGCATATTACTTATAGTTTTAAACTTAGTATACTAGTGAGGTTTAAAATTGGTTTTTGTTAGATTTCTCAATGTTTTAATAGATCACATAAATGTCACTTATATTTTATTGAGGGAAATTATAAATTCACAAGTAGATGAATTTTCACCCAATCTTGAGTATTGTTTCTTAGATGAGTAAGAAACAAATGCGTATTTCTCATTCTATTGTTTGAGTCTAATGTTATTATCTTGTAAGGTAAGCTAAATGGATTAGAGTTTTGTGTTGATTGTCACCTCATTCATTGCCTCCTATTTTACTATATGGTGATAGTAATAATAGCGTTAAATACGCATTGTGATCTTGAAAAAGTAAGAAAATATTCAGAAGTAGGTGAATATATTCTTATATTTCCACAAGTAGGTGGATAGTATAATTTACTTGGAGTAGGAACTAATATTATTGCTTTATATGATGTATAAAGCAATTGGAATTGGAATTTGTTGTTGAAACATCAAATTGTGGCCTACTTCCTAAATTGCTTTGTTCATTGTGTTGTGATAATGAAATTATTTTTTTATAGAGCATATGAGATTACCTTTAAAGGTAAGTCTTGACATGTTGGTCATAGACATAATTTTTGTTAGACAATTGATACAAGAAGGTATCATAATATTTGTTTATAAGGAAGTCAAGTGACGACTTAACTTATCTTGTTACTAAGACTCTGAGGAGAGCTTAGTAAGTTTGACTACTTGTGATATAGAACTTAAATCACTTTGAGTCAGGGGTGATGGGAACCCAACCTATTCCTAGGTTACCCCTAGTTTATAGGTTCAATGGGAAAAATAAGTCACAGTTGCTGACTTTGTTACTATCGATGTGGTTCCATATGTGGTCTAAGATAGTAACGTCTGCTGCACAACTGAGATTGAGTTATACTCTTAACAAAGTTGTTGTGTTCTTAACAACAGAAACACATGTGAAACATTTTGCCTATATGAACTAGAAGTGGAGCCGCTTCTTATAAAGAGTTATGGTTTACTCTCTTAGAGGTTCATGAAACAGGGCATTGCTGCATGGCTATATTAGCGCAAAGCAATTGAGAATGCTCACAAAGGTAGGAGGATTTTGTGTGTGTGATAATTCCGGTCATATCATATAGAAGTAGAGGTTCAATCTACGGACACCATCAACTTCGATGTAACATTGAGTTGCTTACAGTAAGGGAAGGTTCAATGTTCGTCACACCTTTTTATGCACACATGCCCTTGGAGTTGTTTGATAGAAACTGGTTTGGATAAAAAATAGTTTTTCCAAACAAGTGGGGGATTGTGAAAACTCGAATTTTTAGAAATTATTAAAATAAGAATTTAGTAAATAAAATTCTTGAAGCATATGTTGGGTTCAAATAAGAATATATATGCGTTATGCAAGTATGTGGTATTTTATTGCATAAGATAGTATGAACTATGCAATATGTGATCTTTGTGCTTAATAAATATATTATTATGATATATTTGTTTTAAATTGTAGTGTTCAATTAGTTAAGGTAAAGAAGATGGATAAAATTTATCTATCGATATTAAATAATTTATAAAATTATTTTAGCATAGTAAGTTGGTGACATTAAATATCTTTAATGAATAATCACTATTTTCTTGGGTACATATACTAGTGACTAATATGTTGTAATATGGGTCATAATTAGTGCTCAAACGGTCCATAAATAGATTGAGATAGCAAAGCATGAATTAGTTATGGAAATTAACTAACAAGAATAAATTTTGGTTAATTTAAATTAAGTTGAAAGTTATATTATGGAATAATATAATTTGAATATTAAAACCTTAATTGACAATGGTGATATAGTAAAGGGATTAATTCACTTGAGTAAATGGTGAATTAATATATGTGTTTCAGATAAGAAAAATGAAATGAGTATGTAATTAAATTTAATGTTATTTTTATATATTACTTAGCATAGTAATATATGTATGAGTCTAATGTTCAGAATAACGTTAATAAAATATATATACGTTGTTGAAAAGAGAAGAAAATCAATATATCTTTAGATAAATATTGGTTAGAGATTTATAAATTAAATTGACATATGACTAAAATATGAAGATTGAAGAAATTGTTTTGGGATAATTTATAGAAAGAAAAGAGAAACAATTATTGTATATTTTAAATAAAGGATATTAAAATAAATTCTAGCATTGAATTATTTTAATAAAGGGCGAATATTATTTTATATAATGATATTACCTTATATAGCTTTGTATGGGGTAATATGTATGATTAAGTAAGATGGTAAATATATTAAAACATATTTGCTATATGTAAATAAATTGATAGAAATAATTTATCATAATAGAAAATAAACTTATTATCTATTTTCTATATATAATATGTGTACATGTGCCGTACATGTAATTATTGTAATGAGACATAGATATTATATTAAAATAATATATTGAGAAAATGAGTAAATTATTTTATTATAATTAATACCTCTATTTGGAGAAAACGTAATAAAAATAATTTATATATGTTTTCATGGTGGAATACATAGTTTATATAGTAGTAATTATATCTTATGTATTTTCAAGAAGGTTAAACTTATAAAGAAAACCAAGTTATTTTTATTTCACTAAATAACTTAAGCTACTATATTACCCGTAGATTTTATAAATAAATAATAAAAACATTTGAATATTTTCATTCACGATATATGGGTTTATGTGAATCTTGAAATATCATAGTTCAATGTAAATTGAACACGAGATGATTAAGTAATGTTTTAGAAGTGATAATGAGCTTAATTTAAGCTTGTGGTATATGCCTAGTGTGGACATATTGAAGGACTAAGGAATCATTTAATTAAATTAGTAAAGAAATGATAAAGTAATGTGATGGACTATTTATTATTATTACTTTAGCTAATTATGTGCAAATACATGTGTTGTAAGAGCACAAGATATTAATGCAATAAAATTGCTTCGTATATAAAATATAAGATATTAAGAATAATTATTATATAAGGTTATGTTGTGAGGGTAAGCTTGAGTTATGTAATTTAGTAAGCTTACATAATTATTGCCTTGTGTGGCATGATTAGTAAAGTTAAATCAACGGGAGATTTAACTGGAAGTATTAAAAGAAAACTTATGGTAAGGGATTAAATGATGAACATTAATTAGTCATGGTAATATTTCTGTGTGACTATAATAATAAGTGTTATAGAGATGATGGGTGGAGAATACCCAACAAAATTATATTTAGCCCAATTAAAATATTAATTGGATTAAACCAATTTACATGAGGTACATGATTACATGATTATTTGTATGGATGTATATTTAAAATATGAATATAGTTGTTTATATGTGGGTGCACATATATGTAGGTTTGTGTATATGTGCCCATAACTTAAATTAATGTAGCAATATTAAACCATTTTAATTGACTTAAGGAGCTAAAAAAAAAAGTAAAAGGTATCTTAGTATCCATTTTTTAATATATGTTGTGAAACCAAATTGGTTGTCCCATTTTGTGAGTCCTATTTCTTCATCACGTGAATAGACCATTGGTCTAGTCTGTGACATCCCGGATTATTAAGAATTTATAAATGAGAATTTAATAAATAAAATTCTTATTTTAAGATGTTCAAGTACGAGTATGTGTATACGTGTCATATATTATGAAATATGTGATTTGGTGTGAAGATGATTTTATATATTAATTTTAATATATATTGAATTAAATAAATAATTTAATTAAATTATTTATTGAGTTAAATAAATAATTATGTGATTATGGTGAAGTGATTTAGTTAAGTGTAATAAATTAATTAAATAAATATTTAATATTTTATTTAATTGATGTAATGAATTTATGTTATAGTTCTAATTTAATTGGGATAATTAAATTAGATGAGTTATGTGATAATTGTTACATGAAATTATAATTAGAGGGTAATTATAATTATGTGATAATTTTATGTGATTAATTGATGTTAACTTTTAATTAATTAAATTATAAGGTTAAGATTTAATTAATTAAAGGATAACATTAAAAATATGTGTTAAAGGAATTATTAAAAGAATTAAAAGAGTTTTTAAAACCGTTTTCCCAAATAAGGCCTTTGCATTATTTTAAATTTGTTTTTTCAAACGGGACCTTAACTATATAAAAACATATTTTTTAAAAATAATGTCATTTTTACCAAACGAAGCCTTAAGGCTTTTGGTTTTCAAAAGAATTGTAACCTATGTATTTATGATGGGATTTATTATATACATAAATATATTATAAGTTATATGTTATGTATTGATAAGTGGTCTTTATGACCACTTATTCGGATAGTAACCAGCTCATTCTGTTGCTTAATCTTAAGTAATCATGTGCGTTTAATGTGTTTTTCCTTTATTTTGTGCTTTTTAGGTTTAGGAACTCTCTTGGCGATTATTGAGCGTTAAAGGATCCAAGATCGCTTAAGTGTGGCAAAGAGCTGAAAAGAGCTTAAGGCAAGATGATACAAGGCTGCATGAAGGCATGGAATGGCATAGGTGCGTGACCAGAGTACGAGTGCAGCAGACCACAAGCAAGCTGTAATCATCTATGCAGTTTTTAGTGTCGCGCGCCCCTCAAGGCCAAATCAGGCACTGCCGCTCTAGTCCCTAGCAGACCACACTTTGACTTTTCACTTGGACGGAGCTTGGCTTGATTTTGGGATATAAGGAGGCTCGGTTTTGGCAAGAAAAACATCACATTTTGGGCCTTAAGCCCTAGCCCTAGCTCTCTCCCTTTTCCTTTACATTTCTTGTATAGCTTAGGAGTAGATTAGTGTTAGATTAGTTGTTAGTTAGTTAGATTCTAGGGTTTAGTTAGTTTTTGAAGATTGAAGCAAGTGTTTTGACATCAAAGGATCCAAGCTCGGAGAAAGATTTGCAATTTCTATCCTTAATCTCTCCTTGTTATCATTGTATATTCGGATAATGTTTATCAATCTTGTGGATAATATACTTGAGTTGTCTATGACTTAAATCATATTTTGAGATTCCAATGGAACCTTTTGAGTAGTTGATGTTGATTTCTGTTCCATGATTGGTTCTCATTGATTGCTATATGCTTATCTATTATGATTCATGCATTCATTACTTAATTGCTTCGCGACCAATTACTGTGATAACCTATGTGGGATCGAAAGACAAAATGTGGGTTGAGATCTAATCGTAGTGGTGGGCGATTGTATGTTCACATGGCGTTGGACGTATGATTTGTGCTTAGGATAGACATATACCGAAGCGCCGCCCGTAGTCAACAGAGGACTTAACCTTAAACTCTATTTGTTTGTAAACACCATAGACATATAGGGGTTTAGATAATGTGGGTGTTCACGTGCATCTATCACCTGTGGATTGCATGTGATATGGATTAGGTGCATCGAAAGATGGCCTTATCTTACCTTCGTGTTCTCGGCTAGCAACTGTAATGATTAATTTGACCTACTTGGGAGTGAATCGGCTTAGATGAATCATTAGGGGAAATTGGGATCTCATTCATTCATTATCTAATTCTACTCTAGGATCAATTAGTTTAAGTTTACTTCTTTGCCTAGTTTAATTTAGTTTTAATTCCATCTCTTTAGCACCCGTTTAAATAAGACCGAAATGATTATGTGCTAGTGGTTTGGTGACTTTTTATCTGTTAATTCCTCGTGGGAACGATATCTGTACTTACACTTTATTACTTGTTGACCGTGTATACTTGCACGAATATATTAATTAGTATAACGACCAACAAGTTTTTGGCGCCGTTACTAGGGAATTAATTGGATAACTGTCTGCCAACATTAGTTTCAATCAAATTAGTCTTAATTTAAACATTTTTATTTTTTGTTTAATTCTCTTCTCATATTCTCTTTTCAGGTACAATGGATTTAAATTTCTATCCATGGGGTTACAAAAGGCAAGAGCAACCAAGGGAAGCATACAATGATGGCGTCGACCCAATTGCAAGCACTTTCAGCACAACTAGAGGTTCTCTCGAGGAAGTTAGATACTGTTTCAGCCCAATAGAGTTGAGAGCCAATTATTTCGTATGACTATGGTGCTGGAAGCTACACGAGCCATTAGGAGCCTATCAGTTATGGACAGGAGCAGTATGAGCCAGTTATTTCGTATAACTCTCTTGGCAATTATTGAGCGTTAAAGGATCCAAGATCACTTAATTGTGGCAAAGCACTGAAAAGATCATAAGGCAAGATGATAGAAGGCTGCATGAAGGCATGGAATAGCATAGGTGCGTGACCAGAATACGAGTACAACAGACCACAAGCAAGCCGTCATCATATGTGCAGTTTTTAGTGCCGCGCGGCCGCGCCCCCCTCAAGGCCAAATCAGGCGCGGCCGCGGCAGTCCCCAGTAGACCACACTTTGACTTTTCACTTGGACGGAGCTTGGCTTGATTTTGGGATATAAGGAGGCTAGGTTTTGGCAAAAAAACATCATATTTTGGGCCTTAAGACCTAGCCCTAGCTCTCTTCTTTTTCCTTTACATTTCTTGTATAGCTTAGGAGTAGATTAGTTGTTAGTTAGTTAGATTCTAGGATTTAGTTAGTTTTTGAAGATTGAAGCAAGTGTTTTGACATCAAAGGATCCAAGCTCGGAGAAAGATTTGCAATTTCTATCCTTAATCTCTCCTTGTTATCATTGTATATTCTGATGATGTTTATCAACCATGTGGATAATATACTTTAGTTGTCTATGACTTAAATTATATTTTGAGAGTCCAATGGAACCTTTTGAGTAGTTGATGTTGATTTCTCTTCCATGATTGGTTCTCATTGATTGCTATATGCTTATCTATTATGATTCATGCCTTCATTGCTTAATTGCTTCGCGACCAATTACTGTGATAACCTATGTGGGATCGAAAGAAGAAATGTGGGTTTAGATCTACTCGTAGTGGTGGGCGATTGTATGTTCACATGGCGTTGGACGTATGATTTGTGCTTAGGATAGACATATACCGAAGCGCCGCCCGTAGTCAACAGAGGACTTGCCTTAAACTCTATTTATTTGTAAACACCATAGACATATAGGGGTTTAGATAATGTGGGTGTTCACGTGCGTCTATCACCTGTGGATTGCACATGATATGGATTAGGTGCATCGAAAGATGGCCTTCTCTTACCTTCGTGTTCTCGGCTAGCAACTGTAATGATTAATTTGACCTACTTGGGAGTGAATCGGCTTAGATGAATCATTAGGGGAAATTCGGATCTCATGCCTTCATTATCTAATTCTACTGTAGGATTAATTAGTTTAAGTTTACTTCTTTGCCTAGTTTAATTTAGTTTTAATTCCATCTCTTTAGCACCCGTTTAAATAAGACCGAAATGATTATGTGCTAGTGGTTTGGTGACTTTTTATCTGTTAATTCCTCGTGGGAACGATATCTGTACTTACACTTTATTACTTGTTGACCGTGTATACTTGCACGAATATATTGATCGGTAAAACGACCAACAAGTTTTTGGCGCCGTTGCCGGTGAATTAATTGGATAACTGTTTGCCAACATTAGTTTCAATCAAATTAGTCTTAATTTAAACATTTTTATTTTTAATTTAATTCTCTTCTCATATTCTCTTTTTAGGTACAATGGATTTAAATTTCTATCCATGGGGTTACAAAAGGCAAGAGCAACCAAGGGAAGCATACAATGATGGCGTCGACCCAATTACAACACTTTCAGCACAACTAGAGGTTCTCTCGAGGAAGTTGGATACTGTTTCAACCCAACAGAGTCAAGAGCCAGTTATTTCGTATGACTATGGTGCTGGAAGCTACACGAGCCATCAGGAGCCTATCAGTTATGGACAATAGCAGTATGAGGGTGAGTACTCCTAGAGTGAGCCTTACACCAATTATCAGCCAGATTGGGGGTATCACCCAGACCCTTCAGCAAACTCGTATCAAGACCAATATTGGGATCCAATTCCCGCATGCGCCCCAGAATGCACCTTCCAGACTCTAACTCATGAGCCTCAATACTTAGATTTTGAGGGTGACACAGAAAAGGCAAGGTTTGAGAAAGGAGGTGGCATAGAGTCTTTAAAGGACATCTTAATTGAGCAACAGAAGTCATTAAAGAATATTCTGAACTGGGCAGAGCAAATTAGCACGGCCTTGACGAAAGAGGATGAGCAAGAGATGCAGAACCATACTGCAACCTATCAAGATCAATATGAGCCAAGTCCAATGTATGCACCAGTACCCCCATATCAATCCCCGTGTTTACAAGGAGAACAATCTTCAACGGAATTCATGTATCGAAGCTTAGAAAACCAAGAGGAGATGCTAGGGAGCCAAGAATCATCAAACCAAAATTTTTAGACTCAGATGGCCCTAAGTAGCAATACTCCAACCTGTGAGACTCATTGCATTGATCCCGTGGCTGAAACAAAAAAGGAAAGATTGGAAAATTTGTGGGGGAATTTCTTAGCATCAACAAGGGAGATCTTAATTGAGAAACAAACGTCAATTGAGGATCTTCAGATTTGGGTGTAGCAGATTAGCACAGCTTTAAGGAATGAGGTGGTGATTGAGCGAGAAGCCGAAGCTCAAGATCTTCGAAGTCCAATGCCTCAGATGTTTGAAGCTGTAAGTTATGACCCTCAGAAAAATTGGTGCTATGATATGGATGCAGAGACTGATGAAGAGCCTGAAGTGCACTTGCAACTGGATGAACAGAAGGCAATGGATATAGAGGAGACGTTTGGGGACGTGGAAAAGTTTGAACCAACAGTGACAATACCCCAAGAGCCTTCTCCGTCGAAGTTTAAAACACCAGTCAAGTTTGCACACCCTTGCCCCCTTGGTAGCCACATTATAGAGACGGATCTTGATGACATGAGAGAGTCCGTATTCTCAAAACCATGGTGGTCAGCAGAAGAGAGAATAGAAGAAGTGCCCATTGTGATGTGTGAAACTCAATGCCCCTATCATGTCACAAGCACAACGGAACCAATGCCTAGTCCCCCAACCATCAGGACAGGGAATTCTTACACACATCCAACGCTAGGTAGTTGAAATCCGAGTCCTCTCATGATGGGAAGCCTCCAAAAGCATATTAAAATTCTAATAGATGGAGGGGTTCTAAAATATCATGGGGGAGTCGGATAGCAGTGGTCAGACACAGTCCAGCTAGAGGACTATAAATCAAGCGCTCGATGGGAGGCACCCCATCATATCTCTCTCTTTATCTCCTTATTTAATTCTCCATTACCTGCTTTCTATCATACTTCCCTCCCCTCTGTTTAATTCTTCGTAGTTTAACTTAGTTAAAATTTTTGAATGCTCGTAGAATTAGGAGTTCGATGCCTACATTTTTTTGACTTAGGCATTAGTGCATATCTTTTTGGGACTATAAAGCTTATGGAACATATTTTGATACACTGGCACATTGCGTTGACGCACATAGAGAATTTTTTGGGAATTTAAATGCATATATCTTTCCATGTTTAATTCTTTTTGATGTAAATAGTTAATATACTTTTGATAGTTAAGAAGGCTTAATAAAGATGTTCTGCTTTCTCTCAAGTCAATGTCGCTAGTAAGAATGCAAAGCTCAAAGCCAGCCTCATTGCCTAACAAATGCTGCAGAAAACCAAATATGGCAAGCCGCGCGGCCGCGCCAGGATATGCTTGCTGGGGTGCGCGGCCGCGCCTCTCACAAACTGGGCATGACTTATGGAAATGCCAGATTTTGGGGGATCACTTCATGTAATTTATCAGCAGCAGCTAATCCTTAGTCTCTCTAATCCCAAACCCTCCAGTTCCTTCAACCAATCCACCATCACTCCCATCCTCTCAACCTGATCAATTGAGACAGTGAGTGGGGGTTCGAGGGCATTGTAAGATTTTTGAATTGGTTGTGTTCTTTGAGTACAGTATTGGATTGCATACTCAAATGGCATCGCGGAGGAGTAGGAGGGAGTCTACATCCATGGGCAGCGATTCTGAGCGCGGGGGAGACTGCTGAACGCCACTTTATTTCATGCAGCATCAGAAGTTGTATAGGAGAGTTCTTTCTTTTTTCCTTTACCTTCAATGAGGACATTGAACATTTTAAGTTTGGGGGTATTGGTTTTGTTTTTGCATGTAGTTAGTTCATTTCATGTTGTGTCAGTTCATTTAGTCCATGTAGATTGTATTTTGTTAAAATTATAAAAAAAATTCATTTTATTTTACATTCTGTGTTATGACATTGTGCATGAATCCAGTTTCAGTTGGTGAGTTATGTATTTGGTCTATGAAGAAATTGAATTCACTTGATTTTTGAACTAATTTGAGACTTAAGCTTAATTTGAAGGTCATATATGTAAATCCTTATCTGTCAGATGCTGTGTAGCTAGTTAGCACGATAAAGTAACCATCATAACATGCTAAGTTTAAATGTTCACATACTTGTCTTCTGGTGGGAAATTTGTGTTTTAAAGAAAGAGTTTCAGTTATCATGTAATAATAACTAAGACTGTTAAAAGCTTAAGTTTGGGGGAAAACAAGGGTTATGCATGCTAAGCAGGGAGATGGAGCGTAAGACACACTCCCCTGCGGAAAAGAAAAAGAAAACAAAAAGAATAGAAAAGATTCAGAAAAAAAAGAAAGAAAAAAATAGAATAAACACTTTGGCTACGTCGAGTTCTGTGGCCTTTGATATTCGAGCAAGTAAGCCCTCGGGGTGTTTCTACACCCAGCGCCCTAAGGCCGTCTGGTCTGGGAGTCAGTTGGTCGAAAGCTCGCCACACGGATATCATCGAAAAGCCTAAGAGATCTTGGCATTGCACAGTCGAATGTGTACACGGGAAAGTGCGAATATGCCCTCGTGAGTAATAAGAGCTTAATGAAAGCCCCCTGTTGACTCTTAGCTTAAGTAATACATGGCTGAGTTAGAAATTATCTGATTTACTATTTTTCTTGAATTAAAACTGGTTTTTTCCCCTAAGAAGCAAAGTATGTGAGTTATTTATTTGACTGCATATCTAATGGTTGCTAGGCACAGAACGCACCATACATCAGTGCTGACAGTTTTGGATTTGCAAGAATGTGCTTATGGTCTTGTCTTAGGTAGCTTATCTATTTGACGATCTTGTGGTTTTCTGAGGCATTTCTTTGAAAGTTCGATACTGACTAGAATCTGGATTTGCATTCATGATAGCATAGGTTGCATACATTGTATATATTGTGTAATACCCGAGAATTTTCATATATTATTAAATGAATATATTAATAGAAGTGAATATTTATACATATATAAATAATTTTGTGTTATGAGATGAGTAAGCTCAATTATATTAAATTGAATAATTATGATAATTTAGAAAATGTGGAGTTTATTATAAGCTCGAGAAATGCCTTGTGTGGCACCGTGATGAGAAGTATGTAATTCAATTCATTAAAGAGAGAATTAAGAGGTGGATGATTAATTAATAATATATTATTAATTAAGGATGATATCATATTAATGGATAATTAATGTTTGAGGTTAATATTTATACTATTGATCTGTGTTAATGGTTACTTAATTGTTATGTGTTATGATACTTGAGGTGTAAACACGTATTATAATGCTACTCCTTTTTGTGACACTAGCATGTGTGAGTATTCATACAATAAAGTTCCGTACTAGATATGAAAGATAGTGTGACACTAGTATATGAATAATTAATAAAGTTTCTTCATTCATTGAATAAGGCAAGATGTGTTGTGACATTTAAAATAGCCTATGTGACATCTTGATGTGTGATAAAGACTATTAAATGTGCATATGGGATAATACTGAGAGTGAACTAATATTTACTACTTAATAATTATTTCAATACTTGTGTGTTTATTGAAATAATATAGTATTATGGGAATAATGGAATAATAATACCTAACTGAATTATTTTACCTAAATTAAAGATTATTGTAAGTAAACCCAAATGTACATGGATTTTATTTGTGTGGATTATACTTACTACATGTTGAATAATTTCTATTATATCTTATGATGTATTAAACATGTTGTACTAGTAGAGTATGCTTATAACTCACATTAACATATGAAATAAGGTTACTAGGTTATAGCAATCCGTGCTAGTGGTTTTAGTTAAGTATTTGAAAGAAAACTTATAGTTATGAAAAGAGGAACTTTGATATATAAATACCATAATAGTATTCTGACTTTTGAGACACGTTTGTATGACCTAGAAACACATGGAATGCATATTGACTTAAGTATATATGTATCGTGATATAATATGAACATGTGAACTGATAAGTGGTCTTTATGACCACTTATTCGGATAGTAACCAGCTTGTTCCGCTGTTGAAACACAAGTATCTATGTGCTTTTCATGTGTTTTTGCTTTGTTTTGTAGTTTGCATGTTTTGGAACTCCCTTGGTACTTATTGAGCTTAAAAGGACAAAATGAGGTCAAAAGGAGCAAGAATGGAATGATGGCATGACAATGGGAAGGAAATGCAATCCGAACATCGTTTGGGGGGTTTATTTTTATTTCTTGTTCTTGGATTGGAGCTTAGTTGATATTGTAGAGCATCTTATAATCTTTCCGGAACATCTTGAATCATCCAAATCGGAGTTCGGAGGCGAGAGTTATGCCCCGTATACCAACGAACGTCAAACCTCACGGTTTTGAGTTTTCATGCACAGCTGTCACTTGGATCTCAATTTCCGCCTTCATCCATCTATTATTTCTCAATTCTCAAAGAATGAAAGTTGTAGAGCTCTTCGATAGCTTCGATTTGACAGGTGACAGACCTCGTAACTCCTGCTAGATCAAAAGTTATGGCCATTTTATCAGAGGACTCTGCAGCAGAAAATCCTTGGCGCGGGCGCGCGGATTTCTAGGCTATTTTGGGCGCGGCCGCGCCAGTCCCCAACAGACAAAACTTTGACTTTTCAACTGAACGGGCTTAGCTAGAGATTGGGATATAAGGGGGCTCGTTTGTGGCCAGAAAGGGCATCAAATATTGGCCTTAAGCCCTAGCCCTAGCTTGTTCTTCCATTTCTCTTACATTTCTTGTATAGATTAGGAGTAGATTAGTGTTAGATTAGGGTTTAGTTAGGTACTTAGATTCTAGGGTTAGGTTAGTGTTGAAGATTGAAGCAAGTGGTTGTATTCAAAGATCCAAGCTTAGAGAGAAGAACAAAGATTTGCATTTTTCTATCTCTCAACTCTCTTTGCTATCATTTTGTATTTGGATAATGTATAATCAACTTGTGGATAATATATTTGGGTTGTCTATGCCTTAAATCTATTTTGAGGTTCCAATGGAACCTTTTGAGTAGTCAATGTTGATTTCCCTTCCATGATGGTTCTATTTGATTGCTATGTGTTTGTCTATTGCGATGTATGCTTTCATTGCTTAATTGAGTTGCAACCAATTACTGTGATAACCTATGTGGGATTGAAAGACGAAGTGTAGGTTTAGATCTAATCGCGGTAGAGGGCGATTGTACGTTCACATGGCGTTGAACATATGATTTGTGCTTAGGATAAACTTATACCGAAGCGCCGCTCGTAGTCAATAGAGAACTTGAACTTAAACCCTATTTATTTGTAAACACCATAGACATATAGGAGTTTAGATAATGTGGGTGTCCACGTGCATTCTATCATCGGTGGATTGCACGTGCTATGGAGTAGGTGCATCGAAAGATGGCCTTCTCTCACTTTAGTGTTCTCGGCTAACAACATTGCGATTAATTTGACCTAATTGGGAGTGTGTTGATTTAGATGAATCATTAGGGGAAATTGGGATCTCTTATCTTCATTATCTGATTCTACCTTAGGATTATTTATTACATATTTTAATTCCTTGCCTAGTTAACTTAGTTTTAATTCCTTCTCTTTACCACCCCTTTAAATAAGACTGAAATGATTATGTGTTAGTGCTTTGGAGACCTTTTATCCATTAATTCCTCGTTGGAACGATATCTTTACTCACTCTTTATTACTTGTTGACCGCGTATACTTGTGCGTAAATTGTGTCATCTAATCGGACCAACAAGTTTTTGGCGCCGTTGCCAGGGAATTAATTGGATAACTGTTTGCCAACATTAGTTTAAATCAAATTAGTCTTAATTTAAACATTTTATTTTTATTTTTATTCTCTTCCCATATTCTCTTTTCAGGTATAATGGACTTAAATTTCTATCCATGGAACTGTACAAGACAAGAGCAACCAAGGGAAGCAAGCACTGACGGACTCGACCCAATTGCCACACTCTCAGCACAGTTAATGGAGCTCTCAAGAAAGTTGGATACTATTTCAGTCCAACAGAGTCGAGAGCCAGTGACTTCATATGACTATGGTGCTGGAGCTTATATGAGCCATCAGGAGCCTATCAGTTTTGGACAGGAACAGTATGGGGGTGAGCACTCCTATAGTGAACCGTATCCCGATTATCAGCAAGACTGGGGGTATCACCCAGTCCCTTCAGCAAACTATTATCATGACCAGTACTGAGATCCAAATCCAGTTTACGCCCCAGAATGTACTTTCCAGACTCCAGTTTACGAGCCTCAATACAATTTTGAGGGTGACACAGAAAATACAAGATTGGAGGAAGGAAGTGACATATCACTGAAGGACATCTTGATTGAGCAAAAGAAGTCAGTCAAGAATATCCAGAACTGGGCTGAGCAAATTAGCAAGGCCTTGATGATAGAGGAAGAACAAGGGATTCTGACCAATACTGCGAGCTATCAAGATCAACACGAGTCAAGTCCAAATTGTGCACCCGAACCCATTTATCAATCCCCATGTTTACAAGGGGAACAATCAACAATGGACTTTATGTATGAAAGCTCAGAAAACCAAGAGGAGTTGTTTGGGAGCCAAGAACCATCAAACCAAAATTTTCAATGTCAGATGGCCCCAATCAACTATGCTTCTACAAATGAGCCTCAATACAGGGAGTCCAAGGCTGAAACAGAAAAGGAAGGATTGGACACTATGTGGGGTAGCTCATTAGCATCAACAAAGGAGATCTTGGTCCAACAAGAGAAGTCAATTGAGCATCTTTAGATTTGGGTGAAGCAGATTAGCACGGCATTAAGGAAGAAGGAGGTATGTGAACAAGAGACAAAAGTGCAAGATTTTGTGCCTCTAATGACTGAAGCTGTAAGTTATGATCCCCAGACTACTTGGTGCTATGATATAGGTGCAGAAACTGATAGAGAATCCGAAGTGCAATTGCAATTGGACGAGCCAAAGGCAATGGAAATAGAGGAGATAATTGGGGATATGGAGCAGTATGAACTAACAATGATAATACCCCAAGAGCCTCCTCCGCCGAAGTTTGAGACTCCAGTCAAGTTTGCACACCCTTGCCCCCTTGGAAGCCACATTACAGATACGAATCTCAATGATATGAGAGAGTCCGTGAGCTTCAAACCATGGTGGTCAAAAGAGAAGAGAATAGAAGAAGAGTCCGTTGTGTGGTCTATACCTCCAGGCCCCAATCATTTCACCTACATAATAGAACCCTTGCCTAGCTCCCCAACCTTCAAGACGGGGAATTCTTTTACTTATCCAATGCTAGGTAGTTTAAATCTGCACCCTCTCCTACTTGGAAGCCGCCAAAGTCACACAGCTATTCTGATGGATGGAGGGGTTCTCCAGTATCGTCGGGGAGTTGGGTAGCAGTGGGCAGACACAGTCGAGCTAGAGGACTGTAAATCAAGCGCTAGATGGGAGGCACCCCATCATTTCTCTCTCTCTTTGTTTAATTCTCCATTACCTACTTCCCATCATCCCTCTCTCTATCTCTTGTTTAATTCTCCATTTATATGCTTTCTATCACATTTCCCTCCCCCTCGTTTAATTCTTATTAGTTAATATTTAGTTTAAATTTTTGCATACTATAGGAATTAGGAGTTCATTGCCTATATTTTTGAACTTAGGCATTAGTGCATATCTTTTTGGGACCATGAAGCTTATAGCATACTTTTGATACACTTGCACATTGCGTATACGCATTTAGAGAATTTTTTTGGGAATTTAAATGCATATATCTTTCCATGTTTAATTCTCTTGATGTAAATAGTTAATATACTTTTTATAGTTAAGAGGGATTAATAATGTTATAGGTTTTTCTCAGGGTCACTCCATGCAGTCTGAAGCAAAGTTCGAATGCCACAACAGCTTCATGAAACAAATTCTGTAGAAAACCAAATCTGGCATCACGCGCGGCCGCGCCTAATTAAGCTTGTTGGGGCGCGCGACCGCGCCGCACACAGACTATGCCTGGCTTAAGCAATTTTTAGCCCATACTTCCATTGCATTATGAGACGAGCTTGCCACAAATTTCCCCTATCACAAGCCCTAATTTCAATTGAAAACAAAACCTTCTATCTCCTAATCACAATCAACCAACCCTCCCATCGCTCCCATCTTCTCAACCTGATCAATTGAGGTAGTGGTGGGGGGGGGGGTTGCTAGCATAGCAAAATTTCTGAATTGGTTGGGTATGTTGAATTAAGTATTGGATTGCATCGTCTATTCTCATTTCATATGGAATCCAAGAGGAGTAGGAAGGAGTCTACATCCATGGGCAGCGATTATGAGCACTGGGGAGATGGCATCGACTATGATGCAGTCCGAGTCCACCCGCACTGTACATGAGCATATTGATAGGATGGAGAGGCAACGAAGAAGCCGAATAGGGGAGTTTCTTTTTACCTTAACCTTCAATGAGGACATTGAACAGTTTAAGTTTGGGGGTATTGGTGTTTATTTTGCATATAGGTAATTCATTTCATGTTTTGCATGTAAATAGTTCATTGCATGTAAGTTAGTTCATATACTGCATGTAGGTTGTAAATAGTTAATATTTGTGAAAATTTTAAAAATTTTCTTTTGTTCTTGCATTCTGTTTTGCATTCTGTGTTAGAACATACTGCATGAATCCAGTTTTCAGTTGGTTAGTTATGTATGTTGCCTGTGAAGAAACTGAAATCACTTGATTGTTGAACTGATTTGAGACTTAAACCTGATTTCATGGTCATATATGTAAATTCTTACCTGTCAAATACTGTGTAACCAGTAAGCACGATAGAGTAAACACCATGATATGCTAAGTTTAAATGTTTACATACTTGTCTTCTGGTAGAAAAACTATGTTTTAATAAAAGAGTTTCAGTTCGCATATAATAATAACTAGACTGTTAAAAGCTTAAGTTTGGGGGAAACAAGGGACATGCATGATTTATATGGGGAGATGGAGCGTAAGACGCACTCCCTTGCAGAAAAAGAAAAAGAAAAAGAAAACAAAAGAAAAGATTAAGAAAAAGAAAAAAATAGAATAAACAGTTCGGCTACGTCGAGTTCTGTAGCCTTTGATTTTCCAGCAAGTACGCCCTAGGGGTGTCTCTACACCCAGCGCCCTAAGGCCGTCTGGTCTGGGAGTAGTTGGTCGAAAGCTCGCTACATGGATATCATTGAAGAGCCTAAGAGAACTAGGTATTGCACAGTCGATAGTGTACACGGGAAAGTGCGAATACGCCCTCGTGAGTAATAAAAGCTTAATGAAAACCCCTTGTTGACTCTTAACTCTAGTAATGCACGGTCTTAGTTAGAGCTTATATGATTTACTATTTTTCTTAAGTTAAAGCTTTTTTTTCCCCTAAGAAGCATAGTAGGTGAGTTATTTATATGAATGCATATCTAATGGTTGGTAGGCACACAACGCACAATACGTCAGTGCTGACAGCTTTGGATTTGCAGAATAAGCCTTATGGTATTGTCTTGGGTAGCTTATCTATTCGATTATCTCGTGGTTTTCTGAGGCATTGCTTTGAAAGTTCAGTACTGACTGGGACTTGGATTTGCATTCATGATAGTGTAGATTGCATACATTGTATATACTGCATTACATCTTTTGTTTAGTTTTATTTTGGTTTCTTGAGGGAAAGCAACGGTTAAGTTTGGGAGTATTTGATAAGTGGTCTTTATGACCACTTATTCGGATAGTAACTAGCTTGTTCCGCTGTCGAAACTCAAGTATCTGTGTGCTTTTCATGTGTTGTTGCTTTGTTTTGTAGTTTGCATGTTTTGGAACTCCCTTGGTACTTATTGAGCTTAAAAGGACAAAATGAGGTCAAAAGGAGCAAGAATGGAATGATGGCATGACAATGGGAAGGAAATGCAATTCGAACATCGTTTGGGGGGTTTATGTTTATTTCATGTTCTTGGATTGGAGCTTAGTTCATATTGTAGAGCATCTTATAAGCTTTTCGGAACATCTTGAATCATCCAAATCAGAGTTCGGAGGCGAGAGTTATGCCCCGTATACCAACGGACGTCAAACCTCACGGTTTTGAGTTTTCATGCACAGCTGTCACTTGGATCTCAATTTCAGCCTTCATCCATCCATTATTTCTCAATGCTCAAATAATGAAAGTTGTAGAGCTCTTCGATAGCTTCGATTTGACAGGTGACAGACCTCGAAACTCCTCCCAGATCAAAAGTTATGGCCGTGCGGATTTATAGGCTATTTTGGGCGAGGCCGCGCCAGTCCCCAGCAGACAAAACTTTGACTTTTCAACTGAACTGGCTTGGCTAGAGATTGGGATATAAGGGGGCTCGTTTGTGGCTAGAAAGGGCATCAAATATTGGCCTTAAGCCTTAGCCCTAGCTTGTTCTTCCATTTCTCTTACATTTCTTGTATAGATTAGGAGTAGATTAGTGTTAGATTAAGGTTTAGTTAGTTAGTTAGATTCTAGGGTTAGGTTAGTGTTGAAGATTGAAGCAAGTGGTTGTATTCAAAGATCCAAGTTTAGAGAGAAGAACAAAGATTTGCATTTTTCTATCTCTCAACTCTCTTTGCTATCATTTTGTATTTGGATAATGTATAATCAACTTGTGGATAATATATTTGGGTTGTCTATACCTTAAATCTATTTTGAGGTTCCAATGGAACCTTTTGAGTAGTCAATGTTGATTTCCCTTCCATGATGGTTCTATTTGATTGCTATGTGTTTGTCTATTGCGATGTATGCTTTCATTGCTTAATTGAGTTGCAACCAATTACTGTGATAACCTATGTGGGATTGAAAGACGAAGTGTAGGTTTAGATCTAATCGCGGTAGCGGGCGATTGAACGTTAACAGGGCGTTGAACATATGATTTGTGCTTAGGATAGACATATACCGAAGCGCCGCTCGTAGTCAATAGAGAACTTGAACTTAAACCCTATTTATTTGTAAACACCATAGACATATAGGAGTTTAGATAATGTGGGTGTCCACGTGCGTTCTATCATCGGTGGATTGCACGTGGTATGGAGTAGGTGCATCGAAAGATGGCCTTCTCTCACTTTAGTGTTCTCGGCTAACAACATTGCGATTAATTTGACCTAATTAGGAGTGTGTCGATTTAGACGAATCATTAGGGGAAATTGGGATCTCTTATCTTCATTATCTGATTCTACCTTAGGATTATTTATTGCATGTTTTAATTCCTTGCCTAGTTAACTTAGTTTTAATTCCTTCTCTTTACCACCCGTTTAAATAAGACTGAAATGATTATGTGCTAGTGCTTTGGCGACCTTTTATCCATTAATTCCTCATGGGAACGATATCTTTACTCACTCTTTATTACTTGTTGACCGCGTATACTTGCGCGTAAATTGTGTCATCTAATCGGACCAACATGAACCCAACTAGTGCACCTTTCTAACAAAAACACAAGTTTTGAAGGTTAATATTGACATGTAAGGACCATATATACATTCTGACTTTTTGAGCATGTTTATAGGGCCTTGAAATGCATGAAAAGCATGTTGACTTGCTTATATATGTTTCATAATATGACATGAGAATGTGGGCTTCATTTGTGAATTTTACTAAGTGAAAGTGTAAGTTCGAAACGTAAACCTTGACATGTTAACTTGAAGTTTAAATTCTGAAGTTTATGAATGTGTTAGATAATACTATTGACTTCATGAAAGTCATGCATATATACAACCATGCTAGAAGTCATGATTTAGCGTAAACGAAGCATGTTTTCAACTAATAACTATAATAGTTACATGTATGAAATGTGAATACTTATAAGTATGCCTAATGCAAAGTATATGAATACCTTATGTGTTTAAAGAGCGAGCATGATAGGCCTTGTGAATTCCATGACCTTGAATGGCTTTAAATTGTTGAAAGTGTTAACTTAGAATCTATTGCATGTATGATTGGAACAAGGAAAGGTTGTATACACATAAAAGTATCCTTTAAACATGTATACATGCTACGTGATATTATATGATGTTACTTGAACCAGATTTTGACGGTTAACTTATGAGAATGCCATAACTTGCTAAAATGAAATACATTTAGTGTTAATTGTGGTCTTATGTGATATTAATAATATGAGAGCATGTTTGCTAATTGTTGCGATCTTATATGATATAAGAATGTGTTTAAACTCAAAAGGAGGAACGTTAAGGATAGACATTATATTCTATATAACTGTGTAGCTAGGTTAAAGACTTAGCTTATGTGTTAATCGTATATACGAGATGAGGTATAATGTTAAACTATATGACTAATGGATATCATATATATACGTAACTATATTACGATAGAAATTCGAAAGTGTTGATTTACTTTTCGTGGATAAACTACGCTAAAGGCAAGTTCTCTAACTTACACTCTTTTACGGTGCAAGTATCTAAACCTTATCTCTTTGGATGCAAGTATCCTAACCGACACATTTACTTTATGCAAGTATTCTATCCTTGTATATTGCAAACTAGTTTCTTTATTTAATCGTTTGACTTGAATTAGCATACTTGAACTCTTATTTCGTTAAAGTTATTATTCATGATGAACTTAGTATTGTTCTTGAATATTGTGAAAGTGTCTATGCCATTTGATTCGGCTAGACTTATATTATTGAAAAGCGACTCAAACCAATTGACTGTTGCAGGATCTTGTATTTGACTGAGAAAAACAAAATTTAACTGTCAGAGAACCGACGCGCGCACTTGAGTATGATTGATTGTTATGCATAACGATGGTACTTTAGGCTGATCACCTGTTGTACCTGTTTTTGGTTGGATTTTCAGTTTAATACTGTTAATTCTAGTAGAAGTTCATAGTCCTTAGTGACTGCTCAGTATTCAGTTATCTTGAAATCTTGAATTGATTTATTATTGAATCACATTGATATTATTTTGTCCTTAGCGACTTTATTTGAAAACTGTTGATATTCCTGTTATCCTTGAATTATCAAACCTTGCTATACCCTTTCGAGAATTGAGAATTTTATTACTCACCCTTATTGTATATTACTTGTTGGGTAATTTGGGCTCATTCTTGCTTTCCCTAAAACATTTCAGTTAAGGCCGAGCATGGTGAACCTTCAGGCGTTGATAAGGGCAAGGGCAAGGCTACCAACTAGCTTGTGTCTTTTATGTTTTTAAATATTTTAATGTTGTATTAAGATGATGTAGTAAGACTAGATTTGATTATGTTTAAGCTTAAGTTAGATTATGTAATAAGTCGTTAATTGATATTATTATGTAATCTATTAAGTACTGTAGGTTGCGAGACTTGAGGGAATAATTATAATAAATCGTTGAATATTATTCTAAACTAGATATTCTGTTGTGAATGTGTGATTTTAGTTATTGTATTACCATGAGCATGTGACGAACCGAATTCGAGAGACCAAGTGGCGGTCCCGGATTTGGGGGGCGTCACAGGTTGGTATCAAAGCTGTAGTTATAAACCTTAGGAACGAGTGTCCTTAGACTATAACTTAGGCGAACTTAGAAGTTGGAAAGGAGATAAAACTCACATAGAGTTTTCCCTAGAGCGAGACTTAGCGTGTTATGAAATGTAACTTCATTCTATACAATGAACTTATGTTTTATTTAACATTCTAATGGAGTTGCTGTTTGTTTGTCTTGTGTTTGTGATTGTAGGATGACAGACACAGGTGTACCTAGTAGAGTGGCAGAGGAGGAGCCCAGGGATATACATGTAGTATATGAGGCACCCCTAGAGGCTACACCAGTGCAGGCTGTTGCACCGTTCGAGTCTGATGACGAGGACGAGATTGAGATAGAGTCTGATCCAGAGGAGGAGCCGATGGAGGATGAGCCGATGGAGGATGAGCCAGTAGAGGACTCTGATGAGGCTACTGTAGAGGAGCAGATGCTAGGAGAGTATGAGGAGCGGATCCTAGAGTTAGACTGCAGAGTCCAGGAGCTGGAGGCAGAGGCCCAAGAGAGAGAGTCCGAGTTCCAAAAACTGAGGGACGAGGACCACCAGAGGAAGCTGGCCATGCAGAAGTTAGAGGTAGAGATCGCTTACCGCAGGGAGGCAGGGATCCAGATGGGAACTTTATTCCACATGTCGGTAGCGAGAAATGTAGATACAGCAGAGAAGCTGGAAGAAGTAGAACAGAGAGAATTGAGTGAGAAGACTGAGAAAGAGGCACTCCGTACTCAGCTAGAGTTGGAGGTGATGGATAGGATACACTTCGAGGAGAAGTGGGAAGCGGCCAATGAGAGAGCTGACGACCTAGAGGACGAGGTCAGATGTAATAAGAGGAAGATGAACAAGATGGGGTATGTGTTCTGTTCAGCTTTTGAGAGGGTGATTGATGGTGTGTACCACTACCCGGCAGAGCAGGGACAGACTCTACATACCTTGAGTCGAGAGCTGGTTGCGTATATATCGCAGATGGAGTACAACAGGGCAGTGGAGCGCGGGATGATGTGATGAGATTTGCTTAGATGGTCTAGTGGTAGTTTAGTAGAATTTATCTTTATGTATTGTATATACTATGTTGTAATCCCAACTTTTTATGTGAAGTATGGGATAGTGATGTAAACCCCGAGTTAGCTTTTGTTAGAGGGGTAGTATGGTAGCAGGTTAGTATATTCCCCGTCTTTTGTGATATTAGGGGATATATGTGATAACATTTATAGCAGTATGCTAGGATAATCATGTAATGAAACGATTTAGCATATGAATATAAATGAAGTTTATTTCAGAAATGTGTTATAAATTTATTCCTTTAGTATTAAAAGAAATACTTAAGTAATATACTTGAACAATAATAAAATGAAAACTTGTGATGCAGATAATGCCGCCTAGACGTAGATTGACTGCACCTGAAGAATCTGTTAATAACGAGAGGGAACAAGTTGACCCGATCCAGAAATTGGTAGACTTGTTAGGAGAAGCCTTAAGGGGAAGGAATAATGAACCCGTTCGCCCAAACCCTCAGACTGTGCCAGTAACAACCTTTAAAGACTTTAAGAGTGTAGGACCCCCGGAGTTCGAGGGAACCACCGACCCAATCGTCGAACAAACGTGGATCAAGGAGATCGAAAAATCTTTCACTATAGCTCGCGTAGGCGAAGATCAGAAGACGGTATTTGCCACATACATGATGAGGGGAGAAGCGAACTACTGGTGGGAGGCTAATCAACAAAGAGCTGGAGAAGGGATAATAGCTTGGGATAAGTTTAAGACGTTGTTCTTCGAGAATAACTTCCCGAAGAGTATAAAGAATTGGATGGAGGTGAAGTTCTTAGAACTAAAACAAGGTGACATGACGGTGGCGCAGTACGCAGCTAAGTTTAATGAACTAGCGCGATTTGCTAAACACCAAGTTGGAGATGAAGAGAGGAAGGCTAGACGCTTCGAACAAGGGTTGAAGCCGTGGCTGTTCAATAAGGTATCAGTTCTTCAAATTGATTCCTTTGCAACCTTACTGGAGAAGGCAATCATTGCGAAAGGTGGCAGTGAGGCCTTAAGTCTGTATAACAAGGAGAAGAAAGGAAAGAATACTGGAGGAGAGAACCGTACGGGAGGAAGCAGTAGTGGAGGAAGCAACTTGGGAAAGAGAAAATGGGAGAATAACAACAACAATAAAAAAAACAACAATAATCAATCAGGGAATTTTCGTGGAGGTTTCAAGAAGAGGGCTGAAGGATGCCCAAAGTATGGGAAGAATCACCAAGGCGAGTGCTGGAAGGGACGTGGCACTTGCTACAACTGCGGACAGGAAAGGCACATCTCGCCCAACTGTCCGATGCCAAAGAAGATTGAAGGGTGTTTTGCTTGCGGCTCAACTGAGCACAGTATTAAGGATTGCCCAAAGAAGGGAAGTGGCGGGGGTAGAAATCAGCAAGGAGGCAACAAGCTGATGATCAGTGGGCCGGCACAATCCAACCGCCAGAACCTTTAACATGACCGTCCAGGACGCCGTGGCTGCGAAGGACGTGGTGTCAGGTATAATCCCAATCAATGATATAAATGCTTATGTATTATTTGATTCGAGTGCCACCTGTTCTTTTATATATGAAGAATTTGCTAGTAAACTTAGTACACCCCGAGAACGATTAGAAAATCCTTTGATCATAGAAGTTGCTAATAAGGAAGTGATCCCTGTAGAATACATTTATCGAGATTGTCGCGCAAACATTAGAGAGCATGAATTGAGCGTAGACTTAATTCCTATTAGAATGGGAGAATTTGACGTAATACTGGGGATGGATTGGTTGTATAACCATGCTGCGATTATTGACTGTTAGAACAAGTGTGTGAACCTTCAGACCGAATAAGTCTAAGGGAGTGTTTTATGGTAGCTCATCGCTTAAGCAATCGTGTTACGTTACGATGATGCAGGCCAAGAAATTGTTAAGGAAAGGATGTGTAGGTTATTTAGCTTACATCGTTGATACTCGAAAAAAGGGAGTAGAAATTAAGGATATATCCGTAGTGAATGAATTTCAAGATGTGTTTCCGAACGATCTGCCTGGTCTTCCGCCAGACAGAGAAATCGAATTCATAACAGACTTAGAACCGGGAACGGCACCAATTTCGAAAGCTCCATATCGTATGGCGTCAGTAGAAATGAAGGAATTGATGATACAATTGCAAGAATTATTGGATAAGGGTTACGTTCGACCGAGTGTTTCTCCTTAGGGAGCACCAGTACTATTCGTTAAGAAGAAGGACGGATCAATGAGGCTCTGTATCGATTATCGAGAATTGAACAGAGTAACGATCAAGAACCGATATTCGCTACCAAGGATAGACGACTTATTTGATCAACTGAAAGGAGCAAAGTGTTTCTCAAAAATCGCCCTACGAACAGGATATCACCAACTGAAAGTGAGGGATGAGGACATACCAAAGACTGCGTTTCGAACCCGTTATGGACACTACGGGTTTTTGGTAATGTCATTTGGATTGACTAATGCTCCGACAGCATTTATGGACTTGATGAACCAAGTTTTCAAGCCATACTTGGATAAATTTGTAGTGGTTTTTATCGATGACATTTTGATCTACTCGAAGACAGATGAAGAACACGCCGAACATCTGAAGATTGTTTTGGAGGCACTAAGGAAGGAGAAGATGTATGCGAAATTTTCTAAGTGCGAATTTTGGATGGAGAAGGTTCAATTCTTAGGCCACGTGGTGGATAGGAATGGAATCTCTGTAGATCCTGCGAAGGTTGAAGCAGTAAGTAATTGGGAACAACCGAGAACACCGACGGAGGTAAGAAGTTTTTTAGGGTTAGATGGCTACTACCGAAGATTCATCCAAGATTTTTCTAAGATAGCAACCCCATTGACCAATTTGACTAGAAAGACGGTAAAATTTGTATGGACCGACAAATGCAAAGAGAGTTTTCAGGAGTTGAAGAATAGATTGAGCGAAGCACCTGTGTTGTCACTACCAGATGATGCGGGAAATTTTGTGGTGTATAGTGATGCATCGTACAAGGGACTTGGTTGTGTGCTTATGCAGCACGGCAAGGTCATTGCGTATGCATCACGACAATTGAAGGATTACGAAAAGCGATACCCTACTCACGACTTAGTGTTAGCGGCAGTAGTTTTTGTATTAAAGATATGGAAGCATTATTTGTAAGGGGAAAAATGTGAGATATACACGGACCACAAAAGTCTAAAATATATCTTCACACAGAAGGAGTTGAACATGCGGCAGAGAAGGTGGTTAGAATTAATCAAAGACTATGACTGCGATATTCTTTATCACCCGGGAAAGGCAAACGTGGTTGCCGATGCTCTGAGCAGGAAAGGAATGGAAAAGTTGTTTAATTTAACGACTCAGGAAGAATTGATAAGAGAGATGGAGAAATTGGAGATAGAAGTGAAAGGACCAGAAAAGTCTGGTGAGAAGTTAATTGTAATGGAAGCTTGTCTGTTTTGTTAGATAGAGTGAAGGAAGCCCATGAAAAGGATGAAGAGTGTGAGAAAATTCGAAAGAGGATCACAGAAAATGAGGAAGAGAAATTTCGAATGAATAAAGACGGTATCTTAAGATTCGAAGGAAGAGTGTGGGTACCAGCGGTAATCGAGTTGAGGGAAGAGATTTTCCACGAGGCACACAATACGACATATTCCGTTCATTCGGGAGGCACGAAGATGTACCGAGATCTAAGGCAACATTTTTGGTGGCCCAATTTGAAACAGGAAGTCGCAGAGTGCGTCAGTAGATGTTTGACTTGCCAACGCGTTAAAGCAGAGCATCAACGGCCGAGTGGTTTACTACAACCGTTAGAAATACCAGAGTGGAAATGGGAGCATATTACCATGGACTTCGTGGTAGGACTTCCAGTTACACAAAAAGGTTATTATGCTATTTGGGTTATCGTGGATCGGCTAACTAAGACCGCACATTTTTTACCAATCTAGATCCGCTATAGTTTGAATAAGTTAGTGAGCCTATACGTAAAAAAAATTATCTCACGACATGGAGTGCCGGTGTCAATTGTCTCTGATCGAGATCCGCTCTTCACGTCCAATTTTTGGAAGAGTTTGCAAGAAAGAAAGGGAACACAGTTAAGGTTGAGTACGGCTTACCATTCTCAGACAGACGGACAGAGTGAGCGAACAATACAAACGCTGGAGGATATGCTTAGAACTTGCGTGATGGATTTCAAGGGAAATTGGGACGACCACCTACCCTTAGTAAAATTCGCATACAATAATAGTTACCATGCGAGTATCGGCATGCCATCGTACGAAGCTCTTTATGGAAGAAAGTGCAGAACGCCATTATGTTGGGACGAAGTCGGAGAACGATGAATACTCGGACCAGAGCTAGTACAACAAATCGCAGACATGGTGACAGTGATAAGAGCCAGATTAGTAGCAGCTCAAGATTGCCAGAAGAAATACGTAGATTTGCATCGGCAGGACCGAGACTTCAAAGTTGACAGTTTTGTATTCTTGAAGGTGTTTGCCACGTACATGATGAGGGGAGAAGCAAACTACTGGTGGGAGGCTAATCAACAAAGAGCTGGAGAAGGGATAATAGCTTGGGATAAGTTTAAGACGACGTTCTTCGAGAATTACTTCCCAAAGAGTATGAAGAATCGGATGGAGGTGAAATTCTTAGAGTTAAAACAAGGTGAGATGACGGTGGCACAATATGCGGCTAGGTTTAACGAACTATCACGATTTGCGGAGCACCAAGTTGGTGATGAAGATAGGAAGGCTAGACGCTTCGAACAAGGGTTGAAGCCATGGCTGTTCAATAAGGTATCAGTTCTTCAAATTGATTCCTTTGCAACATTACTGGAGAAGGCAATCATTGCGGAAGGTGGCAGTGAGGCCTTAAGTCTGTATAACAAAGAAAAGAAAGGAAAGAATGCTGGAGGAGAGAATCGTACTGGAGGAAGCAGTAGCGGAGGAAGCAACTTGGGAAAGAGAAAGTGGGAGAATAACAACAAAAACAACAATAATCAATCAGGGAATTTTCGTGGAGGTTTCAAGAAGAAGGCTGAAGGATGCCCAGAGTGTGGGAAGAATCACAAGGGCGAGTGCTGGAAGGGACGTGGCACTTGCTACAACTGCGGGCAGGAAGGGCACATCTCGCCCAACTGTTCGAAACCAAAGAAGATCCAAGGGTGTTTTGCTTGCGGTTCAACTGAGCACCGTATTAAGGATTGCCCAAAGAAGGGAAGTGGCGGAAGTGGTAGCCAACAAGGGGGAGGAAACAAACTGATGATTGGTGGACCGGCACAATCCAACCGCCCAACTGCCAGAACCTTTAACATGACCGTCCAGGACGCCGTGGCTGCGAAGGACGTGGTATCAAGTATAATCCCAATCAATGATATAAATGCTTATGTATTATTTAATTCGGGTGCCACCTGTTCTTTTGTATCTGAAGAATTTGCTAGTAGACTTAGTACACCCCGAGAACGATTAGAAAATCCTTTGATCATAGAAGTTGCTAATAAGGAAGTAATCTCTGTAGAATACGTTTATCGAAATTGTCGCGCAAATATTAGTAAACATGAACTGAGCGTAGACTTGATTCCTATTAGACTTGGAGAATTTGATGTGATACTAGGAATGGATTGGTTGTATAACCATGCTGCAATAATTGACTGTCAAAACAAATATGTGAACCTTCAGACTCCGAGTAAGTCTAAGGTAGTGTTTTATGGTAGCTCATCGCTTAAGCAATCGTGTTACGTTACGATGATGCAGGCCAAGAAATTGTTAAGGAAAGGATGTGTAGGATATCTAGCTTACATTGTTAATACTCGGAAAAAGGGAGTAGAAATTAAGGATATATCCGTAGTTAATAAATTTCAAGATGTATTTTTGGATGATCTGCCTGGTCTTCCGCCAGATAGAGAAATCGAATTTGTAATAGACTTAGCACCGGGAACGGCACCTATTTCGAAAGCTCCATATCGTATGGCGCCAGTAGAAATGAAGGAATTGATGATACAATTGCAAGAGTTGTTGGATAAGGGTTACATTCGACCGAGTGTTTCTCCTTGGGGAGCACCAGTGCTATTCGTTAAGAAGAAGGACGGATCGATGAGGCTCTGTATCGATTATCGAGAATTAAACAGAGTAACGATCAAGAACCGATATCCGCTACCGAAGATAGACGACTTATTTGATCAACTGAAGGGAGCAAAGTGTTTCTCAAAGATCGACCTACGAACAGGATATCATCAACTGAAAGTGAGGGACGAGGACATACCAAAGACTGCGTTTCAAACCCGTTATGGACACTACGAGTTTTTGGTAATATCATTCGGATTGACTAATGCTCCGGTAGCATTTATGGACTTGATGAACCGAGTTTTCAAGCCATACTTGGATAAATTTGTAGTGGTTTTTATCGACGACATTTTGATCTACTCGAAGACAGAGGAAGAACACGTCGAACATCTAAAGATTATTTTGGAGGCACTATGGAAGGAGAATATGTATGCGAAATTTGCAAAGTGCGAATTTTGGATGGAGAAGGTTCAATTCTTAGGCCACGTGGTGGATAAGAATGGAATCGCTGTAGACCCTGCGAAGGTAGAAGCAGTAAGTAATTAGGAACAACCGAGAACACCGACGGAGGTAAGAAGTTTTTTAGGGTTAAATGGGTACTACCGAAGATTCATCCAAGATTTTTCTAAGATAGCAACCCCATTGACCAATTTGACTAGAAAGACGGTAAAATTTGTATGGACCGACAAATGCAAAGAGAGTTTTCAGGAGTTGAAGAATAGATTGAGCGAAGCACCTGTGTTATCACTATCAGATGATGCGGGAAATTTTGTGGTGTATAGTGATGCATCGTACAAGGGACTTGGTTGTGTGCTTATGCAGCACGGCAAGGTCATTGCGTATGCGTCACGACAATTGAAGGATTACGAAAAGCGATACCCTACTCACGACTTAGAGTTAGCGGCAGTAGTTTTTGTATTAAAGATATGGAAGCATTATTTGTAAGGGGAAAAATGTGAGATATACACGGACCACAAAAGTCTAAAATATATCTTCACACAGAAGGAGTTGAACATGCGGCAGAGAAGGTGGTTAGAATTAATCAAAGACTATGACTGCGATATTCTTTATCACCCGGGAAAGGCAAACGTGGTTGCCGATGCTCTGAGCAGCAAAGGAAGGGAAAAGTTGTTTAATTTAACGACTCAGGAAGAATTGATAAGAGAGATGGAGAAATTGGAGATAGAAGTGAAAGGACCAGAAAAGTCTGGTGAGAAGTTAATTGTAATGGAAGCTTGTCTGACGTTGTTGGATAGAGTGAAGGAAGCCCATGAAAAGGACGAAGAGTGTGAGAAAATTCGAAAGAGGATCACAGAAAATGAGGAAGAGAAATTCCGAATGAATAAAGACGGTATCTTAAGATTCGAAGGAAGAGCGTGGGTACCAGCGGTAATCGAGTTGAGGGAAGAGATTTTGCGCGAGGCACACAATACGACATATTCCGTTCATCCGGGAGGCACGAAGATGTACCGAGATCTAAGGCAACATTTTTGGTGGCCCAATTTGAAACAGGAAGTCGCAGAGTGCGTCAGTAGATGTTTGACTTGCCAACGCGTTAAAGCATAGCATCAACGGCCGAGTGGTTTACTACAACCGTTAGAAATACCAGAGTGGAAATGGGAGCATATTACCATGGACTTCGTCGTTGGACTTCCAGTTACACAAAAAGGTTATTATGCTATTTGGGTTATCGTGGATCGGCTAACTAAGACCACACATTTTTTACCAATCTAGATCCGCTACAGTTTGAATAAGTTAGCGAGCCTATACGTAAAAAAAATTATCTCACGACATGGAGTGCCGGTGTCAATTGTCTCTGATCGAGATCCGCTCTTCACGTCCAATTTTTGGAAGAGTTTGCAAGAAAGAAAGGGAACACAGTTAAGGTTGAGTACGGCTTACCATCCTCAGACAGACGGACAGAGTGAGCGAACAATACAAACGCTGGAGGATATGCTTAAAACTTGCGTGATGGATTTCAAGGGAAATTGGGACGACCACCTACCCTTAGTAGAATTCGCATACAATAATAGTTACCATGCGAGTATCGGCATGCCATCGTACGAAGCTCTTTATGGAAGAAAGTGCAGAACGCCATTATGTTGGGACGAAGTCGGAGAACGATGAATACTCGGACCAGAGCTAGTACAACAAACCGCAGACGTGGTGACAGTGATAAGAGCCAGATTAGTAGCAGCTCAAGATTGCTAGAACAAATACGTAGATTTGCATCGGCAGGACAGAGACTTCAAAGTCGACAGTTTTATATTATTGAAGGTGTTTGCCACGTACATGATGAGGGGAGAAGCGAACTACTGGTGGGAGGCTAATCAACAAAGAGCTGGAGAAGGGATAATAGCTTGGGATATGTTTAAGACGCTGTTCTTCGAGAATTACTTCCCAAAGAGTATGAAGAATCGGATGGAGGTGAAATTATTAGAGTTAAAACAAGGTGAGATGACGGTGGCACAATACGCGGCTAGGTTTAACGAACTATCACGATTTGCGGAGCACCAAGTTGGTGATGAAGATAGGAAGGCTAGACGCTTCGAATAAGGGTTGAAGCCATGGCTGTTCAATAAGGTATCAGTTCTTCAAATTGATTCCTTTGCAACATTACTGGAGAAGTCAATCATTGCGGAAGGTGGCAGTGAGGCCTTAAGTCTGTATAACAAAGAAAAGAAAGGAAAGAATGCTGGAGGAGAGAATCGTACTGGAGGAAGCAGTAGCGGAGGAAGCAACTTGGGAAAGAGAAATTGGGAGAATAACAACAAAAACAACAATAATCAATCAGGGAATTTTCGTGGAGGTTTCAAGAAGAAGGCTGAAGGATGCCCAGAGTGTGGGAAGAATCACCAGGGCGAGTGCTGGAAGGGACGTGGCACTTGCTACAACTGCGGGCAGGTAGGGCACATCTTGCCCAACTGTCCGAAACCAAAGAAGATCCAAGGGTGTTTTGCTTGCGGTTCAACTGAGCACCGTATTAAGGATTGCCCGAAGAAGGGAAGTGGCGGAAGCTGTAGCCAATAAGGGGGAGGAAACAAACTGATGTTCGGTGGACCGGCACAATCCAACCGCCCAACTGCCAGAACCTTTAACATGACCGTCCAGGACGCCCAATCAATGATATAAATGCTTCTGTATTATTTGATTCGGGTGCCACCTGTTCTTTTGTATCTGAAGAATTTGCTAGTAGACTTAGTACACCACGAGAACGATTAGAAAATCCTTTGATCATAGAAGTTGCTAATAAGGAAGTAATCTCTGTAGAATACGTTTATCGAAATTGTCGCGCAAATATTAGTAAACATGAACTGAGCTTAGACTTGATTCCTATTAGACTGGGAGAATTTGATGTGATACTAGGAATGGATTGGTTGTATAACCATGCTGCGATAATTGACTGTCAAAACAAATTTGTGAACCTTCAAACTCCGAGTAAGTCTAAGGTAGTGTTTTATGGTAGCTCATCGCTTAAGCAATCATGTTACATTACGATGATGCAGGCCAAGAAATTGTTAAGGAAAGGATGTGTAGGATATTTAGCTTACATCGTTAATACTCGCAAAAAGGGAGTAGAAATTAAGGATATATCCGTAGTTAATAAATTTCAAGATGTATTTCCGGATGATCTGCCTGGTCTTCCGCCAGATAGAGAAATCGAATTCGTAATAGACTTAGCACCGGGAACGGCACCGATTTCGAAAGCTCCATATCGTATGGCGCCAGTAGAAATGAAGGAATTGATGATACAATTGCAAGAGTTGTTGGATAAGGGTTACATTCGACCGAGTGTTTCTCCTTGGGGAGCACCAGTGCTATTCGTTAAGAAGAAGGACGGATCGATGAGGCTCTGTATCGATTATCGAGAATTAAACAGAGTAACGATCAAGAACCGATATCCGCTACCGAGGATAGATGACTTATTTGATCAACTGAAGGGAGCAAAGTGTTTCTCAAAGATCGACCTACGAACAGGATATCATCAACTAAAAGTGAGGGATGAGGACATAACAAAGACTGCGTTTCAAACCCGTTATGGACACTACGAGTTTTTGGTAATATCATTCGGATTGACTAATGCTCCGGTAGCATTTATGGACTTGATGAACCGAGTTTTCAAGACATACTTGGATAAATTTGTAGTGGTTTTTATCGACGACATTTTGATCTACTCGAAGACAGAGGAAGAACACGTCGAACATCTAAAGATTATTTTGGTGGCACTAAGGAAGGAGAAGATGTATGCGAAATTTGCAAAGTGCGAATTTTGGATGGAGAAGGTTCAATTCTTAGGCCACGTGGTGGATAAGAATGGAATCGCTGTAGACCCTGCGAAGGTAGAAGCAGTAAGTAATTGGGAACAACCCAGAACACCGACGGAGGTGAGAAGCTTTTTAGGGTTAGATGGTTACTATCGAAGATTCATCCAAGATTTTTCTAAGATAGCAACCCCGTTGACCAATTTGACTAGAAAGACGGTGAAATTTGTATGGCTCGACAAATGCGAAGAAAGTTTTCAAGAACTGAAAAAGAGATTGAGCGAAGCGCCTGTGTTATCACTACCAGATGATGCGGGAAATTTTGTGGTGTATAGTGATGCATCGCACAAGGGGCTTAGTTGTGTGCTCATACAACATGGCAAGGTCATTGCGTATGCGTCACGACAATTGAAGGATTATGAAAAATGATACCCTACTCACGACTTAGAGTTAGCGGCAGTAGTTTTTACGTTAAAGATATGGAGGCATTATTTGTACGGAGAAAAATGTGAGATATACACGGACCACAAAAGTCTAAAGTATATCTTCACACAGAAGGAGTTGAACATGCGGCAGAGGAGGTGGTTAGAATTAATCAAAGATTATGACTGCGATATTCTTTATCACCCGGGAAAGGCAAACGTGGTTGCCGACGCTCTGAGCAGAAAAGGAAGGGAAAAGTTGTTTAACTTGACGACTCAGGAAGAATTGATAAGAGAGATGGAGAAATTTGAAATAGAAGTGAAAGAACCAAAGAAGCCTAGAGAGAAGTTGTTTGTAGTGGGAGCTCATCCAACATTGTTGGATAGAGTAAAGGAAGCCCAGGAAAAGGATGAAGAGTGTGAGAAAATTCGAAAGAGGATCACGGAAAATGAGGAAGAAAAATTTCGAATGGATAAAGATGGTATTTTTAGATTTGAAGGAAGAGTGTGGGTACCAGCGGTAATCGAGTTGAGGGAAGAGATTTTGCACGAGGCACACAATACGACGTATTTTGTTCATCCGGGAGGCACTAAGATGTACCGAGATTTAAAGCAACATTTTTGGTGGCCCAATTTGAAACGAAAAGTCGCAGAGTGCGTCAGTAGATGTTTGACTTGCCAATGCGTTAAAGCAGAGCATCAACGGCCGAGTGGTTTACTACAACCGTTAGAAATACCAGAGTGGAAATGGGAGCATATTACCATGGACTTCGTGGTAGGACTTCCAGTTACACAGAAAGGTTATGATGCTATTTGGGTTATCGTGGATCGACTAACAAAGACCGCGTATTTTCTACCAATCAAGATCCGCTACAGTTTGAACCAATTAGCAAGCCTATATGTAAAAGAAATTGTTTCACGACATGGAGTGCCGGTGTCAATTTGTCTCTGATTGAGATCTGCACTTCACGTCCAATTTTTGGAAGAGTTTGCAAGAAATAATGGGAACACAGTTGAGGTTGAGTACGGCTTACCATGCTCAGACAGACGGACAGAGTGAGCGAATAATACAAATGCTGGAGGACATGCTTAGGACTTGCGTGATGGATTTTAAGGGAAATTGGGATGACCACCTACCCTTAGTAGAATTCGCATATAATAATAGTCACCATGCGAGTATCGGCATGCCACCGTACGAAGCTCTTTACGGAAGAAAGTGCAGAACGCCATTATGTTGGGACGAAGTCGGAGAACGATGAATACTCGGACCAGAGCTAGTACAACAAACTGCAGACGTGGTGACAGTGATAAATGCCAGATTAGTAGCAGCTCAAGATTGTCAGAAGAAATATGTAGATTTGCATCGGCAGGACCGAGACTTCAAAGTCGACAGTTTCGTATTCTTGAAGGTATCTCCATGGAAGGGAAAAATCCATTTCGGCAAAAAAGAAAAATTGAGTCCAAGATTCATAGGACCGTTCGAGATACTGAAGCGAGTGGGCGAAGTGGCATACAAAGTTATGTTACCACCCGAGTTGGGGCACATCCACAACGTGTTCCACATTTCCGTGTTGCGACCGTACAAGGCCGACTACAAGCACGTGATTTCTTACGAGCCCATTTAAGTGGAGAAGAACTTGGCGTATGAAGAAATTTTTGTCCAAATACTAGATAGGAAAGAGCAAGCCTTGAGAAATAAAATTATTTCATCTGTAAAAATACTCTGGCGTAACCACGATGTCGAGGAGGCAACGTTTGAGTTAGAAGATAGGATGATGAGGCACTATCCCCATCTATTCGTGTAACCTTGTACCAATTCCGGGATGGAATTTTTATAAGGGGGTGAGGATGTAATACCCGAGAATTTCTATATATTATTAAATAAATATATTAATGGAAGTGAATATTTATACATATATAAATAATTTTGTGTTATGAGATGAGTTAGCTCAATTATATTAAATTGAATAATTATGATAATTGAGAAAATGTGGAGTTTATTATAAGCTCGAGAAATGCCTTGTGTGGCACCGTGATGAGAAGTATGTAATTCAATTCATTAAAGAGAGAATTAAGAGGTGGATGATTAATTAATAATATATTATTAATTAAGGATGATATCATATTAACGGATAATTAATGTTTGAGGTTACTATTTATACTATTGATTTGTGTTAATGGTTACTTAATTGTTATGTGTTATGATACTTAAGGTGTAAACACGTATTATAATGCTACTCCTTTTTGTGACACTAGCATGTGTGAGTATTCATACAATAAAGTTCCTTACTAGATATGAAAGATAGTGTGACACCTAGTATATGAATAATTAATAAAGTTTCTTCATTCATTGAATAAGGCAAGATGTGTTGTGACATTTAAAATAGCCTATGTGACATCTTGATGTGTGATAAAGACTATTAAATGTGCATATGGGATAATACTGAGAGTGAACTAATATTTACTACTCAATAATTATTTCAATACTTGTGCGTTTATTGAAATAATATAGTATTATAGGAATAATGGAATAATAATACCTAACTGAATTATTTTACCTAAATTAAAGATTATTGTAAGTAAACCCAAATGTACATGGATTTTATGTGTGTGGATTATACTTACTACATTATGTGAATAACATGATTATTGGGATTACATTGTAATTCTAATTGTAATCTAAATATGTAGTATGTATATATATATATATATATATATATATATATATGACAACTTAAGTATACATATATGCCTAAGTGCATATAAAATATGTATGTATTGGGTCATTTTAATTTACTGCATTGTTTCATATTGCTGAGCCTTGCTTGTTCCTAAATGATTGACTCATTTTGCTCTTCACGTGTGCACTCAATTAGCCTAAGCCTATGGCCTCTTCTCTCAAACTCAGCATTCTAGCCATCATGATCATGAAGGGAGTGGGCAAAACAGTGGAGATCACCAACCAATTACCTACTCTCTATTAACCATCAAGCAAATCTAAAATCTTGTTGGTTTAATTTGGTGTGTGTATAAGCAATGTCTGGACAATGGTTTTTCTATATATATGGCTCTCATCCTCTCTAATTCATTTGCTGATAAATTGCTTAAGGTTAGTTGAGAATAATACACATAGTATTATAATAGCATTATGAAGTAGTAGCAAGTTCAGATTCTAGCAGAGGTATAATAAAGCTTCCTTGTTCTTCATTTTTGTTTCTCTGTATATTTCAGGATTTCTTGATTTTGCCATATTAGAGTGTGATTGGATTATAGAATGCTTGATTAAGTGTTATATAGACATACAAGTATATTGGTATTGCAATGTAGTTATGTAGAATCGAAATTGTGAAGTAATTTTGTGAATTGGGCTTGATATCTGCCGAGGCTGGAATTCTCTGGACTGGAAAGGGAGCCGCGCGGTCGCGCGTCTCCCTTGTACAATTTGGGCGCGGCCACGCGCCACTGCAGAATTTATTGATAATTTCTATTATAGCTTCTGATGTATTGAACATGTTGTACTAGTAGAGTATTCTTATAACTCACATTAACATATGGAATAAGGTTACTAGGTTATAGCAATCCGTGCTAGTGGTTTTAGTTAAGTATTTGAAAGAAAACTTAAAGTTATGAAAAGAGGAACTTTGATATATAAATACCATAATAGTATTCTGACTTTTGAGACACGTTTGTATGACCTAGAAACACATGGAATGCATATTGACTTAAGTATATATGTATCGTGATATAATATGAACATGTAAACCCAACTAGTGCACCTTTCTAACAAAAACACAAGTTTTGAAGGTTGATATTGACATGTAAGGACCATATATACATTCTGACTTTTTGAGCATGTTTATAGGGCCTTGAAATGCATGAAAAGCATGTTGACTTGCTTATATATGTTTCATAATATGACATGAGCATGTGGGCTTCATTTGTGAATTTTACTAAGTGAAAGTGTAAGTTCGAAACGTAAACCTTGACATGTTAACTTGAACTTTAAATTCTGAAGTTTATGAACGTGTTGGATAATACTATTGACTTCATGAACGTCATGCATATATACATACCATGCTAGATGTCATGATTTAGCGTAAACGAAGCATGTTTTCAAATAATAACTATAATAGTTACATGTATGAAATGTGAATACTCATAAGTATGCCTAATGCAAAGTATATGAATACCTTATGTGTTTAAAGATCGAGCATGATAGGCCTTGTGAATTCCATAACCTTAAATGGCTTTAAATTATTGAAAGTGTTAACTTAGAATCTATTGCATGTATGATTAGAACAAGGAAATGTTGTATACACATAAAAGTATCCTTTAAACATGTATACATGCTACGTGATATTATATGATGTTACTTGAACCCGATTTTGACGGTTAACTTATGAGAATGCCATAACTTGCTAAAATGAAATACATTTAGTGTTAATTATGGTCTTATGTGATATTAATATGAGAGCATGTTTGCTAATTGTTGCGATCTTATATGATATGAGAATGTGTGTAAACTCAAAAGGAGGAACGTTAAGGATATACATTATATTCTATATAACTGTGTAGCTAGGTTAAAGACTTAGCTTATGTGTTAATCGTATATACGAGATGAGGTATAATGTTAAACTATATGACTAATGGATATCATATATATACGTAACTATATTACGATAGGAATTTGAAAGTGTTGATTTGCTTTTCGTGGATAAACTACGCTAAAGGCAAGTTCTCTAGCTTACACTCTATTACGGTGCAAGTATCTAAACCTTATCTCTTTGGATGCAAGTATCCTAACGACGCATTTACTTTATGCAAGTATTCTATCATTGTATATTGCTGAACTAGTTTCTTTATTTAATCGTTTGAATTGAATTAGCATACTTGAACTCTTAATTTATTAAAGCTATTATTAATGATGAACTTAGTATTGTTCTTGAATATTGTGAAAGTGTCTATGCTATTTGATTCGGCTAGACATTATATTATTGAAAAGTGACCCAAACCAATTGACTGGTGCGGGATCTTATATTTGACTGAGAAGAACAAAATATAACTGTCGGAGAACCGACGCGCGCACTTGAGTATGATTGATTGTTATGCATAACGATGGTACTTTAGGCTGATCACCTGTTGTACCTGTTTTTGGTTGGATTTTCAGTTTAATACTGTTAATTCTAGTAGAAGTTCATAGTTCCTTAGTGACTACTCAGTATTCAGTTATCTTGAAATCTTGAATTGATTTATTATTGAATCACATTGATATTATTCTGTCCTTAGCGACTTTGTTTGAAAACTGTTGATATTCTTATTATCCTTGAATTATCAAACCTTGCTATACGCTTTCGAGAATTGAGAATTTTATTACTCACCCTTATTGTATATTACTTGTTGGGCAATTTGTGCTCATTCTTGCTTTCCCTAAAATATTTCAGTTAAGGCAGAGCATGGTGAACCTTCAGGCGTTGATAAGGGCAAGGGCAAGGCTACCAACTAGCTTGTGTCTTTTATATTTTTAAATATTTTAATGTTGTATTAAGTTGATGTAGTAAGACTAGATTTGATTATGTTTAAGCTTAAGTTAGATTATGTAATAAGTCATTAATTGATATTATTATGTAATGTATTAAGTACTGTAGGTTGCGAGACTTGAGGGAATAATTATAATAAATCATTGTATATTATTCTAAATTAGATATTCCGCTATGAATGTGTGATTTTAGTTATTATTGTACTACCATGAGCACGTGACGAACAGAATTTGAGAGACCAAGTGGCGGTCCCGGATTTGGGGGCGTCACATATTGCATTGCATCTTGTGTTTAGTTTTGTTCGGGTTACTTGAGGGCAAGAAACGTTTAAGTTTGGGAGTATTTGATAAGTGGTCTTTATGACCACTTATTCGGATAGTAACCAGCTCACTTCTGTTGCTTAAACTCAAGTAATTATGTGCGTTTAATGTGTTGTTCCTTTGTTTTGTGCTTTTCAGGTTTAGGAACTCTCTCGGCGATTATTGAGCGTTAAAGGATCCAAGATCGCTTCAATGTGGCAAAGCGCTGAAAAGAGCTTAAGGCAAAATGATAGAAGGCTGCATAAAGGCATGGAATGGCATAGGTGCGTGACCAGAGTACGAGTGCAACTAGACCACAAGCAAGCTGCCACCATCTGTGTAGTTTTTAGTGCCGCGCGGTGGCGCGCCCCTCAAGGCCAAATCAGGCGCTGCCGCGTCAGTCCCCAGCAGACCACACTTTGACTTTTCACTTGGACGGAGCTTGGCTTGATTTTGGGATATAAGGAGGCTCAGTTTTGGCAAGAAAAAACAGCATATTTTGGGCCTTAAGCCCTAGCCCTAACTCTCTTCCTTTTCCTTTACATTTCTTGTATAGCTTAGGAGTAGATTAGTGTTAGATTAGTTGTTAGTTAGTTAGATTCTAGGGTTTAGTTAGTTTTTGAAGATTAAAGCAAGTGTTTTGACATCAAAGGATCCAAGCTCGGAGAAAGATTTGCAATTTCTATCCTTAATCTCTCCTTGTTATCATTGTGTATTTGGATGATGTTTATCAACCTTGTGGATAATATACTTGAGTTGTCTATGACTTAAATCATATTTTGAGATTCCAATGGAACCTTTTGAGTAGTTGATGTTGATTTCTCTTCCATGATTGGTTCTCATTGATTGCTATATGCTTATCTATTCTGATGCATGCCTTCATTGCTTAATTGCTTCGCGACCAATTACTGTGATAACCTATGTGGGATCGAAAGACGAAATGTGGGTTTAGATCTAATCGTAGTGGCGGGCGATTGTATGTTCACATGGCGTTGGACGTATGATTTGTGCTTAGAATAGACATATACCGAAGCGCCGCCCGTAGTCAACAGAGGACTTGACCTTAAACCATATTTATTTGTAAACACCATACACATATAGGGGTTTAGATAATGTGGGTGTTCACGTGCGTCTATCACCTGTGAATTACACGTAATATGGATTAGGTGCATTGAAAGATGGCCTTCTCTTACCTTCGTGTTCTCGGCTAGCAACTGTAATGATTAATTTGACCTACTTGGGAGTGAATTGGCTTAGATGAATCATTAGGGGAAATTGGGATCTCATGCCTTCATTATCTAATTCTACTCTAGGATTAATTAGTTTAAGTTTACTTTTTTGCCTAGTTTAATTTAGTTTTATTTCCATCTCTTTACCACCAGTTTAAATAAGACCAAAATGATTATGTGCTAGTGGTTTGGTGACTTTTTATCTGTTAATTCCTTGTGGGAACGATATTTGTACTTACACTTTATTACTTGTTGACCGTGTATACTTGCACGAATATATGGATCGGCAAAACGACCAACATGTATATATGTTATATGTATATTATATCTATAGAAATATAATATACGTTAGTTTAGAGTTAGAATAGTTAGAGAAAATAATTAGTGTTAGAAAAAAAACAAAGAAAGAAAGAAAGAGCAGAGAAAAAGTTAGAGAGAAAAGACTCAAGGAGGAAGAAGAGAGAAGAAGAAAGAAATATGAGGAAGGAGTTTTGTGAGGAATCAAAACTAGAAGCCTCATCATCACTTTCATCTTCTTCATCACTAAAACTTAAGAGTATAATTCCCAACCCTTATAGTTAGTATTTTATGTTTATGTTATTCATGAAATTTAGTTCTCTGTAAAATTTAGTTCTCCGTGAACATTATGATTTGATGTATGTAAGTGATATTGTGTTATATAAATTGGTTATAATTTATTAGTATGACAATTTAGATTGTTTAAATTATGCATATATGATAAACATGAGGAATTTATTATCATCAAAAAGTTACAATGATATATTTTGAAACTATATGGTTTTTTTATAATCAAAAATTCAAGTTTTGTGGTTAATTGTTGTACAAATTATTTGGGGATTTTGTTAATATGGTTAAAAAAGAATTCAAACATGTTTTGAATTGTGTATTTCGTTTTACAAATAAATTACAATGTTTAATTTCATCAAGAACACGTATTGATGGGTTTTCTTCAAAAATCTTGAAATTGGTTGTTTTAAATTAGGTGTTTTGATGATTCAATGTGATTATAACATGTTAGAAGCTTCATACTTTGTTTTTGTATATTTGTATATGTAAATTATTGGCTGAATTCGAAACTCGATGTAGAGAACTAAGCCTATTTGGCTTTTTCTCTGCACTGTTCGCGAATGGTTTGCGTCTGCTGCAGGAGTTTCGTCCCAGCGGCCTTTGGAAGGCTAGGGAGCGCGCCCCGGCGGGCTATGCCCCGACGCATATTTTGAACGTGAAGCGCGCCCCGACGCGAGTATCAGAATGCAAATATAATTTATTAAATAATATGTTTAATTATAATGATGTAAATTGATTAATTTAAATTATAAAATGTGACTATAATTTAATAGATGTATGATTAATTTAAATTATAATTTGTGTAATTATAATTTAATAAATACATGATGTAATTTGATTAGTTATAAATTATAATTTAATTAATATAAGAGGTGATTATAATTTGATTATTATAATTAAAGTAAATGTTTAACTTGAAATATAATTTGTTTAATTATAACTTAATATGTGATTATAATTTGGAATAATTATACTTGAGGTAAATGTGTAATTTAAATTATAATTTATTTAATTATAATTTAATTAGTTCATGAATGGAAATTGATTAGTTATAATCAAAATAATTATTTATTTTAAATTATAATTTTTTTAATTATAATTTAATTAATTTAAATGCATGAGTTGAGTTTGATTAATTTTAATCAATAATTTTCTAATTTAAATTATAATGTTTTAATTATAATTTAATATAAATTGCAATTATAATTTGATTAATTATAATTGAGGAGGATGTGTAATTTAAATTATAAATTGTGTAATTATAATTTGATTAACATAAGATGTAATTATAATTTGATTAATTATAATTAAAGTGGATGTTTAAATTATAATTTATTTAATTATAATTTAACATGAGTACGTAATTATTAATTGATTTATTTTGTCTAAATGTGATGTGAATAATTATTAACTTAATAGTTAATGAGGAATGAGTTAACCTAAGTTGGTCAACTAACTACGAGGAGTAGTTACGTGATAATTAACTTATATTGTTAATTATATATACATTAATTTGACAGTGAGTGTCAAATAAATGGGAGAGAATTACGAAGTATAAAGTAGAATTTACTTAAGCGTTTACTAAACATCGCTATGAGACTAATAATTGATGCGTATGGTAATACGTTATGTAGGATCATGAAGCAGATTATATTAAGTTGTTTTTCAGTAATTGATAATTTACGAGCCAGGCAAGTCTTTCGGTTCCTATTTTCTACGTGAACTTGATGAACTGTTTTAAATTATATTGCAAAGAGCATGATATATTATATATGTTGTAAGCATGAATGTTAAAGTCTATTTATGACTACATTGATTGATTAAAGAATGTTGATTGAGTAAGGAACTCAATCTTTATATTTGTTATGTGAATTAAAGCATGTATGCCATGTTACTTTAATTATTATGAGATGTATGTTGAGCATGTTATTATGCGCTATGTGATACATGAAAACTGTTAGAACTTGCCAAGCTGTTGAGCTCACTCTTGCCAATAACAATTTTTGCCAGGTCAAGGATGCAAGTTAATGATACGTGCTAGTTGAATGTCAAGATCAATAGTGATGCAAGAAATTATTTATTCTAGATGAGTAATGTAATTGTTTTGGATGTATTATACTTGTTAAAGTTGTAAAGTTGAGTTATCCGATGTAATATGGATATTACTTTGTAATATAAGACTTTGTATAGTCATTTTGTTGTAGCGATTCATGATATAGATTTGAATCGAAGAGATGTAATGTAAAGGTTGCGATTCAGGGCAATAAAGAAAGATTTTATAAAAGTTTTAAATATTCCGCATTTTTGTAATGATTGTATCATCGAATAATGATGTAAAAGTTAGCATAAAGTGTATTGTTAACGATCGAGAAGGAGAATATTATTATATGAATTTTGGGGTCGTTACATAGTCTATTTCTTCATTTCTCAAACTCAAAGATGGTGATGATGGCTATGCAATGATGAATGGGGAGTGGCTCCATTAGTGAGTGTCACTATTCCACCTAATCTCTATTTGTCCATCATCTTTTCCTTCTATTCTTTGGTTTGATTTGTAGGGCAAAAACCAAGTTTGGGTAATGGCCCCTCTATAAATTGAAGCTACTCTAATTGAGTTGCTTGAATTCTTGATAAGTTCCATAAAGAAAGTGAGTTGCAATTTGAATGAGCAAACTGATTTGGGAAAGAAGTTAGAAAATTAAAGCTTCAAAGAGGTAATATTTCCTAAGCATGTTTTTAATTCTAAGTTTGATGAATTCTTAAAGAATTACAAGAATTTCTTGTTAATTGAAGGAAGGAGTAATGCCAACATGTGTACTAAGTTTGGTTGAGTATACGAAGTCAATATAGTTGTCTAAAGCATGCTACATTGAAATAGTATACGTTAAGTTTCTGAAAATTTTACAGAAGCAAAGGCTGTCTGAGCTTGCACCGGAGTGGCGCGGTCGCGCCATTCCTCAGTACAAACCCAACGCGGCCGCGCCGTCTGCCAGTTTTGGTTATTGCTTTCTACTATAATCTGACATCATAGGCATGCTAGTTTGACTTCAATAAGTATGAAAATGAGTCTAACATGTGACCTAAGGTTACCTTGCATGTAACGAGTGGTGTTATCTTGGTATTAATGATTTTCTAAAAGAAAACTTAAAGTTTTGAAAAAGAAACTTGACGAACTTTGCGTCCTTTAAAGTTTCAACAATTCAAACATGTGTATGTGGCCTATTTATGTGCGCGAATGGGTTAGGAATGTGGTTTCAATATATATTGCATATAGAAGGTGGTTATGTGACGAACAGGATTTTTGTAATTTAATGTGAATATTTATTGAATTAAATAAATATCAATGATTTAATTATTGAGTTAAATAATTAATTGATGAAATTATGGTAGATTAATTTAATTATATGTGTCACGTTAGTTAAATTAATGTGGTGAATTTTATATTCAAAGTATGTATTTAATTGAGCTTATTTGATTAATATATTAATTAATAAGCATAATGTTATTCTAATTAATTTAATAATTAATTAGAGATTTAATGATTTGACATAATTAATAAATAAAAATTTTAATTATGTGACTATGTGAATTATTGTGGAATTATGCAATTTTATTTAATTGATTTAAATAGGATTATTGATTAATTAAAAGAGTGACATTATTAAACTATATTATAGTAAGTTAATTAAATTAATGGGAAAGGAAGAATAAAAGGGGCAAGCAAACAAAGCCTTAGTGGGGGTTGGAGCCAGTTAACCCATTATGGGATTAACTGACGACCCATAACCCATGACTTCTAATTACACGTATATCATATTAGTAGTATATCATATATCATATATTGCATTCATCAGTTAAGAAAGTTAGAGAACACAGAGAGAAAAAGAGAAAAATTTGAGAGAGAGTGAGATTGAAGAAGGTTTGGAGAATCAAAGAAGAGTTTCCTATCATCTAAACAAGAATCAAAGGGTAAGAATCCAAGTTATAATCTCTATTTCTCATGTTCTTGAGTTTTCATAGAAAAATTAGTTTCAGTTCTCTGTAAATGAATTTTGTGACTAATACATGAGAAAGTGATTGATATATGTTAGGTAGTATGTATAAATCATTATATGATGTTTATAAACTATTTTGGTTGAATTAATCCATTAGATTGTGTTTAAAAAGAAAGTTTTGAGTTACAGTGAAAAATATTTGAAAATGGCTTGTATGTATGAAATTTGATGCCTTAGTTGCATGTAAAACTGTAAATTGACGATTTAATATGTTTGTACATGTAAAAGCAAAAAGAACGAAACTTAAACGGACTGATTTGGTGTTATAACGAATCTGTATTGTGTGATTTCATGAAAATTGACGAAACTTTTAAAAATAGCAAAAACATAGAATTTATGGGTTTAAATTTTGTTGTTTAAGTTGTTTAAGTTGTTCAAATCATGCTATAAGTGTTGGGTTATACTTCTGTAAAGTCTAGAATTGATGAGTATGATTAATTTATTGCTTGAGCATAGTTTTGGGTGCTCTGTTCTATGTTATTCGAGAACTACAGATTCTAAGCCTAAGAGTGGGGCTGCAGCGCCAGCTTTAAGCCTAAGAGTGGGGCTGCAGCGCCAGTGGAGCTGCAGCGCCAACTTTAAGCCTAAGAGTTGGGCTGCAGCGCCAGTGGAGCTGCAGCGCCAGACTTAAGCTTAAAGTCCGAGCTGCAGCGCCAGTGGAGCTGCAGCGCCATTTTTAGTTCAAATGGTGGAGCTGCAGCGCCACTTGGTAATTTTTCCCAAAAATGAGATTTTAATTATTCAAGTTCAGAAAATGTAATTGGAACCTAATGTAATAAACATGAAGACATGATTAAACATATAATAAAAAGTTAATAACTTATATTACGTGAGTAATTAATAAGTTAATTACATGACTTGAATCGTTAATTGTATAGTCCAATAACGTGCTCAAGACCGATGTGTGTGATTCGATACGTATATCGAGTTATTGATTAATGTGTATTGTGAACGTATTGATATGTAGGATTTAATAAAGAACGTGAATTATAAATTGTAGCTTGTGCAAGAGGCAAGTTTCCTATCCTTAAACTTGTTTAATATTTTGCAAGTTTTCTAAACTCAAATCTTACTTTTACATTGAGCAAGTTCTTATCCTTGTTTATTCAAGTTGAGATTTTCATATGAGATATTACTATTCTTTTAAGCATGATTCAGCTATACAATACTTATTTGATTGTATACTCTTGAGATTTACCATTCAAGTTGAATATCGATGATATTGTTGAACTTATAGGACTAGTGAACCCTTATTTATTCGACTAGTCCATAGTTGATGTACGTTCTAAATTCTAGAATACTTATTGAGCTTATCCAAACCAAACTTCCTTTGGTGCGAACTCTGATGTCAAAACTGAGATGAACAACCCTTTAATAGGGGATTATTTACGCTTTAGCGTTCAGATATTGTGCACAGTATAGTACTAAGGGCTAATCCCCCTAAGTACGAGAAGTAGAGTCCATAGTCTTATGACTGTTAAAGGTTTAAAGCATAAAAACTTTACAACCTAGGACATAGTTCAAGGTCTTATGACCCTCAGACGTTCTTTTGATTCCTGTTATTCATTCTTGAGTCAAAAGTTGAGTTTCTTTATTCAGATGTCTTTGATTCACTCGCATGTTATTATATTGTTGTCATATTATTATACTTGTGGGCAATCGTGCTCACTCTTGCGTAATAATAACATTGCAGTTAAGAACGAAAGGTCCAACGAGCCTTCTACTAGCAAAGGCAAGGGCAAGGTCAACAAGTGATGAAGACTTGTTGTTTATTTTATGTGTTTATGTTTCAGACTTATATTAGAGTTGTGTAAGACTTATTTATTTGTTTATGTTCCGCACATATGTTTAAGGTTAGTATGACCTGGGATTTATTTTATTTATTACTCAGATGTTGTAACCCCATAAGGGGAGGATTTAATTCTATTTATTGCATGGTTTGCATTTACTATGGGTAGATAGATAGATGATATTCGTATAGTGAACACCAAGTCCCGTGGAATTGAAGTACCCGGAATTTGGGGGTGTCATAGGTTAAGCATGATATAAACTATCCGAGCATGTTTTGAAGTAAGTTTTCAAAAGAGGTTGATACACATGATCATGCGTATTAAGGATCGTTGAGCATCCTTATATGGGTTAGTGATTAACATAGCTAGTCCCTTGTTAAACGAACCTATTTAGTCTCGATTAAAGAATTTTAGAAAAGAAGTTTTAAACCCGAATTGAGTTTTATCTCAAAATATATTTTTGATAGTTGAGATAGTGTCCCACTTGGTCAATAGACTATGGAACATATTAATCCTAGTCGAGCTGAGGAATTCAAAAAAAAAACTAAAAGTTTCAGAAGTTAATCAAACAAGTATGGGAAACCAAATATGTTGTAAACACTGTCTTTAGGTGTTTATATTATGTTCAAAGATATTAAGGTACTAATAAGAGGAATGGATCTTTGAAAATCTCAGTTCTGGTTCTGCTAGGGAGTAGCGCGGCCACGCCACTCCCAAGCTAATATCCAACGCGGCTGCGCCGTGCTGCAGAGTTGGCCAGAATAGTTTGTTAACTGTCTGACATTAAAGTATGTGTATATATGTTTCCTTAAAGACCACAAGATAGCTTCAATAGAATAAGCATGAGGGTATAATGAGGTAACAACATAGTTAACCGAAGATGAAATGAAAAGAATGATTTAAAAACCATTTTAGAAAATAATGTAATATTTATTATTATATTGAGAATGTATGGATGTGTATGACTGATGGGTATGAATCCATAATTATACAATTGTGTAGGAATACACGAAGTGCAGATAGCTATAAGCAGTTATGTTATAGTTGATAAACTATGAGCCAGGCAAGTCTTTAGTTCTTATTTGCTATATGAATCTGATAACTGTTGGTTGAATTATATTATGCTATAAGGATGTTGATTTATATATGAAATGCATATGAGATATGTATGAAATTTGAAAGTTGATCTTTGATTATATGTTTAAAAAGTTAATCTCTGTACTTGTTATGTGAGAAGCAACATGCGTAGTAAATTTAAATGATTACGATCGAATGAACTGAGCATGATATTATATGCTATGTGCTGTATGAAAATTGTTAGAATTATTGAGCTGTCAAGCTCACTCTTGGAAATAACCATTTTTGCAGGTTAAGGACTCACGGGTAAAGTTACGTGCTACTTGATTGATAGAGTTCAATAGTATCGCAAGAAGATTGATTTATTTATCTGAAGTTCCGATCTTGAACCATGTTTAGGTTTAAATGATGTACATGATAGTTGTTTATGATGTTCAACTCATGTAGAGCTGTATAGTCGTATTATTCGATATATAAAGATTATCAAATCAAGATGTAAAGTTTTATTATGTAAATTCGACGATTTGAATCATGGAATAAATTGATTCAAAGTTATGAAATTAATAAAAGTTGTTATTCAGAGAACATAGAGAAGTTTAAATTATTTCGTATTTTTATAACATCGGATATGATATAGAGACAGGAATGGTAAATGAGCAAGATTGAGAATTTATTAATGTTTTGGGATCGACATGTAGAATCTGGAAATGGAAAGAATTTATATTCTAATTGATAATAAAGCAAAGTTTATTCATTAAGTTATGAGTAAAAGATATAAATAATTTGACGATAGTAGTATCGTGACGCACCAGGTCCAGGGTTCAAGGGACCTGGATTTGGGGGCGTTACAGTTTGGTATCAAAACTGTAGGTTATAAACCTTAGGTAAGAGTACCTTAGGCTATAACCTTAGAGAGGGAAAGTAAAGATTAAATTATATAGGTGAAGATTCAAAGAAGAATCTTGAAGTATCTAGAGAATGAGAATCAGGAGTTACCTGACTCCGGTAATAAAAATGTTAAGACGATGTCTATAAGATGAAGATGACAAAGATAATAAGAATAAACTCAAATGAGTTTAGTTGACAATAGGAAAGAATCATAAGGTAAACCGATGATCACGACGTGATCAGATTGAGCTATGAAATGATAGATGGTCTGTAATGACTTAGTAGTTATGATGCTATAAAGAGAAGGTACTATGAAATGGTACGAGATGTACTCATGAGGAGTTGTACATGATGAAATATAGAAAGTTCATAACGAGCAAAGGGCAAGTTAAGAGTAAGATAGAGTTAGGTGTTGGATTTCCATTGAGGAATCAGGTGATGGCTTAGTTGTACAAACCTTTGTATGGACGGAGGTTTTGTGCTTGTGCTGGGTGTATCACATTGATAATCGTTGGAATACTGGTGATGCGCTATCGATATACATATGGCCAAAAGGTGATTCTTTTCTCATATTTATTTTTGATAGATAAAGACTACTAAGATTAAATTAGAGAATATTAAGATTAGGTGCGAGTTCTTAAAAATCATGACTATGATAAGTTTGTGACTCATAATCATATATATTTTTGAGCCCTTAAGCGTATGGACAGTCCCTGATTGGTTCTTGGACTATGTATTGCTAGGACAAGTTCCTAAAATCTTATTATTACGGTAAGTTCCTAAACTTCCAAGGTGTGGTAAGTTTGATGAACTATACTAGGGAATAGATATATTATATATCAAGAATTAAAAGTTTTGGTATAGTGAGCATTGATGGTATTGAAGATTGATAGAATGATGAAGCAATGGAGTAAAAGATTAAAGTTGATGGAGAAACATGGATTTTTCTAAATCTTCTAGCTATGCTAGATTTTCAAAATTTATTGACTTCATACTAATGTTTGCACTTCTGTTTTCTTGAGAAACATTGGATCAGATAACTGAACCAATGAGTTTTAAAAACAATACTGTTATTCGTATGTCTATGTTATTTGTTTCGACTAAGACAAAAATGATTTGAAAATTTTTCAAAATATATTTTTGACCATATGCATCATTTAATATGGTGTAGAGAATGGTAAACGATGGAGTCATCAATGCAATCGAACCTAGTGTCAAGAGTGAGCGTAAGATCGCCAGTCCATTATGGTATGATGTAGTATGACAATGTCATAAAATAACAAAATCTTCAACGTTCTACTAAGTTGGTGCGATATCATGATGTCATAAAAGGATTTTTGATTTTCTTTTAAACTATAAAAAAAGTCAATTAAGTTGATTAATTTCAATTGATGTCCGGATTGTTGATAAGAGTCTAAGCTATTTGATTCGGCTAGATGACTGTTAAAGAATAATTATGAAATTCAAGCATTCTTCAGTACTTATGCTAAACCAGATTGCTCTGGTGCAGATTCAGATGTTGAAAGGCTGAGGTGAACAACCCTATAAAGGGGACATATTTTCGAAGACAATAGTTCCGAGTGTAACGCATATAGTCGTTACAATACGCTACGTTTACGGCACAACATAGTGGTACAATGATCACCTAGTGTACGCATGGAGCGTGTTTTCAGTCTTTGTGATTGATAAACACTCCGGTTTACAGTGTGAAGGATTTTGTTGAAGCGCTAGTAAACCTAGAGAAGAGTTCACAGTCTTGTGACCCCTCAGCAGAATTTGGAATCTGAGTTATTCATACTACTTTTCGATTATTGAACAACTGTGGAAGATTCTTATTCTTTCTGAAGGATGAATGTAGTAGTAGAATGTTCCTTGAAAAGAAGAAAGTGGCAGGATGAAATTGAGCAAGTTATAATAATAAAACTTCCGAAAAGAGAATGGATGAAGTTATCTAAAAGATATGTAATATTCAGAATAGCATCGAGTAGGGAAGGTTTCGGTGATTCCGAGGACGGAATCCTTATAAGGGGGAGAGGATGTGAGAACCCGAATTTTCAAAAATTATTAAAATAAGAATTTAGTAAATAAAATTCTTGAGGCATGTGTTGGGTTCAAATAAAAATATATATGCGTTATGAAGTATATGTGGTATTGTGTTACATAAGATAATATGAACTATGCAATATGTGATCTTTGTGCTTAATAAATATATTATTATGATATATTTGTTATAAATTTTAGAGGTAAATTAGTTAAAGTAAAGGAGATGGATAAAATTTATCTATCGATATTAAATAATTTATAAAATTATTTTAGCATAGTAAGTTAGTGACATTAAATATCTTTACTGAATAATCACCATTTTGTTGGGTACATATACTAGTGACTAATATGTTATAATATAGGTCATAATTGGTGCTCAAACTATCCATAAATAGATTGAGATAACAAAGAATTAATTAGTTATGGGAATTAACTAACAAGAATAAATGTTGGTTAATTTAAATTAAGTTAAAAGTTATATTATGGAATAATATAATTTGAATATTAAAACCTTAATTGGCAGTGGTGGTATAGTAAAGGGATTAATTCACTTGAGTAAATGGTGAATTAATATATGTCTTTCAGATAAGGAAAATGAAATGAGTATGTAATTAAATTTAATATTGTTTTTATATATTATTTAGCAAAGTAATATATGTATGAGTCTAATGTTCGGAATAACGTTAATAAAATATATATACGTTGTTGAAAAGAGAAGAAAATCAATATATCTTTAGATAAATATTGGTTAGAGATTTATAAATTAAATTGACATATGGCTAAAATATGAAGATTGAAGAAATTATTTTGGGATAATTTATAGAAAGAAAAGAGAAACAATTATTGCATATTTTAAATAAAAGATATTAAAATAAATTCTAGTATTGAATTATTTTAATAAAGGAAGAATATTATTTTATATAATGATATTATCTTATATAGCTTTGTATGGGGTAATATGTATGATTAAGTAAGATGGTAAATATATTAAAACATATTTGTTATATGTGAATAAATTGATAAAAATAATTTATCATAATAGAAAATAAACTTATTATGTATTTTTTATATATAATATGTTTACATGTGCCGTACATGTAATTATTTTAATGAGACATAGATATTATATTAAAATAATATCTTGAGAAAATGAGTAAATCATTCTATTATAATTAATACCTCTATTTGGAGAAAACGTAATAAAAATAATTTATGTATGTTTTCATGGTGGAATACATAGTTTATATTACTAATAATTATATCTTATGTATTTCCAAGAAGGTTAAACTTATAAAGAAAACTAAGTTATTTTTATTTCACTAAATAACTTACACTACTATATTACCCGTAGATTTTATAAATAAATAATAAAAATATTTGAATATTTTGGTTCCCGATATATGGGTTTATGTGAATCTTGAAATATCATAGTTCAACGTAAATTGAACACGAGATGATTAAGTAATGTGGTAGAAGTGATAATGAGCTTAATTTAAGCTTGTGGTATATGCCTAGTGTGGCATATTAATGGACTAAGGAATCATTTAATTAAATTAGTAAAGAAATGATAAACTAATGTGATAAACTATTTATTATTATTACTTTAGCTAATTATGTGCAAATACATGTGTTGTAAGAGCACAAATTATTAATGCAATAAAATTGCTTCGTATACAAAATGTAAGATATTAAGAATAATTATTATATAAGTTTATGTTGTGAGAGTAAGCTTGAGTTATGTAATTTACTAAGCTTCCATAATTATTGTCTTGTGTGGCATGATTAGTAAAGTTAAATCAACGGGAGATTTAACTGGAAGTATTAAACGAAAACTTATGCTAAGGGATTAAATGATGAACATTAATTAGTTATGGTAATATTTCTGTGTGACTATAATAATAAGTGTTATAGAGATGATGTGTGGAGAATACCCAACTAAATTATATTTAGCCCAATTAAAATATTAATTGGATTAAACTAATGTACATGAGGTACATGATTATATGTATTGGTGTATATTTAAAATATGAATATACTTTGTTAGTTCCAAGTAGGCACACAATAGATCTAGAAGGGGGGGTTGAATAGATCTTTTTTGATTTCAAATACTTTTTCAGTTTATTTTGTATTACTAATGAATTAGCATATGACAAACATAAGAATCTTTTCAAGCACAGCGGAATAAGTTAAAAATCCCCTTCATTGATATTCATAAAGATTTATACATTGTTCATGGAGTTAGTTTAGTTGTAAGTAGTTAATACATACATAGCAGTTATATCAGTTAGGTACATAATGTAAATGACATAAAGTAAATGACAAAATATAAAAGACACAAAGGATTTTAAGTGGTTCAGAGACTCAAGTTCCTAATCCACTCTTCTACTTCTCTAGCAGGAAATCCACTATAGAAAGGGCAGCACCCTGAATCACTAAGATTCCTTCAAGGCTAGCAGCCTTGGAACTTAAGTTCACTAACAACTCTTCAAGCTCAGCAGGCTTGGAACTTCTTTAGTTCACTAAGAACTCTTCAAGGCCAGCAGCCTTGGAACTCCAGTTCTCTACGAACTCTTCAAGCCCAGCAGGCTTGGAACTTCATTTAGTCCCTCCGGACAAGAACCCCTCAGGCCCTGACTACTTGTTGTTGTTGATGTTGTTGTTGTTTGTGCTTTGCTGCTAAGATGTCTTGAAGCTTTATCATCTCTGGTATTAGCAGCTTGGCATGGTCCTCTTTGCATTCTGCATAAAGTCCGGACCACTTCTTCTTTGGTGCAGCTGAGCTTCTTTCTGTTCTGCTCATCTTCATCTGATGTCAGCTGTGCACCATCACCATCCGGGTTTGCTAAGGCTTGACATTGCTGGTCCATTTCTTCTGGTGCTTAGCATTCCCTGAACCCTTCTCGAATGATATACAGACATGGTTCTGCATCTTTTCATTTTTAGCTTTTGGTTCTTCATGATGATCCGTAGTGTGGCTCTTAGGATCTTCTTTCTGCTCAACCAGTTTTCTGAATGCTATCTTCATAGCCTTCTCGGCTTTCAGCTTAGCTGCCATTTTCAATGGCATCCTCATCGTTGTTGAATAAAGCCTGAGTCTGTTAAAGCCCTTCTTCAAATCTGCTTCACTTCCACTTTCGTAGTCTCACTGCCACTAAGACTTGTTCTGTTCATCTCTGGTGGAACTCGTAGAGGTCAACAATATAGCATTCCAACAACTCAACGATTCTACAACTTAGCAACTCTTGATCTTTGAAGCTTCATCTGTTAAATACCCTTCCATGATCTTCCCGTTATAAAATAGCCGTTGGAAGCTTTTTAAATTGCTTCGCAGATCTCGAGTTAATTGGTGCAGACTGCTGATGTGACGTGACATCTCCTTTATATGTTTACTGACACAGCAGTCTGCTACTTCACCTACCTCCTCAGTGATGTCACCTTTCCGTGTCAGGCTGGTAGTGACCTTTATTTCTCCTTTCTGATTCCTTGATTCGAATCTACAGGAGTTGTCCTTCTGAATCGATGCTCTCAATCAGCAACGTTTGAATATCAATCTTTAGATTAAACCGTTGCCAATGCTTTAATCTTTAGATGACCGAACTCTACGATTCAGATGCAGATGTTATTGGACCTTGATCGTAGTGTGTCTAGTTGAATGTCGCTCATAGTCTGGTTAGAGAACACACTACAATTATGAAGAGTGTTCTTTGGATATGCAATGTAGAATGCCTCTTCCTTCACTTGTGCAGTACTTCAACACTTCTGCTTGCCTTGACTGATCTCAGGAATTGATAGCTTGACTTATTGCTCTGGCCTCTTCTGAATAGAAAGACACATCAGATTTGTGGCATACCCAGCTCTCTTTCTCCTTGTGATCTCCCGTTCACCTATCATTAATGGTATGACCCATGCTTAATCACTTTTATCTTGTTCTTTATAAGCTGGCTAGTATCTCTGTGTAAACTGCATCAGTTCCTGCTTTGTTTGGCAAACACTACGATCCTGGGTAATCCCAAGATCGTTGTCTTCTGTTCTCTTAACAGCTACTGCACTTGCTGACTTTTGATAGTCAGTCAATATATCTGAAGTCTTCTTCTGATTTGCTTGTGGAAGACTTCATCTTGAATGGCTTCGCAACTCAATCAGGATGTTGATTGAGTTGGTGCTTAGATATTCTGTTTGCTTGCATGTCATTCGTTGAGTGCTCTTTGGTTTCCTTCAGGTGAAATGTATCTTTGCAGCTCAGACCAGAGGCTTCATTCTTTGGATATTTTGGGAGTGCTCATTTGTTGAGAATCGTGTTGACACTACAATTCTGCCTTGGCGTTGTGAGCATCTTTGTTGAAGCCTTAGTTCTGCAGACTACGATTGAGCTTTAGTTCTGCAGACACTACGACTTCGAGATCATACCTTGACAGACTACGATTTCTGCCTTCATGCTTGCTTTCCTTGTCTGATCTGGCTCGACTACGATCTCTGCCTCTTATATGATCAGTAGACTCCACTACCTCAAGTGTGGCCTACGATTCTTGACATAGCTTTGGCAGGCGCTCAGTCGGCTCTTAGACAAGCTGTCTCTACAATTCTGAATATAACTTCCTCAGCAGACTACGACTCTTAGAAAATTCTTCTCGACACACCACGATTCTGCCTCGTCTATCCTGGCAGACTACGAACTCCGAGATCCACTATCCTTGCAGACTACGATTCCACCTTGATAGTTCTCGAGTCTTTCTTGTCTCTCCTGGCAGACTACGATGGCTGGTGTAGTGCTCGACGATCAGACATGCCTATCTATTACATTGTATAAGATCAACTTAACAGGCTTGATCTTTCTATTTATAGTCCTTGTACATCATTTCTTTTTAAGGACTTTACAAAGCTATTTTGCTTATGTAGGATCAACCTAACATATTTGATTATTTCAGTCTAAGTCCATGTACATATATTCCTATTATCTATCAAAGGACTTTACAGCTTTTATCAATGTAAGCATACTTGTATATTCATTCATTTATATCATAATCAAATCTTATATAAATAGGAATACCATTCTCATGAATATTCCTAACAATCTCCCCCTATTTGATTATGAAAAAAATAATCAGTGCATATGTATTAGATGAATGAATCTTAATATACAGTGAGCAGCTATATTTCTAAAGCAGATAATCATGAATGTCATTGATGAATAATATGGACTTTACATAAACTATGACACTCTACATCCTGGATCCAGAATATACCTGACTAGATAGAGATGTACCTTTTCTGCTCCATGTATATCTCCAGGATGTCTGTTGATCAGCTACTCAGCTACTCATCTTTCTTTCTTCTTTTTCTTCTTTCCTTCGCTCCCCCTCAGATGCATGCTTCATTTCTTCATCTTGCTCTAGCCCTGGTTCGGTTGAATGCTTTTCTTCCTTGTCTGGCTCCCCATCAGATTCTGTCTTCATAGGGTCATCATCTTTTAGGTCCCCCTCAAATGATGACTCTGCTTCTGCTGCTGCTTCCTTCTTCTTCTTCTCCTCCTTTGCCTTTCTGCTCTTGGTCTTCTTTTCTTCCTTCATTCTTCTCTCTTTGCTCTTCCTTGTAAACCTTTTTCTATATCTCTTTTTCTCCCCCTTTTTATCATTAATCACTTGAGAGAACTGCTCCATGTTTGACATAAGCTGCTCTATCAGGTAAGATGAGTTACCAACCTCAATCTTGAGTTCTTGTTCGCTTAGCTCAAGTTGTTAGGGAGAGAGACTATTTCAGATTATCAATCTTGTCAGAGAGAGACAGAATTTGCTCTTCATTAGTCTTTTGAGCTTGTAGAGCTTCATCCTTTTGATCGCTCATAGCCTTCAGAAATACTTGATCCCTTAGTTAAAGCTTGAGGGATAAGTCTAAGAGTCTGGCTTGAAGCCTTTTTGACAGCTCATTGCCTTCTTTTGCTGACATATCCTTTACTTCTGCAGCTATAAGAGAGATCTCCTCATATAGTTCTTCAGAATTCTTTAGCAACTCTTGTTCTTGAAGAGATCTGGCATCAGGTTGTTCATTCTCCGTTTGAACAGCTGTTTGGGCAGCCTCCTACTGAGCATCAGGTTGGACTCTATGATTCTCACTCTTGAACAGTCTTTCAAAGGTAGTTAGAATATGGTAGATTGTTGAGTGCCAATCATTGTTGAAGGATGGAAGACTATCAGACAGCCTTGTTGGATCAACATAGAACTTTTTAAACTCAGTTTGATTATCTTCATGGGTAGAGTGAAAGGACTCTACGATTATAGTCTTTGGTATTATCATTTTGCCATTTGAGTCTGCTCTACATTCATAGGGAATGTAATGGTTTCCAGCATGTCGATAGACCTTGAAGTGAGATTTATCTTTGATCAGCAAAGTTGCAAACTTCTTCACCCTTGGAAAGTTTTATGCTACCAGCTCCAAGTTGGGAAGGTGGGAGAAGCACCATGAGAAGTAGCTAATGTCTCCAGTGAGGGATGCCTTTACCCATGGCATGTGAGGATAGAGCCACCTTATCACATGGTCCTTTATTTCAGGATCATATATCAAGGTTGAAGAGTTCAGCTTCATAGCTTCACGATTGTTGAGTAGATATGCTGTAGTCATCTTTACCACATTCAGCCTTTCATTTCCAAGGTTAATCCATTTTCCTGGAAGTACATCAAGTGGTTCTTCATCAACTTCCACCACTATTCTTCTCTTGCGATGAATAGGGCAAGGAATGTGAAAATCTTCTGGCTCCTCATCCTCAGAGCTGGAGTCTTCTTTAATTTCTTCCTGTCTTGACTTGGAGTCCGACTGATGCAGACTTCCCTCAACTGACTCATCAGTTTGTTCCATCATTTAATAATCATCTTCTTCCTTTGATTCAGCCTCATCATCATTGAGTTCAATATTGCTGAAGAAGATTCTCCTTTCTTTCCTAGAATAGCTTGAGCCACACAATCTGTTGCTCTTCCTTCTTTTTGAGGGTTTAACAGTAGGAGGAGTAGATGTTTCTTCTTCTGACTCTATCCTTTGAATCATTAGAAGGTCTCCTTGTGGCTTCAGCATTAGGAGATTCAATTTCTTTAGCTTTCAAATCTTTCTTATCAGCAGAGTGGCTACTTTGGGGTTTAGCCATAGGACTTGCATATTCTTCTTCATTGTCAGGCTTAGCTACCTCTTTTATAGGTTCATCTTTTTCCTTCTTGAATTCAAATTCTTCTTCATCAGTTGACTTGCTCCTTGAAGAATCTTCCTTGAAGCTCTCAGTTCCCTTTTCAACTTATGACTCTACGTTTTTTTCTTTAGTAGATATATTTCTTCAGGAAACTGACTTTTGCTTCTGCACCACCTTAGCTTTCTTCTTTGAGGGCTTTACAGACTTGGATTCTGGGATAATTGAATCCTCAGAGTGTAATAGCTCCTCTTCTTTCATGGCACTTACCTTCCTCTTCTTCGAAGTACTCTTGCTGCTTCTACCATGTGTTATCAGCCTTTTGTTCTCCATTGGGTTCTTCTTCTAGTTAGAAAATAGCATAGGGGTCATCACCTTATGGCTGTTTAGAACAACACCTTCAACATCTTTAATCTTATTCTTCATCTTCTTCTTTAAAATGATACTCAGGAACCTCCCATGGAAAACCTTTATGAGCGGTTTCTCTGTTAACCTCTTCTTCTCCTCCTTGTCCAGCCATTTGGACATTAGGTCGAGCAGGATAACTCCAAAATTGATTTGCTTCTTCAAAACTATTGCAGATATAATCTTTAACTATTGATCACTCACAGTGTCATGTGCAATGTCCTTGTATAGTATGCATTTCCCTACAATCTTTGGGAGGAACTCAAATTCTTTAGGAAACTCCTTTTTCTTTATATCCTTCAAACTAGGGTTTCTCTGGTACTGCATAATCTTTTTGGCTCCTTCAATGTCGACTTTATCAAGATTTTTTAGACCTAGGTCAGGGAAACTTAGACATTGATTTATGTATGTGGGTTTTAACTTCAGAATATGGCCTTTGACCTTTGTCGTTAGAGTTCCAGAACTCATATTCATATTTGAGTAGAACTCTTTAACTAGATTGACATAAATAAGAGTGTTCGACTTAAGGCATTCAGAAAATCCGGCCTTCCTTACAAGCTTAAGAATATCTCTGAACTTCTTCTCGAATTTCTCAAATTTCTTCATTCCAAGTTAAGTGCCAGCGATTACTTGTCAGTCTGCCATTTGAAGAGTTAGGGTTTTTTGGATTTATGACTTTGTGAGGATCTTGTGATATGTCAGGAAGTGATTCGAGATTTGATGACTGTTGGAGAAGGTCTGGCTGTTTGGAGGTGTTTAGGTTTTTGCTTACGAGGGTGAGTGTATGGATTTGATAAGCTTGCAGCTTGTGATGAATTCTCTAAAATGAAACTGCCAATAATTTGAATTTCCCTCTTATAACTATTCCCTCCACGTTTCTCAGTGGGACAGTTGTAAGACGTTGATAGGTCACAATCTGTAACTTCTCCATAGTGTCAGTTAATCAGATTGACATCTCTTCTGTTGACTATTGACTTCTTCAATCCGTAGAGTGACTTATAACTTAGCTTGGTACTCCATGATTTTCCAGACTGACCTACAACCTTTGCATCTTCTTCGAATATTGTAGTATGTGGTCATGCTTCAATAGATAACTTCTTTATTTAGATTCTAAGTGATTGGCAATTCTCATTTGCAGCTTGTATTCTTCTGATGAGAAGCTGCTTGCTTCAGCAGAGATTCTTATGATGTAATTAATATTGCACTTCTTCTGGATTAAGGTTGCTCAGGAAGGGCCAACCACTTAGACCAAGGCTAAGGGTTAGGTTTGTCCATAAGGCGCTTATCAGATGAAGAACTTTGGCATGGTCAGTACTGACATCACATTTGATCTCTCTGCTGGGGAGTTTATTTACCAACTCTTGATTTTCAAGTGCGTTGGTTTTGGTATATACTGCAATCGTGGTGTCCTCTTTCTCTTACACTACGATTAGATGTTTGATCGTAGGCACTCTACGATTTGAGGTATGTGGTTGATATGGTTATCAGTAGCACGTTTTGGGATGTTACTACTTGATTAGGGATCTTCATTTGGTTCATCAGTCACAGTTTTAGGACTCTGTAACTGGAATATTTCTGTTTAAGGTTAGCTCCTGTTCTCTATGAACTAGATAGAAGTGGTTTTGATAATCGTGGTGTGGTCGACAGATATGCACCATGATTGACTTATTTTCTGAGCTTATCTCAGATCTTCTGGCAAGAATTCTACTTCTTCATTTTTCTTTCTGAGCTTCACCATCTCCATATCTTCATCTATTCTTCCACAATCTTCACCACCTTCAACTTTTCATTCACATCAGCGTCACTTGGTTCTTGCATTTCCTTCTTAGTATAGATCATAGTCTAATCAGATACAGTAGTGTGCTCTTCATGACTCATCATGTCCTGATCATCTTCCTCTTTGCCCTTTCTTCAGATTCAGCCCTGACAGTTGTTCAGGCTGGGAGGCTGTTGTAGTTTCTCCATTCACAGTAGTAATTAGTCTGAACTCTACAATTGGTAATAACTCCACAATCATAGTGAGTGAGAACTTCTTTGTTTTGTGACTGCTTTTCTTTATCTTCTGAAGTTCAACACTACCTTTAGCTTCTCTCTTGATCTTCCTGAGTCAATAAGTGACTATCTTTACTGCTTGGAAGATCTGAAGGATTTGGTTCATCTGTCATCTTTGACACCTTTAGTGCTGCTGCTCTTTGCAGATCACTGCTCCCCCATGGATGATGCTATCTTCTCAAGGAGGGATGAATTCTTCTTCTACTTCTTCATAAGTATAAGAGAACAGCTTTGTATATCTCCTTCTGGAGGAGATCATTATGATTGAATAGACTCCATTGGATCATAGAGAGATATCTTCAGGACTGATCACTCCACAATTATTGTCAGAACTACAAACGTAGTTTTCTTTATCTAACACCTGAGCAGGTGTTTTCAGCAGTTTTGTAGTCCTTCCTTAGTTTCTTCATTATATACTAAGAATGAATGACGAGTCATTTGAGACTATCAATTTGTCAATGTCTATCAGCCTTTCTTTAGTTTATCACCCTTCCTCCTTCATCAGATACATGAACTTTGATGCTGAATAAAGGGACACTATGTGTAATACCAGTGAATTTTAATATATTATTAAATAAATATATTAATGGAAACGAGAATTTATTTGAATATAAATGATTTTGTGTGATGAGATGAATTAATTCAATTATATAAAATTGAATAATTATAATAATTGAGAAATTGGTGGAGTTTGCGATAAACTCGTTGATTGCCTTGTGTGGCACAGTGACGTAATATAAGAATGATTATATTAATTTAAGCGAACAATTAATCTATATTAATTGTTAATCGTAGAATATTAATTAATTGTCATCGTAGAATAATTGTTATAAAATATTAATGGTGATTGATTAATAATATGTGATTATTATTATTGCAAGAAACATAATAATAATGAGCAACGTGCATATAAATATAATAAGATTTATATTAAAGTGATAATTAATCATATAAGGGTTAATTAAATTGTTATGGAGATTAACAATTATATTGATTGAAATATATAAGCTACATGTTTATGCCTATGTGACAATATGTATGTAAGTATACATTAAAATAGTACATCATGAATATATGATAAACAATTGTTGATTAGTAGAACTTAATAATAAAGGATACAGTGTGATGTGATTATATCCGAGAAAATTATACCAGTATGATAAAAATATACCTGGATTATATGTGTACAAGTCACACTTACTACATTACGTGAATTATAGTGTGACATTTCAATTAAAGATATATGTATAAAATTTATATATATGTGTAGATAGCCTAAGTATTTAATACATATGTGTATAATGAATCAAGTGTGGTATGTTGCTAGAAGGCTGAGTTTGTTTTGCTGGGAGAGCCACTATCTCTTTCACGTGATATACTCAAGCTATCCTACTCCCCTATAACCTTAAAACTCAGCAAGCCTTCATAGCAATCATACAATGGGGTGTGGGCATGATGATGGCTTTCAACAACTATCTACCAACTTCTTCTTATCTAGCATGCAAATCAAACATACGTTAGTTTATTTTGAGAGTCAGAAGCATGGACTGTGTTTTGATTTTTACTATAAATGAAGCATCTCTCCTTCGCATTTCATCTTGCTGAGAGTTTGCTTGAGTTTGATAAATTGAGAGCATATATAATAGCAGTCTAGATTTGTAAGAATTGAATAGCTGCAAGCTCAATCATTTACAGAGGTATAATCCCTCTTCCTTTGTTCTTCATTTTCGTTTTCTGTTTCTGAAGTTTTCTTCAAATTCTTGATTATGCCAAATTGGTTCATAATTGGTTTGTAGGACCCTTATATTGTTGTTATATGAACATACATACCTGATGGAACCACTATATAGCTTTCTTGACTTTCATTTCCATTGTTGCTCTGTAATTTTTGTAAAGCATCAACTTCGTGTGAAATTAGTTAGGGTTCATGAATTTGAGAATTGATAAATGCGATTGACTGTTATATAAGCATATATATGTGTTAGTAAGTAAAAAAAAGGTTAGTGTAATGGCATATGGGTATGTTGAAATCGATGAAATGGGAGGTTTTGGGTCGGTTTCGGCTGCAGTGTGAACTGCAGAAACTGTCCCCAAGCAGCAGCGCCATTGTCCGCGCCGCAGTGCCTCCCACGCCGCAGCGCCACCCGCGCCGCAGCGCCAGATTGTGGCTGCTGTTGCCGCGCCGCAGCGCCGGCCTCTGTGTGCAGTTTTCTGCATTCTGCAACAAAACTGTTATGTACTAATTGTTTGATTTTTATTTAAACAAGCATGGAAGCATGATTAATACATATATATAAACCTAATGAGGCAATGTAAGCATGTTTTAGTATATTAGCATGCATGGTTAACCAAACTACATATAGTTTGGAAACGAACTTAAAGTTTCATAAACGAACGTTAACATATATGAAGCATGTTAATATTCTGATTTTTCAAGGCGTGTCGATATGAGGTAGAGATGCATGAAAGACATATTAACTTATGTATATATGGTTCATAGTATGACAAGAGCATGTTAGACCTCACTATTGAACATATCTAACAAAAATATAAGTTTTGAAGGTTGATATTGACATGTAAAGACCATGTATACATTCTGACTTTTCGAGCATGTTTATAGGGCCTTGAAATGCATGAAAAGCATGTTAACTTATATATATAGGTTTCATAAGGAAGCATGGACATGATAGACCTTATTAATGAACTAAACTAACAAAGTATAAGCTTTGAACGTAAACTTTGGTATGTTATGACGAGAGTTAGAGTCTGATAATTTGGACACATGTGATAGTACTCTTAGACTCATTCATGTGTCATGCATGTATATATACCATGATTAGTTGCCGTAATTAAAGTTTAGCATAAACGAAGCATGTTTTCAAGATAATAACAATGCTAGCTACATATATGCGATACGAGTACTCATGAGCATGCCTAATACAAGTTATATGAATATCTTATGTGTTTTAAAAGCGAGCATGTTAGACCATATGAGTTCGTGTCCTTGAATGGCTTTAAGTATTAACTTAAGAACCTATACCATGTACGATTGGATTTGGAAAAGTTATACAAGCATGAAAGTATCTTTTAAATATGAATACATGCTACGTGATATTATAGGATGTTACTTGAACCCGATTTTGACGGTTAACTTAAGGGGATGCCGTAACTTGCTAAAATGAAATATATTTAGTATTGATTGCGATCTTATAAGATATGAGAATGTGTTTAAACTCTAAAGGAGGAACGTTAAGGATAGAAATTATATTCTATATAATTGTGTAGCTAGGTAAAACCTAGCTTATGTGTTGATCGTATATTCGAAGATAAAATGTGAAGTTTAATTATATGACTAATAAATATCATATATATACGTAACTGTATTACGATAGGAATTCGAAAGTGTTGATTTGCTTTTCGTGGATAAACTACGCTAAAGGCAAGTTCTCTTACTTACACTCTTTTAAAGTGCAAGTATCATAACCGATGCATTTACTTTATGCAAGGAAATCTATGATTGTGCAAGTTTCCTAACTTACACTCTTTTACTATACAAGTATTCTATCTTTGTATATTGCAAACTAGTTTCCTACTTAATCGGTTGAATTGAATTAGCATACTTGAACTCTTATTCCATTAAAGCTATTATTCCTGTTGAACTTAGTATTATTCTTGAATATTGTGAAAGTGTCTATGCTATTTGATTCGGCTAGACTTATATTATTGGAAAGCAACCCAAACTAATTGATTGGTGCGGGATCTTGTATTTGACTGAGAAGAACAACCTTCTTTGAAGGGAATATATAATTGTCGGAGGACCGACGTGCACACTTGAGTATGATTGATTGTTATGCATAACGATGGTGCTTTAGGCGGATCACCTGTTGTACCTGTTTTTGTTGGATTTTCAGTTTATTACTGTTAATTCTGGTAGAAGTTCATAGTCCTTAGCGACTGCTCAGTATTCAGTTATCTTGAAATCTTGAATTGATTTGTTATTGAATCACATTGATATTATTCTGTCCTTAGCGACTGTATTTGAAAACTGTTGATATTCTTGTTATCCTTGAATTATCAAACCTTGCTATACCCTTTCGAGAATTGAGAATTATATTACAAACCCTTATTGTATATTACTTGCTGGGCAATTTGTGCTCATTCTTGCTTTCCCTAAAACATTTCAGTTAAGGCAGAGCATGCTGAACCTTCGGGCGTTGATAAGGGCAAGGGCAAGGCTACCAACTAGCTTGTCTCTTTTATGTTTTTAAATATTTTAATGTTGTATTAAGATGATGTAGTAAGACTGGATTTAATTATGTTTAAGCTTAAGTTAGATTATGTAATAAGTCGTTAATTGATATTATTATGTAATCTATTAAGTACTGTAGGTTGCGAGACTTGGGAGAATAATTATAATAAATCATTGTAAATTATTCTAGAATAGATTTTCCGCTGTGATTGTGTGATATTTAGTTATTATTATTGTGATGTATTACCATGAGCACGTGATGAACCGAATTCGAGAGACCCCATGACGGTCCTGGAATTTGGGGGCGTCACACTATGTTTTTCTTTAAGCTCTTAGGTAGACTGCACACGTGGAGTTCTGCTTCTATGACGCATTCTTCATGATCCTCTGATGTGAACTTCTTTGACGTTCCCTCTGAGTTGATATGATTTGTATGAATAAGCATAGAGGATTTCTTTCATCTTGTCATGAATAGCCTGCTTCCATATAGAGATCAGTAACCATGTGAGCTTCATTCATGTAGGCTCAGCATGTCTTCAAAAACAGGCTTTGGCATAGGGTGATTTTATCAAGAACATTGCTGAAATGCCTTGAGCCTCCAACTGGTTGAATCTTCGTGACTGAAGCCATCTGCTTCAGCATTCCTTAGTGTGGTCAGATAGACCAAGTACCTGCAGGTTTAGATAATTTTTATTTTGGTACCCAAGCTTGATTGGGTCCTGCTAGGTTAGTTTTCCAAAATTCCTATTCCTCATATATTTGAATTTACATCACATTTAGCATCAACAATCATATTCATGCATGTGTTTGATAAGTACATAATATTCGATAATTATTATTCCTTTATATTTAGTTTTATTACATGTTTAATATGGATATGAGCTTATTACTGTGTTTATTAATTTCAGGATTATGTGGACCTAATATATTGAAACGGGACGAATTGGAGTTTAATTGGGCTGACCCAATTCAGCACATGAGCTCTCGGTTCAGCAACTAGCTTGAATAAATATTACATGGCCCACGAAATACAAGCAACACTCCCACCAAGTAGCTTACAAAGTTCCTAAGCCAAATATGTATAATGGGCCCCCGGATTTAGCACATGCAAAGCAAGTTTGTAAAGGAATGCCCCACGATTTTCATGACAAATTGCTAGCAGCTTATGGTTCCTAGTGGGTTATTCTAGCAGCTAACGGATTGGGTAATTCCAAATTGAATTCCTAGCAGCTCGAATTAAATGCTATATGGGGTTATTGCAATAAGACAAAGTGAAGCAGCATCACTTAAGAAGCCAAGCACCTCACGTGCATGAAGCCTTACAAATAATCATAGCAGCTCACGTGCCAAGCATGTGGGCCACAGATTCCTACATCAATGCAAGCAGCTGGCAAATAGGATTGAACATGGGCCACATTCAACCAACTTACAAAAGGATTTAGCAAATTAGTAAAGGAAAGAAATTGAAGCAGCCCACACGAAATAAGTTTCCTTCTCCTAATGGGCCCACGATTTCTAGCTTGCAAATTACATGAGCAACTTACATAAAGGATAGTGATATGCTTATTTGGTCAGCAGCTTTGCAACGGAAGGATATCATGTAGTGGGCCATGGAATTAAGTGATTAGCAGTCTTGCCAATTGAAACTTGGATTTCCAATAGCATATATGCAAAAAGTGGGCCACGCCCATGCATGATGAATGGCAGCAGCACACGGTTTAATTATCAATTGAACAAAGGAGCATCACATGCTTGGCAAAGAAAAAGAGGAACAGCTACAAAATGAATGGGCTGGGCAGTGGGTTATCTCGCCTCAGCGGGGATTTATCCTTGGCAAGTCCTGCCCCAGCGGGTAGGCGGGATACGGCAGCAGTTTTCCTTTTTCGACTAGGTTTTATCTGTAGCAGCTAGGGCATAATTATGTTTTAATAGTTATAAATAGGGATTGATAGGAACATATTAAGGGGATCTATTCTCTTGTATTTTTCATCTTCTTATTTTCTTTCATATTAGATTTAGATTTATTTGGAGTCATGAACTAATTCTTTCAATTCAGTTCGGAAGAGATGTTGAACTTTATTCATAATTAACGGTTTGGTCAAGTTTACTTTATTTATTCCTTTTTACATGAGATTTATTCTGATAATCTACTTCAACTTCTTGTATGCTATTCAATTTACTAACGTGATTCTGCAGGATTAAATTAGTGAATTGGTGTCATATGCTAGATCAAGAAATAATATTACGTGTAATTTATATTGTTCCTAATCACAAGTAGCAATTAGTAATACCTGATTGTGGACAAGCTTTTGAGTATTGCTATGATTATTAGAAGACAAGTTAAACAATCCGAGCTTATGTGTTTGTTGCTTGGAATAATCTAATTCCCTAGTTCTTAATGCTGCTGTTATATTAAATCTAGAGAGCTTGTTCTAGGTTATATAATGGTTAGAATCTTGTGAAGAGCTTGTTTCATTGAGTGACAATCTAAGGGGAGTTTCAGGTAGCAGAGCTTGTTGTTACCTAGGGCTATTAGTTTCATTGAAGGGTAAATAATGTTACACTTGATTAATCCATAATTGTGAAAAGGTGATACTGAACTGAAGAACTGAAGCTTTTTATTCATTGTTAATTCTTATTACTTTATTCTTGTTAATTTAGTTTAATCAATTTAAAACCCCCTTTTAATTAGAAATTATAGGATAAATATAAAACAAATCACTCTCTGTGGGATCGATCCTTGCTTACTACTGTACTAATTGTTTAAATTCGTGAAGTGAAAGTGAGGTTAATTTAGGAGCGTAAACGACAGCTCCCAAATTTTGGTGCCGTTGCTGGGGAGTGTTATTTATTTTTGTTTATTCTTTATTTTCATTTATTTTTATTATTTTCTTTTTCTTTTTATTTTTATTTTATGACTCAATCCTCTCACTCTATTAACTTAAATTTTGATCAAGAGATAGAGAAAATTGCAGATACAAAAGAAACACTTGTTCCAACACTTAAAAAGGAAAAGACTGGCGATGCCGAACAACAACCGGACTTTAAAAGAACTGGCTACTCCAGACCTTGATCAACCATCGTTGTGTATTGAATATCCTACCTTAGATGTTGCTTTTGAACTTAACTACGGACTAATTTATTTTTTGCCTATTTTTCGTGGTCTTACAGGTGAAAATCCATATACGCATCTAAAGGAGTTCCATGTGGTGTGTTCCACGATGGAATCACAAGGAGTGATAGATGAGCAGATCAAGCTTAGGCTTTTTCCATTCTCCTTAGCAGATTTGGCGAAAGACTGGTTATACTATCTTCCTTCATGATCGATACGATCATGGGCTGATATGCAAAGGCTATTCTTGGAGAGGTATTTTCCTGCATCAAGAGTTGCTGATACAAGGAAGGAGATATGTGGAATCAGGCAGTTCAATGGAGAAACTCTCTACGAGTATTGGGAAAGGTTCAAGAAGTTGTGTTCCAGCTGTCCACCTCACGAAATTGATGATCATTACTTGATTCAGTACTTCTACGAGGGATTGATACCAATGGAAAGAAGTATGATCGATGCGGCTAGTGGAGGAGCATTAGTAGACAAGACACCGGAGAATGCAAGGAATCTGATTGCAAACATGGCTGCTAACTCACAATAATACGGAACAAGGAATCATGCTCCACAAAGGGTAAGTGAGGTAAGCATGAGTGAATTGGTACAACAGATTTCTAACTTAACTGCTGTGGTGCAACAATTAACAACAGGAAACGTGCCGGTTGCAAAAGTATATGGAATTTGCTCAAAATCGGGACATGCGATAAATGATTGTCCCATAATGCAAGAGGATGTAATTGTTCATCAAGTTAATGCTGTGGGGACATTCTCCGGACAAAATCCACATCAATGTGATCCTTGGGCATACACTCATAATTTCGGATGGAGAGATCATCACGACTTGAGCTACGAAGTACCTGTCAATTCTGGGACATCTATGGAGGATATGTTCAAGGCATTCATGAGCCAAACACTACTGTTCATGAGTCAGACACAACAGTTCTAGCAGGAGACAAGAACTTCTATTCAAGGTCTGAGGGATCAAGTTGGTCAGCTTGCAACCACAGTAGGAAGGTTGGAATCTCAAGGCTTCGGGGAGTTACCTCCTCCGTTTGTTGAGAACTTCAGTACAATGGGATTTGACGAAGAGGAGCAGGAGGATTCAGGGCTTACTCCAGGAATGGACTGTAATATGGAATTTGATGAAGAGAAGGAAGAAGAGAATAATTTGATAAATTCTGCAGATCTCGACAAGAAAGACGTGGATTCATCTCCATCAATACCACCAACAAAAGCAATGAGTGATACACACCATCAAACCTTTACCATGGAAGTGGACAATACAAAGTTCCAGTTCAATGCAAAATGAGGCTAAAAGGTATCTTGGTAATGTTAAATCTATTTTTGCTATTGATGTTGTGAATTATTCAGTGCAGGAATCTGTTGATTGAATACAATTATATGAGGAGGATTTGGTGGCTGGAAAGAAGCAGGATCATGAAGTATACAATGTTCCTCAATTAAGGATGAAACTGCTACCAGTCCACTTAAAGTTCACAAGTCCAATTACATAGAAGAGAGGAAGAAGTCAAGCCAATGATAATAAACAAAGGCGCTGCTTGGGAGGCAACCCAAGAATTCAGATTAGATCTTTCTATCCCTTTTCTTTTTAATTTGTTAGTTTTAGTTCTTTCTTCTTTGCATGATTTTCTTACATTGGGGACAATGTAAGGTTTGAGTGTGGGGGGAAAGATTTAGGTTTTTTTTTATTTTTAGGGATATTGATCTGCCGTTTTTGATAGAAAACTTGAAAATTTGATGCCTTGAAATTTTTTGAAAAATTCTATTTGCCTATGTGTTCGAAGGTTAAAGTCAAAAAAAAATTGGAAATCAATGCTGAAAATTCAAAATCATGTTAGTTCTGAATTGGTTAATGATTGAGAAAAACTAAGTCATGATCCATATTAATTGATTTGATTTGAATTTGTGTATCATGAGTACTTGAACATCTGATAAATGCTTAGTTAGCTAAGTTATATGCGGAGTTGTCTATGTGCACTAATCTCATGTTTTAGAACTATTGAACTGCTTATGCTATTTACAGGACCATGTGAAAAAAATATCAAAAAGTTAAAAAATCAAAGAGATTGTTGAAAAAGTGAAAAAGTAAAAGAGAAGTCATGTGGTGGGATGAGATGGAGCGTAAAACGCACTCTTCCATAAACACATGCGAATAAGTGAGATGGAGCATAAAATGCACTCACTTACAAAAAAATGATTGAGAAAGGTGAAACGGAGCATAAAATGCATTCATCGGGAACAAATTGGAAAAATGAAAGGGTCCTGGAGAAAAAATTCAAGCATGAGTTTTTGAGTGGTGTGCACGGTTTTTGCTCCATGATAACTAAGTTGAGTAAATGTGTGAATCATAGACAAGGACTTATGTGGTTACAATTTAACTTAATGAAATTCATTGGTGAAGTGGCAAGGTGCTTATCTTGAGTTGATTGATGAAGCGTTGATTATGTTTTTGTGGGTTTAGTATTGATAATCATGATTTGATCTCAAAATCTTTTGAAATAATGGTTGAATAGAATTTTCTGAAAATCAAACTTTTGGATTACACGAGGACGTGTAAAAGCTAAGTGTGGGGGAATTTGATAAGTACATAATATTCGATAATTATTATTCCTTTATATTTAGTTTTATTACATGTTTATTGTGGATATGAGCTTATTACTGTGTTTATTAATTTTAGGATTATGTGGAGCTAATATATTGAAACGGGACGAATTGGAGTTTAATTTGGCTGACCCAATTCAGCACATGAGCTCTCGGTTCAGCAACTAGCTTGAATAAATATTACATGGCCCACGAAATACAAGCAACACTCCCACCAAGTAGCTTACAAAGTTCCTAAGCCAAATATGTATAATGGGCCCCCGTGATAGTAGTGTGCATACAAGCCAATCATGTATGATGATAAAGCACATACTTTGTAAACAATCTTATTTATTTATTAATAAAATATTTATTTGTTAAAGGCATTTAATTATCTACATTGTGCTGTTTTTATAATATGTAAATAACCCATAGTTTTAAGCAATGCTTTTAGAATCATGATGTTGATCATGCTAATGAGATCTAAATTCTTAGAAAGCTTTAAAACTAAAATAGTTCCCAATCGTGGGATTACTAAAAAGGGTATTAGTAAATCCGGATAGATTGGTACATATGTTGCTTGCTCATTGGATGAGGATGACTGATCTCATGGTCATTTGTGTGGAGACACTAAAGCAAGTATGTAGGTGTTTATTGGAGAATAAGTTCACTGAACGTGACTCGCTATGGAATACCTAATGGAGTTTTACTCGCCTGTCAATAGGAATTCCTAATGTGATAGTAGTACATGTGATCCTTGGACTTGAGATCATCATAGTATCTTGTATGTAACAAATTATACTTTGACTAATTCCTTAAGGCCTTTTAAGGCATATATAGGGTATGCTTGGGTGTAATGAGTTACATATGGAGATAATGAATGATCAATAAAGAATCTACCACCTCTAGTAAAAGAGGAGATATGTCCTATGTGATTCGTTAAATGACAACCCAGGAATCCTTGGCCAAGGTAGAATGAAATTAGAAAGGGGTTTCTAATTTGCATTATATAGAGTTGTGAATTTTCTAATCGAAATACATATGATTAAATAAATTAAGACTTGACAGTAAATCCATGTCTTATATTTAATTGGGACATTGTATGGTGGAAGGATTGAATTGTACGGTAACTATTAACTCACAGGTTCTTTTATTATTAATGTTGAAATCTATATTATCTGGAAAGTCGTTGATCGCTAGGGAGGCTTATCCCTATTGTAGAATAAATGTTATTTATTTAAATAGATTATTAGTTTAATTTGTTTATTTAAATAAGATTAGAATTGTTATAATTGATTTATTCACAACCGATTTAATATGGAGAACCTAAAGGGTCACACCATAAAAGGAAGAAGAATTATTTAAGAAGAAAATGGCATGATAGTAATAATGCATTAAGTATAATTAATTTAATCTATGATGATAGAATAAATTAAATAGCTTAATATTTTTTATTTAATATTTTAGAAATATTAAATATAAATTAATAAGAGGAGTCTTATTAATATTATTAATATTATTATTATTATTATTTTAATTCTAAAGGAGTTTAGGAATTAATATAATATCAGTACTCTCTCTCAATCCTAATAAATATTAGGATATAAATTAATTAAATAAAACCCTATTCTAATTGGATTAGGAGGGTTAACCTAATATCTATATAAGAGAGTCTTATATCAGAAATAAGGGACGTGAAATTTTCCAAGAGTTGGGAGTACACATATTCTATAGAGATAGAAACAAGGGTTAAGCCAATAACCCATCTTCTTGAGTTCTTCATCTTCCTTGGTGGATCACCGTTAGAGGCCAAACATTTGGGTGGCTGACATTGATCAAGGGAAGGAGCCACTACAGAGGAATCAAAGGAATCAAAGGAGTAGAACTTGTACCTGAGGAAGCTTAGATCTTCAAAGGTATAATTCCATGTTCTCTCTTTTCTGTTATTGATAACAAGCACAAAGCATGATCATGGTTATGGGTTTGCATAAATTTTGAAAACCTATTTTTTACGCTTCCGCCCTATTTATGTGATTTGATTGCATGATTGCGTTACATACAAACCCAACAGTGGTATCAGAGCCTAACTTTGTGCTAATTATCAATTTTATAATTCCATGTATGAATTGATGTGAGAATTGGATCGTTTTTCTGGACAAAAATCGTTTTCTGCAAGTTTCTGCGGCGAACGGCGCAGCTGCGCAGCCTCCCAGTTCATTACTGGCGTAGCTGCGCCCGTCTGCAAAAACTGCTGCTTCCGTCTACCTGCGCAGCTGCGCAGATGCCCAGTTCATTACTGGCGCAGCTGCGCCGGTACCTGGACTAGACCCTGAAAATTGATTTTAATTAATTAAGTAAACTGTTTATTTAATTGATAAAGTTTTAAAATAAAGAAGTTTATTTTATCTGAAATATGATTTCAGAATGCTAAAATTAAAGGAGTTTAATTTGGATTTATTTTTGATTAAAATAAAAGAGTTTATTTTGTTTCAAAAATAAAATTTAGCAAAACTTTTGTCCATTAAATAACATCGATCCATAAATGGAATAGCATTGTTATTCATGAGATGAATGGATATTTATTGATGCATATGTTGATGTGTATGATAATAAATGGGGTTGATTATGGACTATGACCAATGTGATTGGATTTTATTTTGGATGAATGCTTGAATGTATGGGTTTTATAAAATGGGGTCTGCGTACCTCGTCTTCTCTAGTTTTATTCTCGATGTAAATTCTATCTCCTTTCTATGTACTTCCTCTTGACTACTGATCAAGGTTTCTATTTAATTTTAAAATAGTTAATGTAATAGAGATAGTTAGAATTATTTTGAAGAAATTGGAGACCAAGGAGCAAGGAGCGCGTGAAGACCCGTTTGTATGGAGCCCGGGTTTAAATGTAATAGTTACATTTAAAATTTAAATTCTTGCACTCCTAGGTTTGACCTTTTGGTTCACTTGGTGGCTCTAGTGAACCAAACTAGAATAAAAGTCCATAATCAATCCGGGTAGAATATAGTATTCTATATCGCATGCTAAATATTATATATATTATATTTTATACAAACATGCTTCGCATGTTTAATAAAATGACGCGTATTTTATATATATATGTGCATGCGCGCTTAAAAGATGAGACAAATAATAACAAACCCCTCAGAGAAATAATATTAAGTCTGAAGCGTTCAAATGATATTTGGAATATCGAACGTCGCCTTCTAGCATGATTAGTTAATAGATTATTAAATATTTAATATGAGTTTGTTGTGCTATCCACAAGGCGAGTATTGAATATTTAAGATGTTAATTAATCACATTTGATGCTTATCAATAAAATTGAACGATCTAGTCTTGTTGTGCTATCCACAAGGACAAAATTTTTTCTTTTTGAATTTATGGAAGTGCTAGGCTGGACTTAACTTAAATCATTTTAGTTCGGATGTGCACACACATGACCATTATGATTTAAGAGGAAAAATAAAAGGAGTTACATGGTGATGTAATTGACAAGAGTTGTCTACCTATTTATTTGTATATCGCTTGTTGTGCTATCCACAAGGTTATATACATTTGAAATGGGATCCTTAATCTCACTAGCAAATCTTTAATTAGATGTTGCCGAACTATATGAGTGAGGGTAATATAGTTTGATGAAAATAGTGGGAGATACCAATTTAAAATAAAGACCTAAATTTATTTTGGTATGCAAAGTTAATAAAATGAATGTTTGCTAAAATGTTGTCTTTTCACATGCAGAATTTTAAAAATGTCAAAATCACTAATCTCACTACTAAGCATACTTGATGCAAATAAGCTTACCGGCCCGAATTATGAGGACTGGCTAAGAAATCTGAGAATTGTTCTCACTGCTGAAAGATTTCTTATGTCCTAAATTCCACTATCCCTGAATCTGTTTCAGAAACAGCCTCTGAGGAAGAGATTGTCACTTTCAATAAGTGGCAAGATGATGCATCTGTGGCTCAATGCATCATGCTCGCATCCATGAATAACGAGCTTCAGCGTCAGCACGAAAAAATGGAGGCTCCTGCTATGCTGCTTCACCTCAAGGAGTTGTCTGGTGAACAGAGTAGGACTGCTAGATATGAGATATCTAAGAAGCTCTTCCGATCTCGGATGACCGAGGGCACTACCGTCGAGACTCATGTTCTGAAGGTAATCAATTTGATTGAACGCCTTGGACAGCTTGGGTTCGTCATGGATGGGGAGTTGAGTCAAGACTTGGTCTTGCAGTCACTCCCTGAGACCTTCTCGCAGTTTGTGGTTAATTTTCACATGAATAAGCTAGATGTCAGCTTACCTGAGCTACTTAACATGCTGAAAACTGCAGAAGGTCACTTCTCATCCAAGAAGAACCATGTCTTGATGGTGGATTCTTCCAATAAAAGGAAGAGGCCCAAGGTGTCTTCTGAAAAGAAGAAATCTAAGAAGGCTAAGGGAAAAGGGAAAGAAAAGGAGCAAAAGAAACCTGAACCAGCTAAAGGAATGTGCTTTCATTGCAATGAGCCGGGACATTGGAAGAGGAACTACAAGAAGTTTCTAGCAGAGAAGAAGCTTGGAGAAGCTTCAACTTCCAATCAAGTTTTGTTTATGATTGAAATTAATTTTTCTGAAAGTCATAATTCTACTTGGGTATTGGATACCGGCTGTGGTTCTCACATATGTAATACTGCGCAGGGACTGGTCAGAAGTAGAAAGCTGAACAAAGATGAAGTGATCCTACGAGTGGGAAATGGAGCAAAAGTTGCTGCATTAGCTGTAGGAAATTATTGTTTAGCAATGCCTTCGGGCAAATCCATTTATCTTAATAATTGTTATTATGTTCCGAATATTATTAAAAACATTATTTCAATTTCTGTATTGGATATGGAAGGTTTTGACGTTATTATAAAGAACAATGGTTGTTCTATTTATAAAGACGATGTTTTATATGGTATTGAAATTTGCGAAATGGACTTTATACACTTGACTTGCAAGAAAATATATTTCAAATTGAACAAATTAAGAAAAGGAAAAGAGATTGATATTAATTGTACCTATATATGGCACTGTAGACTCGGTCATATCAATGAAACAAGATTATCCAAGTTGCATAAAGATGGGCTCCTCGAGCTATCTGATTATGAATCATATCCAACTTGTGAATCTTGTCTCATGGGTAAAATGACTAAATCTCCTTTTAGTGAAAAAGGGGAGAGAGTTACAAAGTTGTTGGCATTGATTCACACAGATGTTTGTGGACCTATGACAACAAGTGCACTGGGTGGGTATTCTAATTTTATTACTTTCACTGATGATCACTCAAGATTTGGATATGTGTATTTAATGAAATACAAATCAGAATCATTTGAAAAGTTCAAAGAGTTCAGAAGTGAAGTAGAGAAACAAACGGGCAAGAGTATTAAGATACTTTGATCAGATCGAGATGGAGAATATTTAAGCAGTGAGTTTCTCAATTGTCTCAGAGAAAATGGTATAATCTCACAATGGACTCCTCCAGGTACACTACAGTTAAATGGAGTATCTGAAAGGAGAAATTGAACACTGTTGGACATGGTTCGATCCATGATGAGTTTTACCGACCTTCCAATTTCCTTCTGGGGATATGCCCTAGAAACGGCTGCATACCTACTTAACAAGGTACCTACCAAATCCGCCCCAAAGACTCCATATGAGATGTGGAAAGGGAGGAAACCAAATCTTAAGCATGTTAAGACTTGGGGTTGTCCAGCTTATGTCAAAAAGTTTGAAAATGATAAGCTACAGACTAAATCCGATAAGTGTAGATTTGTGGGATACCCTAAAGAAACCGTAGGGTATTATTTCTATCATCCAACTGATTAAAAGGTGTTTGTTGCGAAACATGTTACCTTCTTGGAGAAAGAGTTTATCCATGAAGGGGTCAGTGGGAGTAAGATATATCTTGAAGAAGTTCAAGAACCACAAGTTACCACGGACCAAAGTCAGGTACCTAACCAAGTAGAAGAACCTACTGTACCACACCATGTTCGTAAATCTGGAAGAGTACCGAAGATACCTGAGAGGTATGGATTCGTTATAGAGGATGACGATGAGGTACACATCATGAATGATGATGATCCATTGAATTACGAACAGGCTATGAGTAATAAAGACTCAGGCAAATGGCTTGAAGCCATGAAATCCGAAATGGACTCCATGTATGAAAACAATGTATGGTCTTTGGTTTCACCACCTGAAGGTATTAAACCTATTGGGTGTAAATGAGTTTTTAAGAAAAAGACTAGAGCAGACGGAAAGGTAGAGACCTATAAGGCCCGACTGGTTGCAAAAGGTTTCAAACAAAGACAAGGAGTTGACTATGATGAAACCTTCTCACCAGTAGCCATGCTCAAGTCCATTCGAATTTTGCTTGCTGATTGCAGCTTACAGCGACTATGAGATCTGGCAGATGGACGTGAAAACGGCCTTCCTCAATGGGAAACTTGAGGAGGATGTGTATATGACACAGGCCAGAGGGATTTATTTCAAAAGTTGGAACAAATCAAGTCTGTAAGCTACAACGATCCATTTATGGGTTGAAGCAAGCTTCTCGTAGATGGAACATTCGTTTTGATGAGACAATCAAAGAGTTTGATTTTATCAAAAACGAGGATGAACCATGTGTATACAAGAAGGTTAGTGGGAGCGCAGTATCATTCCTTGTATTATATGTTGATGATATATTACTGATAGGGAATGACATTCCTATGTTACAATCCATTAAAATCTGGTTATCTAAAAACTTCTCCATGAAGGACTTGGGTGAAGCATCCTATATTTTGGGGATAAAGATCTATAGAGATAGATCTAAAAGGATGCTCGGCTTATCCCAAGGAATGTACATTGATACGATGCTAAAGAGGTTTAGCATGGAAGATTCCAAAAGAGGTCTCATGCCGATGAGCCATGGAATAAATCTCTCCAAGAAACAGGCCCCAAAGACACCTGAGGAGAGAAGACCGTATGAGTAAGATCCCTTATGCTTCTGCAATAGGATCTATCATGTACGGTATGATATGTACTAGACCGGATGTTGCTCACGCACTTAGTGTAACAAGCAGATACCAGTCGAATCCAGGAGAAGAGCACTGGAAGGCAGTGAAAAATATCCTAAAGTACTTGAGAAGGACTAAAGATATTTTTCTTGTCTACGGTGGGTCTGAATTAAAACTCGAGGGATTCACGGACTCAAGTTTTCAAACAGACCAAGATGACAGTAAATCTGTTTCAGGGTATGTGTTTACCTTGAACGGAGGTGCAGTGAGTTGGAAGAGTTCCAAGCAGCAAACGGTTGCTGATTCAGTGACAGAGGCAGAGTATATAGCTGCAAGTCAAGCTGCAAAGGAAGCTGTTTGGATGAAGAAGTTCATAACTGAACTTGGTGTGGTTCCTAGCATTGGAGAAGCAGTTCCCGTATACTGTGACAACACTAGAGCGGTTGCACAGGCTAAGGAACCCAGGTCTCATCAGAAATCTAAACACGTGTTGCGGCGATTTCACTTGATCAGGGAGATTATTGAAAGAGGAGACGTCACCTTGGAGCGTGTAGACTCTCAAGACAACATTGCAGATCCATTTACTAAAGCTTTAACACAACAGCAGTTTGATCGTCACTTAGAGAAGATGGGTATGAGATACCATGGCGATTGGCTTTAGTGCAAGTGGGAGATTGATAGTAGTGCGCATACAAGCCAATCATGTATGATGATAAAGCACATACTTTGTAAACAATCTTATTTATTTATTAAAGGCATTTAATTATCTACATGGTGCTGTTTTTATAATATGTAAATAACCCATAGTTTTAAGCAATGCTTTTAGAATCATGATGTTGATCATGCTAATGAGATCTAAATTCTTAGAAAGCTTTAAAACTAAAATAGTTCCCAATCGTGGGATTACTAAAAAGGGGATTAGTAAATCCGGATAGATTGGTACATATGTTGCTTGCTCATTGGATGAGGATGACTGATCTCATGGTCATTTGTGTGGAGACACTAAAGCAAGTATGTAGGTGTTTATTGGAAAATAAGTTCACTGAACGTGACTCGCTATGGAATACCTAATGGAGTTTTACTCGCCAGTCAATAGGAATTCCTAATGTGATAGTAGTACATGTGATCCTTGGACTTGAGATCATCATAGTATCTTGTATGTAACAAATTATACTTTGACTAATTCCTTAAGGCCTTTTAAGGCATATATAGGGTATGCTTGGGTGTAATGAGTTACATATGGAAATAATGAATGATCAATAAAGAATCTACCACCTCTAGTAAAAGAGGAGATATGTCCTATGTGATTCGTTAAATGACAACCCAGGAATCCTTGGCCAAGGTAGAATGAAATTAGAAAGGGGTTTCTAATTTGCATTATTTAGAGTTGTGAATTTTCTAATCGAAATACATATGATTAAATAAATTAAGACTTGACAGTAAATCCATGTCTTATATTTAATTGGGACATTGTATGGTGGAAGGATTGAATTGTACGGTAACTATTAACTCACAGGTTCTTTTATGATTAATGTTAAATCTATATTATCTGGAAAGTCGTTGATCGCTAGGGAGGCTTATCCCTATTGTAGAATAAATGTTATTTATTTAAATAGATTATTAGTTTAATTTGTTTATTTAAATAAGATTAGAATTGTTCTAATTGATTTATTCACAACCGGTTTAATATGGAGAACCTAAAGGGTCACACCATAAAAGGAAGAAGAATTATTTAAGAAGAAAATGGCATGATAGTAATAATGCATTAAGTATAATTAATTTAATCTATGATGATAAAATAAATTAAATAGCTTAATGTTTATTATTTAATATTTTAGAAATATTAAATATAAATTAATAAGAGGAGTCTTATTAATATTATTATTATTATTATTTTAATTCTAAAGGAGTTTAGGAATTAATATAATATCAGTACTCTCTCTCAATCCTAATAAAGATTAGGATATAAATTAATTAAATAAAACCCTATTCTAATTGGATTAGGAGGGTTAACCTAATATCTATATAAGAGAGTCTTATATCAGAAATAAGGGACGTGAAATTTTCCAAGAGTTGGAAGTACACATATTCTATAGAGATAGAAACAAGGGTTAAGCCAATAACCCATCTTCTTGAGTTCTTCATCTTCCTTGGTGGATCACCGTTAGAGGCCAAACATTTGGGTGGCTGACATTGATCAAGGGAAGGAGCCACTACAGAGAAATCAAAGGAATCAAAGGAGTAGAACTTGTACCTGAGGAAGCTTAAATCTTCAAAGGTATAATTCCATGTTCTCTCTTTTCTGTTATTGATAACAAGCACAAAGCATGATCATGGTTATGGGTTTGTATAAATTTTGAAAACCTAGTTTTTACGCTTCCGCCCTATTTATGTGATTTGATTGCATGATTGCGTTACATACAAACCCAACATCCCGGATTTAGCACATGCAAAGCAAGTCTGTAAAGGAATGGCCCGCGATTTTCATAACAAATTGCTAGCAGCTTATAGTTCCTAGTGGGTTATTCTAGCAGCTAACGGATTGGGTAATTCCAAATTGAATTCCTAGCAGCTCGAATTAAATGCTATATGGGGTCATTGCAATAAGACAAAGTGAAGCACCATCACTTAAGAAGCCAAGCACCTCACGTGCATGAAGCCTTACAAATAATCATAGCAGCTCACGTGCCAAGCATGTGGGCCACAGATTCCTACATCAATGCAAGCAGCTGGAAAATAGGATTGAACATGGGCCACATTCAGCCAACTTACAAAAGGATTTAGCAAATTAGCAAAGGAAAGAAATTGAAGCAGCCCACACGAAATAAGTTTCCTTCTCCTAATGGGCCCACGATTTCTAGCTTGCAAATTACATGAGCAGCTTACATAAAGGATAGTGATATGCTTATTTGGTCAGCAGCTTTGCAACGGAAGGATATCATGTAGTGGGCCATGGAATTAAGTGATTAGCAGTCTTGCCAATTGAAGCTTGGATTTCCAACAGCATATATGCAGAAAGTGGGCCACGCCCATGCATGATTAATGGTAGCAGCACACTGTTTAATTATCAATTGAACAAAGGAGCATCACATGCTTGGCAAAGAAAAAGAGGAGCAGCTACAAAATGATTGGGCTGGGCAGTGGGTTATCCCGCCCCAGCGGGGATTTATCCTTGGCAAGTCCTGCCCCAGCGGGTAGGCGGGATACGGCAGCAGTTTTCCTTTTCCGACTAGGTTTTATCTGTAGCAGCTAGGGCATAATTATGTTTTAATAGTTATAAATAGGGATTGATAGGAACATATTAAGGGGATCTATTCTCTTGTATTTTTCATCTTCTTATTTTCTTTCATATTAGATTTAGATTTATTTTGAGTCATGAACTAATTCTTTCAATTCAGTTCGGAAGAGATGTTGAACCTTATTCATAATTAACGGTTTGGTCAAGTTTACTTTATTTATTCCTTTTTACATGAGATTTATTCTGATAATCTACTTCAACTTCTTGTATGCTATTCAATTTACTAACGTGATTCTGTAGGATTAAATTAGTGAATTGGTGTCATATGCTAGATCAAGAAATAATATTACGTGTAATTTATATTGTTCCTAATCACAAGTAGCAATTAGTAATACCTGATTATGGACAAGCTTTTGAGTATTGCTATGATTATTAGAAGACAAGTTAAACAATTCGAGCTTATGTGTTTGTTGCTCGGAATAATCTAATTCCCTAGTTCTTAATGCTGCTGTTATATTAAATCTAGAGAGCTTGTTCTAGGTTATATGATGGTTAGAATCTTGTGAAGAGCTTGTTTCATTGAGTGACAATCTAAGGGGAGTTTCAGGTAGCAGAGCTTGTTGTTACCTAGGGCTATTAGTTTCATTGAAGGGTAAATAATGTTACACTTGATTAATCCATAATTGTGAAAAGGTGATACTGAACTGAAAACTGAAGCTTTTTATTCATTGTTAATTCTTATTACTTTTTTCTTGTTAATTTAGTTTAATCAATTTAAAACCCCCTTTTAATTAGAAATTATAGGATAAATATAAAACAAATCACTCTCGGTGGGATCGATCCTTGCTTACTACTGTGCTAATTATTTAAATTCGTGAAGTGAAAGTGAGGTTAATTTAGGAGTGTAAACGATAGCTCCAAGGGTCTGATTTAGATATGACATTTAAAAATGCATGATGATGAGTGTGTGTAAGATTAGCCATTTTGATAAGACACTCTTTTTCTTTGATGGTTTCATCCTTTGCTTGGTTATGTTCACATAGTTTGAATGTTCACAGAGTAAGAATCAACTCTATTACTTATTTGTATCTGGTTGATTCATGGAGATGATCAGCTTCTAAGAATCTTCAAGATACTCATCTAGAACTGATCATACTCTATGTATTATCAAAAACTTAGAACATAGGTTTGTACATACATACCAACCCTTCAGCAAAGATTACTCCACTTAAGATTAATTAAATCCTGATATGCTTATGACCTATTTCAGACTTCTTTCAAGATATTATCTTCAACCTAAAACTTGGATGGAGAGAAAGTTTGTTGACAGTTAAGTTTCCAACCTTAGTGTACTTTCTCTCTTCTCCTTTTTAGGAAGAGTATGGTCTTTTGATAGAATACTGTTATAGTGCACAAGGTGATGCAATATGATGAACATTTAGGTATTAATGAGGAATCATACCTTTACACTATCAGTCTCTTAACAGTCATTTTTCTTACTATAATGATGTTAGGCATTGATGTGCATATTTTTGCATTTAATGCTGGCAGCCTGTTGCTCCATTTAACCTTAGATCAATCAGTCATAGTCTAAGAGATATAAGCTAGGAAAGTTTTGGCAGCTTTATTTCTTTGATAACCTTGAACCTAAGGGTTCACATCCAACTGCTGGTTAGCCAAATACATATTGGAGAAATTCTTCTTTCTCCTTTGGATAAGCATTTCTTAGCATGTATGGCCTTTCATCTTTCATAATGGTGGACGCTTGATTCTTTGCTGTTGATGCCTCTTGACTTCCCATCTTTGATCTGTATACTACAAGATTGACTTTGGACATGGATTGGTCTTGTTGCTATGTCACTTAAGAACATGGACCAATCTGAGCATCTTTAGATGTATATACACATTTACCTGTACACATTATTTCTAACGTGTGAGCTCATCTACATTTACAAGTAACTTACTACTAAACTAAGTTTAGAATAATGTTTGTGCCTGGGATCAGACTAAAAGTGATTAGCTTTTGAATATAGCATGAGAACCTGCTCTGATACCAATTGTTAGTTCCCAGTAGGCACACAATAGATCTAGAAGGGGGGGGGGTTAAATAGATCCTTTTTGATTTCAAATACTTTTCCAGTTTATTTTGTATTGCTAATGAATTAGCATATGACAAACATAAGAATCTTTTCAAGCATAGTGGAATAAGTAAAAGATTCCCCTTCATTGATATACATAAACATTCATACATTGTTCATGGAGTTAGTTTAGTTGTAAGTAGTTAATACATATATAGCAGTTATAGCAGTTAGGTACATAATGTAAATGACATAAAGTAAATGACAGAATATAAAAGACACAAGGGGTTTTAAGTAGTTCAGAGACTCAAGCTCCTAATCCACTCTTCTGCTTCTCTAGCACGAAATCCACTAAGGAAAGGGCAATACCTTGAATCACTAAGATTCCTTCAACGGCCAACAGCCTTGTAACTTCAGTTCACTAAGAACTCTTCAAGCCCAGTAGGCTTGGAACTTCTCTAGTTCACTAAGAACACTTCAATGCCAGCAGCCTTTGAACTCCAGTTCTCTACAAACTCTTCAAGCCCAGCAGGCTTGGAACTTCATTCAGTCCCTCCGGACAAGGACCCCTCAGGCCCTAGCTACTTATTGATGTTGATGTTATTGTGGTTTATGCTTTGCTGCTAAGATGTCTTGAAGCTTTATTATCTCAGGTACTTAGCAGCTTGGCATGGTCCTCTTTGCATTCTGCATAAAGTCTGGACCACTTCTTCTTTGGTGTAGCTGAGCTTCTTTCTGTTCTGCTCATCTTCATCTGATGTCAGCTGTGCAGCATCACCATCCGGGTTTGCTAAGGCTTGACATTGCTGGTCCATTTCTTCTGGTCCTTAGCATTCCTTGAACCGTTCTTGAATGATATGTAGACATGGTTTTGCATCTTTTCCTTTTCAGCTTTTGGTTCTTCATGATGATCCGTAGTGTGGCTCTTAGGATCTTCTTTCTGCTCATCCACTTTTCTGAATGCTATCTTTATGGCCTTCTCGGATCTCAGCTTAGCTGCCATTTTTAATGGCATCCTCATCGTTGTTGGGTGAAGCCTTAGTCTGTTGAAGCCCTTCTTCAAATCTGCTTCACTTCCACTTTCGTAGTCTCACTGCCACTGAGACTTATTATGTTCATCTCTGGTGGAACTCGTAGAGTCAACAATATAGCATTCTAACAACTCAACGATTCTACAACTTAGCAACTCTTGATCTTTGAAGCTTCATCTGTTAAATACCCTTCCATGATCTTCCTATTGGAAAATAGTCGTTGAAAGCTTTTTGAATTGCTTCGCAGATCTCGAGTTATTTGGTGCAGACTGCTGATGTGACGTGATAGCTCCTTTATAACTTTACTGACACAGCAGTCTACTACTTCACCTACCGCCTCAGAGATGTCACCTTTCCGTGTCAAGCTGGTAGTCACCTTTATTTCTCCTTTCTGATTAATTGATTCGATTCTACAGAAGCTGTCCTTCTGCATCGATGCTCTCAATCAGCAATATTCGAATATCAATCTTCAGATTAAACCAGTTGCCAATGCTTTAATCTTCAGATGACCTAACTCTACGATTCAGATGCAGATGTTCTTGGACCTTGATCGTAGTGTGTCTGGTTGAATGTCGCTCATAGTCTGGTTAGAGACAACACTACGATTATGAAGAGTGTTATTTGGATATGCAATGTAGAATGCCTCTTCCTTCACTTATGCAGTGCTTCAACACTTCTTCTTTCCTTGACTAATCTCAGAAATTGATAGCTTGACTTATTGCTCTGGCCTCTTCTGAATAGCAAGACACATCAGATTTGTGGCATACCCAGCTCTCTTTCTCCTGGTGATCTCTCGTTCACCTATCATCAATGGTCTGACCCATGCTTAATCACTTTTGTCTTAGTTTTTCATAAGCTGTCTAGTATTTTTGTGTAAACTGCATCAGTTCCTGCTTTGTTTGGCAAACACTACGATCCTGGTTAATCCCAAGATCGTTGTCTTCTGTTCTCTTGACACCTACTGCACTTGCTAACTTTCTTTAGTCAGTCACTATATCTGAAGTCTTCTTCTGATTTTCTTGTGGAAGACTTCATCTTGAATAGCTTTACAACTCAATCAGGATGTTGATTGAGTTGGTGCTTAGATCTTCTGTTTGCTTACATGCCATTCGTTGAGTGCTCTCTGGTTTCCTACAGGTGAAATGTATTTTGCAGCTCAGACCAGAGGCTTCATTCTTTGGATATTTTGGGAGTGCTCATTTGTTGAGAATCATGTTGACACTACGATTCTGCCTTGGCGTTGTGAGCATCTTTGTTGAAGCATTAGTTCTGCAGACTACGATTAAGCTTTGGTTCTGCAGACACTACGACTTCAAGATCAGACCTTGACAGACTACGATTTCTGCCTTCATGCTTGCTGTCCTTGTCTGATCTGGCTCGACTATGATCTCTAACTATGATATGATCAGTAGACTCCACTACCTCAAGTGTGGCCTACGATTTTTAACTTAGCTTTGGCAGGCACTCAGTCGGCTCTTAGACAGGCTGTCTCTACGTTTCTGAACATGACTTCCTCAGCAGACTACGGCTCTGAGAAATTTCTTCTCGACACACCACAATCCTGCCTCGTCTCTACTGGCAGACTATGAACTCCGAGATGTACTATCCTTGCAGACTACGATTCCACCTTGATAGTTCTCGAGTCTTTCTTGTCTCTCCTGACAGACTACGATGGCTGGTGCAGTGCTCGACGATCAGACATGCCTATCTATTACATTGTATAAGATCAACCTAGCAGGCTTGATCTTTCTATTTATAGTCCTTGTACATCATTTCTTTTTAAGGACTTTACAAAGCTGTTTTGCTTATGTAGGATCAACCTAACATATTTTATCATTTCAGTCTAAGTCCTTGTACATATATTCCTATTATCTATCAAAGGACTTTACAGCTTTTATCAATGCAAGCATACTTGCATATTCATTCATTTATATCATAATCAAATCTTATATAAATAGGAATACTATTCTCATGAATATTCCTAACATACTTGTTTAAATGTGGGTGCACATATATGTAGGTTTGTGTATATATGCCCATAACGTAAATTAATGTAGCAATATTAAGCCATTTTAATTAACTTAAGGACCTAAAAAGGAAGTAAAAGGTATCTTAGTATCTGTGAAACCCCCAAATATGGATACTTCATTTTCACATAATTTGGTGCTCACTATCTAAATAAAATACCACTACAACCCAATAATACGGAATGCAAAATAAATTACAACCTTATAAATAAATAAAAATCTTACTTATAATAGGATTACAACCTTAATCAAAATATCCCAGGTTTAATCTAACCTTAACATCAATAATAAGTGCGGAAAAATAAAACATAACATAAACAAAGTCTTATTACAACATAATCAAAACACAACAAGTCTTCACTTGTTCATCTTACTTTTTTCATAACTTGTTGACGTCAACATTCTCGATTTTAGCTGCAATGGTTATTAATTGCAAGTGTGAGCAAACAAAAGCTCACTTGAAATAACAATAATAATACTAATGACATAACTGAATAACTTCAAAAGATTTGAATAACTTTTCTTTCAACAATAGTAAAGAATTGATTAATAATTCTTCCATCAACATTTAGAATTCGAATATAGAAATCAACTAAGGGTCATAAGACCTTGAACTATGTCCTAGGTTATAAACATTTCTATTTAAAACCTTTAACAGTCTTTTAGACTATATGGACTTTTAACTTGTACTTAGGGGGATCAGCCCTTCGTACCATGTATTGTGCACAAACATCTTAATGCTTTCGCATGGTAATCCCATATTAAATAGGGTTGTTCATCTTCGTATTTGATAACAAGTATGTACCAACGAAAGTTTAGTTTAGATAAGCTTAAAAAGAAATTTGGAGTTCAACTACCATCAACTAAGGAGTAGTTGAATCGACTTACAAGAATCTAAAATAATTAAACAATAAAGAATCATGAATTAACTTATGCTTTAGAATTAAATATAAAGCATTTGAAAGATAAAATAGACCTTACTTGAACAATTAAGTCAAGGTCACTTTAATGAAATCGTGAACTTTAAGTAATTACTTGTCCAATGCAAAAATAAAAGGATATGCTCAAATACAATTAAGATTTGAATTTAAAACACTTGCATATAAATCACAAGTTTAGGGATAGAGAACTTGCCTCAAGCGCAAGCTACAAGTTATAGTCACGTCCCTTAATTAACCCTACATATATGTAATTTACAATAATAACATAATTAGTTATCATATAACTAATTCACATAACTTAGTTAACCCATCTATGTTATCTCATTCTCCTTAAATTAATAGGTTTAATAGTTAATTATCACATCACATGTTCATATAATTTAATCAAACTTAATTTATGTATTCATGTTAATTAAATTATAATTAAACAAATTATAATTTAAATTAAACATTCACTTTAATTATAATTAATCAAATTATAATTACATTTTATATTAATTAAATTATAATTTAAATTAAATATTTACTTATTATAATTAATCAAACTACATCGTGCATTTATATTAATTAGATCATAATTGAACAAATTATAATTTAAATTAAACATTTACTTTAATTAAAATTAATCCAATTATAATTATATATTATATTTTAACAATATAATTCATTACTGTCCAATTAGCATTTTAATTTTATTAACATGCTTTATAATTTATTACATCATTAATTTAATAAAGTTGTACAATTAAAAATAACTTTCTGCCCAATCTGCAGGACCAGCGCGGCCGCGCTCCAATAAGCCTTGGGAGCGGCGTGACCGCGCCACTGTGCAGACAGGTCTGACTAGTGTCGCGAACTTTGTAGAGAAAAAGCCAATTTGACTTATTTTTTCACACCAAATTTTTAATTCAACACACATAATTCCTATAAACCTTTATAAAAATATCAGTTTATATTTCTAATCATATTCTAACACATATAACATCAAAACACATAATTTAAAACACTATATTTTGTTAATTATAAAGAAAAACCATTTTTCAGTGTTCTTGATGAAATCGAACACTTTAAGTTTGTTTCTAAACCAATTCACATGATTCTAAACATATTGAATTAGTTTCTAAACATGTTAACATACTCTATAATCAATTTACACAATAATATACAATCAAACATGAATTTTGATTTTTAAGGAACTATATATTTTCAAAACAAGTTTACTGTAACTTTTGATGAACATGAATTCCTCATGTTCATCATATATTCATGCATTAACTTACTTAGATCATCATACAAATCATATATGAGCATGTTATAGTACAATTCACATATAAAATCTCATGTTTACACTAATTTCATAAAAACTCAATTTACAGAGAACTAAACATGAAGAACATAATATAGCTTCTAAGATTTTACAGACTTTCAGATTATACCCTTTTGAGTTGTGAGGAAGAAGGAGATGATGATGGTTGTCTGATTCTCTAAAAGCCTCGCCCCCTTTCCTCTTCTTCTTCTCTCTTCTTTTCTCTGTATATTTTTCTCTTCTTCTAACACTGACTAACTTATTTTTCTTTTCTAAACTAACGTATATACATATAATATAATTGTTATAATATTTAATACATATAATTATATATAATAACTAACAATTAATATACCAGTTATAATATTTTAAATTTTAAAAGCCATAAGGCTTGTTTGGCAACCACCTTGTTTAAAAACAGGTTTTTAGTAGTTAAGGCCCCGTTTGGCAAAACGAAATTAAAACAGGTGCAAGGGCCTTGTTTGGCAAAACTCTTTAAAAATAGTTTTAAGGTCCTTGTTTGGTAAAACTCATTTAAAACCCTTTTTAATTCTTTTAACACATAACTTTTAATGTTACACTTTAATTAATTAAATCTTAACATTCTAATTTAATTAAATTAAAGCTACATCACTTAACCAAATAATTTAGTAGCATAACAATTACAATTACTCGCTAATCATAATCTCATGTAACAATTATCATATAAAATTTATCTAATTTAATTATCTTAATACTATACCATAAAATCATTACACATTAATTTAATTAAATATTAACTATTATTTAATTAATATATTGCACTTAATTAAATTACTCTACAATAATCACATAAATTATTTATTTAACTCAGTAAATAAATCAATTAAAATATTTATTTGATTCAATAAATATTAAAATTCATATAAAAAATTCTCATTCGTTACAGTATCCATTTTTAATATATGCTGAGAAACCAAATTGGTTGTACCCATTTTGTGAGTCCCATATCTTCATCATATGAATAGACCATTAGCCTAGTCTATTTCTTCATTTCTCAACATGTGTATAGAGTTTGGTTGAGTATATGGAGTCAATATAGTTGTCTAAAGCATGCTACATTGAAATAGTATACATTAAGTTTCTAAAAATTTTGCAAAAACAGAGGCTATCTGGGCTTGCATCGGAGTGGCGCGACCGCGCCATTCCTCAGTACAAACCCAGCGCAGCCGCGCCGTCTTCCAGTTTTGGTTATTGCTTTCTTCTATAATTTGACATCATAGGCATGCTAGTTTGACTTCAATAAGTATGAAAATGAGTCTAACATGTGACCTAAGGTTACCTTGCATGTAACGAGTGGTGTTAGCTTGGTATTAATGATTTTCTAAAAGAAAACTTAAAGTTTTGAAAATAAAACTTGACGAACTTTGCGTCCTTTAAAGTTTTGACATTTCAAACATGTGTATGTGGCCTAGTTATGTGCGCGAATGGGTTACGAATATGGTTTCAATATATATTACATATAGAAGGTGGTTAAGCATGATATAAACTATCGAGTATGTTTTGAAGTATGTTTTCAAAAGAGGGATTATACTAACTATATGTAAATAAATTTGATACACATGATCATACGTATTAAGGATTGTTGAGAATCCTTATGTGGGTTAGAGATTAACATAGATTGTCCCTTGTTAAACGAACCTATTTAGTCTCGATTAAAGAATTTTAGAAGGGAAGTTTTAAACCCGAATTAAGTTTTATCTCAAAATATATTTATGATATATGAGATAGTAGTCCCACTTGGTCAATAGACTATGGAACATATTAATCCTATTCGAGCTAATGATTTCAAAAGAAAACTAAAAGTTTTAGAAGTTAATCAAACAAGTATGGGAAATCAAATCTGTTGTAAACACTGTCTTTAGGTGTTTATATTGTGTTCAAAGATATTAAGGTACTAATAAGAGGAATGAATCTTTGCAAATCTCAGTTCTGGTTCTGCTAGGGAGTAGCGCGGCCGCGCCACTCCCAAGCTTATATCCAACGCGGCCGCGCCGTACTGCAGAATTGGCCACAATAGTTTGTTAATTGTCTGACATTAGAGTATGTGTATATATGTTTCCTTAAAGACCACAAGATATCAAACAAGATGGTTTCAATAGAATAAGCATGAAGGTATAATGAGGTAACAACATAGTTATCCGAAGATGAAATGAAAAGAAGGATTTAAAAACCAAGTTAGAAAATAATGTAATATTTATTATTATATTGAGAATGTATGGATGTGTATGACTGAGGGGTATAAATCCATGATTATACAATTATGTAGGAATACACGAAGTGCAGATAGCTATAAGTAGTTAAGTTGTAATTGATAAACTACGAGCCAGACAAGTCTTTCAGTTCCTATTTGTTATATGAATCTGATAACTGTTGGTTGAATTATATTATGCTATAAGGATGCTGATTTATATATGAAATGCATATGAGATATATATTAAATTTGAAAGTTGATCTTTGATTATATGTTTAAAAAGTTAATCTATATACTTGTTATGTGAGAAGCAGCATGCGTAGTAAATTTAAATGAATATGATCGCATGAACTGAGCATTATATTATATGCTATGTGATGTATGAAAACTATTAGAATTTCTGAGCTGTTGAGCTCACTCTTGTAAATAACCATTTTTGCAGGTTAAGGACTCACGGGTAAAGTTACGTGCTACTTGATTGATAGAGTTCAATAGTATCGCAAGAAGATTGATTTATTTATCTGAAGTTACGATCTTGAACCATGTTTAGGTTTTAAATGATGTATATGATAGTTGTTTATGATGTTCAACTCATGTAGAGCTGTATAGTCGTATTATTCGATATATAAAGAATATCAAATCAAGATGTAAAGTTTTATTATGTAAATTCGACGATTTGAATCATGGAATAAATTGATTCAAAGTTATAAAATTAATAAAAGTTGTTATTCAGAGAACATAGAAAGAATTTATTGAGAATTTATTAACGTTTTCGGATCGACATGTAGATTCTGGAAATGGAAAGAATTTCTAATTGGTAATTAAGCAAAGTTTATTCATTAAGTTATGAGTAAAAGATATAAATAATTTGACGATAGTAGTATCGTGACGCACCAGGTCCAAGGTTCAAGGGACCTAGATTTGGGGGCGTTACAGTTTGGTATCAAAGCTGTAGGTTATAAACCTTAGGTAAGAGTACCTTAGGCTATAACCTTAGAGAGGGAAAGTAAAGATTAAATTATATAGGTGAAGATTTGAAGAAGAATCTTGAAGTATCTAGAGAATGAGAATCAGGAGTTACCTGACCCCGGTAATAAAAATGTTAAGACGATGTCTATAAGATGAAGATGACAAAGATAATAAGAATAAACTCAAATGGAGTTTAGTTGATAATAGGAAAGAATCATAAGGTAAATCGATGATCACGACGTGATCAGATTGAGCTATGAAATGATAGATGGTCTGTAATGACTTAGTAGTTATAGCTTGATGCTATAAAGAGAAGGTACTATGAAATGGTACGAGATGAACTTATGAGGAGTTGTACATGATGAAATATAGAAAGTTCATAATGAATAAAGGGCAAGTTAAGAGTAAGATAGAGTTAGGTGTTGGATTTCATTGAGGACTCAGGTGATGGCTTAGTTGTACAAACCTTTGTATGGGCGGAGGTTTTGTGCTTGTGCTGGGTGTATCACATTGATAATCGTTGGAATACTGGTGATGCGCTATCGATATACATATGGCCAAAAGGTGATTCTTTTCTCATATTTATTTTTGATAGATAGAGACTACTAAGATTAAATTAGAGAATATTAAGATTAGGTGCGAGTTCTTAAAACTCATGTCTATGATAAGTTTGTGACTCATAACCATATGTATTTTTGAGCCCCTAAGCGCATGGACAGTCCCTGATTGGTTCTTGGACTACGTATTGCTAGGACAAGTTCCTAAATTCTTATTATTATGGTAAGTTCCTAAACTTCCAAGGTGTGGTAAGTTTGGTGAACAATACTGGGAATAGATATATTATATATCAAGAATTAAGAGTTTTGGTATAGTGAGCATTGATGGTATTGAAGATTGATAAAATAATGAAGCAATGGAGTAAAAGATTGAAGTTGATGGAGAAATATGAATTTTTCTAAATCTTCTAGCTATGCTAGATTTTCAAAATTTATTGACTTCGCTCTAATGTTTGCACTTCTGTTTTCTTTAGAAACATTGGATCATATGATTTAACTAATGAGTTTTAAAAACTAATACCGTTATTCGTATGCCTATGTTATTTGTTTCGGCTAAGACAAAAATGATTTGAAAAATTTTTAAATTGTATTTTTGACCATATGGATCATTTAATATGGTGTAGAGAATGGTAAACGACGGAGTCATCAATGCAATTGAACCTAGTGTCAGGAGTGATCGTAAGATCGCCAGTCCATTATAGTATGATGTAGTATGGCAAAGTTATAAAATAACGAAATCTTCAACGTACTACTAAGTTGGTGCGATATCATGATGTCATAAAAGGATTTACGATTACTGGGTCAGCTTGCAGAAAGCTATGGGCACCGATTTACGATTTATTGGTCCATTTGAGATTCTTGACCAGTAGGAAATGTGGCCTATAGACTCGCTTTACCTCCAAGCATGTCACGTGTTCATAATGTGTTTCACATATCCGTGCTATGTAAATATATGAAAGACCCAAACCACATTATTGAGTTAGAACCAGACGAGATAGCCAAAAATTTAATGTATGAGGATGTACCAGTCAAGATCTTGGATAGGAAGGAGCATGTCCTACGCACAAAGGTTATACAACAAGTTAAAGTTTTGTGGAGGAATCATGCTATTGAGGAAATGACCTGGGAGTTGGAATCAGAAATGAAAGCGAGGTATCCTCATCTTTTCGAAATACCAGGTACGCACTTCAATTTCGAGGATGAAATTTCATAAGGAGGGGATGTTGTAAGACCCCAACTTTTTATGAATAAAATTGAATTTCCTCTATATATTATTTTGAATAGTAAGGGTTGATTTGATAGATGTGGTAAGTTATGGGTAAAATGCGCAAATATTTCAACATAAGCAAGTGGTTACAAAATATTCATTATTGTCGTGGAATATTCATTTGGTCGTGGAATATTCTTGTTGTCGGGGAATATTCGTACGACGGCGCAGCCATTTGTGAGCCCCATAACGAAAAATTATCGGATGGAGAAAACGACAAAAATAAGTTTTCTATAAATAACGGCGTAACAGTTACTGTTAACACTGTTGAAATACCCGAGGGTTAAAATAAAGTAATATGCATTGTTGCATAGTAGCACACGGTATTGCACAATATTTTATATTATTGTTGATTCAATAATTGTCACTGCACAATATTTTACTTTATCAAATCAATAATTCATATTATTTGAATAATATTATTAGACAGCATTATTAACAATGTCTAAGGAAGTTCTGTCTAGGAGGGGTTATTTAATTGCGCGCTAGTAAGGAGAAATCCTTATCGAAAGGCCCCCTCTTTCCTGGGAACGACCTTGTTGTTATTATAGTGATTTTGTAATATTATTTTTGAATGATTAATTATTGATAAAAATGATAAGGAAATATTTATTTAATGGAGGAATTTTTAAAGAGACAATTATTTAGAGTTGATATTTAATCTTTTTCGATAAAATAATTTATTCAAATATATTATTATAATATTACATTATAAGTGTATGATGTAATAATATAATAATATAATAATGGTGATATTTTTATAATGAATGCACGATATGTATATAAAATGAGGAGAAAGAGAGCAAATTGGGTTCGAAGTATTTTTGTTACAAAAAATATGTTAAATATGTTGGTGGACCCCGTTTTTGACTGAAGTTTGATTATAGCCTTCAAATTCATCCGTATATAAATTTGGGTCATTTTTCTTTCGGAATTTAGAAAAACTTTCTTCTACAAAGTTGTAGAGAATTAAATTTCTTATGGAATGAACATAAAATTTGTATTTTTCTGATAAAAGGACTATTTATTATGAATTATTGAAGTTCCGAAATATTGAGTCTGAATTAATTTTTGTGGTTATAAATATTTTTTTTAAGAAAAATGTTTTTTGTTGGTGGGACCCACTTGTGGAGTGCTGAGATTGTGATGTGGTGTGCAGTAAAAAAAATTAATGATATTTTATTAAATTTTCTGCTTTGGCGTTCTAAGCATTTTCCTATAAATAGGGATGCTTAGCTTAGAATTAAAAATCACACCAGAATCAGAAGTTTCTTTCTCTATAATATCGAGCGTATTTTTATGAGTATTTAGATACTTTGAGTGTTGTTAAGCAGTGCAAATTTTCTTCAGCATTATATCCGTTATTCCAGTCAGAAGTACTTTTCTTTTGAGGTAAGGGATGTTATTTTTTTTCGTAAATGATATTATTTCTTTCAATATCATTACACCGAAATATTGGTATGAATTTTATTATGAAATTTTTACCTTTTCATGTCGAGATTACTATTTACGTATACGGACTATTCACGTATACGGCACTATTCACGAATACAGTACTATTCACGAAGTATGATTTTTCTTATGAAATTTCTATCTTTTTTATGTCGGGGTTACTATTCACGTATACGACACTATTCACGAATACGTTACTATTCACAAAAAAATTATATTTTCTTTTTTTTTGTCCAAGTTGTATGTTATGGTTCCTATCTTTGATTGGATCCAAATTTTGAACTTCATTCTTGAATTTTGCTCCACAATTGATTATTATGGAGTATTTTCGAACTTGAATAAACTGATTTATAAATCCCTAATCTTTGTCCTTTATCTCACTGGATTCGTTATTTATATTATTTTTTATCATCCTCAGTCCTAAATGATGATATAACTGAATATATTTGGCCTGTAGTGCAAAGATGAATTATTACTTGATGAATATCTTTGGCCTGTAGTGCAAAGATGAATGATTACTTGATGAATATCTTTGGCCTATAGTGCAAAGATGAATGATTACCTGATGAATATCTTTGGCCCGTAGTGCAAATATGGACAGGTGTTGAGATGAACATGACCACTGGTGATACAAATGAATATCTTTGTCCCGTAGTGCAAAGATGAATATCTGATTAGAGATATATATTGATTGACAGGAATAAAATATTGATGATGGACTTTTAAATCCTAGAAGATAGTAGACATCATTTTTTATTTATCTCTTCTGATGAATTGTTATTTTCGCTGCAGTTGTTGATCTAAAACTTGTTGTCCATCATATTTTATCTGATTTGTTAAAGACTAACAATAATTTATTTTTCATTATCTTAGTCATAATATTCTTTACTAGGCTAGTTGAGCTCACCTTTTTCATCTATTGTCCTCTTCAGAAATGAGAATGTTGCAGGGACTAGTCGGGGAACAGAGTGATGGGAAGAGTTAGAGCAGTAGTAGTCCTCACTATTTTTGTATAATAGTGTGATAATAATTGTACTGTCGAGGACTGAAGTTGAGCATTTATATTTCGTATTATATTCGATATGTATTGAAGCTCACATAATGTATGGTTGTATTTCTCACGATCTTTTGTTATAAAAGGTTGTATTTGGATTTTGTTCCATGTATTTTGGAGACCTAGAATGGGTTGGGTGGATTGGACCTATTCTGGTGGCGTCACCGTTGGTATCAGAGGTTAGGGATATGGTTTCTGGTGGAGATCGGAGAATAGAACTAGAAAGGGAGAGACGAGTAAATCCTTCACTAGTATGTCCTACCTAAGCTTATGTGGTATTTAATTGGTCGGTCGGAGTATAGGGTTAATATGTGATATGTTAATTAGTTTAATTAACCCTTGTTTTATGGCAGTATTTGAGAATGACAGCTGAGAATGATAACAATGGAGTGATTGAGATCGTTGAGACACCTTTAATCACCAACCAGGAGAATGTACAACAGGAAGACAATATTCCTACTGTAAACAACCCCACCGATCAAACGATGAATGATGGGATGCTTAGAAGCTTTTTGCAGTTCATGCAAAATTAGACGAGGGAGACTCGTGTGCTAAATACAGGTTGAAATAATAGCAACTCGCGGCTTGTCACTGCCAAGCAGTTCAATGATTTAGGACCACCAGAGTTTTTGGGAAAGATGGATCCGATCAAGGCGAAAACGTGGGTTAAACAAATTACCAAGATATTTGATGTCTTGGGATGCACGGAGGAACAAAAGGTTCCATTCGCCACCTTTATGTTCCGTGGAGAGGCAGATTACTGGTGGGAATCTGTGAAGCGTACCCAGCTTGTTGCACTCAAGATGTCTTGGGAAGCGTTCCAGAAACTGTTCAATGATAAGTACTTTCCTGAAAGTATTCGTCATATGAAAGAGGTATAGTTTATTAGACTGGAACAGAACAACATGACTGTGTCCCAGTACGAGGCTAAGTTCGCGGAGTTATGTAATACCCGAGAATTTTCATATATTATTAAATAATATATTAATGGAAATGAGAATTTATTTGAATATAAATGATTTTGTGTTATGAGAATGATTAATTCAATTATATTAAATTGAATATCTATGACAATTGAGAAAAATGTGGAGTTTACGATAAACTCGTTGAGAGCCTAGTGTGGCACAGTGATGGGAAATATTAATAATTATATTAATTGACGAAGAATTTTTAAGTGAACAATTAATTAATTGTTAATTGTTATTAGAGAATATTAATTAATTGTTGTGGGATATTAACTATGGTTGATTAATAATATGTGATTATTATTATTGCAAGAAATATAATAATAATAAACCACTTGTTTATAATTGTGCTGAGATTTATATTTGTTAATGAAATAATTAATCCTATGATTATTAATTTGGTGTAATTAATAATCAATGAGGAATAAATTAATTAATATTATTGTTAATTAATCAACGAGATAAATAGTTTATTTATTTGACATTATGAATAATAAAACAAATAAGTGAGTTATTAATATAATAAGATTATATTAATTGATATGTGCAAATGTGCAATACTTGAATATATAAAGTATATGGAATACAACTATATTATATAGTGTAGAGAGACACTTAAGTGTGACCATGCATGTATATACATAAACTATGTTATATAATGCAATACGAATATATTACACATAGAAACCATATATTACATGAAGCATAATGTGATTATGTTAAAACTATATAGGAATACACGATAATGCCTATGTGACAAGGTGAGTGTGTATACAGTAAAATAATATATCATGAATATATTGTAATCAATTATTGATTGTAGAATTTAATAATGTGATAGTATCTGATTAAATTATATCTGGTATTAACAGAATGTACATGGATTATATGCGTACAAGTCACCTTCACTATATTGAAGTATTCCTTATGCAAATTTATATTGTGACATTAAGTTTTAACCTATGTATGGACAATAGGTATATATAATATAACATAGAAGTAGGAAGTATATTATGTGTGTATAATAATTTAAGTGTTGTGTGCTAATAAAATGCTGAGTATTGTTGCCTTGTCCCATTATAAGAGACCCTTTCTCCTTCACGTGAAATATACAAGCTATCCTACTCCCCTATTCTTCCTTAAACTCAGCAACATGGGCTAGAAAATGATGAAGAAGGGTGTGGGCATAATGATGGCTTTCAACAACTATCTACCAACTTCCTCTTATCTAGTATGCAATTCAAATTTCTGTTAGTTTGAAATGGTAGGCAATTGCATTGTCTGTATTTTGTTTTCTCTATAAATATGGCTTCCTTCCTTCTCATTTCACCTTGCTGAGATTTTGTTTGAGTTGATAAGTTGAGAGCATATACATATATCAGTAGCATTGTGAAGTAGCAGCAAGTTCAATTATCTAACAGAGGTATAATTATCTTTCCATGTTCTTCATTCATATTCTATATTTTGCTTACTGTCAAAATTTCCAATTCTTGATTTTGATTTCAATTCATACTAGATTGGATTGGGACATGTTCTTAGTTGTTATATAGTCTTATACATATGTTAATGAGCCAATGTGACTGATCACAAGCAAGTTCATGAAGTAAATTTGTGTTTGGGCTGGGAACTGCCGAAGCAGGGAGCTCATTGGTGCTGGCCGAAGCACGGCGCAGCTGTGCCAGTTTACTACTGAGGCGCAGCGCAGCTGCGCCGGCCTCTGGAACCAGAATCTAATTTTGTTCCTAAAACTGCTATGTGGTAGTTACTTGTATAGATAAGGCAAGCACGTGAACATGAGTAGAACATATGTATGAGTACATAGGCCTAACGTAAGCATGTTTAAACCAAGATGGTATACCTTTTTGACAAAACGACGTATATGTTTAAAAAGGAACTTAAAGTTATAAAGAGAGACTTGAATATGTTATATTTATATTCTGACTTTTGCTACATGTTATTATGGTTTAGAGATTCATGAAGGATGTGATAACTTGTGTATATATGTATCTTAAGGTAACATGAACATGTTAGACTTCGTTAATAGAACTTACTAACGAAACATGGACTTTGAACATGGACTTAACATGTTGTATTAGAATCCATATTCTGATATTTTTAACATGCTTAATAATGAATATAACATCACTAGTATACCATACGTGTGTATTCGCTTGTTAAAATCCAATAAGAAGTTAATCAAGCACGGGTTTACGCATGTTTCTAAAGTAACAAACAATGCTAGTTATGAATAAAGGATGTGGACAATTGCAAGCATGTATATTACAATTTGTATGACCTTCTCGCATGTATCTATAGTTTAATTGTATACGTTGTGATTGCATGGCCACATTTGGCCTTAAGCTCTTAGAAATCCTAATCTAAGACCCTAATATGTAAAGATAAATTTAGATTTGAATACGTGTATGATATAACTACTTGTGAGCATGCCTAAATCAAGTTATATGATCACCTCGTATATTTAAAATTAACGAGTATGATAGCTTACATGATTTTATGATGTTGTAAGGACTTGAATTGTTTAAAATGTAAGTCTAGAATCATGTTATGGAAAGTGGAACCTAGATTGCCTTGGGAAAACACGAAAGGACTTTTAACATGTCAGTATACCTGGTGTGAATGTTAGCTTGCATGACCGGACAGAAACCACAAGGCACATATCAGCCTTGGCTTAGCCAGAGGGCTGCGCAGCTGCGCCAGGCCCTAGGCTTAGCCATGGCGCAGCTGCGCCAGTCTGGAATCAGAATTGAGCCAGTTGTTGATCTGATTTTTTTGACAGTTAGCTTATGCGATTACTTTAACTTGTAATATATGACCAGTATGCTAAGAAATGTGTTAAGAGGCAAGCTAAGTGATAAAATTGAATGTTTGATTATAAACTTCCCAAGGATAAGTCCAAAAGGTGTTTGGGGACTATAAAGCAACGATTAAAAACTATGTGATGATTTCATAATGTCTTGTAAACTGAAATGTGCTATATGTACGCAAAAGTATATGATGAAGTATGTGTATAGTATGCAACTAAGTTAAACGTTTATGGGTGCGTTTAAAATTACATATCATATGTGAGCATAAATGACTAATGAAAATTCTATACTTATAATACACTATAAATAGGATTCAAAAGTGTTGAATTACTTTACGTGGATAAACTACGCTAAAGGAAAGTTTCCTAACTTACACTCTTTTACGGTGCAAGTATTCTATCCTTGTATATTGTGAACTAGTTTCTTACTAAATTGTTGAATTGAATTAGCATACTTGAACTCTTAATTCATTAAAGCTATTATACATGTTGAACTTAGTATTGTTCTTGAATATTGTGAAAGTGTCTATGCCATTTGATTCGGCTAGACTTATATTATTGAAAAGTGACTCAAACCAATTGATTGGTGCGGGATCTTGTATTTGACTGAGAAGAACAAACTATAACTGTCGGAGAACCGACGCGCGCACTTGAGTATGATTGATTGTTATGCATAACGAGGGTACTTTAGGCTGATCACCTGCTGTATCTATTTTTGTTGGATTTTTAGTTTATTACTGTCAAATTCTGTGGAAGTTCATAGTCCTTAGTGACTGCTCAGTATTCAGTTATCTTGAAATCTTAAATTGAATTATTATTGAATCATATTGATATTATTCTGTCCTTAGCGACTGTTATTGAGAACTGTTGATACTCTTACTATCCTTGAACTATCAAACTTTTCTATACCTTTTTAGGAATTGAGAATTATATCACTTACCCTTGTCGTATATTACTTGCTGGGCAATTTGTGCTCATTCTTGCTTTCCCTAAAATATTTCGGTTAAGGCAGAGCAGGGCGAACCTTCGGGCGTTGATACGGGCAAGGGCAAGGGCAAGGCTACCAACTAGCTTGTCTCTTTTATGTTTTTTTTATATATTTTAATGTTGTATTAAGATGATGAAGTAAGACTGGATTTGATTATGTTTAAGCTTAAGTTAGATTATGTAATAAGTCGTTAATTGATATTAGTATGTAATCTATTAAGTACTGTAGGTTGCGAGACTTGGGGGAATAATTATAATAAATCATTGTAAATTATTCTAGAATAGATTTTTCGCTGTGATTGTGTGATATTTAGTTGTTATTATTATTGCGATGTATTACCATGAGCACGTGATGAACCGAATTCGAGAGACCAAGTGGCGGTCCTGGAATTTGGGGGCGTCACAAGTTATCCCGGTTTGCATCTCATTTGGTGGAAAATGTGGAACGTATGACGCAGATGTTTCTGAGAGGTTTGAAACCTGAAATTTGTCAATACCTCATTTCTCACAAAATTTCTCTATATTCCGATGTTGTGTACAGGGCTCAATTATTAGAGCTAGGATAATGAGACTGTTCAACCAAGGGACCATAACCAGAGTTGTACCGGTGGCAGCAGTCATCGGAGCAATGATAACCAACGGGAAGGAAAATATCATGACAGAAGCGATAACCACTCTGGTGGTAATCGTGGCCATGATAATAGAAGAAGTGAGTCGAGGGGAGATTTCAAAAAGAGAAGGTATAAGAATGACAACGTGAAGACAGCAGCACCAGCATCAACTATTTCTAGGGGAGGGGAACGACCACCGGTCGTATGCTATAAATGCTGGCCAGAGGGACACATTAGTCCAAACTGCCCACAACAATTCAAAGTGTGTTATAACTGTGGAAAGGAAGGACACATAGCTAGAGAGTGTCCAGTAGCGAAACCAAGTCCAGCAGGGATGGTGACTCCAAAGGCTGTCCCAGGACAAGTCAAAGTCGGTGATTCCTGGAAGAGCGTTTGTCGTGACTGTCCAAAACGCGAGGAACACGAACGATGTAATCACGGGTAAGCTAATTGTAAACTCTTACGAAGTCTATACCTTATTAGATACTGGTGCTACCCATTCTTTTATTTCACCTGCTTGTGCTCAACGTTTGAACTTGACTTCTGGGAAATTAGACTTTGACTTATCTGTTGAAATTTCGTTAGAAGAAACCTTCGTTACATCTACAGTCTAGAAATCTTGCTTGATTCAAATTGGCATCTTCACCCTACCTATTGATCTTATATCTTTGAAAATAATTGCATTTGATGTGATTTTGGGAATTGACTGGTTAACCACTTATCATGCCAAAATTGATTATTTTCGTAGGGCTGTTAGTTTTCATATTCCTAACCAACCTGTTGTGCGAATTCAAACAATCAAACCACTAAAATCAACCAATGTTATTTCAAGTTATAAAGCTATTCGTTTATTGAAAAACGGATGTCAAGTTTTCTTAGCCCATGTCACTGATTTAAATCAGAATACGTCAGATTTGAATGATATTTCTATTGTTAATGAGTTTCCTGATGTATTTCCTGAAGAATTTCCTGGTCTACCCCCAGAACGTGAAGTTGAATTCTTTATTAACCTTGAACCCGGTACAAAACCCATTTCTAAAATCCCATATCGAATGGCTCATATTGAACTTCAGGAGTTAAAGGTCTAACTACAGGAGTTATTAGACATCGATTTTATACGTTCTAGTACGTCTCCTTGGGGTGCTCCTATTTTATTCATAAAGAAGAAAGACGATAGTATGCGACTTTGTATTGACTATCGGGAGTTGAACCATGTCACCATCAAGAGTAGGTATACGTTACCTCGCGCTAATGACCTGTTTGACCAGTTGCTAGGTGCACAATTCTTCTCAAAGATTGATCTTCGTTCTGGATATCATTAGTTAGAGAATAGAACTGATGACATTCCGAAGACTGCCTTTAGAACTCGATATGCGCATTACGAATTTCTAGTTATATCTTTCGGATTGACCAATGTCAATGCTATGTTCATGGACATGATGAACTGAATATTTGAGAAATATTTGGATCATTTCGTGGTTGTCATTATTGATGACATCCTAATATACTCTAAGAGCCTCAAATATTTCTTCACCCAGAATGAATTCATTATGCGACAACGACGTTTGTTGGAGCTGTTGAAAGATTATGACCATACCATCCAATACCATGCTGGAAAAACAAACGTGGTAGCTGACGCGTTAAGTAGAAGATCATATGCGGGTACGAGTGCGATGCTGTCAACACAAAGGCCCATTTTGTATGACTTACAAAGGATGGAGATAGAGTTCAAGACTCCGGGGACCCACTTGATGATGTCAAATATACGTGTAGAACCAGCTTTAATTGATAAAGTTAAAGCTGCTCAAGGTACAGACCCTGAGCTGATGAATATGAAGAAGATGCAAGAAGATGCTATCCAGAAGCAAGAATCGATGAAGAGGGAATACTTCGAGTCAACTCCAAACTTTGTGTTCCGAACGACTCTAATTTGAAGTATAAAATCATAATGGAAGCACACAACACACCGTTCGCAATCCATCCTGGCATTACCAAAATGTATTGTGATCTACGACATACATTTTGATGGAGCAATATTAAAAGAGAGATCGTAGAGTTTATCTCGTGTTTAACGTATAAACGTGTCAAAGCGGAGCATCAAGTGCCAAAGGGTCAGCTTGCAGAAAGCTATGGGCACCGATTTACGATTTATTGGTCCATTTGAGATTCTTGACCGAGTAGGAAATGTGGCCTATAGACTCTATTTACCTCCAAGCATGTCTCGTGTTTATAACGTGTTTCACATATCTGTGTTACGTAAATATATGAAAGACCCAAACCACATTATTAAGTTAGAACTAGACGAGATAGCCGAAAATTTAATGTACGAGGATGTACCTGTCAAGATCTTGGATAGGAAGGAGCATGTCCTACGCACAAAGGTTATACCACAAGTCAAAGTTTTGTGGAGAAATCATGCTATTGAGGAAATGACATGGGAGATGGAATCGGAAATAAAAGCGAGGTATCCTCATCTTTTCGAAACACCAGGTACGCACTTCAATTTCAAGGATGAAATTTCATAAGGAGGGGATGTTGTAAGACCCCAACTTTTTATGAATAAAATTGAATTTCCTCTATATATTATTTTAAATAGTAAGGGGTTGATTTGATAGATGTGGTAAGTTATGGATAAAATATGCAAATATTTTAAAATAAGCAAGTGGTTATAAAATATTCATTGTTGTCGGGGAATATTCGTTTGGTCGTGGAATATTATTGTTGTCGGAGAATATTCGTACGACATCGCAGCCATTTGTGAGCCCCATAACGGAAAATTGTCGGATGAAGAAAATGACAAGAATAAGTTTTCTATAAATAACGGCGTAACAGTTACCGTTAACACTGTTGAAATACCCGGGGGTTAAAATAAAGTAATACGCGTTCTTGCACAGTAGCACACGGTATTGCACAATATTTTATATTATTGTTGATTTAATAATTGTCACTGCACAATATTTTACTTTATCAAATTAATAAATTATATTATTTTAATAATATTGTTAGACAGCATTATTGGCAATGTCTAAGGAAGTTCTGTCTAAGATGGGTTATTTAATTGCGTGCCTAGTAAGGAGAAATCCTTATCGGAAGGCCTCCTCTTTCCTGGGAACGAACTGGTTGTCATTATTGTGATTCTGTAATATTATTTGTGAATAATTAATTATTTATATAATTGATAAGGAAATATTTATTTAACGGAGGAATTTTTAAAGAGACAATTATTGAGAGTTGATATTTTATCTTCTTCGATAAAATAATTCATTCAAATATATTATTGTAATATTACATTATAAGTGTATGATGTAATAATATAATAATATAATAATGTTGATATTTTTATAATGAATGCACGATATGTGAATAAAATGAGAAAAAGAGAGCAAATTGGGTCCGGAGTATTTTTGTTACAAAAAACATGTTAAATATGTTGGTGGGTCCCATTTTTGATTGAAGTTTGATTATAGCCTGCAAATTCATCTGTATGTAAATTTGGGTCATTTTCGTTCAGAATTTGGAAAAACTTTCTTCTACAAAGTTGTAGAGAATTAAATTTCCTATGAAAAGGACATAAAATTTGTATTTTCTGATAAAGGTGCTATTTATTATGAATTATTGAAGTTCTGAAATATTAGGTCTGAATTAATTTTTGGGGTTATAAATATTTTTTTAAGAAAAACAGTTTTTTGTGTGTAAGACCCACTTGTGGAGTGCTGAGATTGTGATGTGGTGTGTGTAAGAAAAAAATAAATTTAGTAATATTTTATTAAATATTCTGCTTTGGAGTTCTAAGCATTTTTCTATAAATAGGGTGCTTAGTTTGAATTGAAAATCACACCAAAATCAAAAGTTTCTTTCTCTATAATATCGAGCGTATTTTTGTGAGTATTTAGATACTTTGAGTGTTATTAAGTAGTGCAAGTTTTCTTCAGCATTATAACCGTTATTCCAGTCCGAAGTACTTTTCTTTTAAGGTAAGGAATGTTATTTTTTTCATAAATGATGTTATTTCTTTCAATATCATTACACCGAAATATTGGTATGAATTTTATTATAATTTTTTACCTTTTTATGTCGAGGTTACTATTCACGTATACGGCACTATTCAAGTATACGTCACTATTCACGAATACGATACTATTCACGAGTACTATTCACAAAGTATGATTTTTCTTATAAAATTTCTACCTTTTTTATGTCGGGATTACTATTCACGTATACAACACTATTCACGTATACGGCACTATTCACGAATACGTTACTATTCACAAAAAAAATTACATTTTTTTTCTTTGTCCAAGTTGTCTGTTATGGTTCCTATCTTTGATTGTATCCAAGTTTTGAACTTCATTCTTAAATTTTGCTCCACAATTGATTATTATGGATTATTTTCGAACTTGGATAAAATTATTTACGAATCTCTAATCTTTGTCCTTTATCTCACTGAATTTGTTATTTATATTGTTTTTCATCATCCTCAGTCCTAAATGATGATATAACTGAATATCTTTGGCCTATAGTGCAAAGATGAATTATTACTTGATGAATATCTTTGGCCTGTAGTGCAAAGATGAATGATTACCAGATGAATATCGTTGGCCCGTAGTGCAAAGATGGACAGGTGTTGAGATGAACATAACCACTGGTGATACAAATGAATATCTTTGGCCCGTAGTGCAAAGATGAATATCTGATTTGAGATATATATTTATTGACAGGGATAAAATATCGATGATGGACTTTTAAATCCTAGAAGATAGTAGACATCATTTTCTACTTATCTCTTCTGATGAATTGTTATTTCCGCTGCAGTTGTTGATCTAAAACTTGTTGTCCATCATATTTTATCTGATTTGTTGAAGACTAACGATAATTTATTTTTCATTATCTTGGTCATAATATTCTTTACTGCGCTAGTTGAGCTCACCTTTTTCATCTATTGTCCTCTTCAAAAAATGAGAATGTTGCAGGGACTAGTCGGGGAACAGAGTGATGGGCAGAGTTAGAGTAGTAGTAGTCCTCACTATTTTTGTATAATAGTGTGATAATAATTGTACTGTCGAGGACTGAAGTTGAGCATTTATATTTCGTATTATATACGATATGTATTGAAGCTCACAGCTTGTATAGTCGTATTTCTCACTACCTTATTTTATAAAAGATTGTATTTGGATTCTGTACCATGTATTTTGGCGACCCAGATTGGGTTGGGTAGATTGGACCTATTCTGGTGGCGTCATAGTTGGTATCAGAGCTTAGGGATATGGTCTCTGGCGGAGATCAGGAAATAGAACTAGGAGGGGAGAGATGAGTAAATTCTTCACTAGTATGTCCTACCTAAGCTTATGTGGTATTTAATTGGTCGGTCGGAGTATAGGGTTAATATGTGATATGTTAATTTGTTTAATTAACCCTTGTTTTATGTCAGTATTTGAGAATGGCTGCTGAGAATGTTAACAATGGAGTGAAGGAGACCGTTGAGACACCTTTAATCACCAACCAGGAGAACGTACAACAGGAAGGCAATATTCCTACTTTAAATAACCCCACCGATCAAACGATGAATGATGGGATGTTTAGAAGCTTTTTGCAGTTCATGCAAAATTAGACAAGGGAGACTCGTGTGCAAAATACAGGTGGAAATAATAGCAACTCGCGCCTTATCACTGCCAAGCAGTTCAAAGAGTTGAGACCACCAGAGTTTTTGGGAAAGACGGATCCGATCAAGGCGAAAACGTGGGTTAAACAAATTACTAAGATACTTGATGTCTTGGGATACACGGAGGAACAGAAGGTTCCATTCGCCACCTTTATGTTCCGTGGAGAGGCAGATTACTGATGGGAATCTGTGAAGCGTACCCATCTTGTTGCACTCAAGATGTCTTGGAAAGCGTTCCAGAAACTGTTTAATGATAAGTACTTTTCTGAAAGTATTCGTCATATGAAAGAGGTAGAGTTTATCAGACTGGAACATAACAACATGACTGTGTCCCAGTACGAGGCTAAGTTCGCGGAGTTATCCCTGTTTGCATCTCATTTGGTGGAAAATGTGGAACGTATGACGCAGATGTTTCTGAGAGGTTTGAAACCCAAAATTTTTCAATACCTCATTTCTCATAAATTTTCTTTATAGTCCGATGTTGTGAATAGGGCTCAATTATTAGAGCGGGATAATGAGTCTGTTCAACCAAGGTACCACAACCAGGGTCGTACCGGTGGCAGCAGTCATCGGAGTAATGATTACCAACGGGGAGGAAAATATCATGACAAAAGCGGTAACCACTCTGGTGGTAATCGTGGCCATGATTAGAAGAAGTGAGTCGGGGGGAGATTTCAAAAAGAGAAGGTACAATAATGACAACGTGAAGACAGCAGCACCAACATCAACTGTTTCTAGGGGAGGGGAACGACCACCGGTCGTATGCTATAAATGCGGACAAGAGGGAAACATCAGTCCAAACTACCCACAATAATTTAAGGTGTGTTATAACTGTGGAAAGGAAGGACATATAGCTAGAGAGTGTCCGGTAGCGAAACCAAGTACAGCGGGGATGGTGACTCCAAAGGCTGTCCTGGACAAGTCAAAGTCGGTGGTTCCTGGAAGAGCATTTGTCGTGACTGCCCAAAATGTGAGGAACCCGAACGAGGTGATCACGGGTAAGCTAATCGTAAACTTTTGCGAAGTCTATACCTTATTAGATACCGGTGCTACCCATTCTTTTATTTCACCTGCTTGTGCTCAACGTTTGAACTTGACTTCTGAGAAATTAGACATTAACTTATCTGTTGAAATTCCGTTAAGAGAAACCTTCGTTACATCTACAGTCTATAAATCTTGCTTGATTCAAATTGGCATCCTCACCCTACCTGTTGATCTTATATCTTTGAAAATACTTGCATTTGATGTGATTTTGAGAATTAACTGGTTAACCACTTATCATGCCAAAATTGATTTTTTTTCGTAGGGTTGTTAGTTTTCATATTCCTAACCAACCTGTTGTGCAAATTCAAACAACCAAACCACTAAAATCAATCAGTGTCATTTTAAGTTATAAAGTTATTCGTTTATTGAAAAACGGATGTCAAGCTTTCTTAGCCCATGTCACTGATTTAAATCAGAATACGTCAGATTTTAATGATATTTCTATTGTTAATGAGTTTCCTGATGTATTTCCAAAGAATTTCCCGGTCTACCCCCAGAACGTGAAGTTGAATTCTTTATTAACCTTGAACCCGGTACAAAACCCATTTCTAAAATCCCATATCGAATGGCTCCTATTGAACTTCAGGAGTTAAAGGTCTAACTACAGGAGTTGTTAGACATCGATTTTATACATTCTAGTACGTCTCCTTGGGGTGCTCCTGTTTTATTCGTAAAAAAGAAAGACGGTAGTATGCGACTTTGTATTGACTATCGGGAGTTGAACCATGTCACCATTAAGAGTAGGTATACATTACCTCGCATTGATGACCTATTTGACCAGTTGCGAGGTGCGCAATTCTTCTCAAAGATTGATCTTCGTTCTGGATATCATCAGTTAGAGAATAGAACTAATGACATTCCAAAGACTGTCTTTAGAACTCGATACGCGCATTACGAATTTTTAGTTATATCTTTCGGATTGACCAATGTCAATGCTGTGCTCATGGACATGATGAACCAAATATTTGAAAAATATTTGGATCATTTTGTGGTTGTCATTATTGATGACATCCTAATATACTCTAAGAGCCTCAAATATTTCTTCACCCAAAATGAATTCATTATGCGACAACGACGTTGGTTGGAGCTGTTGAAAGATTATGACCATACCATCCAATACTATCCTGGAAAAACGAATGTGGTAGCTGACGCGTTAAGTAGAAGATCATAATGCGGGTACTGAGTGCGATGCTGTCAACACAAAGGCCCATTTTATATGACTTACAAAGGATGGAGATAGAGTTCAAGACTTCGGGGACCCACGTGATGATGTCAAATATACGCGTAGAACCAGCTTTAATTGATAAAGTTAAAGCTGCTCAAGCTACAGACCCCGAGCTGATGAATATGAAGAAGGTGCAAGAAGATGCTATCCAGAAGCAAGAATCGATGAAGAGGGAATACTTCGAGTCAACTCCAAACTTTGTGTTCCTAACAACTCTGATTTGAAGTATAAAATCATGATGGAAGCACACAACACACCGTTCGCAATCCATACTGGGAGTACCAAAATGTATCGTGATCTTTGACATACATTTTGGTGGAGCAATATTAAAAGATAGATCGCAGAGTTTATCTCGAGGTGTTTAACGTATAAACGTGTCAAGGCGAAGCATCAAGTGCCAAAGGGTCAGCTTGCAGAAAGCTATGGGCACCGATTTATGATTTATTGGTCCATTTGAGATTCTTGACCGAGTAAAAAATGTGGCCTATAGACTCGCTTTACCTCCAAACATGTCTTGTGTTTTTAACGTGTTTTAAATATCGGTGCTACGTAAATATGTGAAAGACCCAAACCACATTACTGAGTTAGAACCAGACGAGATAGCCGAAAATTTAACGTATGAGGATGTACCTGCCAAGATCTTGGATAGGAAGGAGCATGTCCTACGCACAAAGGTATACCACAAGTCAAAGTTTTGTGGAGGAATCATGCTATTGAGGAAATGACCTGGGAGTTGAAATCGGAAATGAAAGCGAGGTATCCTCACCTTTTCAAATCACCAGGTATGCACGTCAATTTCGAGGACGAAATTTCATAAGGAGGGGAGGTTATAAGACCCCAACTTTTTATGAATAAAATTGTATTTCCTCTATATATTATTTTGAATAGTAAAGGGTTGATTTGATAGATGTGGAAAGTTATGGGTAAAATGCGCAAATATTTCAAAATAAGCAAGTGGTTATAAAATATTCATTGTTGTCGGGGAATATTCGTTTTGTCGTGAAATATTCTTGTTGTCGGAGAATATTCGTTCGACGGTGCAGCCATTTGTGGGCCCCATAACGAAAAACTGTTAGATGAAGAAAACGACAAGAATAAGTTTTCTATAAATAACGGCGTAACAGTTACCGTTAACACTGTTGAAATATCCGGGGGTTAAAATAAAGTAATACGCGTTATTACACAGTAGCACACGGTATTGCACATTATTTTATATTATTGTTGATTCAATAATTGTCACTGCACAATATTTTACTTTATCAAATCAATAATTTATATTATTTGAATAATATTGTTAGACAGCATTATTGGCAATGTCTAAGGAAGTTCTGTCTAGGAGGGGTTATTTAATTGAGCGCCAGTAAGGAGAAATCCTTATCGGAAGTCCCCCTCTTTCCTGAGAACGACATGGTTGTCATTATTGTGATTCTGTAATATTATTTTTGAATAATTAATTATTGATAAAAATGATAAGGTAATATTTATTTAATGGATGAATTTTTATAGAGACAATTATAAAGAGTTGATATTTTATCTTCTTCGATAAATTATTCATTCAAATATATTGTTGTAATATTACATTATAAGTGTATGATGTAATAATATAATAATATAATAATGGTGATATTTTTACAATGAATGCACGATATGCGAATAAAATGAGGAGAAAGAGGGCAAATTAGTTCCGGAGTATTTTTGTTACAAAAAACATGTTAAATATGTTGGTGAGCCCCGTTTTTGACTGAAGTTTGATTATAGTCTACAAATTCATCCGTATGTAAATTTGGGTCATTTTTCGTTCAGAATTTGAAAAAACTTTCTTCTACAAAGTTGTAGAGAATTAAATTTCCTATTCAATGGACATAAAATTTGTATTTTTCTGATAAAAGTGCAAATATATGTAGGTTGGTGTATATGTGCCCATAACTTAAGTTAATGTAGCAATATTAAGCCATTTTAATTAACTTAAGGAGCTAAAAAGGAAGTAAAAGGTATCTTAGTATCTGTGACACCCCCAAATCCGGGTACTTCATTTTTACATGATTTGGTGCTCACTATCTAAATAAAATACCACTACAACCCAATAATAAGGAACGCAAAATAAATTATAACCTTATAAAGAAATAAAAATCTTCCTTATAAAAGGATTACAACCTTAATCAAAATATCCCATGTTTAATCTAACCGTTAACGTCAATAATAAGTGCAGAAAAATAAAACATAACATAAACAAAGTCTTATTACAATATAATCAAAGCACAACAAGTCTTCACTTGTTCATCTTGCTTTTTTCTTTACTTGTTGACGGTGCGTCAATATTCTCGATTGTAACTGCAATGGTTATTAATTGCAAGAGTGAGCAAACAAAAGCTCACTTGAAATAACAATAATAATACCGATGACATAACTTAATAACATCAAAAGATTTGAATAACTTTTCTTTCAACAATAGTAAAGAATTGAATAATAATTCTTCCATCAACATTTAGAATTCGAATATAGAAATCATCTGAGGGTCATAAGACCTTTAACTATGTCATAGGTTATAAACATTTCTATTTAAAACTTTTAACAGTCTTTTAGACTATGGACTCTTAACTCGTACTTAGGGGGATCAGCCCTTCGTACCATGTATTGTGCACAAACATATTAATGCTTTCACATAGTAATCCTCTATTAAATAGGGTTGTTCATCTCAGTATTTGATAACAAATCCGCACCAAAGAAAATTTTTGTTGGATAAGCTTAAAAAAAATTTGGAGTTCAACTACCATCCACTAAGGAGTAGTTGAATCGGCTTACAATAATCTAGAATAATTCAACAATAAAGAATTATGAATTAACTTATGCTTTAGAATTAAATATAAAGCATTTGAAAGATAAAATAGACCTTACTTGAACAATTAAGTCAAGATCACTTTAATGAAATCGTGAGCTTTAAATAATTACATGTCCATTGCAGAAATAAAAGGGCAGGCTCAAATACAATTAAGATTTGAATTTAAAACACTTGCATATAAATCACAAGTTTAGGGATAGAGAACTTTCCTCACGCGCAAGCTACAAGTTATATTCACGTCCCTTAATTAACCCTACATATATGTAATTAACAATAATAACATAATTAGTTATCATATAACTAATTCACATAACTTAGTTAACCCATCTAGGTTAACTCATTCCCCTTAAATTATTAAGTTTAATAATTAATTATTGCATCACATAATCACAACACATGTTCATATTATTTAATCAAACTTAATTTATATATTCATGTTAATTAAATTATAATTAAACAAATTATAATTTAAATTAAACATTCACTTTAATTATAATTAATCAAATTATAATTATATTTTATATTAATTTAATTATAATTAAACAAATTATAATTTAAATTAAACATTTACTGATTATAAATAATCAAACTACATCATGCATTTATATTAATTAAATCATAATTGAACAAATTATAATTTAAATTAAATATTTATTTTAATTATAATTAATAAAATTATAATTATATATTATATTTTTATAATATAATTCATTACTGTCCATTTAACATTTTAATTTTATTAAGATGCTTTATAATTTATTACATCATTAATCTAATAAAATTGTACAATTAAAAATAGCTTTCTGTCCAATCTGCAAGGACCAGCGCGCCCGCGCTCCAATAAGCCTTAGGAGGGGCCCGACCGCGTCACAGTGCAGACAGGTCTGACAGTGTCGCGAACTTTGTAGAGAAAAAATCAATTTGGCTTATTTCTCCACACCAAATTTCGAATTCAACACACATAATTCATATAAACCTTTATAAAAATATCAGTTTATGTTTCTAATCATATTCTAATACATATAACATCAAAACACATAATTTAAAACACTAAACTTTGTTAATTTTAAAGAAAAACCATTTTTCAATGTTCTTGATGAAATCGAACACTTTAAGTTTGTTTCTAAACCAATTCACATGATTCTAAACATATTGAATTCGTTTCTAAACATGTTAACATACTCTATAATCAATTTACACAATAATATACAATCAAACATGAATTTTGATTTTTAAGGAACTATATATTTTTAAAACAAGTTTACTGTAACGTTTGATGAACATGAATTTCTCATGTTCATCATATATTCCTGCATTAACTTACTTAGATCATCATACAAATCATATATGAGCAATGTTATAGTATAATTCACATATAAAATCTCATGTTTACACTAATTCCATAAAAACTCAATTTACAGAGAACTAAACATGAAGAACATAAAATAGCTTCCAATATTTTACAGAGTTTCGGATTATACCCGTTTGAGTTGTGAGGAAGAAGGAAATGATGTTGGTTGTTTGATTCTCTCAAAGCCTCTTCCCCTTTCCTCTTCTTCTTCTCTCTTCTTTTCTCTGTATATTTTTCTCTTCTTCTAACATTGACTAACTTGTTTTTCTTTTCTAAACTAACGTATATACATATAACATAGCTGTTATAATATTTAATACATATAATTATATATAATAACTAACAATTGATATACCAGTTATAATATTTTAAATTTTAAAAGCCATAAGGCTTGTTTGGCAACTAGCTTATTTAAAAACAGGTTTTTAGTAGTCAAGGCCCCGTTTGGCAAAACAGAATTAAAACAGGTGCAAGGGTCTTGTTTGGCAAAACTCTTTAAAAATAGTATTAAGACCCTTATTTGGTAAAACTCATTTAAAACCCTTTATAATTTTTTTAACACATAACTTTTAATGTTACACTTTAATTAATTAAATCTTAACATTCTAATTTAATTTAATTAAACCTACATCACTTAACCAAATAATTTAGTCACATAACAATTACAATTACTCGCTAATCATAATCTCATGTAACAATTCTCACATAAAATTTATCTAATTTAATTATCTTAATTAAATTAGAACTATACCATAAAATTATTACACATCAATTTAATTAAATATTAACTATTCATTTAATTAATATATTGCACTTAATTAAATTACTCCACAACAATCACATAAATTATTTATTTAACTCAATAAATAAATTAATTAAAATATTTATTAATTTAATAAATATTAAAATTCATATATAAAATTCTCATTCGTTACAGTATCCATTTTTAATATATGCTGAGAAACCAAATTGGTTGTTCCATTTTGTGAGTCCCATTTCTTCATCACGTGAATAGACCATTGGCCTAGTCTATTTCTTCATTTCTCATACTCAAAGATGGTGATGATGGCTATGCAATGATGAATAGGGAGTGGCTCCATTAGTGAGTGTCACTATTCCACCAAATCTCCATTTGTCCACCGTCTTTTCCTTCTTTCCTTTGGTTTGATTTGTAGGGCAAAAACCAAGTTTTGTAATGGTCCCTCTATAAATTGAAGCTTCTTATTCTCTAATTGAGTTGCTTGAATTCTTGATAAGTCCCATATAGAGAGTGAGTTGCAATTTGAATGAGCAAACTGATTTGGGAAAGAAGTTAACAAATTCAAGCTTTAAAGAGGTAATATTTCTTAAGCATGTTCTTAATACTAAGTTTGATGAATTCTTAAAGAATTACAAGAATTTCTTGTTAATTGATGGAAGGAGTAATGCCAACATGTGTACTGAATTTGGTTGAGTATATGGAGTCAATATAGTTGTCTAAAGCATGCTACATTGAAATAGTATATGTTAAGTTTCTGAAAATTTTGCAGAAGCAAAGGCTGTCTAGGCTTGCACCGGGAGTGGCGTGGCCGCGCCATTCCTCAGTACAAACCCAGCACGACCACGCCATCTGCTAGTTTTGGTTATTGCTTTATGCTATAATCTGACATCGTAGGCATGCTAGTTTGACTTCAATAAGTATGAAAATGAGTCTAACATGTGACCTAAGGTTACCTTGCATGTAACATTAGTTTCAATCAAATTAGTCTTAATTTAAACATTTTTATTTTTATTTAATTCTCTTCCTATATTCTCTTTTCAGGTACAATGGACTTAAATTTTTATCCATGGAACTACACAAATCAAGAGCAACCAAGGGAAATGGGAAATGATGGCGTCGACCCAATAGCTACACTCTCAGCGCAGTTAGAGTTTCTTTCGAGGAAGCTGGATACTGTTGCAGCCCAGCAGAGTCGAGAGACAGCAATAACTTATGATTATGGTGCTGAGAGCTATGCGAGCCATCAGGAGCCTATTAGTTATGGACAGGAGCAGTATGAGGGTTATTATTAAGACTAATATTGGGATCCAAATCCCGCATGCACCCCAAAATGTACCTTCCAGACTCCAACTCATGAGCCTCACTACATGGATTTTGAGGGAGACACAGAAAAAGCAAGATTGGAGGAAGGAGGTGGCATAGCATCATTGAAGGACATCTTGATTGAGCAAGCACAGTCAGTCAAGAATATTCAGAACTGGGCAGAGCAAATTAGTATGGCCTTGATGAAAGAGGATGAGCAAGGGATGCAGACCCATACTGTGAGCTATCAAGACCAATACTGCGATCAAAGTCCAATTTACGCACCAGAACCCCCATATCAATCTCCATGTTTACAAGGAGAACAATCAACAGTGGAATTCATGTATAGGAGCTCAGCAAACCAAGAAGAGATGCTTAGGAGCCAAGAACCATCAAACCAAAATTTTCAGAATCAGATGGCTCTAATCAACAATGCTCCTACCAGTGAAGCTCAGTACATGGATCCCGAGGCTGAAACGGAAAAGGAAAGATTGGAAAGTTTGTGGGGGAATTCCTTAGCGTCAACAAAGGAGATCTTGGTCGAACAACAGAAGTCAATTGAGGATCTTCAGACTTGGATAGAGCAAATTAGCACGGCTTTAAGGAAGGAGGAAGTGTTTGAGTAAGAGACGACAATGCAAATTTTGTGCCTCTAATGACTGAAGCCGTAAGTAATGATCCCCAGGATACTTGGTGCTATGATATGGATGCAAAAACTGATGAAGAGCCTGAAGTGCACTTGCAACTAGACGAGCTGAAGGCAATGGATATCGAGGAGATTATTGGGGATGTGGAAAATTATGAACCAACCGTGACAATACCCCAAGAGCCTTCTCCGCTGAAGTTTGAGACACCAGTGAAGTTTGCACACCCTTGCCCCCTTGGTAGACACATCACAGAGATGGATCTCAATGACATGAGAGAGTCCGCATCTTGAAACCATGGTGGTTAGAAGAAGAGAGAATAGAAGAAGAATCTGTTGTGTTCGATGAACCTATTGCCCCAATCACTTCACGAACACAACAGAAGCAGTGCCTAGCCCCCCGACCTTCAGTACGGGGAATTCTTATATACATCACATGCTAGGTAGTTTAAATCCGAATCCTCTCATGATGGGAAGCCCCAATCTCACACGGCAATTCTAATGGATGGAGGGTTTCACCAATATCGTCGGGGGATCGGATAGCAGTGGCCAGACACAGTCCAGCTAGAGGACTATAAATCAAGGGCTAGATGGGAGGCACCCCATCATTTCTATGTCTCCCTTACTTGTTTAATTCTTAGTAGTTTAATTTTTAGTGGTAAATTTTTAAAGAATTTTGGAGTTAGAAGCTCAGCGCCTTCATTTTTGTGCTAAGGTCGTGATGCATCTATTTTTGGGACTTAAACGTTTAATGGACATATTTTCGATGCACTTACCTGTTGCATAGATTGTTGAGACAATAGTTGCTTATTGGACATATTATTGGTATTGAGTTTGTCGCTTATTGTTGTCCGATTTATGTAACGACAAGTAACGCGCAAGTATACGCGGTCAACAAGTAATATAAGATAAGTGAAGTGTCGTACCCACGAGGATGAAGTCTTAATTGCAAATCAAATACTAATGTAAGTTCTATACTATCTTATCTAAACAAGTGATTGGAGATGGTATGTTAAACTATGCGATTACAACTAAAAGAGGTGAGAGAAATAGATGTAGTAGGGAGACAAGCTAGGATTACAATTCCCCTAATGCGTCGCCTAATCTCCTAACTCTCCACATTACAAACAAATCAAGGAATGGTCCTCCGAGAATAGAACTACGCATATACTTATGTCGAAGACCAAATGCACATCCCTAGCTAGATGAATCACAATATGTCTATTGATGAAAATAACTAGACTAGGGTCATTAAGCTCAGTCTCAAGGCTACACAAGGCAAATAGAGATATGTCTATCCTATTAAGCAGTTTATGCACACATTCCTTTAGGCAAGGGCATAACAAGCGTTATTGTATTTTAAAAGCCAGATATTAATGTCCAATTTTCAATATCCATTAATATCACTACCAAAAACTCTGTCAAGCAATCAGTCAATAAGCAAGAAATACAACAACCCATTCCCAAAATGATTCATTAATATAAATAGGAGAGAAAGTTAATTAGGCTAAACACTAGGTTACATTGCAATCCTAAAAAGGAATTAGTTCATAACCATGGTGCTAATACACATTTCTATAACTTTCAACATTGCTCCGTAATACACAAATAACTAAGAGATTTGGAATAAGAAAACTCCTGTTGTGAGGTTTTCTGTCCCCAAGTCTTCTCTTCTCCGTGTAACTCCTGAGCTGTGTAGGATGCAATCACTATTCTCTCCTAAAAACAGCTTCTTTTTTCTCTTCTAGAATCTAATATTTTTTACTCTGTTATCACTGTCTGTAATAAATATCCTAGCCGCCATACTCTTTTTCTATCCCTTTGCCTCCTTTTCTTTACTCCTTTTTCATTAGGTCATTAAGGCACCGGAGGTGGCGCTGCGGCGCGGAGACATAGCTGTTGGGTGGCGCTGCGGCGCGAACACAAGGAGTATAAGGGACGCTGCAGCGGCAGATGACATCAGCATGGACAAGGAAGCGGCGCTGCAGCGCGAGGAGAAGGCTAGGCTCTGGCGCTGCGGTGCCAGAGTGTAGAAAATGATAATTTTGCCCCTTTAAGCTAGAAATGACCTAAACAGCCCTGCATCATACATGATAAGCATAATAACAACAAAATATATATAAAAGCACAATAAATAACATAAAACAAGCAGCGTCTTAAGCTTTTGAGAATCTGATTCGCAATATAAATACCACTTATCAGATACCCCCAAGCTTAAGCTTTTGCTTGCCCTCAAGCAAACTATCTAACATCCACACCTACATTACTGAAAGACGCAAATGGAAACTATTACTATAGAATAATACCATGGCTTCTAAGCGTAATTATAGAGCCTCTCCGAGAATAGGACAAACACTGACATGAAAGGGGGCTCAATCTCAAATTTGCAAGCATGAGACTGTACTCGATCCATTCTATGCGTGTGTGTAGACCAACCATCCTAACTAATCATAGCACAAATAAACTCGTACAGTCGATTGCTAAAACCAATATGCACACTTTGCAACTTAAATAATCAACAAGCATTAAGACTAAGATACAAGCACAGGAAAAGATCAAAAGGCTCTAGCATGAAGACAGTAAAATCTGACTCGGACAGTCCTTAATTACCTTAGGCTAAACAGAGCTACCCATTAATGAGCTTTTGATCAGTGACTCCCAAGCCAGATGACTTTAGGGCACTAGGTGTGGAACACCCCTATGAATCTAATAACTCGAGCAGCAAAGGCCACGTAATCAATATAAGCCAAATTAGACTTTACGACATCTGAAGATTATTTGACGAGTGCATTTTATGCTCCATCTCAACATCGGTCCTACGTTTATGGGCGAGTGCGTTTTACGCTCCATCTCGACCCACCGCAAGACTTTCGACATTCAATCTCCTTTTCAATTTATTTTATTTTATTATTTATTATTTATTTATTTTTTAAAACATGCCAGAGCCCAAGATTCAAAACTGTAAAAGCGCCTAAGTCCTTTATTACCTTGTAGAAATGAAAGATTATAAGAATGAACATACTCTCAAAGCAATAAACGCGCGAACTAAAATAAAAAAATAACTAGTTAACACAGTTGGACGGTGCTTGCTAAGAAGGACGGATCAATAACAGTCTCAACTTATCGATTAACAACCCCAAACTCATACATGCTTGACACGACTCTAAGAGACAGCCATAACTACTTGGCGCCTGTCATTAGCCACGATCAAAAATTTACAGCTATAACACCCTCACCCAGCATATTTACAGTTACAAAACCGGTAAAAGGGGGTAATCAAAATAATTTAGGCATGAAGTAACAAAAGAAACAGCACCCTGCCCAAATAAGGAAAAACCATAACCCATGGCATCAAGAAAACCAATTATCTGCACAATCCCTAAAATATGGCTATAAACACAACAACCAAAAATGACATGATAGCTAACGCGAACGCAAAATACTATATACAAAATAAAGCAAAAGTATTCAAATATTATAAACCAAAACATTCATATATATATTTAATAAAACCAACGTACCAATGCATCTTAACATGCATCCCATAATAAACCAAAAACATCCACAAACACAGCATAAATAAAACATAGTCTGGGGATATACCGCCCAAAAGAAACATAACAGCAATTCATATATAATAATACTTAAAAAGGAATCTCCCCCAAGCTTGAAATCTGCCAATGCCCTCACTGGCCTTCACCCTCTGGAGCATCATCACCGCCATCTTCATCGCCATCATCATCGGCACCCGCTGGCTCCTCCTCGCGATCCTCTCCTCTGGCCAGAATTGGAGGTGGATAAGGCGCAAAAATTGGAGGCTCTGGAAATTGAAAGGGCATGGACTCTGCATCATCTCCTCCCTGGGCATAATAGATACTGGAAATTGTATTCGTGAAATCCGCATGATAGTGATTGAATTGGCTCTGCCATTGCGCCACCGTATCAACCTTGTAGTGGAGAAAGCTAAGCCTGCTCAAAATCTCTGCTAGGGCCCCGGGTGGCATAGCCTTAGAAGATGGGGGCTCAGGCGCTTGAGCGGAGGTACCAGCCTCAGAGGAGGTAGGCGGCATAGGCCCAGGCAAATAGCCCTGACCCTTTGGGTGCGAACGGAGGTCCCCCATCCCATACTCCATATCGGGCTATAACGTGATGATCAATGACAGCCATAGGCGGTTGAGTGATATCTTCTTTCTCCCAGACCACACCAGCCCTTTTACAATAGACGTGTGATCAAAGACGGGTGAGGGAGCCCGAAATTGATGTTGCTCCTGATGGCCTTTTTAATTGAATCCTGGATAAGAACCCCAACATCAACCTTCAGCCCCATGACAATTGCATACAGCAACACTACCCTCTCACTTGTTACATCGCTCAGGTGGCGTGTTGGCATGATATTGGCACAAATGAAGGAGTACCACGCCTTACCATAACGACTTAAGGCTTGATGGGGGAAAGAGGTCTTTTCACAGTAGAATTCATTGGTTTTCCAAACGGTACCAGGCTTACAGAGCTTGGTTATAATCTCATCTGTACTGTAACTCCGCATCCCAGATTCCAGATAATCCTTCCCATCGTAGTTTGGAGTCCCATACACCGTATTGATAGTACGACTGTCAAATTTGATTAACTTACCCCGAACCGGCACCGTTGCAGGACCATCAGCATTAGCATTTGCATAGAATTCCTATACGACTGAAATGACTGCAGACTCGGGTGGTTTGGTGAAGTGAATCCATTTCATAGTCATAATCATGGAATTCATATCGCCGTCCGTCTTGTCATCTGGCCTGAGCCCTCTTTCAGGCACCAAACTCCTCTTTGAAAAATTTTGGGCATATCGCTTCCAGGATTCCTCACTTGGGAATTTTACAGCATCCCAAAGGGGAGGAGGGGTTCTGGATGACGGAGGAGCACCTATACTAGTACGAGGACGCTTTGACATTGACAACAAAACTCCAAAGACAACAAAAAGAAAATTAACAAACGAAAATCCAAACTCTGGCTCTGAAGAATCCCTTTACCTCATATAGGATATAAATAGGATGAAGGAGAAGTAACTGCAGGACGGTTGATGGCCCCGAACGGTCAGAAACCGAAAGGGTGACGGTTGATTTTCCGCACTCTTTGGAAGAAAGGGAGATGTGTGTGAGAGAAAAGAGGGGAGAAAGATGAACTGCTACAACTGAATCCCTAAAGCCTTGTTTAAACTCAAAAACATGGCGCTGCGGCGGGGTGCATGGCGCTGCGGCGCGAGGTAGATTTGTCATGGCGCTACGGCGTCATTTTCGGCGCGGCGGCGCGACATCTTGGCGCTGCGGCGTGAAGAATTAGGAAGGCCTCGACGCTGCAGCGCAACTCTCCAGTAGCTTTCAGCTTATATCGGCACTGCGGTGCGAACTTTCTAAAGGGAATGGCACTGCGGCGGGAGAGAGGATTTTGGGATAATAATTATGGCGCTGCTGCGCGAAATTTAGCTCTTCCTTTGGCGCTGCGGCGCGAGTAATTTGATTTCTTGCATTCCTGCAGCAAACAACCAAATCACTGAATCAACACACATTTTAACTACTAGACATAGAAACATACTAACAATTATACTAACCATTACACTACATACTAACATACTAATTTAACATCTACAATAATTATAAGGAAAAACCAAGTGCACTAATGTTAACTAAAGAAAACTACACTGAATGAAAATAATAAGGATATTTTTGATACTGAGATGGGGTTGCCTCCCCATCAAGCGCTTGATTTAGAGTCGTCGGCTTGACTTTCACCCCGCCTTACACCGGGTCTCCCAAGGTGATGGAGGTGTTTTGCCGGTCGACCTCGCAGCCCCAATAGTGTTTCAAACATTATCCACTGACTTTGAAGGTTTTGTCTGAATGAGGGTCTTCGACCTCAATAGCCCCATGAGGATACACTTTAGCAATTGTGAACGGCCCCGACCATCCGGACTTCAACTTCCCCGGGAATAATTTCAGCCGGGAGTTAAAAAGAAGCACCTTCTGGCCCTGTTCGAAGTTCCTTTCGACAATTTTCTTGTCATGCCACCGCTTTGTCTTTTCCATATACAACTTAGCGTTTTCATACGCGTGCAGACGAAACTCGTCTGATTCATTGAGTTGTAATAGTCTTCGTTCACCCGCCGCATCCATATCAAAATTTAACTTTTGGATAGCACAATATGCGTTGTGCTCTAGCTCCACAAGAAGATGACAAGCCTTGCCATAAACAAGCCTATACGGAGATACGCTTAGGGTTAACAATCTTCTCCAAGATACTGCTTAACTTCTCGATTAGAGATCTCTGCTTGGCCACTTGTCTGTGGATGATAACCTGTGGCTATTTTATGGGTCACCCCATACTTAGCAAGAAGGGCTTCGAAATATTTGTTTCAAAAATGTGACCCTTCATCACTGATTATTGTCGAGGAGTGCCGAAGCGAGTGAAAATATTTTTCCTTAAGAAATTAAGCACCACCTTAGCATCATTAGAAGGTAAGGCAACTGCTTCTACCCATTTGGAGACATAATCAACCACAATAAGAATATAGAGATTGTTGTAGGACGACGGGAATTGTCCCATGAAGTCGGTACCCCATACATCAAACAACTCTACTTCAAGGATATTCTGCAGAGGCAATTCATGTCTTTTTGAGATGGTTCCTACCCTTTGGCATCTATCGCAGTGCAACACATATAGGTGTGCATCTTTGAACAGGGTAGGCCAGTAAAACCCAGATTAGAGTACTTTAGCAGCAGTTCTTTGGCCCCCAAAATGTCCTCCATAATTAGAGGAATGGCAACGATGGAGCACACCTTCGATTTCCTCCTCTGGCAAACATCTCCGCAGAATCTGATCTAAACACTGTTTGAATAAAAAGGGCTCGTCCCAAAAGTATTTTTTTGCATCATTTAGGAATTTCTTCCTCTGTTGATAGCTCAAGATGGGAGGAAGCACTTGACAAGCGATGAAATTGGCAAAGTCCGCATACCACGGGGCTTTGCTTTGGACGCCAAACAGTTGTTCATCCAGGAAGAAATCATTGATGTCTTTGATTGCATCTCCCGAATAAGGAGGGTTTTCCAACCTCGACAAATGATCTGCTACCTGGTTTTCTGTCCCCTTTTTGTCGCGGATCTCCAGATCGAACTCCTATAGAAGAAGGACCCACCTTATCAGCCTAGGCTTTGCATCTTTCTTCTCTATCAGATATTTGATGGCTGAATGGTCTGTGTACACGGTCACTTTGGTTCCAATGAGGTAGGAACAGAATTTGTCGAAAGCATAAACCACTGCCAGCAGTTCTTTCTCGGTTGTGGTGTAATTTAACTGAGCATCAGTTAATGTTTTGCTGGCATAGTATATCGTGTGGAACACTTTGTCCCTTCTCTATCCCAACACTGCCCCAATTACAAAATTGCTGGCGTCACACATGAGCTCAAATGGGAAAGTCCAATCAGGAGCTACCACAATAGGAGTCGAAATGAGTTTTTCCTTCAATAGTTCAAATGCTCTGAGGCAGGCTTCATCAAACTGAAAAGGCATATCCTTTTCCAATAGTGACCATAGCGGTTTGGTTATCCTTGAGAAGTCCTTGATAAACCGCCTATAGAATCCTGCATGTCCAAGAAAACTCCTAACCCCTTTCACTGATGTAGGCGGTGGTAGACTATTGATGACATCAATTTTAGCCTTGTCTACCTCGATACCACTATCAGATACTCTGTGGCCCAAAATAATGCCCTCCTTGACCATGAAGTGGCACTTCTCCTAATTTAATACAAGATTAGTTTCAACACATCTTTGTAGAACGACAGTCAAATTCACCAGACAGTTATCAAATGAACTCCCGAATACAGAAAAATCGTCCATGAAAACCTCGAGGGTCTTTTCGACCATGTCAGAGAAGATGGACATCATGCAACGTTGGAATGTTGCAGGAGCATTACACAACCCAAAGGACATTTTCCGAAAGGCAAAAGTCCCATACGGACATGTGAACGTTGTTTTCTCCTGATCTTCGGGAGCAATAGAAATTTGATTATATCCAGAATAACCATCTAGCAGACAATAGAAAACATGCCCAGCAAGTCTATCGAGCATCTGATCAATAAATGGCAGAGGGAAGTGATCCTTACAGGTGGACTTGTTCAACTTTCTATAGTCCATACATACCCTCCATCCAGTCACCGTTCTGGTTGGAATCAACTCGTTATTCTCATTGGCTACTACCATCATGCCGCCTTTTTTTGGTACACACTGAATGGGACTGACCCAAGGACTGTCCGAGATAGGGTAGATAATGTCCGCATCTAGCAGCTTAATGATTTCCTTTCGGACCACCTCTTTCATTATTGGGTTCAACCGCCTCTGATGTACAATGGTCGGCTTGGATCCTTCCTCCTGTAGAATTTTGTGCATACAAAGGATGGACTGATCCCTTTAATGTCTAAAATTGACCACCCCAGTGCCATTTTATACTATTTAAGCACTAGCAGTAGCTTCTCTTCCTGGCCTTCATCTAACGATGCAGATATTATAACAGGCAAAGTGGATAATTTCCCCAAGTATGCATACCTCAGATGATTGGGCAAGGGCTTTAACTCGAGGACAGGAGGTTCTTCAATTGATGGCTGGGCCTTGGAAGTAGATGCTTTCTGGATCATTCAGAGACTCAAATTGTCTTTGGAACTGTGTACATCTCTGGGGTGCATCCAGCTAGTTAGCACATTCAACATGGGTGGCCTCTTCCATAGTACTGATACCTGTTAGTGTAGCTTCTAAAGGCTGTCATGCATATTTCTGAGAATACTTCCCTGACTGTATCATCAATCACCTTAATCTGGAAGCAGTCTTTAGGAGTGTTCGAATATTTCATTGCCCTAAACACATTGAAAGTTACTTCCTGATCCTGTGCTCTCATAGTCAGCTCCCCTTCTCTGCACATCTATAAGGGTTCTCTCAGTTGCTTAAAAATGGTCTGCCCAGTATTATCGGGACCTCCCTATCTTCCTCAAAGTCCAGGACAATAAAGTCCGCTGGAAAGATTAACTTGTCCACCTTGACAAGCACATCTTCTACTATCCCCTTCGGGTAAGTGAGAGATCTATCCGCCAATTGCAAAGTAACACTTGTGGGTTTGGCTTCATTTAGCCCAAGCTTCTTATATATTGACAGAGGCATCAAATTTATACTCGCCCCCAAATCACATAAGGCCTTGCCAATGAATTGGTCCCCGATAGTGCATGGAATCGTGAAACTTCCAGGATCTTTTAGTTTTGGCGGGAGCTTGTTCTGTAGAATAGCACTGCATTCCTCAGTCAGAGCCACTAGTTCATAATCTCTCATTTTCCTCTTCTTTGACAAGATGTCTTTCATGGAATTTGACATAGCTCGACATTTGCTCCAACGCCTCTGCAAACGGGATGTTTATGTGAAGCTTCTTGAACACTTCTAAAAACTTAGAAAATTATTTATCAAGCTTTTGTTTCTGCATGCGCTGGGGGAATGGAAACTGTGGGATAGGAGGACTAGCTGTGTTCACTGTAGGGGTTGGTGATGAAGGGCTTTCTTGAGCATTTACCTCACCCCCAGACTTATCATCACTCTGTTCCACAATAGGTTCCTCTCTAGTCACTTCTTCTTGCACTACAGGACTCTCTCCACCCTTTTCATTTATAGTTCTCCCACTCCAGAGTGTAACTGCTTTGCAGTGTTCTTTCCCATCCCGTTTTGGGTTGACATCAGTGTCACTTGGCAATGTGCCTTGCGGTCGACTGTTCAAAGTAGAGGCCAACTGTCCCATTTGGACTTCAAGGTTCCGGATGGAAGCTTCTTGATTACTGCTCCTTGTCTCATTTTGGGCAATATATCATGACAGGAGATCTTCCAAACTAGGTTTTCTTTCATGTTGAGGTGGTGGATGGTGGAACTGATTATGAGAACTCTGTAGTTGTTGGTTGTACTGATTTTGAGCTTGAAAACCCGGAGGGTTTAAGAAATTAGGCCTGGTGGTCGGAGGTTGTGCTTGATTGCTATTTTTGTTGCCCCAAGAAAAGTTTGGATGATTCCTCAAGCCCGGATGATAATGAGTAGGGAGACTTGCATTTTGTTGCCGCCCGTAGTTGGAAACAAATTGAACTGACTCGGGGCTTATGGCACACTCATCAGTTGGGTGGCTCCCTTGACACAATTCACACGACACTGCGACACTCTGAACATTCTGCACAGCTTGCACTCCCATAGTGTCGAGTCTTTTTGTTAGCGCTGCAACTTGAGCCGCTAATTGTGTGACTGGATCAACCTCATATATTCCTGCTGCTCTTCTAGGAGTTACATTATAAAACTTTACATCCAAGTTCGATATCCTTATATATCGAGTAATTACGGCTCTACAGCTCTACATAAGTTAAACATCATAAGCAATTAACAAATACATCATCTAAAACATGAGCATGGTTCGAAATCATAACTTCAGATAAACAACTCAATCTTCTATTGAACTCTATCAATCAAGTAGCATGTAACTTTAACGTGAGTCCTTAACCTGCAAAAATGGTTATTTGCAAGGGTGAGCTTGACAGCTCAGCAATTCTAATAATTTTCAGACATCACATAGCATACAATATCATGCGCAGTTTATACAATCATAATCAATTAAATTCAACACGCATGCTGCTTATAACAGGTATAGAGATTAAATTCTTAAACACATAATCATAGATTGACTTTCAACTTTCATACATATCTCATATGCATTTCATATATAAATCAACATCCTCATAGCATAATATAATTCAACCAACGGTTATGAAATTCATATAGCAAATAGAAATTGGAAGACTTGTCTAGCTCGTAGATTATCAACTATAACTTAACTTCTTATAGTTATCTGCACTTCGTGTACTACTACACAATTGTATAATCATGTATTTATATCCATTAGTCATATACATCCATACATTCTCAATATAATAATAAATATTTTATCATTTTCTAACTAGGTTTGTAAAACCTTCATTTTATTTTCTTATCATACTCTTAGGATAACTATGTATGTATAGGTATACCTTAGTCACATATACTTGACATCAACATTCATATATTTTTATCGCACACTTGTCTAGCTATGTGTTTGATACACATTCAAAACTAGAAGATGCATAATTTCCATTGTGCTTGCGTTTTGTAAACCTTAACAAAATTTGTCAAATATAGGTTTTATATAACCATTACATGCTTGTATACTTAAAACATGACTTAAGTCCATCATTATAGCTTAAGACATTCATACACACATGCTTTAAGGTTTAGATCACAGTTAAAATAGTCAGGAAAAATTGCTCTACGGCGTAGCTGCGCTGCAGTTGGCCTTAGGATGGGCGCAGCTGCGCCCTTTCCTGGTCAGTCCAGAGTTGCCTTTAGATTTTTGGTTCCATTTTGGTTTTCTAGCATGCATGGGTACTAACACATAACATATACACACGTTGAGAGATCTTGGTCCAGGTTTGGTGCCTCTTGTGTTTACTTTAAGTTATTTTCGTACTTTATAACTTTATTCGAAAATTTCCACTTATTCAAGGTTAAGTGAGTTCATGCAACAAGAGTCTAATTATAAAATTGCTAAACCACATAACGATGTTAAACATCCTTTAACACGCATGCTCAGATACATCTAATTTATTTACATATAACTAGTATAGTTCATCCTTTGAAAACTTACTTTAAAACATGCTCGTATAGTGCATATCACGTCTAACTAGTTGGGTGCACATACCAATCATGTCTAGGGGCATAAAAGTCCTGTCATACTTGCACATAAGGTTAGAATACAAGTAACTAATGTTCGTCCATCTTAGTTTCAAAATTTCTAAGTTTTATTCTCACAATCCATGTCATACTAAACTAATCATGCAAGGAAACTTTGAATCACATGTCATACTTATTTTTACTTGTCTCTACACATGTTAACAAGGTTAGAATATAACCACTCCATGTTTATAAAACTTAGTCTACAAAAATTATCCGAGTTCGCCTTTGAAATTGTTTTAAACTAAGTCAAAGCAACTTAGCACATGCAAGACAACCTTGAATCACTCCCCATGCTTATGTATACTCATAACTCAACATTATGCATGTGTTAAAATATCAGAACTTAAATACCATAAGTTTCATCAACTTTATTTTCACAATACTAAGTTTCCTTTAGAAAATATATACTAAACCATGCTAAAGAAATTCATTATAATTAAGGTAACACTGAACCACATATCATATCTTTTTTCATGCATATTTAAGTTAAACTAGCATACAAAACTTATCAGATTTTAACAGGAATCGAAATTCCTTTTTGGTGCACGGCGCAGTTGCGCTGTTCTGTGTTGTGGGAGCGGCGCAGCTACGCTGCCCCAAAACAGCCTCAGACACAGCATACGGCATAGCTGCGTCGGTTGGAACTGCAGGACAGGCGCAGCTGCGCCCTTCCTGGACAGTTCTAGGAACGACTTTGCATTAGCAGAACCCAGCAACCCATACACTAACTTTACAATGTAGCATGATTAAACAACCCACAATGCTTCCATACATGCATATATACTCAGTAAACACATAGCTATTAATTACCAAGCTAATTAACAAGAAATTTCATGAAATTCTAAGACTTTATCATACTCTAATTTAAGAGTATAAGTAAGGTAATGCTACCTCTTGGAACTTGAATTGCTAGCTTTTTCTTTTAATTAAGATTGCTCACTCTGATTTTAACAACACTTACTCTCCAATTTGGAATTTATCAAGAAATTAGCAAATTCAATTGAGAAGGGGATAGTCTCCATTTATAGAGAAATTATTACCCAAATCATGGCTTTGCCCAATGTTTGAATCCAATAGAAAGAGGGAGAAACCATTGGGCATGGAGGAGTTGATGGAAGCTACTATTCAAGCCACTCCCCGACCCCACCATCATTGTAATTCACTGAGATTGAGGAATGGAGAACTAAACTATGCCAATGGCCTATCACGGCTAATGAAATGAATTGGGACACTGATTTTGGGACAAACCTTAATACTCCTCATATATCAGTAAAATGGACTTTATATACTAAGGTTAATTCTTTTTTAGCTCTCAAGTGCAATTTTAATGAGCTAATATCATTACATTGTGATAAGTTAGGGGTATACATATAATCATATAATCCATGTACATTGGGTTAGTCCAATTAATATTTTAATTGGGCTAAATATAATTTAGTTGGGTATTCTTAACCCATTATCTCTATAACACTTATTATTTTAATCACACAAAAATACCACCATAACTAATTAATGTTCATCATTTAATCTCTTTCCATTAATTCCAGTTAAATCTTTAGTTGGTTTAACTTTAATATTCATGTCACACAAGGCTCATTTATCCAAACTTATTAGAGTTATAAAACTCAAGCTTATAATATAATCTCAACAATAAAATATCAGGGGTCTAGGCCATGTTTGGCTTTCCCCCAACTCCACTTCATTTAATACCCATTTAATATAAAGTTAGTGTGACACACTTTACTTTAATACTAAATTATTTAGTCACCTTAAATAATTATATATTTATAATATGTATAACTATTACACTAGACTTTAAAAATAACCACGACCCTTAGAATAGTTAATATTTACTCCATTAATTATTTAAATTATTCAATTATACGTATAATTATTCAATTGTCCTAAGACAACTTTTTCTATCTTTACATTCAGCCATCTCTTAAATATTAATATAATATCTCCATCTCTAACCAATATTTACTTATAAATATATTGGTTTTTTCTTCTTTTACCAACCACTTATTTTCTACTAACATCTTTCAAAATATTAAACCCTTTCATATATTACCATGATATGTAATATATTAGAATTCCAATTTTAATTAAAATATTCATTTCATTTTGTTTATGCAACACATAAACATTAATTCACCATTTCACTTAAGTGGATTAACCTATTTATTCAACTTACTATTACACCACTGCCATACAAGGCTTTAATGCTCAAATTATATTATTTCATAATATAACTTCTCAATTTAATTTAAATTAACCAACCTTTATTCTTGTTTAGTAAATCTCCATGATTAACTTTCAGTCAAATCATGCCTTGCTATCTCTATCCATTTATGCCTTACTTGATGAACTCTTGTTTGTTGAAGGTTGAACTCTTCTGATAATCAGCAACTCCTTATGATCATGGTTGATGAGCTACTAAGATATTCAATTTAAGTTTTCCATCTTTATGCTTAGCAGCCTTGAACACTTTCAGGATCGTAGACTTCTACTCAACGTCTTCAACCGATTTACTCGAAGTGTTCTTGGTGAAACGTAGAGTGGTGTTAGAGATTTTCTTTCTGATCTACCACTCTTAAAATTACCTTCATTAACTATATGGCTTCTTCATATTTGGACTTTCAGTTCTGCCATATCCTCCATTATCTTATATCTTTGGCTCTTGCTCCTTGTCTCTTTAGCTCTTTAGCTTTATAGCTCTTTGTCTTTGGGTCTACGGCTCTGACTCTTCAATGTGCTCATCAGTTGCTTGTAATCTGATAAGGTGCTGTGAAGATTGCATTTAATCTCCTTTACTTTTTGTATTTAGCAACCTTGAACATGTTCTTTGCTCCTAGAGTGGACCTTACTCTAAGTTTTATCTAGTTCAGCTCTTTATTCAATTCTGATGATGATGCCTTCTTGTATTGATGTTCAGAGCTCATCATCATTTTCTTATGTTTCAAATGACGTTCTTTTTTATAGTTCATTTGACATATTCCTGTTGAGAAGTTTCCATTAGAGCATTTAATATGTATATACTTTAATATCTCTGATGTTGACTTTTTGGAGCTTTGTGTCAGTGTACTTTTTAACTTAGGACTTATCACATAGACTGTCAGCTTTTCTTACTTCCTTAATGTGTCACTTTCACCAGACTAACTAGTGGACATATCTTTATTTTCTTCCAAGGATATATTCTCTGAAACCTCAGACTCCTCCACTTGCAACGTTCCAATTTTTGAGTCTCTTTGTCAGACCTGACTTCTACTATACGATCTATTGTTCCAAAAATCGTAGGTTGAGCTTTACATTATGCTGAACTTTCTGATCTTCTGTTTGAAGATAGTAGAGTGATTTACGTCGTAGACTTGAACTTTGCATTTTCACTGCAACTATACTTTTAGCTTTTGTTCTGCTTTCTATTTTCTTATTGATGCTGGCTCTTGATGTGCAGACTCTTCTTCGTTCTCTTAACCCTTTCGTTGTTCAGCTCAGATAACTTTTCAGAGCTTTCGACTTCTCTACGAAGTGCTATTTATTCTGCGATCTATTATTAGCTTTACGTCCGGGAAGAAAACCTTTGCAATAGAGCTTTATAGATTACTTCTGGAGATATCTTCTAATGTAAATCATACTCAGATATTGTTAATGTATATTCTTTTTGTTGTGCTTCTTCTTGAGAGATCTTCACTTATATCCATGGTGTCAATTTAAGCTTGGTAATCTCTTTTAACTCTATAGTCAACTTTATATATTTTACTCTATGGTTCTAAATCTGACTTTACGATCTTGATCCTGCTGAACGATCTTGAAGTTGTCTTACGATATTCCTTTTGTTCAGCATGTGCTTGAAGTATTCTACTATTAGTCTTTACTGAACAAGCCTTGCTTGACTTTATGATTTACTATTCACTTAGTAAATTGGTTGGTCCTTAGTTAGGTGAAGTTCAGTATATAATAGCTTCTTTGACTTCTTCTGCAGCTTTGAGATAGCCTTGCGAATCTGAGCTCTGTTGTTCACTTTACCAGATGATCTTCCTTTATGAGATGAAGTGAACTCTGTAATTCTCTTGAAGCTTTACGAGTAGTGATAACTCTAAGAAGTATTTCCATACTACGAAATGACAGTATCTTTACGATTAATGACTTCTTAGCATCTATACATTAGATTACTTTCAATAAGATCAACCTAACATTATTTAATCTTTCTAACCTTTGCAAGAGATCTTTATAGTTTACTTCTGGAGATCTCTTATGATGTAAATCATACTCAGATATTGTCAGATTATATTCTTTTTGTTGTGCTTCTTCCTGAGAGATCTTCACCTTATATCCATGGTGTCAATTTAAGTTCAGTAATCTCCTTTAAAACTATGGTCAGCTTTATACATTTTACTCTACGGTTCTGAAGCTGACTTTACAATCTTAATCATGTTGAACTATCTTGAAGTTGTCTTACGATATTCCTTCCATTCATAATGTGCTTGAAGTATTTTGCTATCAGTCTTTACTGAACAAGCCTTGCTTGAGTTTACGATTTACTAATCACTTAGCAGATTGGTTGTTCCTTAGCTGGGTGAAGTTCAGTATATAATAACTTCTTTGACTTCTTCTTCAACTCTGAGATAGCCTTGCAATTTTGAACTCTGCTGTTCAATTTACGAGCTGAAGATGAAGTGAACTCTGCAATTGTTATTCAATCCATACTAACGAACTGACAGAGTATTTTTATGATTAATGACTTCCTAGCAGCTATACATTAGATTACTTTCAATAAGATCAACCTAATATTATTTGATCTTTCTAACCTAAGTCCTTGTACATTAATTCTTTAAAAGGATTTTACAAAACTTGTACAAATATACATTAGTCATCTTTCAATTCAAACACATGTAGATTACTTTGTTGATAGTACTATTATCTGTAGACACTTGAAATTTTGTATTCCTGTTACTAACCATGCAGGAGGGCAAAATTGTCTTTTATCTTCTGGAGACAACCCAAGAAGTCTACAACATCAAATCAAACCTTCGGAGACAGCCCCAGGAAACATCAAATCAAACCTCTGAAGACAGCCCCAAGAAACATCAAATCAAACCCCGAAGATAGCACCATGAAAACAACAAATCAAGACCCCCAGAGACAGCACCGAGAAACATCAAATCAAACCCCCGGAGATAGCCCCGGTAGTAGCTGTTGTCTAGCACTACAAAATTTACCTTACTCAGGTTCTACTAATTCAAGAATTAGTATAGCAATAAGCAAGGATCGATCCCATAGAGAGTGAATTGTATTTTAATTATCCAATGCTTTCCAATAAATTGGGGGATTTTTGTTTGAAAAATGATATTTAACAAAAGTAAGTTTAAAGAAAATATCAATGAGTAAAAAAGACCAATTCTTCAGTTCAGTATCCCTTTTTAACAATTATGATTTAACCTAAGTGTTTACACTATTTATCTTCCATTGAGATTAATAACCCTAGATAACCGCGATCGCAAATTACCCAAAATTCTCCTTAAGTGTAGATCTAATGCGACAATCGCCAACAAAAGATTCTAACTAACATACAACCTATAACTATCAGCCTTGATTTAATATGATAGAGGCATTAAGCATGAGAATTAGATTATTCCAAGTAATAATTACACAATCAGGAATTATTTAACTTGTCTTCTGAATATCTTAACAATATTTCAAAGCTTGTCCACAATAAAATACTGTTAATCGCTACTTAGATTAGACACACTTCGTTTACTTAAAATCTGTCTTAATCTAGCAGATGATATCAATTTATTAATTTAATCTTGCAGAAACCAAATTAATCAATTGGATAACATATATGAAAGTTCATGTAGATAATCAGAAAAAATCTCGAGATGGAAAAATAAATAGAATAACTTGATCAAATCATTAATTGATAAATAAGTTCAACATCCCTTCAGAATTGAAATAGAGAACTTAGCCTGACATGCTTGAATCTCCAAAACAAAGATTTGTAGCCTCCAAGCAATCCAAGAGAATGTAGAATAAAAGATGACAAAAAGATAGTCTAAAACTAATAAAACAACTCCTATAAATAGTCTATACCAAAACATAAGTAAATAAGGCAAGTTACAATCACTTTCCTTGTCAACTTGTGCTCTAAAAACCCTAATCCTTAGCAAATCTATCTGCCTAAAGTGCGTCGCGCCCATCCTCTATATAACCTAGTGTTCCCCGCGCTAGGTATGCAGCAACAATGGCCTCTTTGTGGCGCGGCCCGCGCCTCTTACAGTATTGAGCCAGCGCGCCCCGCGCCTGGCTATCAACTATGTTAACTTGCAATTCTTTTATTCTTCACTCCTCCCTTTTGTCCCTTTATGCTTAGCTTCACTCCAATCCTGCACATGCACACAAAACATATGAAAAGTAATATGCACACTTAAGTATTAACAAAATATCAAGCCAAGAAATACCTATTAAGTAGTTTAAAAACCTACTTATCAAATACCCCCAAACTTGAACATTTGCTTGTCCTCAAGCAAACAAACACAATGAATGCAACTAAAACAAATGAATGCAACCTAACAAAATCGAGCGGACATCTCAGTAACCAAACACAGGTTTATAATCTTTACCAATTAACACTTCAACTAACCATCCATCTTGACTTATAACCAATCATAGACTCTCGCATCATTACATCACATACATGACTCCAATCCACTCTCCGTGCGTTTGTGTCCAATTTCATATCAGCAGTTTAAAGAGAGTCACATGATTATTTCCAACAAACAACCTACTTTTACACAGATAACTTTCACAAACATGGCATTCATATAAGCAGTGCGAAAAATCAGGCTTAAAAATAATAATAGAATAATCATTAAAGCTCATGCTTTGTGGGGGTGTTTTAATGCTCCATCCCACCAATTATCTCATATTTCTGACTCATGCAATGTTTAACCCTCTTAAGCTTTTTAATGTCACCCGTGAAATGGACTTTCGGCTAACGACTCCCAAACCCGAAGGCTTTAGGGCGCTAGGTGTTAAAACATCTCCTAGGGTTTACTTGTCCGAGTAACAAAGTCCACGAGGTCAAACCAAGTCAGTTTTTATTCCATGAATACTTTTTTTCAATTTTTTCTTTATATTTTTCTCTTTTCTGAGCCTTAATTCCCCCGAACTTATGTTTCAGCCAATTCTCTATATCTAATCTGTGATCAAGTAAGTGTTTGAGTTGTTAATACATATGAATCCCTAATCACTACTGACAATTAATCGATGTGCTTGAAAGTTGAGAGAAAATCAAAAATCATGCAATGTCATTACTATGTTTGAAATTAATCAGATCATGAAGCTCAATTTTATGCAAGATTTAGTGAGAATCGAAATTATCAACCATGTATCTCTTTACCTTGACTTACTGCTCAATCTCTATGTATATATATGCATGCTTCTACTAACAGAAATCTTAATATGACTGCAATTTTTTTTAAAGATTCATATGAATAGAATCTACTCTAAATACAACCTAATCTATATGCTAAAATACTAAAAATTTGATTTTTTACTCAAAAATTGAATTCCCCCCCCCCACACACACTTAAATCAAGGAATGTCCTCATTACTTGGCATATGAAAGAAGAAAAATGAGGACTTCCCTGAGCAACGAGTTAAAACTTCGTCGAATTCGTCGGAGTCTGCTAGGGGGTAGCGAGGCAGAACTGGAGGAGTGGGCAGCTGGACTAGGGTCAGAGTTGGAAGAGAAACGCGAGAATGCGTCAGCTAATGCAGTAAAAGCCCCAACATTGTAGATGTGCATCGTAGCTTGGCGTTGGGCCAGTCGCATACTCCTTCAATGAATTCGTCACTGGAAAGTAGTAGGCGACGCTGGGGGCGACTCTGGTTCGACCTCATCATTCGATGGCTCGTCAGCTTGTGGCGGGGAGGGTGGTGTGGATGGTGGAATCATGATGAACCCTTCTCCCCGCGGATGGGATGTAGCCCCTGTCCAAGGTCTGTACTACTATATAGTACGATGGTAAATGACGGCCATAGGCTGCTGGATTGGCTCTGAAACATACCACTGAATCTCCCACTTAGCGACACAGATCGGTGATCAGAAACCCATGCAATAGTCAGCCGGTGGTGTTCCCTCGCACAACTAGGTCAATTAACTGTTGAATGCAAAGGTCGATGTCCACATTGAAAATTTAAACCTCATTATTATCACCGACCTCATGAGTAACGATTCCGTAGAGAAGCCTTGCTCGTTCTTTGGTGACGTCATTTTGATGACGCGTTGGCATTAAGCGAGCACATATGAAGGCGTACCAGGCTTTACCATAACGACTTAATGCGACGTGTGGAAAATGGACTTTTTCCCCTATTTTTACATTAGTCGCCCATTGAGTGCCGGGCTTGCAAAGGCGAACTATTATCTCATCCAAATTTGGCAAATGATCTTTGTAGCGTTTCGTATAGCGGTGTCTCTAACCCAAAGTAATCATTGATTTCCCCCGCTCGAAATGATACAGGCTTTCCCTTGATTGTGACCATGTGATCAATATGTTCTATTGTGTTGGCGTAGAACTCCTTCACAATGTTGACCACCGCTGGCCTTGGTTGGTCTACCAACTTAAACCATCCACGCTCCGCAATCATCTGTGATATATCGCCGTCGAGGTTTGCATCTGGCTTTAGCCCTCTTACTATAACCAAGGTCTTTTTGTCTATGACCTTGGCGTAATGTGTTGCTGTCCCTTCACTCACGGATCAAGTGGCATCAAAACGTGGCGGAGCAGTAGAGGATGAAGTCCTTGCTCGTTTGGAAGTCATGATGATGCTTGCTTGTCAAATTGCTCCTAACGGATTGAAAATAGCCTTGAAAATCTTGTTGAAGCAAATTATCGAACATGTGGTGGGCGACAAAGTCTCTCCCCCAAACTTAGTATACTTTGTTAGATCGAATATCCCAAATATAAGCAATTTAACCTTGGGTCATTCAGTAACCCAAGGATTCCCAATTCAATTAATAAAGCAACTCAATGAAAGTATGGATACAAAACTCTAAATTCAATGAAAACTTGTGTTTACCTTTTTGCTTTGTGTGCTTCAATGGGATGGTTAGTGGAGTATTGAACTCACTCTTAGTGCTTCCAATTTCTATTGCTTTCACTTGCTCTTTCTTCCTATGTGTGATGAAGATTGGTGTATGTGATTGAGCAAATTCGGGATTGGGAAATATGTGAAGGCTGAATTTGTGAGGATGGGTGGAAGTGGATTGAGTATTTATAGTGGATTCAATCTAGAAAGAAAGTAGAAGTAGAAAAGGATTTGGATTAGGAGCTATGCACTTAGAATCAGAATTGGGAGTTTAAAAAGGAGGAGGGCTAGAGAGAGGGAAGTTGATTTGGGTTAGGAGAGTGAAAAGAAAGCTTAAAAATGAGTTTTTAAAATAGGAATTTCTGACCGGCGTGCCCCGCGCCCGATCCATGTGTGTTGTCGCCCGGCCCGCGCTTGAGTGGGGTTTGAGATACTGCATGGTTAGCGCGCCCTGTGCCTTAGGAAGCGCACCCCACGCTTGTCTGAGTGTTTTTTTAGCTGAAAGCCCTGCATGTGTAGCGCGCCCCGCGCCTGGATGCATTGTGCTAGGGCGCGGCCCGCGCCACTTAACATGTTGTGACTTTTGCTTTTTGGTTCTTCTTGCTTTGTCTCCTGCGCAGAATTGACATGGAAAATCTTTTAGCACAGAAAGGTTTCACTATTTTTACTCCTAAGAATGAAATATAAAAGTACATCTAATATGAATAAAAACTACTAGTGAATTAAGAACTTGGGTTGCCTCCTAATGAGCTGGTCGTGTTTAACGTCGTTGGCTCGACTGTAGACTACTTAATTATCTGGAAGGCGGATCCATTAGCATCACGACTTCGACCTCCTCAATTAGGCTGCTATCCAGAAACGGCTTTTGTAAGAACCAGAATTTTTAAGAAATTATTAAAATGAGAATTTAATAAATAAAATTCTTAAGACATGTATTGGGTTTGAATATATGTGTGTGTGTTATGAGGTAGGAAGTATTGTGTTACATAGGGTAATATGAACTATATAATATGTGATTTTGTGATTGATAAATATATTATTATTATATATTTGTTATAAATTGTATAGATGAATTAGCAAGAAGATGGATAAGATTTATCTATCGGTATTAAATAATTTATCATGGTGAGATTGGTGACATTAAATATCTTTGATAATCACCATTTTCTGGAGTATATGTACGTTGTTGAAGAGAGAGAGAGAATAGGACCAATATATCTTTAGATAAACATTGCTTAGTGAATTATTAGTTGATTTAATATACTACGAGAAGTGAAGATTAACGGAATATACATATGTGTTATATATATACTACGAGAAGTGAAGATTAACGGAATATACATATGTGAAGATAGCACATTAAAAAGCATGTTCAAGTATTTAAGAATTGAGATTATGGTTCTGCTATAGCAAAACTTGTCTGCCTATGAACTTGAGGTGGCGCAGCTGCGCCACTTCCAAGCCTTATACCAGTGCAGCTGCGCCGGTCTGAAGAAAATTCTGAGAGTTGTGTAATCTGAACTTGAGGATATATATATTAGTAATTAAAATGTTGTTATAATTGACACTTAAATTGTCCATGAATGGATTAAGTTAGCAAAACATGACTTGAATAAGAGTTAATTAATTAACCCGGAATAAATATTGGTTAATTAAGTGATATTAGGGAATATTATATTATAAAGCTTTGTGTGGCAGTGACATGATAGTAAATAAATGAAAAGGAGTTAATTCACTTATATAAGACGGTGAATTAATATATGTGTTTTACATAAGAAGATGAAAGGAATATGTTAATTTAATATTGTAATTATGTTACATAATATTGTAATATATAAAAGGGTTAATATTTAAAAGATAAGTGATTAATAAAGGAAGAGAACCAATATAGTTATAAGTAATTATTGGTTAGAGATTGATGCATTAAGTTAATATTTTATGTGGTGGTTAAAGAAAATTGGTGTGGAACAATTTATGGAAGAAATGAAATGGAAGAATTATAGTATATGAATTAGTGTAGTACATACTAATTATTGTAAGGAAATGGCTATTTGAATAAAGATGTTACGAGTATAAGTTCATAGTATATAATCATTTAAGGTAATTAAATATTAAGGTAAAGTGTGACACCTAAGCTTTACATTAAATGAATATTGAATAAAGTGGAAATGGAAAAAAAAGCCAAACGTGGCCTAGACCCCTAATATTTTATTGTTGAGATTATAAGATTGAGTTATATAACTCTAGTAAATGAGATAAACGAGCCTTGTGTGGCCTGGGTATTAAAGTTAAACCAGACTGAAGGTTTAACTGAAATTATTAAAAGAGAATTAATGGAAAGATAATAGATGATTGATAATAATCATTGTGAGATTTAAGTGTGATGGGGAATAATGGGTTGAGAGTACCCAACTGTTGTATATTTAGCCCAATTAAAATATTATTTGGACTAGCTTAGTGTACATGGGATATAAGATTATATTGGTGTATATTTAAAATATAAGTATACTTCCTATATGTGGGTAGGTACATATATGTGTGTATATACGTGCCCATAACATTATGTATTGTAGTAATGTTAAGTCATTATAATTAATTTAATAAGCCCAAAAGGAATTAACCTTAGTAGAATGAGACCCATTTTATTGATAAATTAGAGGGTAATAAGCCTTGTCCCAAAATCAGTGTCACACTTATTATAACAGCCGTGATAGGCCATTGGCCTATGCTACTTCAATTGCTGGAAAATGAAAAAGGCTATAAAGCTTGCAATCATGGTGATGATGAATGGAGTGATGGAGGATGAGGGAGTAGGTAACCAACTCTCCATTACCCTTTGGCTTCTCCTTCTCCCTGTTAGTTCAAAACATTGTGTAGATGTATTGTCTGTGTATTGAAATCTTTACAAATAGAGCCTCCTTCTTCTCCTTCACGTTGGTTGAGTTGTCTGAGTAATTGGCTATGGAAGGTTAGTATAATTGGAGAGCAATCAGAGGTTTGGAGAGCTATAGTTAGCAAATTTGAGCAATCAAGAGGTAATAATTCTAATATATATGCTCTTGATTCTTAAGTTTTGAATTTCTTAGAAATGTAAGAAATACTTGCTAAGTGAGTCAAAGATTGATGACCAAAACTTGTTGCAATCTGTGAATTGTTGTAAGATGTTGCTAATACAGTTAAATACGAAAACAATGGAAGTTAAACGGATCAATTTGGTTTAGAAACGAATCCGTAGTGATGAAATTAGCTAAACTTGTCCAAACATGAAAATATAGTATGAACATGAGTTTTGGATTAATATTTGGATTTGTTAATGTTTATGTTAATTGTTGATTCTTTGGTGTGTTGTAGTTCTATGAATTACGAATCCATAGAATCGAAAACGGACTAATTTGGATGTGTATAACTCGCGTTATGAAGATCAAAAAGTGAAATGGTCTGAAAATTTTAGGAAGAACCAAGTTCTGGAACTTCCTTCTGCCTCTTGTGGCGCAGCTGCGCTGCCCCCAAGGCCATTTAGGACGCAACTACGCCGGCCATGGTCAGACAAAAAAAAAACAAATACTGTTTTGACCTGCTGTAGTAAATTAGGCATAACTTCTTCACACAAACTCCGATTGAGGCGGTTCAGGATGATTCGAAAAGATAACGAGTAGACCTACAAATTTCATTCTTTTAAGTTTTTCGATTGGAAGTCTTTAAGAGGGGTAAAAATGTCCATCTTTATGACTGTTACGTATTTAGAAGCAATCGAAAGGCATCGGACATGCACTTACGCAATTGTAGTGCTCCCAATGATAAAATACGTTATTTAACTGATAAAACATAAATATGCATGATAATAGACATGACATATAGTTAAGGTTACCTTAATTATAATGGATTTTGTTAACACGATTTAGCACGATCTTTGAAAAGAAACTTGAGTTTTGAAAGCAAACCTTGACGAAACTTGTGTACTTTACATTCTGACCTTGATAAGCATGCATACGAAGTCTAACTATGCATGACAAAAGGTTTGAAGTTGTTTCATATGCGTTAGATTGCTTGGACTTGGTTTAAAACATTTTCAAAGGCAAACTCGGATATTTTTGCAAACTAAGTTTTTATAGACATGGAGTGGTTATATTTTGACATTGTAAACATATGTAGAAACATGTGCAAATGAGTATGACATATAATTCGAAATTGCCTTACATGATTAGTTTGGTATGACATGGATTTGGAGAAATAAAGCTTAGACGTTTTGAAACCAATATTCATGAGCATTGTGTTGCCCACCCTCTGAACTTGTAGGATGGCATGCTAGTATCCTTTAGGTCACTAAACATGGTTTACATATGCGCTCATGTAGTTAGCCACCACACAAGTCGTTCAAGTATGAATTGTAATGAGTTCTCAAATGATGAACTATACTAACTATGATTAAATGAGTTGATTAAATGCGAGCATACGTAGTATAGGTGTCTACCATCCTTACATGATGAAATGGTTAATGTAGTTCATTCCTTATGTATAAACCTACTTAGCCTTATTGGAAATTTTCAAATAAGTCTTTAAAGTGTGAAAACAACTTAAAGTAAAAACAAGAGACCCAACTTGGGCTAAGACCTCTTAACATGTGGATAAGTTATGTGTTAATAGTCATGCATGCTAAGAACTCAGATGGAACCAGAAAATGAATATTCAACTTTGGTCTGGCCCTGGGGACGGCGCATCTGTGCCCATCCCAGACCAAATTGCAGCGCAGCTGCGCCGCAGGGCAGTGATGCCTGATTATTTTAACTCTGATCTAGACCTTAAAGCATATGTGTATGAATGTCTTAAGTTATAATACTTGACGTGATTAATGTTTTAAGTATATGAGCATATAATGGATATATAAAACCAGGAGTTGTAAGTTTTATTAAGATTTGCAAAATGCAAATCATGCATCTATGAGTTTTAAATATGTGTCGAACACATAGCGAGTCAAGTATGTGATAAAGGTTTATGAATGTTGATATTAAGCATGTGTAGCTAAGGTATACAATATATATATATAGTTATTCTAAGAGTTTACTAAGAAAGTGAAGGGAAGGTTTTAAAAACCAAGATAGAGAACTATGTAACATTGTTATTTCATTAAGAATATAAAGAAATGTATGACTGATGGGAATGAATCCATGATTATACAATTATGTAGGAATTCACAAAGTGCAGATAGCTATAAGCAGTTAAGTCGTAGTTGATAAACTACGAGCCAGGCAAGTCTTTCAGTTTCTATTTGATATATGAATTCTATAACTGTTAATTGAGTTATATTATGCTATGAGAATGTTGATGTATATATGTAAAATGTATATGAGATATGTATGAGATTGAAAGTTGATCTTTGATGATATACTTGTGAAGTGAATCTCTATGCCTGTTATGTGAGAAGTAACATGCGTAGAAAATATTAATTGATTATGAATGCATGAACTGAGTATGATATTATATGATATGTGATGCATGAAAACTGTTAGAATTGCTGAGTTGTCGAGCTCACTCTTGCAAATAACCATTTTTGCAGGTTAAGGACTCACGATTAAAGTATTATGCCACTTGATTAATAGAGTTCAGTAGTTTCGTAAGGAGATCAACGTAGTTATCTAATGATACGATCTTGAAAAATGTTTAAGTTTTATACGAGGTACTTGATAGTTGCTTATGATGTATAACACTTGTCGTGTTGTAAAGTTGTACGATGTGATACATAGAAGACTTCGTATTAAGATGTAAAAGTTTATACAGTAACTCAAATAGAATGAATCATATCATATAGTTGATTCAGGAATTTATAATTGATTCAAAGTTATGAAATCAATAAAAAAGATTTTATTCAAAGGAGATTGAAAAAGTTTAAATTATTTCGTATTTTTATAACATCGAATATGATGTAAGACAAGAATGGTAAATAACCAAGATCGGAACTCATTAAAGTTCAGGGTCATTATACAGATCCTGGAAATGGAAAGAATTTATATTCTAAATTGTAATAAAGCGAAGTTATATTCTTTAAGTTATGAATAAAAGATGTAAATATTCGACTGGTTGTACCGTGACTGCACCGGATCCGAGGTAATATTAAGGACCTAGATTTGGGGGCGTCACAGGTTGGTATCAAAGCTTTAGGTTATAAACCTTAGGTAAGTGTACCTTAGACTATAACCTGAGAAAAGGAAAGACAAAGATTAAAATATATACGTGAATATTCGAATACGAATCTTGAAGTATCTAGAGAATGAGAATTAGGAGTTACCTAACTTCGGTAATAAAAAAATGTTAAGACGATGTCTGTAAGATAAATATGACAAAGATAATATGAATGAACTCGAATGGAGTTTGGTTGATAATAGGGAAAGAACCCTAAGATAAACTGATGATCACGACGTGATCAGATTGAACTATGAAATGATAAATAGTCTGTGATGGGACGAAATTGTAAATCGAACCGTGATTCTGAGGACAGAATTCCTTTTAAGGGAGGAAAGATGTGACGAACGTGAATTTTGTATAATTATTTGAATATTTATTGAAATAAATAAATAATTCTTAGGATTTAATTATTGAGTTAAATAATTAATTCATGAATTTGTGGTAGATTGATTTAATTATATGTTATACATTGATTAAATTAATGTATAGTAATTTAATAGTTCAAAGTATATATTTAATTGAGTTTATTTGATTAAATAAATTAATTAAATAAGCATAATGTTACTTTAATTAAGTTAATAATTAATTAAAGAATTAATGAATTGACATAATTAATAAATAAAAATATTAATTATGTGACAATGTGATTTAATGTGAATTATCTTATTTTATTTAATTGATTTAAATAAAAATTAATTGATTAATTAAAGTGTTATAATTAACTATATACTAAACTAGTTAATTAAAATAAATGGAAAAGAAGAGTTAGGAGAAAGCCAAACAAGGCCTTTAGAGGAGTTAGTCTGTTTATTATACAACGGTAATATTTATATATACGTATATCTTGTATATCACATATCATTATCAGAAGAAAAAGTTAGAAAGTTGTCAAAGAGAAATTGAGAGAAAAAGTAGAGTTCTGTGAAGAAGGAATTGAGGGAGAGAAAGAGATTTGAGAAAATCTTAAGTGTTGTCATTGACTTATCTTCATACTAACAAAGGGTAATCTTCCTTTTTAGTTTTCAAAATCTAATTTTTCTTAAAGTTCTTCCTTACGTATTTTTTAAAGTTCTGTGAAAATTGGGTTTCATAATTTAGTTATGATATGGCTTTATCTATATGGGTATGTGATCATAACATGTATTCTAACAGATAAACATGTTTTAGAGTAATCAATTTTATTTAATTTGGCCTTAATTGGGTTTTCAAATATTTACAGAGTTTTATTTACGTATTGTTAAAGTTCTCTATGAATGAAGAATATTAATAATTTTGATTTCATGGATATATAGATATATTAATATATGTCCATGATATATTATATGCCATGTATACGTGATTTACACTGATCACACCAAGTAATTTTGTTAATAATTGGGTTTTATAAAAGACAGAGTATTGAATATGGGTTAATAACCCATATGGGTGAAATACATGTTGTAATCATATGTTTTAATTAAATTTGACACATGATTATGATTGTATATGTTAAAACAAAGAAAATGGAATTGAAACGAGTGGATTCGGTGTAGTAACGAATCCATAATGAGGAATTTTATACTTTTCTTTAACCTTTATAAAATTTATAAAGAACAGTGAAATTGATGGTTTTAATTTGTGTAATTACATGAGTTAAAATGTTAAGAACATGTTCGAAGTGATATATACTGTTCCTGTGAAGTTTATACTTCATGAGTAACATTATGAATCAGTAAATTGGTGTAAAATTTAAGAAAAGGGGAGAAATTCTATGTTCATTAGCGAACATTAGAATCTGGAAAATTGTAGTCGTGCGGCCGCACCGGGCCAAATGGTAAATGTCGCGCGGCCTCACCTGTCTGAAATTTTTGAAAAATTTGCTAAGTGTTGGATTTCGAGAAAAGTGTTTTGAATCTAATAAACATGAAGACATGTTGTATATATGATAAGATGTTAATATCAGTTTAATAATTTATGTTACGTGAATAATTAATAAATTTATTACGTGACTTGAATCATTATTTGTAAAGTCTAAATAATGTGTTGTAAACATGAAGACATTGTTTTGAGTCTAATAAAGATGAAGATATGCTATGTATGTGATAAGATGTTAATACAAGTTAATAATTTAAGTTATGTGATTAATTAATAAGTTAATTAATCAACGTAAACCATTATTTGAAAAACCTAATAATGAGTTCGGAGAACACAGTTGTGAATCGATAAACATATCGAACTTGTGATTAATTAATATTGTGAATGTGTTGATAGGTAAGAGTAATTAAAGAAGTGAGTTATAATTGTAGCGTGTGCATGAGGCAAGTTTCTAAACCCTACTTTTAAATTGAGCAACTTATAAACCTAAATTCTTTATCGAGCAAAGTATTTATCCTTGATTATTCAAGTTCAGAATTTCATATGAGATGACATGATTCTTTTAAAAGTATCATTTTAGTATACAATACCTATTCGATTGTATACCCTAGAGAAGTTATTATTCAAATTGAATATCTTATGTTGTTGAATCCTTTAAGACTAGCGAACCCTTACTGATTCTACTAGTCCATAGTTGATGAGCGTTCTAAATTCCAGAACTATTATTGAGTTTATCCAAACCAAACTTTCTTTGGTGCGGACTCTGATGTCAAACTGAGATGAACAACCCTAATATAGGGGATTTATGATGATGCTTTAAGCGTTGAGGTATTGTGCACAGTATCGGTACGAAGGGCTGATCTCCCTAAGTATGAGAAGTAAAGTCCATAGTCTTATGACTGTTAAATGTTTAAAGGTTAATATACTTGACAACCTAGGACAGATTTCAAGGTCTTATGACCTTTAGATGTAATTTGATTCTCGATTACTATTCCTGATTCAAAAGTTGAGCTTTCTGTTATTCAGATTTCTTTGATTTCACTCGCATGTAATTATTGTCATACTTTTATACTTGCTGGTATTCGTGCTCAGTCTTGCATAATAACATTGCAGCTAAGAATGAACGATGTGATGAACCTTCCAGTAGCAAGGGACAAAGGAAAAGCTAACAAGTGTTGAAGACTTGTGTTGATGTTAAGAATGTTAAAGTTCGAGACTTTTGTGTGTGATTAAGACTTATTTATTTGCGTTTTTACAATAGAGATTTAAGGTTAAGTATGACTTGGGATTTATTATGTATTATTATTTCAGATGATGTAAGATGATGTATTATTTATCTATTTAATGAATTTCTATTATTGTGGGTAGATAGTCATATGCTATTTGAACAGTGAACACCAAATCCTATAGAAATTAAGACACCGGATTTGGGGGTGTCACAAGTTGGTATCAGAGCTGTAGGTTATGAACCTTAGGTGGGGGAAAACCTTAGAATAGTAGCCTTCGAGAAGATAGTAATGATAACTCTTGTTGAGTTCTAAGAAAGATAATAAAATTACCTTATGTGCTATGTGTTATAATTATATACTTGCTTGAGTATCGATTAGCATCACTTAATAACTAAGACTTAAAATTTATTTTGTCAAGATGTCAGATACTGGAGGAACTAGTCAGCCTAGGGATATTGTACCCCTATATACTAGAGATGATGAGCCCCGAGACATACATACTGTCTTGGAGTAGTTAGTATTGCCAGAGCCATCTCCGTTGATCACAGTCATTGGTCGGGAGCATGAGCCAGAGATTGACTAAAGGAGGACCCTGAGGAGTTTGAGTTCTCGGCTGAAGTAACCGTGGAGGAGGAGGAGGAAGACCTTGAGGAGTTCCCATCGAATTTTGTCAGCGCTGATATGTACAATTTATTGTATGATCGCAACATAGAGTTACGAGATACGATTTAGGAGTTATGGGAGCAGACAGTCACTCAACGGTTTACCATCGAGCAGAAGGATGGTGAGGTTGAGACACTCCACAACCGTCTTGGAAATGTGGAGTGGGATTTGGTTCATGAGAGGGGCCAAAGTGAGCAGAAGTCAGAGGAGATAGAAAGGTTAAAGAATGAGATAAAAGAGAAATCAGAAAGACTTGCCATAGTAGAGGAAGCTTGGGTAAGCAATGCACGACGTGCAGATATGGCAAAGGATGATGCGTGTGCAAAGAGAGTTAAGGTTGCAGAGACGTGTTACACATTTCTGAGGGCAATTGATGAGGCCTAGGACCGAGTTATGAGATATCCAATTCAGTTCGAGGGACTGCCTGGGTATATGTTAGATCGCAGGACTATGTTCCGTATAATGGAGGAGGAGCGTAACGAAGCTGTCCGACGTCTTAGCAGGCCGTGATAGGACAGTATGATTATGTGAATTCTTAACTGATAATTAATAATATAAATTCTGATGTGATTATAACAAAGGAATTTCTGATGATTTAAATCATGTATATACTTTATCTCTGGATAGTTGAGGTAAATGGCAGAAATGCTATCGTACTATGTTAGAAACTTTTGATTTTAATAAAATATCAAAGTTTATTTGAGATGATGTGAATTAAAGTGATTATGTTAAATATTTGAGTTAAGTCTTAAGTATTTAAGAGATTGAATAAAGATCTAATGAGCGTATATCTTAACAGAAATATGGCGCCAAGAAGGAGACAAAATCGTCGACAAGCCCAAGAAGGGTCAACGAATAATAATAACAACCATGATGTCAATGCAAACCCTGTTCAGCAGTTGGTGAATCTGTTAGCTGGAGCGATGAACAATCATCCTCAAGCTCCATCAAAAACTTCGTTTAAAGATTTTAAGGCAGTGGGAACGTCGGAGTTTAAAGGCTCCACAAACCCGGTAGACGCTCAGACTTGGGTTATGGAGATAGAGAAAGTTTTTGAGGTTGCCCGAGTTAGGGAGGACCAAAAGACCGCCTACTCAACATTCATGTTAAAATCAGAAGCCAGCTACTGGTGGCAGGCAAATAAGGTCAGGGGAAGAGAAGGTGTAATAACCTGGGAAAGGTTTAAGGAAATGTTTTTCGAGATGTACTTCCCGACCAGCTCCCAGAATCAAATGGAGGAGCAGTTTTTGGAGTTGAAACAGGGAAAATATGTCTATGCCCGACTACGCTGGCAAAGTTTAACCAATTGACTAGGTTTGCCCAATATCAGGTGCATACTGACGAAAGAAAGTCTAGGCGATTTGAGCAGGGACTGAAACCCTGGTTGTATAGCAAAGTGTCAATGTTTCAATTAAACACTTTTGCTGGAGTTCTGGAGAAGGCCATTCTCGCTAAAGGTGGAAGCGAAGCGGTGACCAAGTACAATCAGGATCAGAAGAAGAAGAAGAATGATAGTGAAGGAAATAATAAGGCTAGTGGCAGTAACACGGGAGGAACTAATCATCATAAACGAAGGTGGAATGACAATCTGTCGTCCGTAAATCAGAAAGGGAGTCAGAAGAAAAGGATAGAACCATGCACAAACTGTGGAAAGACTGACTTGGGAGTCTGCATGAAAGGAAAAACAGTTTGCTATAATTGTGGTCAGGAAGGCCACATAGCACCTAACTGCCCTAAATGTAAGAACCCGAATTTTTAGATATTATTAAATAAGGATTTAATAAATAAAATTCTTAAACTGTGAGATAGGGTTCGAATAAGAGTATTTTTATGTGATATGAGGCATTTGGTATTATATTACATAGGGTAATATGGATTATGTAATATGTGTTTTTGTGATTTATAAATATATTATTAATATATATTTGTTACTTATCGTAGAGACGATCCAGTTGAGATAAAGGGGGTGGATAAATTATCTATAGATATTAAATAATTTATAGAATTATTTTATCATAGTAAGTTGGTGACATTAAATATCTTTAATGTATAATCACCATATTCTTGTGTATGTGTATTAATAACTAGTATGCTTATAATATAGGTTATTAATAGCACTTAAGCTATCCGTGAATAGGTTTGGATAGTGAAGCATGAGTTAGTTAAGGAATTAACTAATAAAAATAAATATTAGTTAATTTAAGTTGGGAGTTATATTATGGAATAATATAATGAGAGTATTGAACCTTAATTAACTATGATGATATAGTACAGTGTTTAATTTACTTAAGTAAAGGAGTGAATTAATATGTGTGTTGAATATGTAATTATAGTTGGTACTTATATATATATTACTTAGAATAGTAATATGTGAGAAAGTCTAATGTGCGATAAACGTTAGTAAATATATATACGTTATTAAAAGGGAGATGTAAATCATTATTTTATTTAAATAATTATTTTATATTTCTAATAAAGGGTATTAAAATAATTTCTAATGTTGAATTATTTTAATAAAGAGGAAATGTTATTTTTGAATAATAATATTACCTTATATGTTTTTGTATGAGGTGTGATTGGTTAATATAGTAAATATATTAAAACGTATTTACTATATGTAATTAAATTGATGGAAACGATTTATTATAATAGAAAATAAACTTATTATCTATTTTCTATATATAATATATGTACATGTGTCATACATATAGTTATTTGATATTATATTAAGAATAATATCATGAGACAATAAGTAAATTATTTTCTAATAACGAATGTGCTTATTTGGAGAAAGCATAATATTTTATGATATGGCTAAATACATAATTTTAAATATATTTTCAAGGGAGTTTAATTAATGAAAGGAAACTAAGTTATTTTTAATATATTAAATAACTTAAGTTATTATTTGATCGTGAATATTATTATTGAAATAATTAATAGAGTATATATTAATTAAAGGTTATACTTATTATAAGTATAATTAATTGAAGTAGTTTAACATTTTAATAGCTTGAGTTATTATATTACCGTAAAGGTTATATAGAATATTGGCGTATTTCTATTCACGATATATTTATATATGTGAACCTTGTGACTTAATAGTTCTAATTATATTGAACATGTTATAAGTAGTAAGTGATGGGAATAATAATAAGCTTGAGATTAAGCTTGTGAGAAATGCCTTGTGTGGCACGATAATAGATTCGGTAATGAATCGATTAATTTAAGGATGAAAGAATTATTAATTAAGCAATTAATCTATATTAATTGTTATTATAATAATATGTTGAATTATTATTATTGCGAGTGATAGCATGATAATAAGTATATTTGTTATAAATATAATAAGATAATTAACTATATAAATGTTAATTAATTGTTATGAAAATTATAATTCCATTGATTAAATGAGAAATAGATTAATTAATATTATTATTAATTAATTGATAAGATAAGTAATTTATTAAATTCTATGTGCAACCATGCGATATTAAAAGTATAACGTATGATAGTTAACTATATGTTATGCGAAATATATAGTGCAATATGGCTATGTTATTTATGAATATAAACTATATAGTAAAGTTTATTGAGTTGTAAGAGATACATGTAATGTGGGTGTGACAATGTGTATACAATAAATAAATATATCATGGATATATTGTAAACAATTATTGAATTAAGAAAATTTAATAATAAAGGAGATAATACACTGTGATGGTACCCGGAAGAATTATATCCGGTAGGATGAAATGTACATGGATTATATATGTGCAAGTTAAAAATTTCTACATAGTATTATTATTTATTAGGATTACATGGTAACTCTAGTTATAACTTAAGTATATATTATATGTATATAACTTAAGTGTTAATACTCTTCATTTGCCAAATGCTGAGTTTTCTGCCTTGTCCCTAATTGAGTAACCCAATTCCTTCTCACGTGTATAATTCATGAAGCCTAAGCCTATTTTTATCAAACTCAGCAACATTAGCTTCATAGTAATAATGATAAGGGAGTGGGGATCATGATGGATTTCAACAACTACTCCAACTACTCTCTATGAACCAATGTGCTCTTCTCATTTCTGTTGGTTTGAATTGGTGGAGAAAACCATTGTCTGTGTAAAAGAGTTTCTATAAATAGAACACTTCTCCTTCTCATTTCATTTGCTGGAAGTTTTCTGTTAACCAAGAATTTAGAGGGAGTATATCATTTTGGTAAAAATCTGAGAATTAAGGGAAATTGTAGCAGCAAGCATAGCAAGCCACCTTAACAGAGGTATAATACCTATTGTTGTCCTTCTTGCTCTTCATTTCTTATTCTCTGTAAAATTCCCATTCATGCTCTACATTGTCAATTTCTTGATTATGCTATCTAGATGTTAATTGAATTATGGAGTATGTCTGTTAAGTATTAGTCGAGTTAGTAGGCATGTTAGAACTGTTTTATGGCTGGAACATGAACGAAGTTCGTAATTAATTTGTGAGTTGGGTTGCAGTCTGCCGAGCAGAAAGCTGCTCTGTCTCTGGCCGGCCAACTGCGCAGCTGCGCCAGTTTTGTACTGGCCAGAGGCGCAGCTTCGCCGGTACCAGACATTTTGTTGGCCAAGGCCCTGCGCAGCTGCGCCAGTTTTGAACTGGGGAGCTGCGCAGCTGCGCCGGTCTTAGTTTCTGGTTTTTGTTTTCTACTTCAAATCTGATGGTGCTAATTTGTTGATACCACTTTGAACAAACATAAAAGTTGGTGATAACTCATATTACATATTTCTTGGTACTACATGCATGATTTTAGCCATGTTAGAATGTATATCATGAAATGGAAAGAGTATGTTTTAAAGAAAAACTTGTTGTTTTAAAATGGAACTTATATTTTTAAATATGAACGTTGACACATACGTGAGACGTGAACATTCTGATCTTGTGAAGATGTTAACATACCTTAACTACATATGATAAGAGCTTTAAAGTTGTCTTGTATGTGTCGATTTGTATCGTTCAAGTTTAAAATGATTTCAAAGGCGAACTTGAATATGTTTTCAAATCAAGTTGCATTAAGTATGAGTAGCTAGATTCTAAAGATTTAAGATGCCATGTTTGTGTTTATTACGTCTCTAAATATGATTCGTACGTGATTGGATATATTGACAACTAACCAAGCATGAGTTCAAGCATGTTTTAAAGTGATAAACGAAGCATGTTTTTAAACTAATAACTATGATAGTTACATGTATGAAGAATGAATATTCATGAACGTGCCCAACATAAGTTACATGAATACTTTATGTGTTTAAAAAGCTAGCATGATAAACTTTGTGATGTTCATGACCTTGAGTGGCCTTCAATTGTTAGACTGTTGACTTAGAACCTATATCGTGTAAATTGAACGTGAAAAGGTTGAACGAGCATGAAAGTATCATTTAATATGTATACATGCTATGTAGGACCATATGTTAATACTTGAATCTGACTTCGACAGTTAATAGCGTATATTTGCTTGGATATGGTCTTATGTGTTAGTAATGATATATGAGAATGATTAACTCAAAAGATGGACTACACTAGCTATATGTAAATAGATTAGTGGTAGACGGGCATGTGTATGTGAAGAATGGTAGTAAGTACGTAAGGTTAAAATATACTTATACGTACATAATTATTATAGGAATACGATAAGAATGTGAGACGAAGGTTCTAAGAACCAAGCTAGACAACAATGTAATACTTATTATTATATTGAGAATGTATGGAAGTGTATAACTGATGGGTGTGATCTCTATGATTAATATAACTGTGTAGGATTACACAAAGTGCAGAGATTCTTAAGAAGTTAAGTCGTAGTTGTTAAACTACGAATCAGGCAAGTCTTTCAGTTCCCATTTGATATATGAATTCAATAACTGTTAGTTGAATTATATTATGCTGTGATAATGTGAACTTATATATGAACTGTATTTGAGATATAAATGAGATTGAAAGTTGATCTTTGATGATATACTTGTTATGTGAAAAGTAACATGCGTAGTAAATATAAACTGTTTATAAATGCATGAACTGAGTATGATGTTATATGCTATGTGATGCATGTGGACTGTTAGAATTGCTGAGCTGTCGAGCTCACTCTTGCAAATAACCACTTTTGCAGGTTAAGGATTCACGGTAAAGATTTCGTGCTTCTTGATTGATAAAGATAGATAGTATCGCATTGAAGAATATTACTTAGATTATTGTCTGGACCATGTTTAGATTCTAGATGATGTACTCGATAGTTGCTTACACTGTTTAATACTTGTTGTATTGTAAGAATGTATTAATTAATACATAAAGGATATCGAGTTGAGTTGTAAACGTTATACGATAACTCAAATAGAATGAATCATATTTTATAATTGATTCAAGGATTGTAATTGATTCAAAGTTATGGAATCAATAAGAAGAATTTATTCAAAGGATATTGAAAAGTTTAAATTATTCCGCATTTTAGTAACATTGAATTTGATGTAAAGACGAGATCTTAGATATAAATAGAATTTATATTCTAAATTATAATAAAGCAAGTTATATTCTTTTAGTTTTGAATAAAAGATGTAATAGTTTGACGATAGTAGTATCGTGACTGCACCGTATCCGAGGTTTCGAAGGAACGTGGATTTGGGGGCGTCACAGGTTGGTATCAAAGCTGTAGGTTATAAACCTTAGGTAAGTGTACCTTAGACTATAACCTGAGAGAGGAAAATATAAGATTAAAATATATACGTGAAGATTCAAAGAAGAATCTCGAAATATCTAGAGAATGAGAATCAGGAGTTTCCTAACTCCGGTAATGAAAATGTTAAGACGATGTCTATAAGATGTATTTGACGAAGATAGTGAGAATAAACTCGGATGTAGTTTAGTTGATAGTAGGGAAAGAAGCCTGAGGTAAAGCGTTGATCACGACGTGATCAGATTGAACTGTGAAATGATAGATAGTCTGTAACGACTAAGTGTGTATAGCTTGATGCTATGAGAGAATGTACTATGAAAAGTACGAGATGAACTCATGAGGAGTTGTATGTGATGAACGTAGAAAGCTCGTAACGAGCAAGTGATAGAGTAAGATAGAGTTAAGTGTTGGACTTCCATTGAGGACTCATGTGATGGCTTAGTTGTACAAACTTTTGTATGGGCAGAAGTTTTGTGCTTGCACTGAGTGCGTCGCATTGATAATCGTTGGAATGTTAGTGTCGCGGTATCATTATACATATGGCGGAAAGGTGATTCTTTTCTCATATTTATTTTTATAGATAGAGGTTCTAAGATGTAATTAGATAATATTAAGATTAGGTGCGAGTTCTCAAGACTCATGCTTATGACAAGCTCGTGACTCATAATCGTATGATGGAACCCCTCAGCGAATGGACGACTTTGGTCTGACTAGGATAAGTTCCTACACCCATATGATTGTGGTAAGTTCCTGAACTTCCATGGTGTGGTAAGTTGGCGAACTATACTGGGAATAGATATATTATATAAGAGTTTTGGAATAGTAAGCATTGATGGTGGTAAGAGATTGAAGTGATGGAGAAATTTGGATTTTTCTAAATCTTCTAGCTATGCTAGGTTTTCAAAATTTATTGACTTCGTGCTAGTGTTTGCACTTCGATTTTCTTGAGAAAACATTGGGTCAGGTAACTGAACTAATGAGTTTTAAAAACAACACCGTTATTCGTATGTCTACGCTATTTGTTTCGGCTAAGATAAAAATGATTTGACAATCTTTCAAAATATATTTTGACCATGTGCATCATTTGATATGATGTAGAATGGTAAACGATGGAGTCATCAATGCAATCGAACCTAGTGTTGGTTATGATCGAAAGATCGTCAGCCCACTATGGTATGTTGTAATATGACAAAGTCATAAAATGGCGGAATCCTCAACGTACTACTAATCTAGTATGGTATCATGACGTCATAAATTTTTTTTGGTTTTCTTGTAAATTATAAAGAAGGTCAATTAAGTTGGCTAAATTATTACGATTGATGTCCGAATTGTTGATGAGAGTCTAAGCTATTTGATTCGGCTAGGCGACTGTTGGAAAGGGATTATAGAATTCAAGTATTCTTGTGTATGTATGCCAAACCAGATTGCTCTGGTGTGAATTTTGACGTTGAAAAGCTGAGGTGAACAACCCTATAAGGGAACATGTTTTCGGAAACAATGGTTCCGAGCGTAACGCATATAGTCGTTACAAAACACTACGTTGCGGCCCAACGTAGTGGTACAATAGGTTGGCCACCTAGAGTACACGTGGAGAGTGTTTTCAGTCTTTGTGATTGATAAACACTCTGGTTTGCGGTGTGAAGAATTGTGTTGAAGCATTAGTAAACCTGGAGAAAAGTTCACGGTCTTGTGACCCCTCAGCATAAATTGGAATCTGAGTTATTCATACTACTTCCTGATTATTAAAAAATCGTGGAAGATTCTTATTCTTCTAAAGGATGAATGTAGTAAGTAGAATGTTCCTTAGAAAGGAGAAAGTGGTAGAATGAGATTGAGAAAGTTATAGTAATAAAACTTCTGAAAAGAGTATGAATAAAATTATTCAAGAGAATATGTAATAATCGGAATAGCACCGAGTAAAGAAAGTTTCGGTGATTCCGAGGACGGAATCCTTATAAGGGGGAGAGGATGTAAGAACCCGAATTTTTAGATATTATTAAATAAGGATTTAATAAATAAAATTCTTAAACTGTGAGATGGGTTCGAATAAGAGTATTTTTATGTGATATGAGGCATTTGGTATTATATTACATAGGGTAATATGGACTATGTAATATGTGTTTTTGTGATTTATAAATATATTATTAATATATATTTGTTACTTATCGTAGAGACGATCCAGTTGAGATAAAGGGGGTGGATAAATTATCTATAGATATTAAATAATTTATAGAATTATTTTATCATAGTAAGTTGGTGATATTAAATATCCTTAATGTATAATTACCATATTCTTATGTATGTGTATTAATAACTAGTATGTTATAATATAGGTTATTAATAGCACTTAAGCTATCCATGAATAGGTTTGGATAGTGAAGCATGAGTTAGTTAAGGAATTAACTAATAAGAATAAATATTAGTTAATTTAAGTTGGGATTTATATTATGGAATAATATAATGAGAGTATTGAACCTTAATTAACTATGATGATATAGTACAGTGTTTAATTTACTTAAGTAAAGGAGTGAATTAATATGTGTGTTGCATATGTAATTATAGTTGGTACTTAAATATATATTACTTAGAATAGTAATATGTGAGAAAGTCTAATGTGCGAATAACGTTAATAAATATATATACGTTATTAAAAGGGAGATGTAAATCATTATTTTATATTTCTAATAAAGGGTATTAAAATAATTTCTAATGTTGAATTATTTTAATAAAAGGAGGAAATGTTATTTTTGAATAATAATATTACCTTATATGTTTTTGTATGAGGTGTGATTGGTTAATATAGTAAATATATTAAAATGTATTTGCTAAATGTAATTAAATTGATGGAAACGATTTATTATAATAGAAAATAAACTTATTATCTATTTTCTATATATAATATATGTGCATGTGTCATACATATAGTTATTTGATATTATATTAAGAATAATATCATGAGACAATAAGTAAATTATTTCCTAATAACGAATGTGCTTATTTGGAGAAAACATAATATTTTATGATATGGCTAAATACATAATTTTAAATATATTTTCAAGGGAGTTTAATTAATGAAAGGAAACTAAGTTATTTTTAATATATTAAATAACTTAAGTTATTATTTGATCGTGAATATTATTGAAATAATTAATAGAGTATATATTAATTAAAGGTTATACTTATTATAAGTATAATTAATTGAAGTAGTTTAGCATTTTAATAGCTTGAGTTATTATATTACCGTAAAGGTTATATAGAATATTGGCGTATTTCCATTCACGATATATTTATATATGTGAACCTTGTGACTTAATAGTTCTAATTATAGTGAACATGTTATAAGTAGTAAGTGATGGGAATAATAATAAGCTTGAGATTAAGCTTGTGAGAAATGCCTTGTGTGGCACGATAATAGATTCGGTAATGAATCGTTTAATTCAAGGATGAAAGAATTATTAATTAAGCAATTAATCTATATTAATTGTTATTATAATAATATGTTGAATTATTATTATTGCGAGTGATAGCATGATAATAAGTATATTTGTTATAAATATAATAAGATAATTAACTATATAAATGTTAATTAATTGTTATGGAAATTATAATTCCATTGATTAAATGAGAAATAGATTAATTAATATTATTATTAATTAATTGATAAGATAAGTAATTTATTAAATTCTATGTGCAACCATGCGATATTAAAAGTATAACGTATGATAGTTAACTATATGTTATGCGAAATATATAGTGCAATATGACTATGTTATTTATGAATATAAACTATATAGTAAAGTTTATTGAGTTGTAAGAGATACATGTAATGTGGGTGTGACAATGTGTATACAATAAATAAATATATCATGGATATATTGTAAACAATTATTGAATTAAGAAAATTTAATAATAAAGGAGATAATACACCGTGATGGTACCCGAAAGAATTATATCCGGTAGGATGAAATGTACATGGATTATATATGTGCAAGTTAAAAATTTATACATGATAGTATTATTATTTATTAGGATTACATGGTGACTCTAGTTATAACTTAAGTATATATTATATGTATATAACTTAAGTGTTAATACTCTTCATTTTCCAAATGCTGAGTTTTCTGCCTTGTCCCTAATTGAGAGACCCAATTCCTTCTCACGTGTATAATTCATGAAGCCTAAGCCTTTTTTTTAATCAAACTCAGCAACATTAGCTTCATAGTAATAATGATAAGGGAGTGGGGATCATGATGGATTTCAACAACTACTCCAACTACTCTCTATGAACCAATGTGCTCTTCTCATTTCTGTTGGTTTGAATTGGTGGAGAAAACCATTGTCTGTGTAAAAGAGTTTCTATAAATAGAACACTTCTCCTTCTCATTTCATTTGCTGGAAGTTTTCTGTTAACCAAGAATTTAGAGGGAGTATATCATTTTGGTAAAAATCTGAGAATTAAGGGAAATTGTAGCAGCAAGCTTAGCAAGCCACCTTAACAGAGGTATAATACCTATTGTTGTCCTTCATGCTCTTCATTTCTTATTCTCTGTAAAATTCCCATTCATGCTCTACATTGTCAATTTCTTGATTATGCTATCTAGATGTTAATTGAATTATGGAGTATGTCTTGTAAGTATTAGTTGAGTTAGTAGGCATGTTAGAACTGTTTTATGGCTGGAACATGAACGAAGTTCGTAATTAATTTGTGAGTTGGGTTGCAGTCTGCCGAGCAGAAAGCTGCTCTGTCTCTGGCCGGCCAACTGCGCAGCTGCGCCAGTTTTGTACTGGCCAGAGGCGCAGCTGCGCCGGTACCAGACTTTTTGTTGGCCAAGGCCCTGCGCAGCTGCGCCAGTTTTGAACTGGGGAGCTGCGCAGCTGCGCCGGTCTCAGTTTCTGGTTTTTGTTTTCTGCTTCAAATCTGATGGTGCTAATTTGTTGATACCACTTTGAACAAACATAAAAGTTGGTGGTAACTCATAGTACATGTTTCTTGGTACTACATGCATGATTTTAGCCATGTTAGAATGTATATCATGAAATGGAAAGCGTATGTTTTAAAGAAAAACTTATAGTTTTAAAATGGAACTTATAGTTTTAAATATGAACGTTGACACATACGTGAAACGTGAACATTCTGATCTTGTAAAGATGTTAACATACCTTTACTACATATGATAAGAGCTTTAAAGTTGTCTTGTATGTGTCGATTAGTATCGTTCAAGTTTAAAATGATTTCAAAGGCGAACTTGAATATGTTTTCAAATCAAGTTGCATTAAGTATGAGTAGCTAGATTCTAAAGATTTAAGATGCCATGTTTGTGTTTATTACGTCTCTAAATATGATTCGTACGTGATTGGATATATTGACAACTAACCAAGCATGAGTTCAAGCATGTTTTAAAGTGATAAACGAAGCATGTTTTTAAACTTATAACTATGATAGTTACATGTATGAAGAATGAATATTCATGAACATGCCCAACATAAGTTACATGAATACTTTATGTGTTTAAAAAGCTAGCATGATAAACTTTGTGATGTTCATGACCTTGAGTGGCCTTCAATTGTTAGAATGTTGACTTAGAACCTATATCGTGTAAATTGAACGTGAAAAGGTTGAACGAGCATGAAAGTATCATTTAATATGTATACATGCTATGTAGGACCATATGTTAATACTTGAATCTGACTTCGACAGTTAATAGCGTATATTTGCTTTGATATGGCCTTATGTGTTAGTAATGATATATGAGAATGATTAACTCAAAAGATGGACTACACTAGCTATATGTAAATAGATTAGTGGTAGACGGGCATGTGTATGTGAAGAATGGTAATAAGTACGTAAGGTTAAAATATACTTATACGTACATAATTATTCTAGGAATACGATAAGAATGTGAGACGAAGGTTCTAAGAACCAAGCTAGACAACAATGTAATACTTATTATTATATTGAGAATGTATGGAAGTGTATAACTGATGGGTGTGATCTCTATGATTAATATAACTGTGTAGGATTACACAAAGTGCAGATATTCTTAAGCAGTTAAGTCGTAGTTGTTAAACTACGAATCAGGCAAGTCTTTCAGTTCCTATTTGATATATGAATTCAATAACTGTTAGTTGAATTATATTATGCTGTGATAATGTGAACTTATATATGAACTGTATCTGAGATATAAATGAGATTGAAAGTTGATCTTTGATGATATACTTGTTATGTGAAAAGTAACATGCGTAGTAAATATAAACTGTTTATAAATGCATGAACTGAGTATGATGTTATATGCTATGTGATGCATGAGGACTGTTAGAATTGCTGAGCTGTCGAGCTCACTCTTGCAAATAACCACTTTTGCAGGTTAAGGATTCACGGTAAAGATTTCGTGCTTCTTGATTGATAAAGATAGATAGTATCGCATTGAAGAATATTACTTAGATTATTGTCTGGACCATGTTTAGATTCTAGATGATGTACTCGATAGTTGCTTACACTGTTTAATACTTGTTGTATTGTAAGAATGTATTAATTAATACATAGAGGATATCGAGTTGAGTTGTAAACGTTATATGATAACTCAAATAGAATGAATCATATTTTATAATTGATTCAAGGATTGTAATTGATTCAAAGTTATGGAATCAATAAGAAGAATTTATTCAAAGGATATTGAAAAGTTTAAATTATTCCGCATTTTAGTAACATTGAATTTGATGTAAAGACGAGATCTTGGATATAAATAGAATTTATATTCTAAATCTATTTATATTCTAAATTGTAATAAAGCAAGTCATATTCTTTTAGTTTTGAATAAAAGATGTAATAGTTTGACGATAGTAGTATCGTGACTGCACCGGATCCGAGGTTTTGAAGGAACGTGGATTTGGGGGCGTCACACTAACCCTAAGAAGGGCGCCTTCTACTCGTATGGGTCAAAGGATCACTTTGCTAGAGACTGTCCCAAGAAGACATCTGGAGGGGCAAGGTCCGGTGGAAATAAGGGAAATAATAGCGGAAATCCTCTTACCATTACCGGACTGACTTCGACAAATCAACCAACTGCAAGGACATTCAACATGACCGTTCAGGATGCTGTGTAGTCTCGTGATGTGGTGTCAAGTATCATTCCGATCAATAAAGTCAATGCTTATGTTTTATTTGATTCGGGTGCTACTTGTTCATTTATATCCGATGACTTTACCAAGAACTTAGAATTGCATAAAGACGAGTTAGAAATCCAAATGAACATAGAGATTGCAAATAGGGAAGTGATTCCTGTTAGGTATATACACAAGAACTGTAGAGGGGATATTAAGGGTAACATTATGAATATAGATCTTATCTCGATTAAACTTGGGGAATTTGACGTTATCCTGGGAATGGATTGGTTATTCAATTATGGGGATGTAATTGATTGCCAAAAGAAATGTATTAACCTTATGACTCCGTCAAAGGTTGTGTTTTATGGAATCAAGTCGCCTAGGCAAGCGAGTTGTCTAACGATGATGCAAGCCAGGAAGTTATTAAGACAAGACTGTGTGGGGTATTTAGCCTACATAGTCGATAGTCGTAAAGAGAATCCAAAGTTAGAGGAAATACCAGTCGTAAGGGACTTCGTGGATGTGTTTCCGGACGATCTTCCAGGACTTTCGCCGGATAGGGAAGTAGATTTCGTTATCGGTTTGGTGCCAGGAACGGCTCCAATATCGAAAGCACCGTATCGGATGGCTCAGGTAGAAATGAAGGAATTGATGGTTCAGCTACAAGAGCTACTGGATAAGAAATATATTTAATCGAGCGTATCACCATGGGGAGCGCCGGTGTTATTTGTTAAGAAGAAGGATGGGACGATGCGGCTCTACATCGATAATAGAGAGTTGAACAAGGTTACCATTAAGAACAGGTATCCGTTACCAAGGATTGATGATCTATTTGATCAATTAAAGGGAGCGAGATATTTCTCAAAGATAGACCTGAGAAGTGGTTATCATCAGCTGAAGGTGAGGCCAGAAGATGTCCCGAAGACAGCATTCAGGACACGATATGGTCACTACGAATTTTTGGTTATGTCATTTGGTCTAACGAATGCGCCTGCAGCATTTATGGGCCTAATGAATGGAGTGTTCAAGCCATTTTTGGACAAATTTGTGGTGGTCTTTATTGACGATATACTGGTGTATTCAAAAACCAAGGAAGAGCATGTTGAGCATTTGAAGTTGACATTGAAGGTGTTGAGAAGAGAAAAGTTATATGCCAAATTCTCGAAATGTGTGTTTTGGATTGAAAGGGTGCAATTTCTAGGACATGTGAATGATAAGGACTAAATTTTGGTGGATCCCTCCAAAGTCGAAGCAGTTGATGAATTGGGATCAGCCGAAAACACCGTCGAAAGTAAGAAGTTTTCTTGGATTAGAAGGTTATTACAGAAGATTCATTTAGGATTTTTCCAAGATCGCCACTCCGCTAACGAATTTGACTAGGAAAGTTGTGAAATTCGTTTGGACGGAGAAGTGCGAGGAGAGTTTTCAAGAACTTAAGAAAAAATTGAGTACAGCACCTGTGTTGTCCCTTCCAGATTACACAAGAAACTTTGTAGTATATAGTGATGCGTCGCATAAAGGGCTAGGCTGTGTGCTTATGCAAAACTGGCAGAGTCATTGTGTACGTGTCACGACAGTTGAAAGATTATGAGAAGGGATATCCAACCCACGATTTAGAATTGGCTGCGGTAGTATTTGCCTTAAAGATTTGCAGACACTATCTCTATGGGGAGAAGTGTGAAATATATACTAACCACAAGAGTCTGAAATATATTTTTACTCTGAAAGACTTAAATATGCGTTAGAGAAGATGGCTGGAGTTAATAAAGGACTATGATTGTGTTATTTTATACTACCCGAGAAAAACGAATGTTGTAGCTGACGTCTTAAGAAGAAAGTGTCGGGAGAAGTTGATGATGCTAACAGCACAGGAAGAGTTGATTTTAGCAATGGAAAAGCTGGAATTAGAAGTAGGATGTCCAATGGAGACTGATGTGAAGCTGTTCCAGATGCAAGCTGGTACAACTCTCTTGGATAAGGTTAAGGAAGCTCAAATCCTGGATAAGGAATGTGAAGAAGTAAAGAAAAAGATATCTGAAGAGACTGAACTTAGATTTAAAATGGACAGCGAGGGATTGTTGAGGTTTGAAAACAGAGTTTGGGTACCGCCAGTACTAGAAATCAAGGAGGACATTCTGAGCAAGGCTCATAGTTCGAGGTATTCCATTCATCCCAGAAGTACCAAGATGTATCAGGATTTACGACAACACTTTTGGTGGCCAAATATGAAGAGGGGCGTTACCGATTGTGTTGCCAGGTGTTTAACTTATCAAAGGGTCAAGGCAGAACATCAGAGACCAAGTGGTTTGCTACAACCTTTAGAGATCCAAGAATGGAAATGGGAAAATATTACGATGGATTTTGTGACGCCCCCAGAATAGGTCCAGTCAATCCAACCCATTCTGAGTCTCCAAATACATGGTACAGAATTCAAATACAAACTTTATATCACACGGTCATGCAAAATACGACCACACAACTATGAGTGTCAATACAAATCATATATAATACGAAATATTAACATTCAAATTCATTCTTTATTTATTACAATTATTATCCCACTATTTTACAAAAATAGCGAAGACTACTACTACTCTAACTCGGACCATCACTCTGTCCCCCGACTAGTTCCCACAACGTTCTCATTTCTTGAAGAGGACAACAGATGAAAAGGGTGAGCTCAATTAGCCCAGTAAAGAATATTACGACTAAGATAATGGAAAATAAATTATCGTTAGCCTTCAATAAATTAGATAAAATATTATTGACAACAAGTTTTAGATCAATATTCGCAGCGAAAATAATCGTTCATCATCAATATTTTATCCCTGTAACATCAATCAATATACATCTCAAATCAAATATTCATCTTTGCACTACAGGCAAAGATATTCATTTGTATCATCAGTGGTCATGTTCATCTCAACACCTGTCATCTTTGCACTACGGCCAAAGATATTCGTCAGGTAATCATTCATCTTTGCTCTACAGGCCAAAGATATTCAGTTATATCACCACTTAGGACTGAGGATGATGAAAAATAATATAAATAACGAATCCAATGAAATAAAGGATAAGATTAAGGATTCGTATTTTAGTTTATTCAAGTTCAAGAATATTCCATAATAATACTTTGTGGAGCAAAATTCAAGAATGAAGCTCAAAACCTAAATCCAATCAAAGATAGTAACTATAACAGACAATTTGGACAAACAGAAGAAATTTTAATTTTTTCCGTGAATAGTGTCGTATACGTGAATAGTAATCCCAACGGAAAAAGTAAGAATTTCAAAATGAAATCCATGCCAATATTTTGGTATAATGATATTGAAAAGAATAACATCATTTACGAAAGAAAATAACATCCCTTACTTCAAAAGAATAGTACCTCTGACTGGAGTATCGGATATAATACCGAAGGAAACTTGCACTGAATACTAACACTCAAAGTATCTAAATACTCACAAAAATACGCTCGATATTATACAGAGAGAAAACTTCTGATTCTGGTGTGATTTTCAATTCTAACCTAAGCACCTTATTTATAGGAAAAGTTTACGATGCCAAAGTAGAATTTTTTAATAAAATAATATTTTATTTTTAAAAAATTCCAGCCGCCTCATATCCAAAAAAAAGCCATCAGCCACCAACCGAAAGTGGGGCCCACCATTCTTAAAAAAATATTTATTTTTCAAAACTTCAATAATTCATAATAAATAGTTCGTTTATCAAAAAATTACAAATTCTATGTCCTTCTATAGGAAATTTAATTCTCTACAACTTTGCAGAAGAATGTTTTTCCAAATTCCCAACATAAATTATCCAAAATTCATAAACAGATGATTTTCTACACCAAAATACTGATAAAAACACATCAGCACTAATTCCTTCTCTTATATTCACAAAATAAATATTTTCTTATCATATAAATCAATAATTAATTATTCACAAATAATATTATAGAACTACAATATTGACAACTAGGTCGTTCCCAAGAAAGAGGGGGCCTTCCGATACGGACTTCTCCTTACTAGCGTGCAATTAAATAACCCCTCCTAGACAGAACTTCCTTAGACATTGTCAATAATGCTATCTAATAATATTATTCAAATCATATGAATTATTGAGTTGATAATGTGAAATACTGTACAATGACAATTATTGAATCAATAATAAAATATCAACGGTAGCAATTATTGAATCAATCATAGCAACGTAGTAATTATTGATATAAAACATCAACGTAGAAATTATTGAATCAATAAAATATTATACAATTATTGAATCAATAATATAAAATATTGAACAGTAATTACTGTAATAATAATTGAGTAAGTGCCTTCTCACGTAAGAATCAATAATTCAAAATACTGTGCAATGCCGTGTGCTACTGTGCAACACCGCGTATTACTGTATTTTAACCACCGGGTATTTCAACAGTACTAACAGTAACAACTACGCCGTTATTTTAGAAAAAGGTTACTTCTGTCGCTTTCTATATCCGACAATTATTCCGTTGTGGGGCCCACAAATAGCTGCGCTGTCGTACGAATATTCCCCGACAACAAGAATATTCCACGACCAAACGAATATTCCCCGACAACAAGAATATTTTATAACCACTTGCTTATTTTAAAATATTTGCACATTTCACCCATAATTTTTTATATTTACCAAATCAACACCTTACTATTTCGAAATAATATATATAGAAAATTAAATCTTTATTCATAAAAGTTGGGGTCTTACAGATTTTGTTGTTGGCCTTCCGACGACCCAGAAAGGCTACGACGCAGTATGGGTTATCGTCGACCGATTAACGAAATCCGCACACTTTCTTCCGATCAGAATTAGATTTAACTTAGAATAGTTAGCGAAGTTATATGTGAAAGATATTGTTTCAAGGCACGGGGTGCCAATGTCGATTATTTCTGACCGCGATCCGCGCTTTACATCTAATTTTTGGAAACGACTACAAGAATGCATGGGAACACAATTGCGAATGAGTACCGCTTATCACCCTCAAACTGACAGGCAAAGCGAAACGACAATCCAGACATTAGAGGATATGCTGAGAGCATGCATCATGGATTTCAAAGGAAATTGGGACGATCACTTACCACTTGTAGAATTCGGTTATAACAATAGTTACCACGCTAGTATTGGTATGCCGCCTTACGAAGCGTTGTACGGTAGAAAGTGTAAAACTCCACTGTACTGGGATGAAGTTGGCGAGAGACAATTTGCTAGGACCAGAGTTGGTACAACAAACAGCAGAAATAGTTAAAGTAATTCGGACAAGATTAGTAGCGGCTCAGGATAGGCAGAAGAAATATGTCGATCCACATCGCAAGAATATAGAGTTTGAATCGGGTAGCTTTGTACTTTTGAAGGTCTCTCCCTGGAAGGGAAAGATCAGATTTGGTAAGAATGGAAAATTGAGCCCGAGATTCATTGGACCCTTTGAGATACTACGAAGAATTGGAGAAGTGGCCTATGAGATAGCTTTACCTCCGGCATTAGAGCATGTCCACAACTTCTTCCACGTGTCAGTATTAAGACCTTATAAATCCGATTACAAACATGTGATAGAATATGAACCCCTACAATTTAAGAAGGATTTATCCTATGAAGAGTTCCTATTCAAATTGTTGACATGAAAGAACAAGTTCTCAGGAACAAAGTAATACCTTCTGTTAAGGTAATTTGGAGGAACCACAACGCTAAAGATGCTACGTGGGAACTCGAAGAGAATATGATGAAAACTTATCCCCACTAATTTTCCTGAATGGGTGAACGCGATTCTGGTGACAAAATTTTTGTAAAGGGGGGAGAATGTGATGGGATGAAATTGTAAATCGAACCGTGATTCTGAGGATAGAATCCTTTTAAGGGAGGAAAGATGTGACGAACGTGAATTTTGTACAATTATTTGAATATTTATTGAAATAAATAAATAATTCTTAGGATTTAATTATTGAGTTAAATAATTAATTCATGAATTTGTGGTACATTGATTTAATTATATGTGATACATTGATTAAATTAATGTATAGTAATTTAATAGTTCAAAGTATATATATTTAATTGAGTTTATTTGATTTAATGAATTAATTAAATAAGCATAATGTTACTTTAATTAAGTTAATAATTAATTAAAGAATTAATGAATTGACATAATTAATAAATAAAAATAATAATTATATGACAATGTGATTTAATGTGAATTATCTTATTTTATTTAATTGATTTAATTAAAAATTAATTGATTAATTAAAGTGTTACAATTAACTATATAGTAAACTAGTTAATTAAAATAAATAGAAAAGAAGAGTTAGGAGAAAGCCAAACAAGGCCTTAAGAGGAGTTAGTCCGTTTATTATACAACGGTAATATTTATATATACGTATATCTTGTATATCACATATCATTATCAGAAGAAAAAGTTAGAAAGTTGTCAGAGAGAAAATTGAGAGAAAAAGTAGAGTTCTGTGAAGAAGGAATTGAGGGAGAGAAAGAGATTTGAGAAAATCTTAAGTGTCTTTGATTTATCTTCATACTAACAAAGGGTAATCTTCCTTTTTAGTTTTCAAAATCTAATTTTTCTTAAAGTTCTTCCTTACGTATTTTTTAAAGTTCTGTGAAAATTAGGTTTCATAATTAAGTTATGATATGGCTTTATCTATATGGGTATATGATCATAACATGTATTCTAACAGATAAACATGTTTTAGAGTAATCAATTTTATTTAATTTGGCCTTAATTGGGTTTTCAAATATTTACAGAGTTTTATTTACGTATTGTTAAAGTTCTCTGTGAATGAAGAATATTAATAATTTTGATTTCATGGATATATAGATATATTAATATATGTCCATGATATATTATATGCCATGTATACGTGATTTACACTGATCACACCAAGTAATTTTGTTAATAATTGGGTTTTATAAAAGACAGAGTATTGAATATGGGTTAATAACCCATATGGGTGAAATACATGTTGTAATCATATGTTTTAATTAAATTTGATATATGATTATGATTGTATATGTTAAAACAAAGAAAATAGAATTGGAATGAGTGGATTCGGTATAGTAACGAATCCATAATGAGGAATTTATTATTTTTCTTTAAACTTCATAAAATTTATGAAGAACAGTGAAATTGATGGTTTTAATTTATGTAATTACATGAGTTAAAATGTTAAGAACATGTTAGAAGTGATATATATTGTTCCTGTGAAGTTTATACTTCATGAGTAACATTATGAATCAGTAAATTGGTGTAAAATTTGAGAAAAGGGGAGAAATTCTGTGTTCATTCGCAAACATCAGAATCTAGAAAATCGTAGCCGCGCGGCCGCGTCGGGTCAAAGGGTTAATGCCTCGCGGCCGCGCCCGTCTGAAAATTTTGAAAAATTTGCTAAGTGTTGAATTTTGAGAAAAGTGTTTTGAATCTAATAAACATGAAGACATGTTGTATATATGATAAGATGTTAATATCAGTTTAATAATTTATGTTACGTGAATAATTAATAAATTAATTACCGTGACTTGAATCATTATTTGTAAAGTCTAAATAATGTGTTGTAAACACGAAGACATTGTTTTGAGTCTAATAAACATGAAGACATGCTATGTATGTGATAAGATGTTAATACAAGTTAATAATTTAAGTTATGTGATTAATTAATAAGTTAATTAATCAACGTAAACCATTATTTGAAAAACCTAATAATGAGTTCGGAGAACACAGTTGTGAATCGATAAACATATCGAACCTGTGACTAATTAATATTGTGAATGTGTTGATAGGTAAGAGTAATTAAAAAAGTGAGTTATAATTGTAGCGTGTGCACGAGGCAAGTTTCTAAGCCCTACTTTTAAATTGAGCAACTTATAAACCTAAATTCTTTATCGAGCAAAGTATTTATCCTTGATTATTCAAGTTCAGAATTTCATATGAGATGTCATGATTCTTTTAAAAGTATCATTTTAATATACAATACCTATTCGATTGTATACCCTAGAGAAGTTATTATTCAAATTGAATATTTTATGTTATTGAATCCTTTAAGACTAGTGAACCCTTACTGATTCGACTAGTCCATAGTTGATGAGGGTTCTAAATTCCAGAACTATTATTGAGTTTATCCAAACCAAACTTTCTTTGGTGCGGACTCTGATGTCAAACTGAGATGAACAACCCTAATATAGGGGATTGATGATGATGCTTTAAGCGTTGAGGTATTGTGCACAGTATCGGTACGAAGGACTGATCTCCCTAAGTACGAGAAGTAAAGTACATAGTCTTATGACTATTAAAGGTTTAAAGGTTAATATACTTGACAACCTAGGACAGAGTTCAAGGTCTTATGACCCTCAGATGTAATTTGATTCTCGATTACTATTCCTGATTCAAAAGTTGAGCTTTCTGTTATTCAGATTTATTTGATTTCACTCGCATGTTATTATTGTCATACTTTTATACTTTCGGGCATTCGTGCTCACTCTTGCATAATAACATTGCAGCTAAGAATGAACGAAGTGATGAACCTTCTAGTAGTAAGGGCAAAGAAAAAGCTAACAAGTGTTGAAGACTTGTGTTGATGTTAAGAATGTTAAAGTTCGAGACTTATGTGTGTGATTAAGACTTATTTATTTACGTTTCCGCAATAGAGATTTAAGGTTAAGTATGACCTGAAATTTATTATGTATTATTATTTTAGATGATATAAGATGATGGATTATTTATCTATTTAATGAATTTCTATTATTATGGGTATATAGTCATATGATATTTAAACAGTGAACACCAAATCCTGTGGAAATTTAGACACCGGATTTGGGGGTGTCACATAGTCTATAACGACTAAGTGGTTATAGCTTGGTGCTATGAGAGAATATACTATGAAATGGTACAAAAAGAACTCATGAAAAGTTGTATGTGATGAAACATATAAAGTTCGTAATGAGCAAGGAGCAAGTTAAGGGTAAGATAGAGTTAAGTGTTGGATTTTCATTGAGGACTCATGTGATGGCTTAGTGGTACAAACTTTTGTATGGGCAGAGATTTTGTGCTTACGCTAAGTGCGTCACATTGATAATTATTGGATTGTTGGTGTCGCGCTATCATTATATATATGGCAAAAAGGTGATTCTTTTTTCATGTTTATTTTGATAGATAGAGATTTCTAAGATTAAATTAGATAATAGTAAGATTAGGTGCGAGTTTTTAAGATTCATGCCTATGAAAAGTTTGTGACTCATAATCATATGAATTTTTGAGCCCCTAAGCGTATGGACAGTCCCTGATTGGTTCTTAGACTACGTATTGCTAGGACAAATTCCTAAAATCATATTATTGTGGTAAGTACCTGAACTTCCATGGTGTGGTAAGTTGCTGAACTATACTGGGAATAGATATACTATATATCTAGTATTAAGAGTTTTGATATAGTAAGCATTGATGGTATAAAAGATTGATAGAATGATAAAGCAATGGAGTAAGAGATTGTAGTTGATGGAGAAATTTGGATTTTTCTAAATCTTCTAGCTCTGCTAGATTTTCAAAATTTATTGACTTCGTGCTAGTGTTTACACTTCTGTTTTCTTGAGAAAACATTGGGTCAAGTGACTGAACCAATGAGTTTTAAAAACAACACCATTATTTGTATGTCTAAGCTATTTATTTTGGCTAAGATAAAAATGATTTGAAAATATTTCAAAATGTATTTTGACCTATGTGCATCATTTGATATGGTGTAGGATGGTAAATGATGGTAGTCATCAATGCAATCGAACCTAGTGTCGGAAGTGATCGTAAGATCGTCAGCCCACTATGGTATGATGTAATATGGCAAAGTCACAAAATGACGGAATCTTCAACGTACTACTAAGTTGGTGCGGCATTTTGACGTCATAAAATGATTTTTGGTTTTCTTTCGAATTATGAAAAGGTGCCTAAATTATTTCGATTGATGTCCTAATTGTTGATAAGAGTCTAAGCTATTTGATTCGGCTAGGCGACTGTTGAAAAGTGATTATAGAATTCAAACATTCTTGTGTATTTATGCCAAACCAGATTGCTTTGGTATGGATTTAGATGTTGAAAAGCTGAGGTGAACAACCCTATAAAGGGGATATGTTTTAGGGGACATGTTTTCGGGGACAATGGTTCCGAACGTAACGCATATAGTCGTTACAAAACACTACGTTGTGGCTCAACGTAGTGGTACAATAGGCCAGCCACCTAGAGTACGCGTGGAGGGTGTTTTCAGTCTTTGTGATTGATAAACACTCTAGTTTACAGTGTGGAGACTCGTGTTGAGGCATTTGTAAACGTGGAGAAAAGTTCACGGTCTTGTGACCCCTCAGCATAATTTGGAATCTAAGTTATTCATACTACTTCCCGATTATTAAAAAATCGTGGAAGATTCTTATTCTTCTGAAGGATGAATGTAGTAGTAGAATATTCCTTAGAAAGGAGAAAATGGTAGAATGCGATTGAGAAGGTTATAATAATAAAACTTCCGAAAAGAGAATGAATAAAATTATTCAAGAGAATATGTAATATTCGGAATAGCACCGAGAAGAGGAGGTTTTGGTGATTCCGATGACGAAATCCTTATAAAGGGGAGAGGATGTAAGAACCCGAATTTTTAAGAAATTATTAAAATGAGAATTTAATAAATAAAATTCTTAAGGCATGTATTGGGTTCGAATATATATATATATATATGTGTGTGTGTTTGAGCTAGGAAGTATTGTGTTACAAAGGGTAATATGAACTATGTAATATGTGATTTTGTGATTGATAAATATATTATTATTATATATTTGTTATAAATTGTAGAGATAAATTAGCAAGAAGATAGATAAGATTTATCTATCGGTATTAAATAATTTATATAATTATTTATCATGGTGAGATTGGTGACATTAAATATCTTTGATAATCACTATTTTTTGGAGTATATGTACGTTGTTGAAGAGAGAGAGAATAAGACCGATATATCTTTAGATAAACATTGCTTAGTGAATTATTAGTTGATTTAATATACCGCGAGAAGTGAAGATTAACGGAATATACATATGTGTTATATATATATCTTGAATTATGTGAAAGGAATTAGATATATATATATATATATATATATATATGAGAACCTTATAGGGGAATAGAGTTTGAACTTATAGTTTAAACTTTGAATCATTGAAGGAGGTAATAAAAGATGTTGGTTAACCGATGTAGCAAGATAGCACATTAAAAAGCATGTTCAAGTATTTAAGAATTGAGATTATGGTTCTGCTATAGCAAAACTTGTCTGCCTATGAACTTGAGGTGGCGCAGCTGCGCCACTTCCAAGCCTTATACCAGTGCAGCTGCGCCGGTCTGAAGAAAATTCTGAGAGTTGTGTAATCTGAACTTGAGGATATATATATTACTAATTAAAATGCTGTTATAATTGACACTTAAATTGTCCATGGATGGATTAAGTTAGCAAAACATGACTTGAATAAGAGTTAATTAATTAACCCGGAATAAATATTGGTTAATTAAGTGATATTATGGAATATTATATTATAAAGCTTTGTGTGGCAGTGACATGATAGTAAATAAATGAAAAGGAGTTAATTCACTTATATAAGACGGTGAATTAATATGTGTTTTATATAAGAAGATGAAAGGAATATGTTAATTTAATATTATAATTATATTACATAATATTGTAATATATAAAAGGGTTAATATTTGAAAGATAAGTGATTAATAAAGGAAGAGAACCAATATAGTTATAAGTAATTATTGGTTAGAGATTGATGCATTAAGTTAATATTTTATGTGGTGGTTAAAGAAAATTGGTGTGGAACAATTTATGGAAGAAATGAAATGGAAGAATTATATTATATGAATTAGTGTAGTACATACTAATTATTGTAAGGAAATGGCTATTTGAATAAAGATGTTACGAGTATAAGTTCATAGTATATAATCATTTAAGGTAATTAAATATTAAGGTAAAGTGTGACATCTAAGCTTTACATTAAATGAATATTGAATAAAGTGGAAATGGAAAAAAAGCCAAACGTGGCCTAGACCCCTAATATTTTATTGTTGAGATTATAAGATTGAGTTATATAACTCTAGTAAATGAGATAAACGAGCCTTGTGTGGCCTGGGTATTAAAGTTAAACCAGACTGAAGGTTTAACTGAAATTATTAAAAGAGAATTAATGGAAAGATAATAGATGATTGATAATAATCATTGTGAGATTTAAGTGTGATGGGGAATAATGGGTTGAGAGTACCCAACTGTTGTATATTTAGCCCAATTAAAATATTATTTGGACTAGCTTAGTGTACATGGGATATAAGATTATATTGGTGTATATTTAAAATATAAGTATACTTTCTATATGTGGGTAGGTACATATATATGTGTATATACGTGCCCATAACATTATGTATTGTAGTAATGTTAAGTCATTATAATTAATTTAATAAGCCCAAAAGGAATTAACCTTAGTAGAATGAGACCCATTTTATTGATAAATTAGAGGGTAATAAGCCTTGTCCCAAAATCAGTGTCACACTTATTATAACAGCCGTGATAGGCCATTGGCCTATGCTACTTCAATTGCTGGAAAATGAAAAAGGCTATAAAGCTTGCAATCATGGTGATGATGAAAGGAGTGATGGAGGATGAGGGAGTAGGTAACCAACTCTCCATTACCCTTTGGCTTCTCCTTCTCCCTGTTAGTTCAAAACATTGTGTAGATGTATTGTCTGTGTATTGAAATCTTTATAAATAGAGCCTCCTTCTTCTCCTTCACGTTGGTTGAGTTGTCTGAGTAATTGGCTATGGAAGGTTAGTATAATTGGAGAACAATCAGAGGTTTGGAGAGCTATAGTTAGCAAATTAGAGCAATCAAGAGGTAATAATTCTAATATATATGCTCTTGATTCTTAAGTTTTGAATTTCTTAGAAATGTAAGAAATACTTGCTAAGTGAGTCAAAGATTGATGACCAAAACTTGTTGCAATCTGTGAATTATTGTAAGATGTTGCTAATACAGTTAAATACGAAAACAATGGAAGTTAAACGGATCAATTTGGTTTAGAAACGAATCCGTAGTGATGAAATTAGCTAAACTTGTCCAAACATGAAAATATAGTATGAACATGAGTTTTGGATTAATATTTGGATTTGTTAATGTTTATGTTAATTGTTGATTCTTGGGTGTGTTGTAGTTCTATGAATTACGAATCCATAGAATCGAAAACGGACTAATTTGGATGTGTATAACTCGCGTTATGAAGATCAAAAAGTGAAATGGTCTGAAAATTTTAGGAAGAACCAAGTTCTGGAACTTCCTTCTGCCTCTTGTGGCGCAGCTGCGCTGCCCCCAAGGCCATTTGGGACGCAGCTACACCGACCATGGTCAGACAAAAAAAAATAAATACTGTTTTGACCTGCTGTAGTAAATTAGGCATAACTTCTTCACACAAACTCCGATTGAGGCGGTTCAGGATGATTCGAAAAGATAACGAGTAGACCTACAAATTTCATTCTTTTAAGTTTTTCGATTTGAAGTCTTTAAGAGGGGTAAAAATATCCATCTTTATGACTGTTACGTATTTAGAAGCAATCGAAAGGCGTCAGGACATGCACTTACGTAATTGTAGTGCTCCCAATGATAAAATACGTTATTCTAACTGATAAAACATAAATATGCATGATAATAGACATGACATATAGTTAAGGTTACCTTAATTATAATGGATTTTGTTAACACGATTTAGCACGATCTTTGAAAAGAAACTTGAGTTTTGAAAGCAAACCTTGACGAAACTTGTGTACTTTACATTCTGACCTTGATAAGCATGCATACGAAGTCTAACTATGCATGACATAAGGTTTGAAGTTGTTTCATATGCGTTAGATTGCTTGGACTTGGTTTAAAACGTTTTCAAAGGAAAACTCGGATATTTTTGCAAACTAAGTTTTTATAAACATGGAGTGGTTATATTTTGACATTGTAAACATATGTAGAAACATGTGTAAATGAGTATGACATATAATTCGAAATTGCCTTACATGATTAGTTTGGTATGACATGGATTTGGAGAAATAAAGCTTAGACGTTTTGAAACCAATATTCATGAGCATTGTGTTTCCCACCCTCTGAACTTGTAGGATGGCATGCTAGTATCCTTTAGGTCACTAAACATGGTTTACATATGCGCTCATCTAGTTAGTCACCACACAAGTCGTTCAAGTATGAATTGTAATGAGTTCTCAAATGATGAACTATACTAACTATGATTAAATGAGTTGATTAAATGCGAGCATACGTAGTATAGGTGTCTACCATCCTTACATGATGAAATGGTTAATGTAGTTCATTCCTTATGTATGAACCTACTTAGCCTTATTGGAAATTTTCAAAGAAGTCTTTAAAGTGTGAAAACAACTTAAAGTAAAAACAAGAGACCCAACTTGGGCTAAGACCTCTTAACATGTGGATAAGTTATGTGTTAATAGTCATGCATGCTAAGAACTCAGATGGAACCAGAAAATGAATATTCAACTTTGGTCTGGCCAGGGGACGGCGCATCTGTGCCCATCCCAGACCAAATTGCAGCGCAGCTGCGCCGCAGGGCAGTGATGCCTGATTATTTTAACTCTGAATCTAGACCTTAAAGCATATGTGTATGAATGTCTTAAGTTATAATACTTGACGTGATTAATGTTTTAAGTATATGAGCATGTAATGGTTATATAAAACCCGGAGTTGTAAGTTTTATTAAGATTTGCAAAATGCAAATCATGCATCTATGAGTTTTAAATATGTGTCGAACACATAGCGAGTCAAGTATGTGATAAAGGTTTATGAATGTTGATATTAAGCATGTGTAGCTAAGGTATACAATATATATATATAGTTATTCTAAGAGTTTACTAAGAAAGTGAAGGGAAGGTTTTAAAAACCAAGATAGAGAACAATGTAACATTGTTATTTCATTAAGAATATAAAGAAATGTATGACTGATGGAAATGAATCCATGATTATACAATTGTGTAGGAATTCACAAAGTGGAGATAGCTATAAGCAGTTAAGTCGTAGTTGATAAACTACGAGCCAGGCAAGTCTTTCAGTTTCTATTTGATATATGAATTCTATAACTGTTAATTGAGTTATATTATGCTATGAGAATGTTGATGTATATATGTGAAATGTATATGAGATATGTATGAGATTGAAAGTTGATCTTTGATGATATACTTGTGAAGTGAATCTCTATGCCTGTTATGTGAGAGGTAACATGCGTAGGAAATATTAATTGATTATGAATGCATGAACTGAGTATGATATTATATGATATGTGATGCATGAAAACTGTTAGAATTGCTGAGTTGTCGAGCTCACTCTTGCAAATAACCATTTTTGCATGTTAAGGACTCACGATTGAAGTATTATGCCACTTGATTGATAGAGTTCAGTAGTTTCGTAAGGAGATCAACGTAGTTATCTAATGATACGTTCTTGAAAAATGTTTAAGTTTTATATGAGGTACTTGATAGTTGCTTATGATGTATAACACTTGTCGTGTTGTAAAGTTGTACGATGTGATATATAGAAGACTTCGTATTAAGATGTAAAAGTTTATACAGTAACACAAATAGAATGAATCATATCATATAGTTGATTCAGGGATTTGTAATTGATTCAAAGTTATGAAATCAGTAAAAAGATTTTATTCAAAGGAGATTGAAAAAGTTTAAATTATTTCGTATTTTTATAACATCGAATATGATGTAAGACAGGAATGGTAAATGACCAAGATCGGAACTCATTAAAGTTCGGGGTCATTATACAGATCCTGGAAATGGAAAGAATTTATATTCTAAATTGGAATAAATCGAAGTTATATTCTTTAAGTTATGAATAAAAGATGTAAATATTTGACTGGTTGTACCGTGACATGCACCGGATCCGAGGCAATATTAGGGACCCAGGATTTGGGAGCGTCACAGCTTTAGCCTATGGCCGTTTACTTTGAACACATTTTTCGTCTTCTGGTTCTGGATATCTATAGCACCATGCGGAAAAACATGAGTGATGACAAATGGTCCTTCCCAGCTGAGAACGCAATTTTCCTGGAAATAACTTCAATCGTGAGTTGAAGAGAAGAACTTTCTGTCCCATAGTGAAATTTTTCCTCAAGATTTGCTTATCATGAAAGGCTTTTGTCTTCGTTTTGTACAAATTAGAACTCACGTATGCTTCGGTCTGTAATTCTTCGAGTTCTTGTAACTGCAGCTTCCTATTGACTCCAACTTGATCCATGTTCATATTGCATTGCTTGATCGCCTAGAAAGCTTTATGCTCAAGCTCTACAGGTAGGTGGCATGGTTTCCCGAACACTAGCCTATAAGGAGACATACCTATTGGAGTCTTGTATGCCGTCCTATAGGCCCATAGTGCATCGTCTAATCTCAGACTCTAATCCTTTCTGTTCGGGTTGACTACTTTTTCCAAAATGGACTTGATCTTTCGGTTGGAAACCTCAGCTTGGCCATTGCTTTGAGGATGATAGGATGTAGAGACCCTGTGAAGAATGTTGTACTTCTTTAACAAGGCTGCTAACACCCTATTATAGAAATGAGTGCCGCGATCACTGATGATGGCCCGTGGTGCTCCTAAACCTGACAAAAATATTAGTCCTGACAAAATCTGTAACAACTTTTGAATCGTCAGTCCTAGTGGCTTTAGCTTCCACCCATTTTGAAACATAATCAACTGCAAGCAAGATATAAATATTTCTAAAAGAAACAGGAAACGGTCCTATGAAATCAATACCCCAAACATCAAAGATTTGTACTATTAGTATAGGGTTTTGTGGCATTTGATTTTTCTGAGATATATTACCAGTTCTTTGGCAGTTTTCACAAGATTTACAGAATTCATACGAGTCTTTGAAAATAAAGGGCCAAAATAAACCACTCTCTAACACCTTACATGTTGTTCGCTTAGGTCCAAAATGACCCCCACAAACATAGGAAAGACAAAAATTTAGAATAGAGTTGAATTCATTTTTAGGTACACAACGTCTAACTGTCTGATTATCACAAAATTTCCATAAATATGGGTCATCCCACACATAGTGTTTTGCATCACTCCTAAGCTTTTATTTCTGAGATCTAGAAAATTCACTTGGTAAATACTTACTCACCAGAAAATTCACAATATCGGTATACCATGGAGTTGTGTTGCCAATGGATAGTAGATGCTCGTCCGAAAATATGTCATGTAAAGGTAGTGATTCCTCCTTCTTGAGAATTCTGTTCAAGTGATCCACCACCAAATTGTCCGTTCCCTTCTTATCTTTGATTTCCAAGTTGAATTCTTGCAGTAGCAAAATCCACCGTATGATTCGAGGTTTGGACTCCTTCTTGGTCAGCAGGTACTTGAGAGCAGCATGGTCATAATAAACTATTACTTTAGTACCAAGTAAATATGATCTAAATTTTTCTAAAGCAAATACAATAGAAAAAAGTTCTTTTTCCGTTGTTGAATAGTTTATTTGCGCTGCGTTTAACGTCCTAGAGGCATAGTAAATGGCATGAACAGCTTTGTCAATCTTTTGACCCAAGACGGCGCCAACAGCATAGTTGCTTGCATCACACATTATCTCGAACGGGAGCTTCCAATTTGGTGGTTGAATGATAGTGGCGGACGTCAATAACTTCTTCAAGGTATCAAAGCCACCTTGCATTCATCACTAAACTGGAACTCCTCATCTTTATGAAGAAACTTGCATAAGGGCAATGATATCTTGGCGAAATCTTTGATAAACCTGCTATAAAAACCTGCATGTCCAAGAAAAGAATGAATCTCCCGCACACTGACGGGGTAAGGCAATGCAGATATAATATCAATTTTAGATTTATCAACTTCTAAACCGTTGACTGACACTACATGACCAAGCACAATTCCTTGTTCTACCATAAAGTGACATTTTCCCCAATTTAGCACAAGGTTTGTTTCTAAACATCTATCCAGTACACGTGTCAGGTTATCTAAGCATGCATCTAATGAATCACCATAAACTGTGAAATCATCAATAAAGATCTCGATGCATTCTTTTAAAAGATTAGAAAAGATACTCACCATGCATCGTTGAAAAGTACCTGGGGCATTGCAAAGGCCAAAGGACATTCGCCGGTAGACAAAGGTTCCAAAGTGACACGTGAATGTGGTCTTTTCCTGGTCTTCGGGGGCAATCAAAATTTGGTTATAACCTGAAAAACCATCTAGAAAGCAATAATAAGAATGCCCAACTAAACGTTCTAACATTTGATCAATAAAAGGAAGGGAAAAGTTATCTTTTCTAGTTACGGTGTTCAACCTCCTATAGTCAATACACACTCTCCAACCTGTTTGCATTCGTGTGGGCACTAATTCATTATTGTCATTCTTGACAACTATGATATCGGATTTCTTAGGAACTACCAACACCAGACTTACCCATTGACTATCGGAGATTTGGTAGATTCCTGCATCAAGTAAATTAATTATCTCTTTCTTCACTACCTCCATCATTGGTGGGTTCAACCTTCTTTGTGCATCTCTCGTAGGTTTAGCTCCTTCTGTAAGACCCCAAATTTTAGGAATAAGATTTAATTTTCTTTATATATTATTTTGAAATAGTAAGGTGTTGATTTGATAAATGTGATAAGTTATGGGTGAAATGTGCAAAGTTTACAAAGTAAGCAAGTGGTTATAAAGTATTCGTTGTGTCGGGAATATTCGTTTGGTCGAGTAATATTCTTTTTGTCGGAGAATATTCATAAGACGACGCAGTCATTGGTGGACCCCACAATGGAATGAATGTCGGATATAGAAAGCGACAGAAATAACCTTTTTATAAAAATAATGGCAAAACTGTTACCGTTAGTACTGTTGAAATACCCGGTGGTTAAAATACAGTAATACGCGGTGTTGCACGGTAGCACACGGTATTGCATAGTATTTTAAATTATTGATTCTTACGTAGGAAGGCACTTACTCAATTATTGTTACAGTAATTACTGTTCAATATTTTATATTATTGATTCAATAATTGCATAATATTTTATTGATTCAATAATTGTCATTGCACATTATTTTAAATTATCAAATCAATAATTCATATTATTTGAATAATATTATTAGATAGCATTATTGGTAATGTCTAAGGAAGTTCTGTCTAGGAAAGGGGTTGATTAATTGCGCGCCAGTAAGGAAAAATCCTTATCGGAAGGCCCCCTCTTTCCTAGAAACGACCTGGTTGTCAATATTGTAGTTCTGTAATATTATTTGTGAATAATTAATTTTTGATATATATGATAAGGAAATATTTATTCAATGTGGATTTAAACGGAGAAATTTTTAACATGTGACATTTATTGAAAGTTGGTATTTTATCTTGTCAGATAAAATAATTCATTCAAAGATAATATTATAATATTATATTATAGTAATATGATGTGATTATATAATAGTATGATTTTTTTTATAATTTGAATGGTAACATTATTATAGTAAATTCATGGTATAAAAGTTAAACAAGGTGGAAGAGTGCAAATTGAATTTGAACTCTTATGATGCAAGCAATGATGTCATCGGAGCGATGAGGTAAGCAATGATGTCATCGGAGCGTTGAGGTAAGCAATGATGTCATAGATCGATGATGTAAGCAATGATATCATAAATTATGGCAAAAAGACTATTTTACCCTTACTCTGCCGAGCCTATAAATAGAAGCTCATTTCTTCATTATTTCTCACCAATTCACTAAAGCTATAGAGAGAGAAAGTATAGAGAGAATAAGAGAGAAAGAAGAAGAGTATTCTGCTATTACGCTAGTGCAGTCTCCAAATTTTAAGGTAAGAGGTATTATTTCTTTCGTATTCATGTAGAGAGTTATTTTCTTTCAATACTTGTAAGGGTTGTTACTCCATTCCTTATTATTCTGTTGAAATAATCTGTCTGAGCGGACTACCTCCAGACAGGTGAATCTTCGTATTCAGTTGTTATTAAATTGTGGAAATAATCTGTTTGAGCGGACTACCGCCAGACGGGTGAATAACCCTTCGTATTCAGTTGTTATTAAATTGGGGAAATAATATGTTTGAGCGGACTACCGCCAGACGAGTGAAAATTCAATTGCAGTTTCGTATATTGTTTTATTTCAGATTCTTAACTCTAAACTTACTACGGTAAGTATTGCTTCTATAATTCCTGAAATGATCAGATATTACTTGAGTTTTGCGCTTCATCTAATATTATTTCACTGGAATATTGGTCTGAACTTTCTTGTGAAATTTTTATCTTTTCATGTCGAGTTACTATTCATGAGTACTATTCACGGTAAAAAAAATATTTTTTTTCTTCCAAATCATCTTTGATTGGATCCAGGTTTTGATCTTCATTCTTAAACTCTAGATAAATTCTCTAATATTTGTCCTTTATCTCACTGGATCCGTTATTCGTATTATTTTTCATCATCCTCAGTTCTACATGGTGAAATAACTGAATATCTTTAGCCTGTAGTGCAAAGATGAATAATTACGTGATGAATATCTTTGGCCTGTAGTACAAAGATGAATGATTACGTGATGAATATCTTTGGCCTAAAGTGCAAAGATGAATGATTACCTGATGAATATCTTTGGCCCGTAGTGCAAAGATGGACAAGGGTTGAGATGAACATGACCAACTGATGATATAAATGAGTATCTTTGGCCCGTAGTGCAAAGATGGATATTTGATTCGAGATGTATATTGATTGATGTTACAGGGATAAAATATTGATGATGGACTTTTAAATCAAAGAAGATAGTAGACATCATCCTCTACTTAACTCTTCTAATGAATTGTTATTTTTGCTGCTAATAATGATCTAAAACTTGTTGTCCATGATATTTTATCTGATTTATTGAAGGCTAACGATAATTTGTTTTTCATTATCTTAGTCATAATATTCTTTACTGGGCTAGTTGAGCTCACCCTTTTCTTCCATTGTTCTCTTCAGGAAATGAGAATATCACGAGTACTAGTCGGGGAATGGAGTGATGGTCCGAGTTAGAGCTGTAGAAGTCCTCACTATTTTATTTATTTAAAATAGTGTGATAATAAATATAATGAGGACTTAGTTTGAATATTAATATTTTCTACATATCTGTATTGACACTCACAGTTGTGTGGTCGTATTTTGCACGACCGTGTGATATGAAAGATTGTATTTGAATTTTGTTAAGTGTATTTGGCGACTCAAAATGGGTTGAGTATTGAACCTATTTTGGGGGCAGTCACAGTTGGTATTAGAGCTTAGGGATATGATCTCTAGCTGGAGATCTGGGAATAGAACTAGGAGGGGAAAGACGAGTAAACCTTCGCTAGTGTGTCCTACCTAAGCTTAATTGTTATTTAATTGGTTAGTTGGAACATAGGGTTAATATGTGATTATATTAATTTGTTTGATTAACCCTTGTTTTGTGACAGTATTTGAGAATGGCAGCTGAAAATTTAAACAATGGAGTGAATGAGACCGTTGAGACACCTTTAATCACCAACGAGGAGAACGTGCAACAGGAAGGCTATATTCCTACTGTAAACAACCCTACCGAAGAAACTGACAAATGACGAGATGTTTAGAAGCTTTTTACAGTTCATGCAAAACCAGACGAGGGAGACTCGTGTTCATAATACTAGTGGAAATAACAACTCGTGGCTTGTCACTGCCAAGCAGTTTAAAGAGTTGGGACCACCAGAGTTTCAGGAAAAGCCTAGATCCAATCAAGGCAGAAAATTGGATTAAACAAATTACCAAGATATTTGAAGTCTTGGGATGCACGGAGGAACAGAAGGTTCCATTTTCCACCTTTATGTTCCGTGGAGAAGCAGATTACTGGTGGGAATCTGTGAAGCGTACCCAGCCTACCGCACTCAAGATGACTTGGGGGGCATTCCCGAAACTGTTCAATGACAAGTACTTTCCAGAAAGTATTTGTCACATGAAAGAGGTAGAGTTTATCAGACTGGAACAAAACAACATGACGGTGTCCCAATACGAGGCTAAGTTCGCGGAGTTGTCCAGGTTTGCACCTCATTTGGTGGAGAATGAGGAACGTATGACGCGGATGTTTCTGAGAGGTTTGAAACCAGAAATTCGTCAATACCTCATTTCTCACAAATTTTCTCTATATTCGGATGTAGTGAACAGGGCCCAGTTATTAGAACGAGATAATGATTATGTTCAACCAAGGGAAAATAACCAAGGTCGTACCGGTGGCAGCAGTCATCAGAACAATTACAACTAGAAGGGAGGAAAGTATCATGACAGAAGCGGTAATCACTCCGGTGGTAATCGTGGCCATGATAGTAGAAAAAGCGAATCGGGAGGAGATTTCAAGAAGAGAAGGTACAACAATGAGAACGTGAAGATATCGACATCAGCACCAGCATCAACTGTTTCTAGGGGAGGAGAACGACCACCGGTCATATGCTATAAATGCGGGAAAAAGGGACACATCAGCCCAAACTGCCCACAACAATTCAAAGCATGCTATAACTGTGGAAAAGAAGGACATATAGCTCGAGATTGTCCTGTAGCGAAACGAAGTCCAGCGGGGGTGGTGATTCCAAAGGCAGTTTCGGTCAAGTCAAAGTCGGTGGTTCCTGGAAGAGCGTTTGTCGTGACAGCCCAAAACATGCTTATCTATATTGGTTCCACGAGGTGATTACGGGTAAGCTAATCATAAACTTTTGCGAAGTTTACACCTTGTTAGATACCGGTGCTACCCATTCATTTATTTCACCTGCTTGTGCTCAACGATTAAATTTGACACATGAGAAGTTAGACTTTGACTTATCTATTGAAACTCCGTTAGGAGAAACCTTCGTTACATCTACAGTTTACAAATCTTGCTTGATTCAGATTGGTACCCTTACCTTACCTGCTGATCTTATATCTTTGAAAATACTTGCATTTGACGTGATTTTAGGAATTGACTGGTTGACCACTTATCATGCCAAAATTGATTATTTTCGGTAAGGTTGTTAGTTTTCATGTTCCTAACCAACCTATTGTGCGAATTCAAACAACCAAACCACTAAAATCAATCAATGTTATTACAAGTCATAAAGCTATTCGTTTATTGAAAAATGGATGTCAAGCTTTCTTAGCCCATGTCACTGATCTAAACCAGAATACGTCAGGTTTGAATGATATTTCCAGTTGTTAATGAGTTTCCTGATGTATTTCCCGAAGAACATCCCGGTCTACCCCCGTAACTTGAAGTTGAATTCTTTATTGACCTTGAACCCGGTACAAAACCCATTTCTAAAACCCCATATCGAATGGCTCCTATAGAACTTCAGGAGTTAAAGGTCCAACTACAGGAGTTGTTAGACATCAGTTTTATACGTCCTAGTACATCTCCTTGGGGTGCTCCTATTTTATTCGTAAAGAAGAAAGACGAGAGTATGCGACTTTGTATTGACTATCGGGAGTTGAACCATGTCACCATCAAGAATAGGTATCCGTTACCTCGTATTGATGACCTGTTCGACCAGTTGCAAGGTGCACAATTCTTTTCAAAGATTGATCTTCGTTCTTGATATCATCAGCTGAAGATTAAAATTGAGGATATTCTGAAGACTACTTTCAGAACTCGATATGGGCATTATGAATTCTTAGTCATGTCTTTTGGATTGACTAATGCTCCTGCTGCCTTCATAGATATGATGAACCGTGTATTCAAGGAATATTTGGATCAGTTCATGGTTGTCTTTATTGATGACATCCTTATCTATTTCAAAAGCCGTGAAGATCATGAGCACCACTTGAAGCTGGTACTTCAAAGGCTTCGTGAAAACAAGCTATATGCCAAGCTAAAGAAATGCGAGTTCTGGCTTGAGGAGGTAGCATTCCTTGGGCACGTAGTATTAAAACGTGGAGTATCTGTGGACCCGGCGAAGATTGAAGCAATACAAAGTTGGGAGCAACCGAAGTCGGTAACCGAACTACGTAGCTTTCTGGGCTTAGCTGGTTATTATCGGAGATTCGTGGAAGGATTTTCTCGAACTGTTACTCCATTAACTCAGCTGACTTAGAAAGATACAAAATTCATATGGAACGAGGAATGCGAGAAGAGCTTTCAAGAGCTCAAGAGGAGACTCATTTCGGCACCTGTTCTGACGATACCATCTGGTTCGGATGGATTTGTCATTTATAGCGATGCTTCGGGCAAAGGGTTAGGATGTGTTCTCATACAACATGAGAAAGTCATAGCCTATGCCTCGCGACAACTCAAGGAATATGAGAGGAATTATTCTACTCATGATCTAAAGTTGGCAGCAGTCGTTTTAGCGTTGAAAATCTGGAGACACTACCTGTATGGGGAGAAAGTGGAGATCTATACGGATCATAAGAGCCTCAAGTATTTCTTCACCCAGAAGGAACTCAACATGCGGCAACGACGTTGGCTTGAGCTGTTGAAAGATTATGATCATACCATCCAATACCATCCTGGAAAAGCGAACGTGGTTGCGGACGCGTTGAGTAGAAGATCATATGCGGGAACGAATGCGATGCTTTCAAGGCCTATTTTGTGTGATTTACAAAAGATGGAGATAGAGTTCAAGACTTCGGGGACCCATGCGATGATATCAAGTATACGCGTAGAACCAGCTTTGATTGATAAAGTTAAAGCTGCTCAAGCTACAGATCCAGAGCTAATGAATATGAGGAAAAAGGTGCAAGAAGGTGCTATTCCAGAAGCAAGGATTGATGAAGAAGGAATACTTCGAGTCAACTCCAGACTTTGTGTTCCTGACGATTCTGATTTGAAGTATAGAATCATGATGGAGGCACACAACACACCATTTGCAATCCATCCTGGGAGTACCAAAATGTATCGTGATCTTCGACATACATTTTGGTGGAGCAATATGAAAAGAGAGATCGCGGAATTTATCTCGAGGTGCTTAACGTGTCAACGTGTCAAGGCGGAGCATCAAGTGCCAAAGGGTCCATTATAACCACTTGAGATTCCAAAGTGGAAGTGGGAACACATTACCATGGATTTCGTTACTGGTCTTCCCAAGGTTTCTCAAGGCATAGATGCGATTTGGGTTATTGTTGATAGATTAACCAAGTCTGCTCATTTCTTGCCGATACGAGAGACTTATTCCTTTGAACGTCTTGCTCGTATGTATGTGAATGAGATTGTGAGATTGCATGGCATGCCAGTATCCATAGTTTCAGGATCGTGACCCAAGATTCACTGCACAATTTTGGGTCAACTTGCAGAAAGCTATGGGCACGGATTTACGATTCAGTTCGGCATATAATCCACAAACGGACGGGCAATCGAAAGGACTATCCAAACTCTTGAAGATCTATTGAGACTCTGTGTTCTAGACTTCAAAGGGAATTGGGATAAGTACCTACCATTGGTGAAATTCTCCTACAACAACAGTTATCAGGCAAGTATAGGCATGGCTCCATTCGAGGTATTGTATGGACGAAAATGTCGTTCTCCAGTATGCTGGGACGAGGTGGGTGAAGCAACAGTGTTGGGACCGGAGTTAGTAAGTATGACTACAAAAAAGATTCAAATGATCCGGCAACGTATACAAACTGCACAAGATCGACAAAAGAGTTATGCTGATCTTCATCGAAAGGACGTGGAGTTTAATGTCGGAGATCATGTATTATTACGTGTTGCTCCATGGAAAGGAGTTACGAGATTCGAAAAGAGAGGAGAGCTCAACCCACGATTCATTGGTCCATTTAAAATCCTTGACCGAGTAGGAAATGTGGCCTATAGACTCGCCTTACCTCCAAGCATGTCTCGTGTTCATAACATTTTTCACATATCTGTGCTTCGTAAATATGTGAAAGATCCAAACCACATTATTAAGTTAGAACCAGACGAGATAGCCGAAGATTTAACATACGAGGAGGTACCTGTTAAGATCTTGGATATGAAGGAACATGTCTTACGCTCAAAGGTTATACCTCAAGTTAAAGTTTTGTGGAGGAACCATGATATCGAGGAAATGACTTGGGAGTTAGAATCGGAAATGCAAACGAGGTATCCTCACCTTTTCGAGATACCAGGTACGTACGTCAATTTCGAGGACGAAATTTCATAAGGAGGGGAGGTTGTAAGACCCCAAATTTTATGAATAAGATTTAATTTTCTTTATATATTATTTTGAAATAGTAAGGTGTTGATTTGATAAATGTGATAAGTTATGGGTGAAATGTGCAAAGTTTACAAAGTAAGCAAGTGGTTATAAAATATTCGTTGTGTCGGGGAATATTCGTTTGGTCGAGGAATATTTTTTTTGTCGGAGAATATTCGTACGACGGCGCAGTCATTGGTGGACCCCACAATGGAATGAATGTCAGATATAGAAAGCGACAGAAATAACTTTTTTATAAAAATAATGGCAAAACTGTTACCGTTAGTACTGTTGAAATACCGGTGGTTAAAATACAGTAATACGCGGTGTTGCACGGTAGCACACGGTATTGCACAGTATTTCGAATTATTGATTCTTACGTAGGAAGGCACTTACTCAATTATTGTTACAGTAATTACTGTTCAATATTTTATATTATTGATTCAATAATTGCATAATATTTTATTGATTCAATAATTATCATTGCACATTATTTCAAATTATCAAATCAATAATTCATATTATTTGAATAATATTATTAGATAGCATTATTGGTAATGTCTAAGGAAGTTCTGTCTAGGAAAGGGGTTGATTAATTGCGCGCCAGTAAGGAAAAATCCTTATCGGAAGGCCCCCTCTTTTCTAGAAATGACCTGGTTGTCAATATTGTAGTTCTGTAATATTATTTGTGAATAATTAATTTTTGATATATATGAGAAGGAAATATTTATTCGATGTGGATTTAAACGGAGAAATTTTTAACATGTGACATTTATTGAAAGTTGGTATTTTATCTTGTCAGATAAAATAATTCATTCAAAGATAATATTATAATATTACATTATAGTAATATGATGTGATTATATAATAGTATAATTTTTTTTATAATTTGAATGGTAACATTATTATAGTAAATTCATGGTATAAAAGTTAAACAAGGTGGAAGAGTGCAAATTGAATTTGAACTTTTATGATGCAAGCAATGATGTCATCGGAGCGATGAGGTAAGCAATGATGTCATCGGAGCGTTGAGGTAAGCAATGATGTCATTGATCGATGATGTAAGCAATGATATCATAAATTATGGCAAAAAGACTATTTTACCCTTACTCTGCCGAGCCTATAAATAGAAGCTCATTTCTTCATTATTTCTCACCAATTCACTAAAGCTATAGAGAGAGAAAGTATAGAGAGAATAAGAGAGAAAGAAGAAGAGTATTCTGCTATTACGCTAGTGCAGTCTCCAAATTTTAAGGTAAGGGGTATTATTTCTTTCGTATTCATGTAGAGAGTTATTTTCTTTCAATACTTGTAAGGGTTGTTACTCCATTCCTTATTATTCTGTTGAAATAATCTGTCTGAGCGGACTACCGCCAGACGGGTGAATCTTCGTATTCAGTTGTTATTAAATTGTGGAAATAATCTGTTTGAGCGGACTACCGCCAGACGGGTGAAAATTCAATTGCAGTTTCGTATATTATTTCATTTCAGATTCTTAACTCTTAAACTTACTACGGTAAGTATTGCTTCTATAATTCCTGAAATGATCAGATATTACTTGAGTTTTGCGCTTCATCTAATATTATTTCACTGGAATATTGGTCTGAACTTTCTTGTGAAATTTTTATCTTTTCATGTCGAGTTACTATTCACGAGTTACCATTCACGGTAAAAAAAATATTTTTTTTCTTCCAAATCATCTTTGATTGGATCCAGGTATTGATCTTCATTCTTGAACTCTGGATAAATTCTCTAATATTTGTCCTTTATCTCACTGGATCCGTTATTCGTATTATTTTTCATCATCCTCAGTTCTACATGGTGAAATAACTGAATATCTTTAGCCTGTAGTGCAAAGATGAATAATTACGTGATGAATATCTTTGGCCTGTAGTGCAAAGATGAATGATTACGTGATGAATATCTTTGGCCTAAAGTGCAAAGATGAATGATTACCTGATAAATATCTTTGGCTCGTAGTGCAAAGATGGACAGGTGTTGAGATGAACATGACCAACTGATGATATAAATGAGTATCTTTGACCCGTAGTGCAAAGATGGATATTTGATTCGATATGTATATTGATTGATGTTACAAGATATAATATTGATGATGGACTTTTAAATCAAAGAAGATAGTAGACATCATCCTCTACTTAACTCTTCTAATGAATTGTTATTTTCGCTGCGAATAATGATCTAAAACTTGTTGTCCATGATATTTTATCTGATTTATTGAAGGCTAACGATAATTTGTTTTTCATTATCTTAGTCATAATATTATTTACTGGGCTAGTTGAGCTCACCATTTTCTTCCATTGTTCTCTTCAGGAAATGAGCATATCGCGAGTACTAGTCGGGGAATGGAGTGATGGTCCGAGTTAGAGCTGTAGAAGTCCTCACTATTTTATTTATTTAAAATAGTGTGATAATAAATATAATGAGGACTTAGTTTGAATATTAATATTTTCTACATATCTGTATTGACACTCACAGTTGTGTGGTCGTATTTTGCACGACCGTGTGATATGAAAGATTGTATTTGAATTTTGTTAAGTGTATTTGGCGACTCAAAATGGGTTGAGTATTGAACCTATTTTGGGGGCGTCACACCTTCCTCTAACAAAATTCAATTCATGCACATCGCAAGACTAATACCCTTGATGTCTGCTATAGTATAACCAAATACTTTGATGTGGTCCCTAAGGACTCTCAATAACTTTTTTTCCTGTACTTTAGGTCAGATTACTAGCAATTATCACAGGTAAAGTTTCATTAGCCCCTAAATATGCATATTTTAAATGTGCCAGCAATTATTTTAATTATAGTATTGGAGCTTGCTCCACAAATGGTAATAGCTTTTAATGAGTTATAGGTAGTTGGATTAATTAGATTGCATGCTTTTCTGAGTGTTTAGGTAATGACTGTAATGCAGCCACAGTCTCCTTCAAGTCCTGACTGTGCTCAAATTCATATGTCTCATCTATGTTCAAATTGCTAGAAATATCAACCTCCAAACTATCTCTTTGAATTTGTTCAAAAGTTTCCTGCACTAACGAATCACATACATCAATAGCATAAACCTGACAGATATCACTTGGGTACCTTATGGCATCATAGATATTGAATTGGATCTTCTCGCCATCAAATTCCATTGTCAAGGTCCCGTTGTGAACATCGATCATAGTCCTTGCTGTCTTTAGGAAGGGTCTTCCTAGCAAGATGTGTGATGGGTTCGGGGAAGTATCATCTTCCATATCCACGATGTAAAAATCTGCAAGAAAGATTAGTTCGTTCACCTGCACCAAGACATCTTCGACTACCCCTCGGGAGTAGGTGTTAGTACGATCAGCCAATTGAATAATCACATCGGTATTTTTCAAGGGTCCAAGATTCAGAGACTTATAAACAGATATTGGCATCACATTTATTGAAGCACCTAAGTCTAGCATGGCCTTTTCAAATCTAGTGTTTCCTATCTTACATGGGATCGTAAACATGCCTGGATCTTTACATTTAGGTGGCATTTTTCTTTGTAAAATAGCCGATACATTTTACCCTACTGTGACTTTCTCATCGTTTTCCAATTTTCGTTTATTAGTGCACAATTCTTTCAAATATTTAGCATACCGTGGCACTTGTTTAATAGCATCTAGTAATGGGATATTCACATCTACTGTCTTAAAAGTCTCTAGAATTTCTTTATCCTGTTCATTTTTCTTTGAATTTCTAGAATTTCTATGAGGAAAAGGAAGAGGAATATCTATCTGACAAGGAGGGTTAGGGTGTACCTTAGGTATTACCGGTGCCTCCTTTTTTTGCTCTTTCTCATACTCAACTGTAGCCTTTGGTGTATCCATCTGTTTTCCACTCCGCAGGGTTATAGCACTGGCATTCTCCTTTCGGTTCACAACAGTCTGCGATGGAAGCCTCCCTAAACCTTGAGAGTCCAACCGAACTACAGTAATGGCTAATTGGCTCATCTGACTCTCCAAGCTGTGGATGGAAGACTTCGTCTCTTGTTGGAATTGTTGTGTCTGTTGCATGAATGCCTTGAACATGTCCACCAAGGACGTTCCAAGATTGGCCGGTGTTGCTGGTCTGGGTTGGTACTATGGCTAATTTGGCTGAAACTGCGATTTAACTGGGTAAAACCCTTGCGCTTGCGGCCTAGCACCCTCATAACTGAAGTTAGGATGATCCCTCCATCCTAGATTGTATGTGTTAGAGAAGGGATCATATTTCCTCTGCGGCTGTGCTTGGTAATTCCCCACTACATTAGCTTGCTGTGTAGTATCCTCCTCTTGCAATGTCGGGTATGCATCTGTAGGGTGCCCCGCCATTAAACAGATTTGGCAAGCTTGTGCAACCTGTGCATTACCTGTAGCTAATTGTTTCACCAAAGCAGTTAAGTCAGAAATTTGTTGCTCTACATTAGTTGTGCTTACATCACTTACTCTTTGGGCTAAATTAGAATTCCTTTTTCCATATTGTTGTGCATTGGTGGCCATGTTGGCAATCAAGTTCTTAGCCGCCTCCGGTGTTTTGTCCACTAATGCACCTCCACTAGCAGCGTCGATCATACTCCTATCCATTGGTAAGAGTCCTTCATAAAAGTAGATGATGAGGTGTTGATTGTCGATCTGGTGAGGTGGATAGCTGGAGCAAAGCTTCTTGAATCTCTCCCAGTACTCATACAGTGTTTCACCACTGAACTGTCGGACTCCAGCAAATGTCCTTCTTGATGTTGGCTACTCTTGAAGCAGGAAAATACTTCTCCAAAAATAGCCTTTTCATGTTGTTCCATTATTGAATTAATCCCGCGGGGAGATAAAACAACCAATCTTTTGCTAAGTCTCCCAGTGAGAAAGGGAAAGCTCTCAGCTTAATCTGATCCTCCATGACATTGTGTGGCTTCATGGTGGAGCACACAATGTGGAATTCCTTCAAATGTTTGTATGGATCGTCACCTGTAAGACCACGAAAAGTAGGCAAAAGGTGAATTAGTCTAGATTTTAGTTCAAATGAAACATTTAAAGCAGGATATTCAATACAAAGAGGTTGTTGAGTAAGATTAGGAGTTGACAACTCCTTCAAAGTCCTGTTATTTGGCACCGCCATCTCCTCTTCTTATTCGCTTGAAGAAGATGGGTCCAAAAGTAGTGTGAGTGCGATGTTGAGGCCTGGTGATGGAGCTTCTTCAGAATCTGCAAGTGATCCTTATTTTTTCTGAGCTTCCGTTTAAGCTTTCGTGCGGTTCTATCTATTTCTGGATCAAATTTCAAATCAAGAGAGTGAGAGGATCAAGGCATAAAAATAAAAATAAAAAAATGAAAACAATCAAATAAATAAAATCAAATAACAGTCCTTGGCAACGGCGCCAAAATTTAGTAGTTGTCATCTAGCACTACAAAATTTACCTTACTCGGGTTCTACTAATTCAAGAATCAGTATAGCAATAAGCAAGAATCGATCCCACAGAAAGTGAATTATATTTTAATTATCCAATGATTTCCAATGAATTGGGGGATTTTTGTTTGAAAAACTATATTTAACAAAAGTAAGTTTAAAGAAAATATCAATGAGTAAAAAGACCAATTCTTCAGTTCAGTATCCCTTTTTAACAATTATGATTTAACCAAGTATTTACACTATTTATCTTCCACTGAGATTAATAACCCTAGATAACCGCGATCGCAAATTACCCGAAATTCTCCTTGAGTGTAGATCTAATGCGAAGATCGCTAACAAGAGATTCTAACTAACATACAACCTAGAACTATCAGCCTAGATTTAATATGATAGAAGCATTAAGCATGAGAATTAGATTATTCCAAGCAATACTTACACAATCAGGAATTATTTAACTTGTCTTCTGAATATCTTAATAATATTTTAAAGCTTGTCCATAATAAAATGCTGTTAATCACTACTTAGATTAGACACACTTCGTTTGCTTAAAATCTGTCTTAATCTAGCAGATGATATCAATTTATTAATTTAATCCTGCAAAAACTAAATTAATCAATTGGATAACATATATGAAAGTTCATGTAGATAATTGGAATAAATCTCAAGATGGAAAAATAAATAGAATAACTTGATCAAATCATTAATTGATAAATAAGTTCAACATCCCTTCAGAATTGAAATAGAGAACTTAGCCTGACATGCTTGAATCTCCAAAATAAAGATTTGTAGCCTCCAAGCAATCCAAGAGAATGTAGAATAAAAGCTGACAAAAAGATAGTCTAAAACTAATAAAACAACTCCTATAAATAGTCTATACCAAAACCTAAGTAAATAAGGCAAGTTACAATTCCTTTCTTTGTCAACTTGTGCTCTAAAAACCCTAATCCTTAGTAAATCTGTCTACCTAGTGCGCCCCGAGCCTGTCCTCTATATAACCTGGCGTGCCCCGCCCTAGGTATGCAGCAACAATGGCCTCTTCGTGGTGCGACCTGCGCCTTTTATAGTATTGAGCCAGCGCGCCCCGCGCCTGGCTGTCAGCTATGTTGATTTGCAATTCTTTTATTCTTCAATCCTCCCTTTTATCCCTTTATGCTTAGCTTCACTCCAATCCTGCACATGCACAAAAAACATATGAAAAGTAACATGCACACTTAAGTATTAACAAAATATCAAGCCAAGAAATACCTATTAACTAGGTTAAAAACATACTTATCACCCGGGAAATATCAAATCAATTTCAGAGACAACCCTGAGGACATACAGAAGTCAACAATAGTCAAACCCCGGAGATAACCCTGAGGAAAGACAGCTGTAGCTACTGTAACGCCCCCAAATTCGGGTATCCGTTACCTCGGACCTGGTGCGTCTCGATACTATTTTCATAAAATTATTTATACTTCCATTCATAATTGAATGAATACAACTTAACTTTGATATCACTAAATATATTAATTTCATTTTATTTCTCGGAACTTTATATCGATCCCAAAATCTTAATAAATCAATCTTGGTCATTAACCATAATATTCGATGTTATACTTAATAAAAATGCGGAATAATTTAAACTTTTTTATATCATCTATTTATTAACTTTTATTAATTACATAACTTTGAATCAATTTATTCTATGATTCAATTCGCCAATGTTACATTATAAAACTTTACATCCAAGTTCAATATCCTTATATATCGACTAATTACGGCTTTACTGCTCTATATGAGTTAAACATCATAAGCAACTAACAAATACATCATCTAAAACATGAGCATGGTTCAAAATTATAACTTCAGATAAACAACTCAATCTTCTATTGAACTCTATCAATCAAGTAGCACGTAACTTTACCGTGAGTCCTTAACCTGCAAAAATGGTTATTTGCAAGGGTGAGCTTGACAGCTCAGCAATTCTAACAATTTTCATACATCATATAGCATACAATATCATGCGCAGTTTATACAATCATAATCAATTAAATTCAACACGCATGCTGCTTATAACAGGTATAGAGATTAAATTCTTATACACATAATCATAGATTGACTTTCAACTTTCATACATATCTCATATGCATTTCATATATAAATCAACATCCTCATAGCATAATATAATTCAACCAACGGTTATGAAATTCATATAGCAAAGAGAAATTGGAAGACTTGTCTAGCTCGTAGATTATCAACTATAACTTAACTTCTTATAGTTATCTGCACTTCGTGTACTACTACACAATTGTATAATCATGGATTCATATCCATTAGTCATATACGTCCATACATTCTCAATATAATAATAAATATTACATCGTTTCTTAACTAGGTTTGTAAAACCTTTATTCTATTTTCTTATCATATTATTAGGATAACTATGTATGTATATGTATACCTTAGTCACATATACTTGACATCAATATTCATATATTTTTATCGCACACTTGTCTAGCTATGTGTTTGATACACATTTAAAACTCGTAGATGCATAATTTTCATTGTACTTGCGTTTTGTAAACCTTAACAAAATTTGTCAAATATGGGTTTTAAATAACCATTACATGCTTGCATACTTAAAACATCACTTAAGTCTAGCATTATAGCTTAAGACATTCATACACACATGCTTTAAGGTTTAGATCACAGTTAAAATAGTCAGGCAAAATTGCCCTGTGGCGCAGTTGCGCTGCAGTTGGCCTTGGGATGGGCATAGCTGCGCCCTTTCCTGACCAGTCCAGAGTTGCCTTTTTTTTTTGGTTCCATTTTGGTTTTCTAGCATGCATAGGTACTAACACATATCATCTACACACGTTGAGAGGTCTTGGTCAAGGTTTAGTGCCTCTTGTGTTTACTTTAATTATTTTCACACAACTTAATACACAGCACGCATCGAGTTTCCAACAGTTTTCAATATATTAAGATGAGTGGCTCCCCACCAAAAACTAACGAATTAGTTTCCCGTCTCATCTATACTGTCTTTTACAGTGATTTAGATTTTTTTCCCCCTTATAAGGATTCCGTCCCCGGAATCACTATTACAAAATTATATCAAAACATAGATGACTTCTTCTTACAACCTTTATCAATGGTATAATCTTACTTCTACATTTTCATAAACTTAGATAGTGTTGATTTTCCACTGCTCTTTGCACTTGTCCCTTTCTTTGGATAATTTTTAGATTGGTGATCCATTGATCCACATTTAAAACATACACCCTTCTTTGGATTGGAGCAATCAGGAGATATATATTGTGACACCCCCAAATCCGGGTACTTCGTTTTCACATGATTTGGTGTTCACTTTCTAATTAAAACATACATCTACCCAATAATAAAGAATTTCAAACTAATAACAACCTTCATAAAACCTTAATAAAAATCTTCCTCTTGAAAGAATGACAACTTGTTCAATAAAATCCCAGGGTTATCTAAACCTTAACATCATTCAGATAACGTAAATGCGGAAACATAAACATAACCAACTAAGTCTTATTACATAAGCAACTTGACATAACAGGCCTTCATTTATTCATCTTTCCTTTTCCTTTACTTGTTGATGGTATGTCAACATTCTTGTCTCAACTGCAAGTGGTGGTAAAGCAGGCAAGAATGAGCAAACAAAAGCTCACTTGAAAATACAACAGTGATATGACATAAGTGAATCTTTTCAAAAGAGTTTGAATAACTTTACTTTCATCAATATAAAGAATTCAAATATGAAATCCTCTGAGGGTCATAAGACCTTGAACCATTGTCCTAGGTTATAAATATTTCTATTTAAACCTTTAACAGTCAATAAGACTATAGACATTAACTCGTACTCAGGGGGATCAACCCTTTGTACCATGAATTGTGCACAACCATCTTAACGCTTTCGCATAAAATATCCCCTAATTAATAGGGTTGTTCCTTCTCAGAAATTGAATACAAGTCCGCACCAAAGAAAGTTTGGTTTGGATAGATAAGGGAACTTTAGAGTTCAACTATCATCAACTAGGAGTAGTTGAATCGACTTTCAGTTCTTTACAGTTCAATAATATAAGAATCATGAACCAATTGCAAAATATGACAATAAACTTCATAATAGATAGGCATGCTTTTAGAAACAACTTAAAGCATTCGATAGACTAAGTAGATCTTACTTGAACAACTTAGTCAAGATCATATTACAAAAATAACGCTTTAATACTTATGCTTTATGAGTGTGGTATAACTTGTACCACATATAACAAGTTAAGGAACGTGAATGAACTTTCATGATTTGTTGAGCAAGGGTTAGGAAACTTGCACAATGAAAATATACAATGAATAGACTTGTATAGCATTCAAGAGTAGCTTAAAGAACTTGTACAATATAAATAACAAGTTTAGAAACTTGTTTAACATAAGAGAATAAGGGTAAGAGAACTTGCCTTAAGCGCAAGCTACACTTTAACAATTATAACCACTTCACAAACACCCTACACATTTATATTACATTCAAACCATCTATTAGTATCCAACTACAATATTTAAACCATCGAACTTCATATCTAAGTCCAACTCACAATATAATTTACCACATTGGTTGCTAATTAGTCAAGTACGTGAGTCTATACTCACGGCATACATTCATAAGCCTATAACTCAATGAATCGTGTTGTGTGCCTCGTGAAAGCAACACACACACACACATGTAACACATTCATAATATATTTCAATCTAACTTAAACACATCAAAAACATGTTATCTTATTACACCTTTCACTTTCCAAGTCTTAGAAACAAGTTAGCTTAACAAACGGGGCATAAAAACTCAAAAACAAAACTCAAAATTTTTTGGGCAGCAACATCACCCGCTGGGGCGGGTCCCCATAGGGCAATACACCCGCTGGGGCGGGTGCTCCCCCTGCTGCACCACTTGGTTCGCGAACTGGTGGAGAATTAAGCCAATTTGGCCCATTCCTTCACACCGAATTCGATTTTTTTCCAACATGATAAACATAAAACTTGATACTAACAATATTTTAAACTTATTAACATTCTGATAACATATATAATCCATAAAACACATAATCCAAAACAAGATTTCATGATTTTCAAAGAAAACATAATTTTAAGCGTTCTTGACGAAAATTGCTACCACGAATTTGCTTTTCATCCAATTCAAGTGATTCCAATTGTAATCACTCATATTCTAAACATATTAACTTAATACATGATCAATTTTAACAATGACTCAAAATCAACATCAATTTGATAGTTTTAAAAGCCGTTTTTCAGAAATAACTTCATCGAAAATCACTATGAACACACTTCCTATTGTTTATCAAAAATTCATTGATTGAATTTCTAGAACAACCATATAACTCATATATAATCATGTTATATCACATATTACACATAATTCATGCTCACATTAAGGATTTAAAGAAATTTACAACATAAATTCATAATATAACACTATGAACATGAATTTCATAATATTCATCATATACTTATGAATTGAAATTCTTAAACAACTATGAAACCCTCATGTAAACATATATATATATATATATATGTATATATATACATACATATCCCATTCACATATCAAAATAAATAGCTTTCACAAAGAGACTTTCACATAGAGTTCTAAAACCATGAAAACATAAAAGAATATGCTTTGAAAACTTGTTTTTACAACAATTGTATTTTGAAAACCCTTTCGTGGCATACAATTACATATAAAAATATATGAACACCATATATACATATAATTTCATGATTGTAAAAACCTAATTTGATAAAAAAGAATTACAACACATAAGAATTGAGTACAAGGGTTAGGGTATAACCTTACTAGTTTTACTTAAAGAGAAGAGATGATGAAGATGATGATCCTCTTATGCCTTCTCAAGCCTTTCTTCCTCTTCTCCCTTCTTCTTCTCTGACAATTCTCTCTAACCCTCTTCTTCTTTCTTTCTTTGTTTTGTAAAACTAACGTAACTTTTAACTTAACATATATTATACAATATACAATATACATATATAATAGATATGTAACTTATATATAATAAATATAATACTTATAACCATATTAATTCTTATTAATAACATAGGTTACAAAATTTGAAAAGTCCAAGGCCATGTTTGGCAACCTCTTAGAAAAATAGGTTTTTAGTGCTAAGGCCTTGTTTGGGTAAAATAAGATTAAACAAGTATAAGGGCCTTGTTTGGTAAAACACTTTAAAATCCTTTTCTTGTCTTTTAATAACTCTTTAAATCCATAGATTAAATATTACACTTATTTAATTAAATTACAACACTCTAATTCAATTAAATAAACTAACATTCACATAATACCAAATTGTCACACAATTGAATTTCCTTTATTAAACATAATTCGTCTAACAAATTATTATCACTTAGCACATAACATTAACTCTAATTAAATTATTCCCAATTAAATTAAAATGATGCTACACCATTGCTAACATATTAATTTAATTAATCATATAGCACTTACTTAAATTGTCCACAACAATCGCACAATTTATTTATTTATCTTCACAAATAAATTCCATAAAATATTTATTTAATTCAATAAATATTTACAATTAACATATAAAATTCTCAATCGTTACAGTCTTTCCTCCTTAAAAGGATTCTGTCCCCAGAATCACAACATAAAAAAAATCTCATAAAAATTCTCACCTCATAAAAATTAAAATTCTCATCTGTTACATTCTTCCCCCCTTAAAAGGATTCTGTCCCCAGAATCGATATCTAAGGGGTTACACACTTCAATTAAGCAAATAATTGAGGATAAGACTTCATCATAACATCTTCGAGTTCCCACGTAGCTTCTTCAGCATTGTGGTTCCTCCAAATTACCTTAACAGAAGGTATCACTTTATTCCTAAGTACTTGTTCCTTTCTCTCAATAATTTGAACAGGAACCTCTTCATAAGTTAAGTCTTTATCAAATTGTAAAGGCTCGTATTCTATTACATGTTCATAGTCGTGTTTGTAAGGCCGTAACACGAAAATATAAAATACGTTATGTATATTCTCGAGTTCCGGAGGTAATGCCACTTCGTAAGCTACCTCGCCAACTTCTCGTAATACCTCAAAAGGTCCAATAAATCGGGGACTCAGTTTCCCTTTCTTGCAAAATCTAATCTTCCCCTTCCAGGGAGATACCTTTAGGAAAACGAAGCTTCCTGGTAAGAATTCTCGGTTCTGTCGATGTTGATCGGCATATTTCTTCTGTCTGTCCTGAGCAGCAACCAATCTTGTTCTGATCAGCTTCACAATTTCAGCAGTTTATTGTACCAATTTCGGTCCCAACAGCTGACGTTCACCGACTTCATTCCAGCATAGAGGAGTTCTGCACTTTCTGTCGTATAACGCTTCGTAAGGCGGCATGCCGATACTCGCGTGGTAACTATTGTTGTAGGCGAACTCCACCAACGGTAGATGATCGTCCCAGCTTCCTTTGAAGTCCATCACACATGCTCTCAGCATATCCTCAAGCGTCTGAATTGTTCTCTCGCTCTGGCCATCGGTTTGAGGATGGTACGCTGTACTCATTCGTAACTGTGTTCCCAAACATTCTTATAAACGCTTCCAGAAATTTGACGTAAAACACGGATCTCTGTCTGACACAATCGACACTGGAACACCATGTCGAGAAATAATCTCCTTAACATATAATTTAGCTAATTGTTCCAAGTTATATTTAATCCTGATTGGTGAAAAGTGGGTTGACTTCGTCAGTCGATCCACAATAACCCATATTGCATCGAAACCTTTCTGAGTCGTTGGAAGACCAACCACGAAATCCATCGTGATATGCTCCCACTTCCACTCTGGAGTTTCTAACGGTTGCAGCAATCCGCTAGGTCTCTGGTGTTCTGCCTTGACTTTTTGACAAGTTAGACATTTCGTAACGCATTCATCTACATCCTTCTTTATATTCGGCCACCAAAAATAATGCCTGAGATCCTGGTACATCTTCGTACTCCCAGGGTGAATTGAATATCTCGAGCTGTGAGCTTCGCTCAAGATTTCCTCCTTAACTTCCGATACTGACGGTACCCAGATTCTACCTTCAAATTGTAGCTGATCCTCACTGTCGATCTTGAATTTAACCTCTTCGCCATCAGCTATTCTCTTTCGAATCTTCTCGCAGTCTTCATCGTGAAGTTGAGCTTCTTTTACCTTGTCCACAATTATAAAACCAGTGGTTACTTGGAACAACTTTTCATCCAATTTCTTTGGAAACTTTACTTCCAGCTCTAATCTAGCCATCTGCTCTATTAATTGATCCTGATCAGTTAACATATTCAGCTTCTCCCTACCTTTCCTGCTCAAAGCGTCGGCGACAACGTTAGCTTTACCCAGATGGTAAAGTATCTCGCAATCGTAGTTTTTAATCAGTTCCAACCATCTCCTTTGGCGCATGTTCAAATCCTTCTAGGTAAAGATATACTTCAGACTCTTGTGATCTGTGTATATTTCACACTTCTCTCCATATAAGTAGTGTCTCCAAATCTTTAGAGCAAACATTACTGCTGCCAACTCCAAGTCATGGGTCGGATACCCCTTCTCGTAGTCCTTCAGCTGACGTGACGCATAGGCAATGACTTTGCCGCTCTGCATCAACACACAGCCTAATCCTTTATGTGAGGCATCACTATATACCACGAAATTTCCCGAACTATCCGGTAAAGATAATACAGGCGCAGTACTCAACCTCTTCTTCAACTCTTGAAAACTCTCCTCACACTTCTTCGTCCAAACAAACTTAACTATTTTTTGAGTCAGATTCGTCAACGGAGTTGCAATTTTAGAAAAGTCTTGGATAAATCTCCGGTAATAACCTGCCAATCCCAAGAAACTCCTCACTTCAGACGGCGTCTTCGGCTGATCCCAATTCATTATCGCTTCAACCTTCGACGGATCTACCAAAATACCATTCTTGTCGATCACGTGGCTAAGAAATTGCACACGTTCCAACCAAAATTCGCATTTTGAGAATTTAGCGTAAAGCTTTTCTCGTCTCAGTGGTTCTAAGGTTAGTCTTAAGTGTTCAGCATGCTCCTCCTCGATCTTGGAATAAACCAGGATGTCATCTATAAACACTACCACAAACTTGTCCAGAAATGGCTTGAACACCCTATTCATTAGGTCCATAAATGCAGCTGGGGCATTCGTGAGACCAAATGACATCACCAAGAACTCGTAATGACCATACCGAGTTCTAAAAGCAATTTTTGATATATCTTCCTTCCTCACCTTCAACTGATGATACCCGCTTCTCAAATCAATTTTTGAGAAGTACTTCGCACCCTTCAGTTGATCAAACAAGTCATCGATCCTAGGTAAAGGATACCTATTCTTTATCGTAACTTTATTCAACTCCCTATAATCAATGCAGAGACGCATCGATCCATCCTTCTTCTTCACGAATAAAACAGGCGCTCCCCACGGCGAAACGCTCGGTTGGATATACTTCTTGTCTAACAGTTCTTGCAGTTGAACCATCAGTTCCTTCATCTCGACTGGAGCCATTCGATATGGAACCTTCGAAATTGGAGCAGTTCTCGGTGATAAATCGATCACGAACTCTGTCTCCCTATCTGGCGGAAGTCCTGGCAAATCGCTCAGAAAAACGTCCACAAACTCCTTAACTACCGATATCTCCTCTACCTTAGGGCTCTCCTTACACGTATCTACTATGTAGGCTAAATATCCTACACAGCCTTGCATCAAAAGTTTCTTGGCTTGCATCACCGTCAGACAATTCTCTTGTCTAGGCGATTTACTACCATAGAACACCAACTTTGACGGAGTCGTAAGGTTTACTAACTTCTTCTGATAGTCGATTATTGCCCCATGGTTGAACAACCAGTCCATACCTAGTATGACGTCGAATTCCCCAAGTTTAATCGAAATCAAATCTACTCTAAGTTCCTGACCTTTAATGTCCAGTCTACAATTCCTATAAACACTCCTAACAGGAATAATCTCCCTATTTGCAATTTCTATGCTCAAAGGGTAAACTAACTCCTCTACAGGTAAGTCTAGGGTTTTAGCAAAATCATCAGATATGAATGAACAAGTAACACCCGAATCAAATAATATATATGCATTTATACTATTGATCGGAATAATACCTGCCACCACATCTTTTGATTGCACCGCGTCTTGCACCGTCATGTTGAATGTGCGGGCAGTGGGTCGAACGGCCTGTAGTGGCGATGGTCCGGCAAGAGTCAGAGTGCTGCCATTGTCCTTCCCTCCATTCCCTATTGACCCTGTCGCTGGCTTCTTAGGGCAATTACGAGCCATGTGATCGTTGAATCCACATATATAACAAGCTCCTTTCTTGGGGTTTGGGCGCGATGTGGCCTTCCTGACCATATTTGTAGCATACGAGTTTCCCTTTCATGCACACTCCAGTGTGAGTCTTTCCGCATGTAGCACACGCTTCGAGCTTCCTCTTCTGCTGGCCTCCCTGCTAACTCCCAGCAGAGTTATTGTCATTCCACTTCCTCTTTTGATGGATAGCCCCGCTACCACTAGCCTTAGTTTCTGTTTCATTCTTCTTCTTCTTATCTTGGTTGAATTTATTCACCGCTTCGCTTCCCCCTTCAGCTAGAATAGCCTTTTCCAGCACGGCTGCAAACGTGTTTAGCTGGAACATAGAGACCTTGCTGTAGAGCCAGGGTTTCAGTCCCCGCTCAAACCTCCTCACCTTCCTAGCATCCGTGCTGACCTGGTAAGTAGGGAACCTGGCCAGCTCATTAAACTTCATCGCGTATTCTGACACTGACATCGTTCCCTGCTTCAGCTCTAAGAATTGGACCTCCATCTGATCTTGCGAACTCACTGGGAAGTACATCTCGTAGAACATCTCTTTGAAACGTTCCCACGCTATGACTCCTTCTCCCTCTCTAGTCTTATACGCCTGCCACCAGAAGCTAGCATCTGACTTCAACATAAAAGTCACAAATGCCATTTTCTGGTCTTCACTGACCCTAGCCACGTCAAATACCTTTTCTATTTCCATAATCCACGTCTGAGCATCTATAAGGTTTATCGATCCCTTAAATTCCGGCAGTCCTACTGCCTTAAACTCTTTAAACGTCAAGGCTTGCACTTGCGGCTGATTCGCCACTGCTCCTGCCAGCAGGTTTACTAATTGCTGAACCGCGTTAGGGTTTGTTGCATCGTTATTGTTGTTGTTTGTTGAACCCTCGGGGTTTTGACGTGTTACTCTTCTTCTAGGAGGCATTTTCTTGTAAGAAAATATTATTATTAGATCCTTTATTCAAATCTTAAGTATTCAAGTTCACACTTAAAGGTTTGAATATCTCAGTTCACATAGAACACAAAGCACGTCAATAAACTTCTTTTATTCATTAGTAGTAGTTTAAAAACATCAATCAGATAGCATTTCTGCCATTTACATCATCCTTCCTGAACTGAAAAAGTTGCAGGATTACATTATTAACTTATCCCATTCTTATCTCAATTATGGAATTTACTTTATTTACTACAGAAGCAACACATAAACAAAAGCTCTACTACTACTGCTACTACTACTATTACTGCTACTGCCTAGGCATATTAATACGTCGCACAGCCTCTCTGCATTCCTCTTCCATTACCTGAATTGCCGTTCTTCGGTCCACCACATACCACGGCAAACCTTGGAACTGAGCTGGGTAGTAGAAAATATGGTCCTGAGCTCTTTCTATCATTGTATGAAAAGCATATTCCGTTTCCCTCAGCTTGGCCCTCTTGGCCTCAGCTTCATCTTTAGCTCAATCAGCTCGTTGATTAGCCCTCAAGCTTGACTCTTCATCCCTGGCATGCTTCCTCGACTCCTCCTGGATGTCTTGCTTCAACTTTGCCAGTTCAAATCGAGCAGCATCTCTATCAACCTCCATATATATCAGGTTCCACTGTACATCTCCCAGGTCATTTGCCATTTCCTACGTATTATCTCGTTACTGGATAGTTTCCTCGAGATCTCCTACTCGTCCATGAAGCTCCACGTTGCTATCGTAGACTGCCTCGTACATCTCAGCACTAGTAGAGTGAGGTGGGAATTCCTCTTCGGGATCCTCTTCCCCCTCTTCCTCCTCTTCAGACTCGTCCTCGTCCTCATCCTCTGGAATAGGTGTCAGCTCAAGCTCCGGACCAGCTATGGTGATCACTGGAGATGGCTATCTCCTAACCAGCTGCTCCCAGACAACATGTATGACACGGGGCTCCTCCTCTCTAGGCACCTGAGGTACAACCTCTCTAGCCTGACTAGGTTCTCCAACGTTCGTCATCCTGACAAAAGAATTTTAAAGCTTATTATTACGTGATATCGAGTCGTCACCCTTCGAATACCTGAACGTAAACACATAGCACATAAGGTAGTTTATTATCTTTACCTATTATATCTATCTTTTCGATCTTACCATAAGGCTACTACCTAAGGTTTTTTCCCCACCTAAGGTTTCATAACCTATGGCTTTGATACCAACCTGTGACACCCCCAAATCCGGGTACTTCGTTTCCACATGATTTGGTGTTCACTTTCTAATTAAAACATACATCTACCCAATAATAAATAATTTCAAACTAATTACAACCTTCATAAAACCTTAATAAAAATCTTCCTCTAGAAAGAATGACAACTTGTTCAATAAAATCCCAGGGTTATCTAAACCTTAACATCATTCAGATAACGTAAATGCGGAAACATAAACATAACCAACTAAGTCTTATTATAAAAGCAACTTGACATAACAAGCCTTCATTTATTCATCTTTCCTTTTTCTTTACTTGTTGATGGTATGTCAACATTCTTGTCTCAACTGCAAGTGGTGGTAAAGCAGGCAAGAGTGAGCAAACAAAAGCTCACTTGAAAATACAACAGTGATATGACATAAGTGAATCTTTTCAAAAGAGTTTGAATAACTTTACTTTCATCAATATAAAGAATTTGAATATGGAATCATCTAGGGGTCATAAGACCTTGAACCATTGTCCTAGGTTATAAATATTTCTACTTAAACCTTTAACAGTCAATAAGACTATAGACATTAACTCATACTCAGGGGGATCAATCCTTTGTACCATGAATTGTGCACAACCATCTTAACGCTTTCGCATAAAATATCCCCTAATTAATAGGGTTGTTCCTTCTCAGAAATTGAATACAAGTCCGCACCAAAGAAAGTTTGGTTTGGATAGATAAGGGAACTTTAGAGTTCAACTATCATCAACTAGGAGTAGTTGAATCGACTTTCAGTTCTTTACAGTTCAATAATATAAGAATCATGAACCAATTGCAAAATATGACAATAAACTTCATAATAGATAGGCATGCTTTTAGAAACAACTTAAAGCATTCGATAGACTAAGTAGATCTTACTTGAACAACTTAGTCAAGATCATATTACAAAAATAACGCTTTAATACTTATGCTTTATGAGTGTGGTATAACTTGTACCACATATAACAAGTTAAGGAACGTGAATGAACTTTCATGATTTGTTGAGCAAGGGTTAGGAAACTTGCACAATGAAAATATACAATGAATAGACTTGTATAGCATTCAAGAGTAGCTTAAAGAACTTGTACAATATAAATAACAAGTTTAGAAACTTGTTTAACATAAGAGAATAAGGGTAAGAGAACTTGCCTTAAGCGCAAGCTACACTTTAACAATTATAACCACTTCACAAACACCCTACACATTTATATTACATTCAAACCATCTATTAGTATCCAACTACAATATTTAAACCATCGAACTTCATATCTAAGTCCAACTCACAATATAATTTACCACATTGGTTGCTAATTAGTCAAGTACGTGAGTCTATACTCACGGCATACATTCATAAGCCTATAACTCAATGAATCGTGTTGTGTGCCTCGTGAAAGCAACACACACACACACATGTAACACATTCATAATATATTTCAATCTAACTTAAACACATCAAAAACAAGTTATCTTATTACACCTTTCACTTTCCAAGTCTTAGAAACAAGTTAGCTTAACAAACGGGGCATAAAAACTCAAAAACAAAACTCAAAATTTTCTGGGCAGCTACATCACCCGCTGGGGCGGGTCCCCATAGGGAAATACACCCGCTGGGGCGGGTGTTCCCCCTGCTGCACCACTTGGTTCGCGAACTGGTGGAGAATTAAGCCAATTTGGCCCATTCCTTCACACCGAATTCGATTTTTTTCCAACATGATAAACATAAAACTTGATACTAACAATATTTTAAACTTATTAACATGCTCATAACATATATAATCCATAAAACACATAATCCAAAACAAGATTTCATGATTTTCAAAGAAAACACAATTTTAAGCGTTCTTGACGAAAATTGCTACCACGAATTTGCTTTTCATCCAATTCAAGTGATTCCAATTGTAATCACTCATATTCTTAACATATTAACTTAATACATGATCAATTTTAACAATGACTCAAAATCAACATCAATTTGATAGTTTTAAAAGCCGTTTTTCAGAAATAACTTCACCGAAAATCACTATGAACACACTTCCTATTGTTTATCAAAAATTCATTGATTGAATTGCTAGAACAACCATAGAACTCATATATAATCATGTTATATCACATATTACACATAATTCATGCTCACATCAAGGATTTAAAGAAATTTTCAATATAAATTCATAATATAACACTATGAACATGAATTTCATAATATTCATCATATACTTATGAATTGAAATTCTTAAACAACTATGAAACCCTCATGTAAACATATATATATATATATATATATATGTATATATATACATACATATCCCATTCACATATCAAAATAAATAGCTTTCACAAAGAGACTTTCACATAGAGTTCTAAAACCATGAAAACATAAAAGAATATGCTTTGAAAACTTGTTTTTACAACAATTGTATTTTGAAAACCCTTTCGTGGCATACAATTACATATAAAAACATATGAACACCATATATACATATAATTTCATGATTGTAAAAACCTAATTTGATAAAAAAGAATTACAACACATAAGAATTGAGTACAAGGGTTAGGGTATAACCTTACTAGTTTTACTTAAAGAGAAGAGATGATGAAGATGATGATCCTCTTATGCCTTCTCAAGCCTTTCTTCCTCTTCTCTCTTCTTCTTCTCTGACAATTCTCTCTAACCCTCTTCTTCTTTCTTTCTTTGTTTTGTAAAACTAACGTAACTTTTAACTTAACATATATTATACAATATACAATATACATATATAATAGATATATAACTTATATATAATAAATATAATACTTATAACCATATTAATTCTTATTAAAAACATAGGTTACAAAATTTGAAAAGTCCAAGGCCATGTTTGGCAACCTCTTAGAAAAATAGGTTTTTAGTGCTAAGGCCTTGTTTGGGTAAAATAAGATTAAACAAGTACAAGGGCCTTGTTTGGTAAAACACTTTAAAATCCTTTTCTAGTCTTTTAATAACTCTTTAAATCCATAGATTAAATATTACATTTATTTAATTAAATTACAACACTTTAATTCAATTAAATAAACTAACATTCACATAATACCAAATTGTCACACAATTGAATTTCCTTTATTAAACATAATTCGTCTAACAAATTATTATCACTTAGCACATAACATTAACTCTAATTAAATTATTCCCAATTAAATTAAAATGATGCTACAGCATTGCTAACATATCAATTTAATTAATCATATAGCACTTAATTAAATTGTCCACAACAATCACACAATTTATTTATTTATCTTCACAAATAAATTCCATAAAATATTAATTTAATTCAATAAATATTTATAATTAACATATAAAATTCTCAATCGTTACATATATCCCTCTTGCCCACAATTATAACATACCTTCTTAGCCTTCCTACATACTCCTGTATGATTATTCCCACAATTTTCACATCCTTCGACCATTTTCTTCGAATCTCCTTGGTTAACTTAAGAACCATTATTCCTCTTTCGTTTATAGCTTCCCTCAACTCTATCTCATTCTTTCTCTTTCTTAATCTGTACCTCTTGACTGAATTGACTTAATGTCTTAATTCCTCAATAGGCTATCATAGCCTTCTTTAAAATTGCTCCAAATGAATTTATTTAAAACACCGACATCTTCTCATAAAGTGATGGCTTCAAACCTTGTTCAAACCTACGAGTCTTTCTATCCTTAGTGTCCACTTGATGTGGAGAAAATTTTGCCATTTCATTGAACTTGGTTGTATACTGAGGTACTGGCATGTCCCCTTGCTTCAACTCTAGGAATTTTATTTCCATCATACTCTGCATACCTTTAGGGAAATAGTTCTCAAAAAACAACTCCTTGACCAGTTCTCATTCTACTAAATTCTCTCCAGCTCTGTTATGGTTGGCCTCCCACCAGAAGTTAGCTTTGCCTTTTAACATATAGGTAGAAAAGACTGTCTTTTGTTCCTCTTCTACTTTGGCAATAATAAATGCCTTCTTAATTTCCTTAATCTATGATTGAGCCTTTATAGGCTCAGTGGTCTCCTTAAACTTAGGAGGTCCCACACTCTTGAAATCCTTAAAACTTGTCGGCACATCTTGAGGATTACTTACTCCAGCGGGGTTTCTATTCATAGCCCCTATTAAAAGATCCATAAACTTCTTCATATCATTTGCTTGATCTCTATTCTCGTTCTCTGCCCACTTTGATCTCTTCTTCGTGGCATTGTTCTGTATAATAACATATGTTATTTTTCTCATCTTTCATTTTAAATAATTATTTATAATTTACATAGTATAGCATATTATTCAATCTACAGCTTCCTGCAATATGTACGTAATCCTCTATTACTTCAAAATGTCCTATAAATCTTGTACTTAATCTTTCGTTCTTAACCTTTTGACCCTCTTTCTCTCGGGTATTCTTTACTCTAACACTATATGCGTCTATTCTTCCTTAACATAACATGTCTCTTTCCGTTATGACATCACCTGTGTATTTTTCTTATAGTAACACCACCAGTGTTTATTCTTATTATTATGTCACCACCATTATCTGGTTTAACACAACTTGTGTTTATTCTTGCTTTGACACCACCAGTGCCTATTTTCATTATGACACCAACGGTGTCTATTCTTATTATGCCACCACCAGTGTCTGGTTTAAAACCATCTACGTTTATTCTTTCGTTGACACCATATGTGTTTATTTTATTAAGACACCACCAGTGTCTGTTTCGTTCTGACACCACCGGTGTCTGTTCTTTCTTATTATGAAAACCAGTGTTTATTTTTAACACCACATGTGTTTATCTTTCTTTGACATCACCTATTTCTGCTTTAAACCCATAATGTTAGGGTTATTCACCTTTAACTCAATTTAGAGTTTGCTATCTTCCTTTCTCTTATTCATCCTTAGACATACCACAACTATTTGCTGAAGTACAACTGCTAGCTTCTCCTTAGCAATAAGATTAGCTATACTTTCTTCTTTTATTAACCAATTTTAATATCTTGATTAATAACTTACAATTTTAGAAATAATGTTTCATTCAGATAACTTAACATACATTATAAGTTCAGAAACTTACCACATTAGTATGAGTTTAGGAACTTGTCATAGAAATATGTAGTTCAAGAACTGTCCACACATTTATGTGCTTAAAAATATACCATACAATTATGAGTCAAGAACCTACCATAATGATATATAATTATTTTCACATAACAATATATCATTTTACTATTACTTACTCTTTTGATGAATTTCCTAAATTCATTTCTTAAAACTTTTTTTGAGTTTATCTTATTACTATCTTCATCTTTCTTCTCTAAGATTATAGCCTTAGGTACTCCCACCTAAGGTTTATAACTTATCAGTTTTGATACCAACTTGTAATGTCCCCAAACCCGGTCTATCTTCATCCCCGAGTTTGGTACATTACGAGTGCTACTCCTTCCAAACACACTTCCATATATCCTTAAGATATAATTTAAATCTTCAAAATATAACAATATATTTCCTCAAAATCTCATATTCTATTACCTTAAAATTTCCATGACATACAAATAATGAAATTTACATTATTGATTTACTTCTTTACTATATATGTGACTTTTATCCACCACAACAGATACAAAAAAGTTTAACATACAATCTTCAAGACTCGGCTTGATCTTTCCCCTACTCTTCACTGGATCATTCAGTTCTTTCTATCTTCACTGAAAATATTTTTATTTTAAGCAAGTGTGAGCATTCAATTGCCCAACAAGTTCTAGCAATTGAATAACAACAAAATCAAGAATCAAATATTCTATTCTTTAAAGACTTCAAAAACTGAACAAGAGTTATGAAGCAGCTCGAATAACTGGAATAAGTCTGATTCCTATCATTTTAAAACATCAATAACATCTATCTTCTTATATATATTAACAACAATATATCCTTTAATTATTTTCACATAACAATATATCATTTTACTATTACTTACTCTTTTGATGAATTTCCTAAATTCATTTCTTAAAATTTTTTCTGAGTTTATCTTATTACTATCTTCATCTTTCTTCTCTAAGACTATAGCCTAAGGTACTCCCACCTAAGGTTTATAACTTATCAGCTCTAATACCAACTTGTAATGTCCCCAAACTCGGTCTATCTTCATCCCCGAGTTTGGTACATTACGAGTGCTAGCTACTCCTTCCAAACACACTTCAACATATCCTTAAGATATAATTAAATCTTCAAAATATAACAATATATTTCCTCAAAATCTCATATTCTATTACCTTAAAATCTCCATGACATACAAATAATGAAATTTACATTATTCATTTACTTATTTACTTTATATGTGACTTTTATCCGCCACAACAGATACAAATAAAGTTTAACATATACTCTTCAAGACTCGGCTTGATCTTTCCCCTACTCTTCACTGGATCCTTCATTTCTTTCTATCTTCACTAAAAATATTTTTATTTTAAGCAAATGTGAGCATTCAATTGCCCAGCAAGTTCTAGCAGTTGAATAACAACAAAATCAAGAGTCAAATATTTTATTCTTTAAAGACTTCAATAACTGAATAAGAGTTATGAAGCAGCTCCAATAACTGGAATAAGTCTGATTCCTATAATTTTAAAACATCAATAACATCTATCTTCTCATATATATTAACAACAAAATATCCTTTAACACTTTTAGGACTTAACTCATCCTATATAACAATATATGTGAAAAGAATCACCTTTTCTACATACATTTACAAAACATCATACATAGCACACATCGAGTTCTCAACAGTTATCAATATAATAAGTTAAGTGGTTCCCCACCAAAAAATAATGAATTAGTTTGTCATCTCATCTACACTGTCTTACGCACTGAATTAGATCGGTTACTAGCTCATTATAAACCTCTGTCCATACAAAGGAGTTGTTTAACTCAGTTGCTACAAGCTAACAATTAAAAAGTATGAATGTACAAACACCTTAACTCAATTAACATCCTATCATCTTGTCTAGCTAAAATAACTAGCACAAACATAACCTTAACACAGTTCATGAATAAACAGAACACTTTCAACTTGAACATTTCAATCACAAAACAGTTCATCTTAATAGCACATAAGTGCGAAAAATTGGCACATGGCCTCATTCACAATAACATCTTGTACAAATATAACACATTTGCAAATAGATAGAAAACTTGTATTCAATTTCATAATATAAATGACGTAAGAAGCTTGCACAGAATAAAATCATGTACAGGTTATGAAACTTTTGTTAAGCACTGCTTACAGTTTACGATATACTGCTTTTCAAAATCCCTATATATCACATAAGGATAACATATACCAATTAGACATAAATTTAACTTACACATTGGTTTAAATTAACTTTAGTTTCTTATGTTTCGCGTTGTATAACTTTACACAACCAAACTTTTATAACCGTCTTTCGGCGTTACGACATTAGAAGATGTCTCAACTCTTATAATCATCCTCTACGATGGTTTTACATTAACTCTATCCCATATCTTATAATGTTCATTTCATTTGATTTGGAACACTTTACAAGTTATTAAAATTAACTAGGTTTCTCGACGTTTACACGTCCTTTATCGAACTTTGTTACTCTACGTCCAAACCATACACTCGTGTGTATGCTAAGCACGTTCATCTTACGCATACACTAAACATCTTTATTGGCTTAAGTGTTTAACACTTACATGTTCTATCTTTTAAAATTCCATTTAACCTTTACTTAAGATTTTAATCACTCCTTAAAGTGTTACATTACGTGAAGTTTACGTTCATAATTTCTCCGTATACTTTCCCCAAGTTCCGAGCCATCAAAAGCTCTTCTCTATGACTTGCCCTGATTCGGCGCTACGACACCCGAATCTAGTACAAAACAGGCACTGCGACGCCGACTAAAAGGAACCAATCTTTTGAACCAACGATGCGGTGCCAGGTTCAAAGATTTGGCTGGCGCCAGGCTTAAAACTCAGAAAATTTTGCATTTTTCATGCAATGATTCTGATGCTAACTTTGCTAACTCATAACTTCATCATTTCAACTCGACATGAGTCCTTTCCCGAGCCAAATTCTTGCTCATCTTACATATTTTAATTTCCCCCGAACAGAATAATTTTTTGAATTCTTTAACAAGCCAATTTTTGGTCCCTAAAGGGTCCCCATATGGGTTACCCCATCTCTTTTTAACTCACCCATGACCCATGGTTGACCCATCTTGTTGGACCTTGGGTTTAGGCTTGGTTCGAATTCAATTTGGGTCATTCTTTGGGCTTGAATTGACATACATTTGGGCCTTAATTTAATTTATCATTGGGCCTCCTAACACTTCTTATTGGGCTTCTCAAAGTCAAAATCCAATAGCTAAATAGTCCACCTTGACTTTGGTTGACTTTTGTTAACTTTGACTTCTCGTATTCTTATCGTATAATTCTCGTATTATACTCGTATTATATTTATATTATATGTCGTATTATTTTTATATTATACGTCGTATTATTCTTCGTATTATACTCATATAATTATTCGTATTATACTCGTATCTTTCTCGTATTCTCCTTGTATAATAATTCGTATTATATTTAATTAACTTACAAAATTCATTACACAGGTCAAAAACTGCGTTTATCATTCTCCAAATTTTATTGGATATGACGTCCTTTCTTTATCATATCAATATTTACGCGTTCTTTGAAAAATTGAAAAACCGCAAAAGTGTTTTCGGGTGAATAGTATTTTTACGTCTTTTTCTCGAAAAAAAATTATTTCCTTATACAAATCTGAAACTCGTAAATTCTAACACATAGTCACATTCTATGTCAAAATAAGACCTTTAAACACATAATATTATCAATAAAAACTTATTTTATTTAATAATCTTTCTTTAAACTTAATTTACAAGACTATCCGATTTCTCGGGTTGTCATAAATAACGTGTTTAAATAATAAGCTATTTACAAATAATACGTTGTTTACCAATATACTGTTTAAATAATAAGTTATTTAAATAATAAGTTGTTTACCACTAAGCTGTTTACCAATAATAAGTTATTTATCAATAAGCTGTTTAAATAATAAGTTGTTTACCAATAATAAGTTGATTACCAATAAGTTATTTACCAATAATAAACATTTTACCAATAAGAAGTTGTTTACCAATAATAAATTATTTACCAATAATAAACTTATTGGATATAATAGGATATTATTGTCATTTTAGAAAAATATTGATAATAATTTTGTTTAAAAAATTTTAGTCCCAATGGTGGGGATTATAATACCTGGTTGAACATGGTATTAAATAATCCCATATATTAAGCTATTTTATAATATCTGGACTAATAGTCCCAAGTTTAAATTTGAAAACAAACAAGACACTTGTGATTAATAGTCATATCTCAAGTGTAATACTTACAAACAAACATAGCCCAAGAATAATCCGCGAGTAAAATTATTATAATACACTTTATTAATAGGATTTTGAAGTAAGATGTGACAATTCCTCTTTAGTGAGTTATTTTACCCACATCAATCCCTATGTTAGATAACCACAATTTAATTAATCACTTCAATACCATAAATAAATAGATGCATTCAGTTAACCATTGAATTGTCTTCATGTTAATTGCGTCCAATTTTTTGTTAGGATATCACTTGTTGGAGTTCTGAATCGGATAAATAATAAAAGAGTGAATGATTAATATATATGAATTGGCTCAAAACCTAATAACTTAAGCTTTTGTCAAGTTGGGTTCCAAATATGTATGATAGTGCCATGTGTATGAGCAAGCTAAGCGCGGACTCAACGATTTCCCCCAACAACTACTATTGGAGCTGTGACGCCCTCAAATCCGAGTACTTTTAACCCATGGATATGGTGTTACACTGGTGCTACTAACTACACATTCATTCAACCAAAACTGCATCAAAATGAACATGTTTACTAAATTCTTATTACAATAATAAGAATAATAATAATAAATCCTTCTCAAGCTCTTGATAACCATTACATCATTCGTCTTCATAGCATAAGTTCATAAAAAATATACTATTCTATTACAGGATAACTATTTATCCATTTTGGATTTTCCCTTCTCTTTATCGGATCCTTCGGTCCGTTCTCTCTTAGCTGCAATCATATAATTCAAGCAAGAAGTGAGCATAACTAGCTCAACAAGTCTAAAAATATATAACGCAACCACAAAATTAAGAATCATATGATTTATCTTCTATAACTGAACAAATAGTTATGAAGCACTATGAATAATCGAAATAACACTTTCCATTCTTTTAAAACAATTCCAAAGTACATATAGTCACTCTGAGTTGGTCAAAGACCATGAACATTCTCATTTATTTTCATTCATGAAAAGGATATCCCTGCACTAAGACCGTACATCATGTATAACTTACGAGCACTTCTAGGTGATCAGCCTATAGTACTCTATGTTGATAAAACTATTCTGTTAAACATGTTTACGTTTAAATTTTGGCAAACTCATTTGCCCGTCGATAAACGACGTAAAATACCTTTGTTTATTCATACTCAGGCTTACCATTGAATCCGTACCAAAGCAATTGATATAGGATAACATTAAAAATAATAATGAATTAAAAGATTTGAAAATAACCTAACAAAACATTATAACCTTCATCTAGCCGAGTTTAGATTGGCATCGACTCTTTCGTAAATAATTCATACATCACATAACATGAATCACAAAACTTGGCTAACACGAAGGTTGGACAAGAGTTAGAAGAACTTGCCTTTAAGCGTGTTCTACGTTAAACTCACTTTTCTTGGTCTTTATAGGTTCTACATGATATATTCACATAGCACACCAATTAGCTACCAAATAATCTACACACATTGTTTATACCAACTTCTTTCTCTACTATAGCTTAATCAAATTTATTTCATTAATAACATTCGTTAAGTTATCTAACATTCATTATGGCTTAATAACATCTAACGTCATAAACCATCATTCGTTGTTCATTGATTAAGTACAACGATAACTATAACCTTAATCGATCGTTTAATTCGAATACAGTTTCCCCCGGATTACCGACATAGGGCCTCGTATTAAAATTACATAAGTTTTACATTCATTAAGTTAAATGTTCAAGTCATTCATCCTTATATGTTCATCATATACGAATACACTTTCCTTTTATCAAATTTTGTTCATATATTAAGTTCGTTGACATTCATTTAGTTCAACATTCCATCTTATGAAGGTTCATTTTTGATTGTGATATTGATATCAAATATTAAATCAAAAAATCTACACTGATTGGTCTTTTCCTTAGCTTTCCGGATCATCTTGAATCATCCAATTCGAAGTTCGTATGACCAAGTTACGTTCGTTTTAATTTTAGATATCGAATGTCAGAAGTCAAACCCTGACACCCCTGCCCCGCGCCGCCTGTGCGCGCACTCCACCTATAGCGCTCGGACAGCATCGGCAATCTGCGCCTTAATCCATGCCACCCCGCGCGTCCGTGCTACTTGGCCGCGCGACCGCGCCCAAGTGCTATCCTTGAAAATTTTTTCTTTTCGTTTTGACATACAACTTTGCGACGTCATATCTTTTGCTCAGATTATCAGAATGAGTCCATTTCGGATGTGTTGGAAAGCTTAGATTTCCCTCTATAACCCAACTTAGACCAACTCAATTTCTGAACTTGCTAATTAAGCATTTAATTGGTCTAAAATCCCACCACACATAGTCTTAACGTTCTTGAGCATTCTTCGCTCGTTCATTCGTTTCTTATTCGTTTTACATCTAAATTCGCCAATTCTTGAGCCTAGGACTCTTAAATTTTACGTTCTTAAATATGTTCACAAAACCCTAGCTTTCTAGGTTTGTTATTAATATTCCATTATCGTCGCAATCCCTAGTTAACTACGATTTCAATGGTTAACGTCTTTTATTAAAAAAATTCATCATAACTTCGTTATACAAGATTTTTACTCTGTTCCAAATGGAATTAATCCATTGGTCATTCATCTACGTCCTAACCAAGCAATTTGCACCTAACTTATACACGATGGTTTTCAATTTGTCCATCAACAACAAGCTCTAAGTTTTATGTGTTCTTCATTTAGTGCTTAATCATTCGATTATTATTTCACTTATTCATGGCTTATTAACGTTTTAGTTCACTAATAGACATCCTTATTATTACGGAAGAGACATGCTCCACCAATTAACAATTCTGTATTAAAATTTAAATAGAGAAGAATCGAAGGTTAAGGTTTATGTATTTTTACCTTTGCGTTCTTCGCGTTCTTGACTTAAGGCTTGATTAGCTAGATTCTTTCTCCTTGATTATTGTAATCTCTCTTTTCTCTCTCAATATATGTGTTGCTCTATGTTTGTAAACAAACAAATGAATAATTAGGCTTGATTATATAGGAAATGCAAAGTGAGGGCAATTTGGTCAAAAGACCAAACCTCCTTACTATTGCACCTCCTTACCTTGGCTTCTCCAAGAAGCCAAGGCCTTTTGGCCCGCTATGACTCCCCATGGGGGGGTGCACATGGCTTTCCCCATGGGTTTTACCCACTCGGTGATCCATTGGTTCGACCCTCGGGTTCAGTTCTTGGTTCGGGCTTAGGTTTTATTCAAATTCGGGCCTAACTTTGGGCTTGAATTAAATATTACTTAGCCCTTGATATAATTTATCATTGGGCCAACCTCTTAATTCAATTAGGCTTGAAAAAGTCCAAGTCCAATGGTTAAATAATCAATCTTGACTTCTGTTGACCAAGACTTTGACTTTACATATTCTCACCGTATAATTCTCGTACTCTCCTCGTATATACTTCGTATGATATTCGTATTATACGTCATATTAATCTTCGTATTATACTTGTATAATACCTAGTATTATACTCGTATTCTTCACATATAATAATCTTTCTTATTATACTTAATCTTTTTTTTCTTAGAAATTCACTTTTCCTAACCTTTAGATTTTAAGTCCTCGGACGAAAATTTCGTTTGCCATATCTGAATTATTATTGGATAATCGATCTCGTCTCAGAATTCTAACATTACGCGTTTCTCAGAAATTCAAAAATAATTCCCGAGCAGAAATAGATGAATAATGATTTTACGAAAATTTTCGGGAAACTTTTATTTTTGTCTTGAAAATTCATTCCATTTAATTCTAACTCACAGCCAGAATCCTAACCACATTCATACATTCTAGGTCATAGAACGACCCTTGAATAGCTTACTCAGTTTAATAAACATATAATCTCATTTATTCAATATAATCAAAAAAAAATTAATTCACATAATAATCTAATTTTCTCGGTCGTTACAGGAGCGACGAAAGAGGCTCTCACCAGAGAAGTATTCAAGTGATTGAGAGCTCTCGATGTGATTGATTCACTTGTAACGAAGGAGACTCTCACCAGAGAAGTGTTCAAGTGAGGATAAGCTCTTGATATGATGAACTAACTAGTGAAGGAGAGATTGTTAGGATATCATTAGTAAGTTGCAGTTATCTATATCGGATAAATAATGAAAGAGTGAAAAATTAATAATACATGAATGGGAACAAGACCTAATAGTTTAAGTTTTTGTGTCAAATTAGATTTCATGTATCTTATATGGTGTGAGCGCAAGTAATGCATAGATTACATATTTAAAAATAGTTATTGCAGATCCTTGTGCAATAAAGAGATTATTAATATTACCAAATGATAACAAAATGAATTAGTATGTTTCTCAAATACGTATATTACTGGCGGCTAGTACTTTAGCATTTTATCTCGTGTTCAAAAACTGAATAGATGTATAAATTAAGTTTATTATAATTATGGCGTTCACTAACTTTTGGCTAACATTCGTCTTCCCAATTTGATCATTTTATTGTTTTAATATATTATCGTTTTTGTACTTTATTACTTTTAATTTTTCTCCCTGATTTTCCCCCAACATTTTTCTCTTCTGGAGAAAAAAGGAAATAAAAAGGGGAGGAAATCAATGGTAACGGTACAATTGCCTAGTAGCATGCCTAAAAAATTAATTTTCAACAAGAGCCATCAACATACACAATCTAATGTTGTAGTTGCAACTTTTAATAACTATAACGAGAAGAGAGAAAAGGGAATTTGCCAAGTTTTACCACTAATTAGGCTACGCGTTATTATATATACACAAATGAAAGAGGTTCCAAATGTCATAAAATACCCCTGAACCAAAAGCACGTGATACTCAACCCATAATACTGAAACTTAGGTCTAACAAAATATAGTTATGGGTTGGTTTTAATTTATAAAATTTAGTTATGGTTTCACTTAAGAGTTAAATCAACATTAACTATTTTTAATATGGGTTGTGTGGGTTGGATCTTATAATTATGGGTCAAATATAGGTCAACCCATATTTCAAATTTTAAGCTTACCATTATTATGGTTCAATTAAATAAATTACTTAATATATTAATTTTTTCTTATCTTCCTTTTAACTTCTCTCTAAAAAATTTATACTCTCTCTCTAAAATTTAATTACTTGTGTTGCTTCTAAGTTTTATGTTGGACAAAATAAACCTTTTTTAAAACTCATGCACCAATTAAACATGAAAATTAATTAATCCAAATTTAGAAAGTCATCAATGTCAATTATAAGAAAAATACCTAACACGTGATTAATGTAGAAGAGTATAAGTGGCCTGGCACCAGTTTTAGCATATGTACGAAACATACTAAGAAAACAAATTTATTTAGAAAAGTCTCTTCGTCACAAAATAACATTTTCTTTTCTCTTTTCTTTTCTTGAATTACCAAATATTATGTATAAGCATTTTTATTGTTGCATTCTACCTTGTACTCTTAAAAAGAGTTTAATTTGTATTTTTTCGTTCAAAAATTAGAAATACATTTTAACTTTTTAAAATCAATTCGCGAAATCCTAAAACTCTAAATTGATATAGTTTCGTTCATGTTTTGGAAACAACAAAAACGATAATTAATACTCTCTCTATCCCTTAATATAAGTCATTTTAGAGTTGTGCACAAGTATTAAGGAAATGATTGTATAGCATTAAATATAATATCAATTGTCTTTATTATACTTGTATTGAAAAAAGAGTGTTCTTTATTAGGCAAAAAATAGTGAGAGAACCAAAGTTATATTTAATACTTTGGGGTAATATTAGAAAATAAGCAATTAATGCTTACTTGAAATCCTCAAACGACTTATATTAAGGGACAAAAACACTTCTCTAAAACGATTTATATTAAGGGACGGAGGGAGTAGTATTTTATAGTTTGTTTACAATTGTTATATTTGTTTGTATTAAAACTAAATAATTTCATATCAATTTTGAATTTTAGAATTTTGCGAATTGACTCAAAAAAAATTAAAAATGTATCTCTAATTTTAGAACAGATGGAGTAATATTTTTATTGATCTTGGTATATAATGACTACACCTGGCAAACGGGCGGGCCGGGCGGAGCGCGGGCTGGGCCATTTTTGGCCGGGCCAAAACAGCTCGGCTTTTTATGAGCTGAAAAACTACGGCCCGTGGCCCAACCTGGGCCAGGCCGGGCCGGCCCGCGGGCTTTTGCCTTATTTTATTTTAATTTTTTTTGTAAAAGTTATTTTACACAATCTTTTTATGTCATAATTTTGCAAAATTCAAGTTCCCTTAGCTTCATGAGTTAAAGATGTTTGTTAATGCTACAATCAAAACAAATCGAACTCTTTTTTTGGAACAAAAAAAAGGCAAATGGACTCTTTTTTTAGGAGCGGAGGGAGTAGGATTTAACATTTGTAATTTTGTATGAATATGGATTACGCAAGTTGACTTTAAGATGAGAAAATTAGAACAATTCATGAATCTCTATGGTGTAAAATTCAACCGGTGCACCACAAAAAGACATTTTGCCATATTCATGAATCTAATCAAAATTATTATTTTTAATCTCTTATGGGTTCCAAATTTAAAATAAAGTTGTACGAGGAATTTAAAACATGCAAGTTTACTTGGAAATTCATTAAATTCCAACAGAAAGCTCCACATCACATGCTCAATTTAACTAATTTTTTAACTTTGTTAACATACATATATCAGATTGATTCGTTGTCAAATTAAGATTATTCTTACAATAAATCATGAACGTCCATTCGATGATCTAATATATATATATATATATATATATATATATATATATGTGTGTGTGTGTGTGTGTGTGTGTGTGTGTGTGTGTGTGTGTATACTTAATGACCCAAAAAAACCCCTTGAACTCTACATTTTTTTTCGATATAACCCATGAGCTCTTTTTATTTCACAAAAAAACTTTGGAATTCTAATAATTGGGCAAAAAATGCCCTTAAAACTAGACCATGGTTAACTAAGGATGAGTTGTCATCACACATGGCATATGATGTGTATAAAAGAAATATTTCAAACATTATTGTTTTGCCAACTTCTTTTTAATTATTTAAAAAAAATTATAAAAAGAAGTAGTTGTTGTAGCTCAGTTGGTTTAACTCTTATTTAATAAGTTGGAGGTCTTGTGTTCAACCCTCACAAGCATCATTGTTTAAAAAAAAAAAAAAAAAACTCATGAACAGGGCCACGGGCCGTCGCGGGCCAGGGCCAAAATGGCCCAGCTTTACATGGGCTGAAATTATAAAACCCATAGCCCGCTTTTTTTTGGGCGGGCCGGGCTTGCCCGCGGGCCCGGACTTTTTTTGCCAGGTCTAATAATGACATAATGTCATAATAATTTTATTATTATATAATTATTTTAAAATTAACAAATTTTTTAATTGAACATAAAATAAGTATAAAATTCGGTGAATCAAAGTACTAATTCCCCGGATGGTACTTAGTAGACCTGGCAAAAGAAGCCCGTGGGCCGGCCCGGCCTGCCCAAAAAAAAAGCGGGCTATGGGCTTTATAATTTCAGCCCATGTAAAACTGGGCCATTTTGGCCCGGCCCGCGGGTGGCCCGTTCATGAGTTTTTTTTTTTAAAACAATGATGCTTGTAAGGATTGAACACAAGACCTCCAACTTATTAAATAATAGTTAAACCAACTGAGCTACAACAACTACTTGTTTGAGACTAAAATTTTTTAGATCAAATTAACCTCAACCTCTTATATCACTATTATTTTGTAAGCATATATTTTTAATCAACTTCTAATACATTTTATAAACGCAAAAAATGTATGCTTTCTATTTTAACAATTAAATGTCATTTTATTTTTATAATTTTTTTTAAATAATCAAAAAGAAGTTAGCAAAACAATAATGTTTGAAATATTTCTTTTATACACATCATATGTCATGTGCCCATGTGTAATGACAACTCATCCTTAGTTAACCATATTCGTACAAAATTACAAATGTTAAATCCTACTCCCCCCGCTCCTAAAAAAAGAGTTCATTTGCCTTTTTTTTATTCCAAAAAAAGAGTTCGATTTGTTTTGATTGTAGCATTAACAAATATCCTTAACTCATGAAGCTAAGGGAACTTGAATTTTGCAAAATTATGACATAAAAAGATTGTGTAAAATAAATTTTGCAAAAAAAAAAAACAAAAATTAAAGGCAAAAGCCCGCGGCCGGCCCGGCCGGTTGGGACACGGGCCGTCGTTTTCCAGCCCATAAAAAGTCGGGCCGTTTTGGCCCTGCCCGCGCTTGGCCCGGCCCGACCCGCCCGTTTGCCAGGTCTAGTACTGAGCAAGCAGGGCCCTTTTGAGGTTCAAGGTATCACATTTGGATGCAGAAATCAAGTAGGCAAAGTTAACTGAAAAAAATAAAAATGGGTCAAAAATAGTTAACTAATTTGGACTTGTTTTTCTAATGAAAAATATGGGTTCAAACTTAAATCAACCCAAATAATTTAAATTAGTTAACCAATCCAAATGATTCTAATTAATATAAGTTGACCCATTAATTTATAAACCAAATTACGTATTATGTCTATTGAAACCATACATACAATTAACAATAACAATTGTTACAATCAATGACTTGAAACTAAAGACAGCTAAATAAAGTGTTTCATAAAAAACATCGTACACAATATTAATCTATTATTATTACATTAATATATTAATATAGTATAATACAAAAAAATATATAAATACAATAAATTTATAGCAAAACACGTGCTTCGCACGTACGGTATCATGAGCTAGTTAACCTTAATAATTAAAAATAAGATTTTGATATATTTGCACCCCATAATGATATAGCACTTCTAGCGTGCCCGTGTATTTATCACTCGAAACATCCAAGAATGCATTAATTTATTACACGGTAACCTCACGATATAATACATTAATACATAATTTTCTGTACACTATAGATTTAGTGATATTGATATTGCACATTTAAATATGATATATTTATTATTATAAAATAGATTTTTTTTGTTGCGTTGACATTTTCTTAATTTATTTATGTCACGATGAAGACAGAAATCATAATAATTAAAAATAGGGTTTTGATATTTTTGCGTTCATAGTGATACAGTGCAAAAGTGCCCAAATTTATCACTCGTAACACCCAAGGATGCATTAATTTATTGCACAGTAACGCCACAGTATAATACATTAAGCATTAATTTTTGTACATCATAGATTTAGTGATGGTGATATTATGTTATATTTATTATTACAAAATGTTTTTTTATTGCATTGATATTTTCCTAATTTATTTATGTGCTGACAAAGACAGGGAAACATAATAACTAAAAATAAAATAGGATTTTGATATGCTTGCACCCTATAGTGGTACACTTGCCCACCCTTGAATTTATCACTCGAAACACCTAAAAATATATTAATTTATTGCAAGGTAAAGTCATGGTATAATACATTAATGCATAAATTTTTATACACCATAAATTTAGTCATAGTGATATTGCACATTTATAATATATACTCCATATAACTATAAAATAATTTCTTTTATTGAGTTGATATTTTCTTTCACCCATTTACAAAGACTGGATCCACAATAATAAAAAATAGGATTTTAATATATTTGCACTCTATAGCGATACAATGCTAGGATGCCCGTGAATTATCACTCAAAACACCAATGAATGCATTAATTTTTGCATGGTGACGTCACGGTTAAGTGTTTCACTAGATAAATTTCCCAAAACCATATATAGATTTAGTGATAGTGATATTGCACATTCAAATATATTAGATTGTAGGATAATTTTGTCACAATATATATTGATTAAGCGGCAACTATCACTATAAAATGTGCACATATTAAAATCTTAATTTTTAAATCATAATCACCTAGAATATAGTTATTCATAAAACAAAATTGGTTAATTAAAGTTACATGTTCAAAAAAAATTGAAAAAAGAAAGTCGAAAAGTATCAAAAACAAAAGTTTCTTTAAATCTCTACTTGCCAACTTTATATCTCTATTAATTGGCAGTGAGCTCTTTAATACTTGCAACATTCCTAATAACACCAAATTTTGATAAACGATGGCAGATTCTAAATCTTCATTGCATTAATTAAAACTCGTTTCCATAATCCAAATATTGTCTATATACATGACTTATTGGACTAGCCAAGCTACCAACTGAATTATCCATAAGTTTTTTTTTCTTCATCAAAAAGAAATAATATTTTTGAGTAGGCAATCTTTGTGGTTAGATTTTCAAAGTAATAATCTCCATTAATCATGTCAACCCGCTGCGCCGCTTGCAAGTTCTTAAGAAGAAAATGTCTTTCAGACTGTATTTTCTCTCCATATTTCCCTGGAGATAATCCCCAAAGATTTGCTTATGTCCATAAAATTTATGGTGCGAGCAACGTGGGCAAAATGATTCAGGTATATATGTTGTATTCATTCAACCTTGCTTTGAATTAATCTTTTTCCCGTACATGCATTCTCATCTTAATAGTACCCAAAAAAAATTGTTATGCTTATTTGCCTCCATCACAAAATTATAGTTAGTTTTTGATATTCTGAAAGTATACTTATTTTGAAAGTACTTTTATTTTGAGACATCCCAACTGAAAAAATAAAAATACAAAAAATATAATTCTGAATTGGGATATGTAAAAGTTTGTAAGCATCAATGTGGGTTACCATGAATCTACGGATGTCATAGGTATGGAGTTGAAAAGTATATATATGGGCGAGGTGCATATATATATATATATATATATATATATATATATATATATATATATATATATATAGAGAGAGAGAGAGAGAGAGAGAGAGAGAGAGAGAGAGGAGAGAAATTTCTCCAACGAATTGGAAAAGACAAACCAAAGACGAATCGGTAATAGAATTCGCTTCATGTATATATGGGTAGACACATAAAAGGTCCAGTGAAAATTATAGGCACCTTTGAAGTTTTTTCGAATTTGATATTGTAACGATTGAGATTTTATATAATAATTTTAATATTTATTGAGTTAAATAAATATTTTATGTGATTTATTTATTGAGTGGAATAAATAAATTATGTGATTTGTGGAAGTGATTTAATTAAGTGTTATATATTAATTAAATGAATATTTAATTTAATTGATGTATATTAATTGTATAGTATAGTTCTAATTTAATTGAGAGAATCAAATTAGATGAATTATATGATGAAATGTTACACGAATTATAATTAGCGAGTAATTATAATTATGTGGCAATTTTATGTGATTAATTAATGTTAGATTTTAATTGATTAAATTAGATTATTTATATTTAATTAATTAAAGCGTGACATTAAAGTAAGTGTTAAAATGATTTATTAAAATAAGGAAAAGAGTATTAAATGATTTTAACCAAACAAGGCACTTACACCTCTTTTAATCTCACTTTTCCAAACAAGGCTTTAGTTAATAATCTGTTTTTGAAAATAACCTTGTTTTGTCAAACAAAGCCTTGTGGCTTTTGAATTTTGTAACTGATATATAATATATAATTATAAGTATTAGTGATATATCAGTTATATATTTTTCCTATACTACATTAGTTAGCCTAAGTCTAAACTAAGAACTAAGAAAACAAGAGAGAGCAGAGAGGAAAAAGAACATAGAAAGAAGAGGGAAGAAGAAGAGAAAATGGAAAGAGTCCTTGCTAAGACATCATTTTCTTCTCCTAATACAAATCAACAGGTATAATCTTTAAATTCAATTTTTAATATGGTGTTTTATGTTCTTTCGTGTTTATAAAACTTCTCTGTAAAAACTATTCTTTATGAAAGATGGTGCTTTTGATGTACATATATGTAGCAATTGTGTTTATATACTGGTTATAATGGAATTGTATGCTATGAACGAATTTCAGAAATCAAATTGTCGTAAGAATATGTTTTGAATGTAGAATAGGAGTTCATATGGAGTTTCATGTTTTGGTTGATTTTAGAGTAAAAATTGATGAAATTAGTATATGTTAATATGCTTGTTAAGAATTTGTTTGATGCTATCTTCAATTATGGATAAAATGCATGTATTATTAGTTGGGTTGCTTAAGAATTGATTTACAGTGAATGGTTTTGTAAAATATGTGAGTTTTATGAAAATATTAAAATTTGATTTCTAAAACTTTTGATTATTGTTGTTTAGATGGTTTTTGTGTTCGAAAACATGTTATATGTGTGTATTGTTTCAAGTATGTACTATACACTGTTCCAGTAGCTTGTAATTGCCGTTTGTTTGCATGTGTGGGTTAATCGGTGGAACAGAGTGTCGTTGCTGCCTGCTTCTGTCCGCGTTCCGGCGCAGCTGTACCGGCAACAAAGGCAGAAGTGGCGCAGCTGCGCCACTGGGTTTTCCCAGATCAAGCACCTGCGCAGCTAGCGCCGGTGCCGAGGCGTATGGCTGCACAACTGCGCCGCTAGCTATGCAGAGACAGTGAGTTTGGTCAGTTGTTCAGTTTGTTTTTATGTTTCAATTACATTGTTGCTAGGATAATGAGCATGTATCTAGCTACTATAACATGTTGTTAACATGAATTTGACTAGTTTCATATTTGGATAGTAAGAGAGGATTTGAAAACCTTAATGTAGTATTTAAATTATAAATTTAAATTATTTAATTATAATTTAGTTAATATGAACTACTTAATTATAATTTGAATAATTATAATTAAGAGTAGATGTTTAATTTAAATTATAATTTTGTTAAATTATAATGTATAGCAGTTAATTTATTTTAATCAATTAGATGTTAATTTAAATTATAGTTTATGTAATTATAATTTAATAAATGCATGTTTAATTATAGATTATAATTTGTTAATTGCATGATTAATAATAAGTTGTGTAATTATAATGTATGATACAGTTTAATTGATTATAAATTATAATTGTTTATAATTTAATTAAAATAAGAGGTAATTATAATTTAAGTAATTATAATTAGATTAAGTGTTCAAATTGTAAATATAATTTAGTTAAATACATAATTGATTTAATTATGTGAGTATGTTATGTGATGTAATTAATTATATTATGGTTGATTATTATTTATTTAATTAGAATGAGTTAACCATGAGGGTTAACCAATTATTTGAATTAGTTATGTGTTAACTAATTTAGATTATTATGATTGGATGCATATAGAAAATGTTAAAGTACGTGATTGTGTTAAGTAGCTTGCGCTTAAGGCAAGTCTTCTAAACCTAAACTTGTCAATTCGATGCAAGTTCTTTAATTTCATATATTCATTGTTGGGAATGTCCTTTTCATTTCTGTATTGGACAATTATTTGTTTAATTAAAGTGATCTTGACTTATTGTTCAAGTAAGATCCAGTTTATTATTTTAAATGCTTTAAGTTTACTTCTAAAGCATATGTTAATTCATAGTTTTTTATTTATGAATTATTGAAAGTCGATTCAACTAATCCTTAGTTGATGAACATTGAATTCTAAATTACCCTTTTAGTTTATTCAAACCAAACTTCCTTTGGTGCAGACTTGTATTCAATTACTGAGTTGAACAACCCTATTTATTAAGGGAGGTTACTACGCAGAAGCGTTAAGATGTTTGTGCACAATACATGGTACGAAGGGTTGATCCCCCTAAGTACGAGTTAAGGTCATAGTCTTAGTGACTATTAAAGGTTTTAAATAGAAATGTTTATAACCTAGGACAAAAGTTCAAAGGACTTACGACCCTCAGATGAATTCTATATTCGAATTGTTAATGTTGATAGAGAATTTTTATTCAATTCTTTATAATTGTGAAAGTAAAGTATTCAAACCATTTTAAAGATATTCTTTCATGTCTTTCTTATTAATGTATTCTAGTGAGCTGTTGTTTGCTCACTCTTGCGTTAAATAACAATTGCAGCTAGAGTTGATAATGTTGATGCCCTGTCTACGAGTAAAGGCAAGTGGAAGCAAAATAAGTGAAGACTTATTTTTATTATTTGAAATGATTGTAATAAGACTTTGATAGTATGTTTTATTTTCGCACTTTATTGTTATGTCAAGGTTAGATTAAACCCTGGGATTTTTTTGAAGAAAGTTGTAACCCTTGTTTTAAGGGAGATTTTATTATTTTGAATAAAGGTTGTAATTTATTTCGAAATTATATTGGGTAGATGTTTGTTATAGTTAGAAAGTGAACACCAAATCATGTGGAAACGAAGTACCCGGATTTGGGGGTGTCACAGGTTGGTATCAGAGCCGTAGGATATGAAACCTTAGGTGGGGGGAAACCTTAGGTAGTAGCCTTATGCTAAGATCGAAAAGATAGATGTGATAGGTAAAGATAATAAACTACTTTATGTGCTATATGTTTACATTATAGTATTCGAAGAGTGATGACTCGATATCACGTAATAATGAACTTTAAAATTCTTTTATCAGGATGACGAACATTGGAGGTCCTAGTCAGGCTAGAGAGGATATACCTCAGGTTCCTAGAAAGGAGGAGCCCAGTGACATACATGTTTTCTGGGAGCAGCTGGTTAGGAGAGAGCCATCTTCAGTGATCACCATAGCTGGTCGGAAGCGTGAGCTGACACCTATTCTAGAGGATGAGGACGAGGACGAGTTTGAAGAGGAGGAAGAGGAGCAAGAGGATCCCGAAGAGGAATTCCCACCTCACTCTGCTAGTGCTGAGATGTACGAAGCAGTCTACGACAGTAACGTGGAGCTTCATGGACGAGTCGGAGAGCTCGAGGAAACCATCCAGCAGCGGGACGAGACTATTGAGGATATGGCTAGTGACCTAGGAGAAGCACAGTGGAACCTGATACACGTGGAGAATGATAGAGACGAGGCTCGAGCTGAGATAGCAAAGCTGAAGTAAGACATCTAGGAGGAGTCGAAGAAGCGTGCTAGAGCCGAAGAGATAAGCTTGAGGGCTATTCAAAGAGCCGATCGAGCTGAAGATGAAGCTGAAGCCAAGAGGGCCAAGCTGAGGGAGATAGGGTATGCTTTCCACATGGCTATAGAAATAGCCCAGGATCGTGTTTTCTATTACCCAGCTCAGTTCCAAGGTTTACCATGGTACGTGGTGGACAGAAGAACGACGTTTCGGGTGATGGATGAGGAATGCAGAGAGGCTGTGCGACGTATTAATATGCCTAGGCAGTAGAGCTTTTAATTATGTTTTGCTTTTGTATTAAATAATGTAAATCCCATAGTTTGTGATAAAAATGGGATGAGTTGATAATGTAATCCTGTAACTTTTTCAGTTCAGGAGGGATGATGTAAATAGCAGATATGCTATCTAATTGATGATTTTAAAGTACGAGTAATGAATAAAAGAAGTTTATTGACGTTTTATATGTTCTATGTGAACTGAATTGTTTAAAATGTTTAAGTATGAACTTGAATACTTAAAAAATTGGATAAAGGATCTAATAATAATATTTTATTAACAGAAAATGCCTCCTAGAAGAAGACCAACACATCAAAACCCCGAGGGTTTGACGAACAACAACAACAATAACGATGGGACAAATCCTAACTCAGTTCAGCAGTTGGTGAACCTTCTGACAGGAACTCTTGCGAATCAGCCGCAAGTGTAGGGTACTACGTTCAAGGAATTCAAGGCAGTAGGACCGCCTGAGTTCAAGGGATCGACCAACCCTATCGAGGCTCAGACGTGGGTGATGGAAATGGAGAAGGTCTTTGACGTGGCTAGAGTAGGTGAAGACCAGAAGACAGTGTTTGCTGCTTTCATGTTAAAGTCAGATGCTAGCTTCTGGTGGCAGGCTAATAAGACCCGAGAGGGAGAAGGAGTCATAACGTGAGAACGTTTCAAGGAAATGTTCTACGAAATGTACTTCCCGGTGAGTTCGCAGGACCAGATGGAGGTCCAATTCCTAGAGCTTAAGTAGGGAGGGATGACGGTGTCCGAGTATGCCTCTAAGTTCAACGAACTAGCCAGGTTCGCTATATACCAGGTCAATACTGATGCTAGGAAGGCAAGAAGGTTTGAGCGGGGACTGAAGCCCTGGCTCTACAGCAAGGTTTCCATGTTCCAGCTAAACACATTTGTAGCTGTGCTGGAAAAGGCCATACTTGTTGAGGGAGGAAGCGAAGCGGTGACAAAGTTCAGTCAAGATAAGAAGAAAAATAATGAGGTAGAAACCAAGGCTGGTGGTAGCAGAGTTGTTAACCAGAAGAGGAAATGGAATGACAACACCTCTGTTGGGAGTTAGCAAGGAAGCCAACAGAAGAGGAAGTTCGAAGCATGTGCTACATGCCATAAGAAACACACTGGCGTGTGCATGAAGGGGACGCGGGTGTGCTTCAGCTGTGGTCAAGAAGGCCACATCGCGCCAAATTGCCCAAACCCGAAGAAGGGAGCTCTCTTCACATGTGGATCCAAGGATCACATGGCCCGCAGTTGCCCTAAGAAGCTGACGGCAGGGTCAACAGGGAGCAGAGGGAATGGAAGTGGTAGTACCGTGACTATCACTGCACCATTGCAAGCTGTTCGACCCACTACACGTACATTCAATATGACGGTGCAGGATGCTGTGCAATCAAAAGACGTGGTTTCAGGTATTATTCCGGTCAATAGTATAAATGCATATGTATTATTTGATTCGGGTGCTACTTGTTCATTCATATCTGATGATTTTGCTAAAACCCTAGATTTACCTATAGAGGAGTTAGTTTACCCTCTTGAACATAGAGATTGCGAATAGGGAAGTTATTCCTGTTAGGTCTGTTTATAAGAACTGTAGATTGGACATTAAGGGTCAGGAACTGAGAGTAGATTTGATTTCGATAAAACATAGGGAATTCGATGTCATACTGGGTATGGATTGGTTGTTAAACCATGGGGCGATAATCGATGTCAGAAGAAGTCGGTAAACCTTACGACTCCGTCGAAGATAGTGTTCTATGGTAGCAAATCACCTAGACAAGCGAGTTGTCTGATGGTTATGCAAGCCAAGAAACTTTTGACGTAAGGCTGTGTAGGATATCTAGCCTACATAGTATATACGCGTAAGGAAAGCCCAAAGGTGGAGGAGATAGCAGTGGTTAAGGAGTTTGTAGACGTTTTTCCAAGCGATTTTCCAGGACTTCCGCCAGATAGAGAGACAGAGTTCGTGATCGATTTAGCGCCGAAAACTGCTCCAATCTCGAAGGCTCCATACCGAATGGCTCTAGTTGAGATGAAGGAACTGATGGTTCAACTATAAGAATTGCTGGACAAGAAGTATATTCAACCGAGCGTTTCGCCGTGGGGAGCGCCTGTATTTGTTGGGTTTGTACGAAATTGTGACGCAATCAAATTGCAAAAATTAGCGGAAGCATGGTATATCAGAGTTTAAAAATTTCTACAAAACCATTACCCAAATCATCCTTTATGCAAATTATTAATTTAAAACGATAAATAAGAAGTTATGGAATCATACCCTTGTAGAACGAAACTTCCACAGGTACGAGTTCAACTCCTTGCTCTTCGTGATCTCCTTGAATTTCTGGGTTAGATTCCTTCCTTTGATCAACGTTAGCCACCCAAGTGTTTGGCCTCTACAGGTGATCCACCAAGGAGGATGAATTATCAAGAAGGAGGGTAATAGGCTTAGTTTTCTATCCTCTATAGAAAAGGAGTGCTCTCCAACAATTAGAATTGCATCAACTGATATCTATTATAAGACTCCTCTTATATAGATATTGGTCAACCCTTCTAATCCTATTAGACATGGGATTTCATTTAATTAATTAAACTCCTTTAATTAATTTAGGCTTCCCACCACACTGGGAATAATTAAATAAATTCATTAAATTAATTTGTCTCCTAATCTCATTAGCAATAAATGAGAGTACTAATATTAAATTAATTACTAAACTACTTTAGAAATTAAAATAATAATAAATATAATAATATTAATAAGACTCCTCTTATTAATTTATATTTAATATTTCTAAAATATTAAATAATAAACATTAAGCAATTTAATTTATTCTATCACCATAGATTAAATTAATTACACTTAATGCATTATTACGATTATGCCATTACCTTCTTAAATAATTATTCTTCCTTTTATGGTGTGACCCTTTAGGTTCTCCATATTAAATCGGTTGTGAATAAATCAATTAGAACAATTCTAATCTTATTTAAATAAATAAATTAAACAAATAATCTATTTAAATAAATAATATTTATTCTACAATAGGGATGAGCCTCCCTAGCGATCAACGACTTTCCAGATAATATAGATTTCAACATTAATCATAAAAGAACCTGTGAGTAAATAGTTACCGTACAATTCAATCCTTCCACCATACAATGTCCCAATTAAATATAAGACATGGAATTACTGTCAAGTCTTATTTTATTTAATTATATGTATTTCGATTAGAAAATGCACAACTCCAAATAATGCAAATAGAAACTCCTTTCTAATTTCATTCCACCTTGGCCAAGGATTCCTGGGTTGTCATTTAACGAATCACATAGGACATATCTCCTCTTTTACTAGAGATGGTAGATTCTTTATTGATCATTCATTATCTCCATATGTAACTCATTATACCCAAGCATACCCTATATATGCCTTAAAAGGCCTTAAGGAATTAGTCAAAGTATAATTTGTTACATACAAGATACTATGATGATCTCAAGTCCAAGGATCACATGTACTACTATCACATTAGGAATTCCTATTGACAGGCGAGTAAAACTCCATTAGGTATTCCATAGCGAGTCACGTTCAGTGAACTTATTCTCCAATAAACACCTACATACTTGCTTTAGTGTCTCCACACAAATGACCATGAGATCAGTCATCCTCATCCAATGAGCAAGCAACATATGTACCAATCTATCCGAATTTACTAATCTCCTTTTTAGTAATCCCACAATTGGGAACTATTTTAGTTTTAAAGCTTTCTAAAAATTTAGATCTCATTAGCATGATCATCATTATGATTCTAAAAGCATTGCTTAAAACTATGGATTATTTACATATTATAAAAATAGCACCATGTAGATAATTAAATGCCTTTAATAAATGAATATTTTTATTAATAAATAAATAAGATTGTCTCCAAAGTATCTAATTTATCATCATACATGATTGGCTTGTATGCATACTACTTTCAGTATTATTTGTGAAGAAGAAGGATGGATCGATGCGTCTTTGCATTGATTATAGAGAGTTAAACAAAGTTACGATTAAGAATAGGTATCCTTTACCTAGGATCGATGACTTGTTTGATCAATTGAAGGGTGCAAAGTATTTCTCGAAAATCACTTTGAGAAGCGGATATCATCAGTTGAAGGTGAGAAGGGAAGACATACCGAAAACGGCTTTTAGGACTTGGTGATGTCATTTGGTCTCACGAATGCCCCAGCTGTATTTATGGACCTAATGAACAAGGTGTTTAAGCCATTTCTAGTGGTGTTCATTGATGACATTCTGGTTTATTCCAAGACCGAGGAGGAGCATGCTGAACACTTACGACTAACCTTGGAATTGCTGAGACGAGAAAAGCTTTACGCTAAATTCTCAAAATACGAATTCTGGTTGGAACGTGTGCAATTTCTTGGCCACGTAATGAGAAGGATGGTATTTCGATAGATTCGTCGAAGGTCGAAGCTGTAATGAATTGGGATCAGCCGAAGACGCCGTCTGAAGTGAGGAGTTTCTTGGGTTTGGCAGGTTATTACCAAAGATTTATCCAAGATTTCTCTAGAATCGCCACTCTGTTGACGAATTTGACTCGTAAAATAGTTAAATTTGTTTGGACGGAAAAGTGTGAGGAATATTTCCAAGAGCTGAAGAAGAGGTTGAGTACTGCGCATGTGTTGTCTTTACCGGATAGTACGGGGAATTTGGTGGTATATAGCGATGCCTCACATAAAGGATTAGGCTGTGTGTTGATGCAGAGCGGCAAAGTCATTGCCTATGCGTCACGTCAGCTGAAGGTTTATGAGAAGGGGTATTCGACCCATGATTTAGAGTTGGCGGCAGTAGTGTTTGCCCTGAAGATTTGGAGACACTACTTATATGGAGAGAAGTGTGAGATATACAAAGATCACAAGAGTCTGAAGTATATTTTCACCTAGAAGGATTTGAACATGCGCCAAAGAAGATGGTTGGAACTGATCAAAGACTACGATTGCGCGATACTTTACCATCCGGGTAAAGCTAACGTCGTCGTCGACGCTTTAAGCAGAAAAGGTCAGGAGAAGCTAAACGTGTTAACTAATCAGGATCGATTAATAGAACAGATGGCTAGATTGGAATTAGAAGTGATGTTTCCGAAGGAATCAGATGAGATGTTGTTTCAAGTAACTACTGGTTCTACTTTGGTAGACAAGGTGAAAGAAGCACAACTTCACGATGAAGAATGTGAAAAGATTCAGAAAAGAATAGCCGATGGAGAAGAGTTCAAGTTTAAGATCGATAATGAAGGTCTATTAAGATTTGAAGGGAGAATCTGGGTACCGCCAGTACCAGAGGTCAAAGAGGAGATTCTGAACGAAGCTCACAGTTCTAGATATTCTATTCACCCTAGGAGTACTAAGATGTACCAGGATCTCAGGCAGCATTTTTGGTGGCCGAATATGAAGAGAGACGTTGCTGAATGCGTTACGAAGTGCCTAATGTGCCAGAAAGTTAAGGCAGAACACCAGAGACCTAGTGGTCTGCTTCAACCGTTAGAAATTCTAGAATGGAAGTGGGAGCACATCACGATGGACTTCGTGGTGGGTCTTCCAGCGACTCAGAAGGGATTTGATGCGATATGGGTTATAGTAGATCGACTGACGAAGTCAACCCATTTTCTATCGATCAAGATTAAGTACAACTTGGATCAGCTAGAGAAACTGTATGTGAAGGAAATCATTTCTCGACACAGTGTTCCGGTATCGATTGTGACGCCCCCAAATTCCAAGACCGTTACGGGGTCGCTCGAATTCGGTTCGTCACGTGCTCATGGTAATACATCACTAAATATCACACAATCATAGCGAAAAATCTATTCTAGAATAATTTACAATGATTTAATATAATTATTCCCCTCAAGTCTCGCAACCTACAGTACTTAATAGATTACATAATAATATCAATTAACGACTTATTATATAATTTAACTTAAGCTTAAACATAATCAAATCCAGTCTTAGTACATCATCTTAATACATTATTAAAATAATTAAGACATAAAAGAGATAAGCTAGTTGGTAGCCTTGCCCTTGCCCTTATCAACGCCCGAAGGTTCGCCATGCTCTACCTTAATTGAAATGTTTTAGGGAAAACAAGAATGAGCACAAATTGCCCAGCAAGTAATATACAATAAGGGTAAGCGTTATAATTCTTAATTCTCGAAAGGGTATAACAAGGTTTGATAATTCAAGGATAACAAGAATATCAACAGTTTTCAATAATAGTCGCTAAGGACAGAATAATATCAATGTGATTCAATAATAAATCAATTCAAGATTTCAAGATAACTGAATACTGAGCAGTCACTAAGGACTATGAACTTCTACTAGAATTAACAGTAATAGACTAAAAATCCAACAAAAACAGGTACAACAGGTGATCAGCCTAAAGCACCATCGTTATGCATAACAATCAATCATACTCAAGTGTGCACGTCGGTTCTCCGACAATTATATATTCCCTTCAAAGAAGGTTGTTCTTCTCAGTCAAATACAAGATCCCGCACCAATCAATTAGTTTGGGTCGCTTTTTAATAACATAAGTCTAGCCGAATCAAATGGCATAGACACTTTCACAATATTCAAGAACAATACTAAGTTCAACATGAATAATAGCTTTAATGAAATAAGAGTTCAAGTATGCTAATTCAATTCAAACGATTAAGTAGGAAACTAGTTCGCAATATACAAAGATAGAATACTTTCATCCAAAGAGATAAGGTTTAGATACTCGCTTACGATATCCGTTGAATAAAGTAATGCAAGGGTTTAGGATACTTGCCTTAAGCGTAGTCTATCCACGTAAAGTTAGCCAACACTTTTCAAATTCCTATCGCAACATAGTTACGTATATATATATGATATCCATTAGTCATATAATTTAACTTCACATTTTGTCTTCGAATATACGATCAACACATAAGCTAAGTTTTAACCTAGCTACACAGTTATATAGAATATAATTTCTATCCTTAACGTTCCTCCTTTTGAGTTTAAACACATTCTCATATCATATAAGATCGCAATAATTAGCAAACATGCCGTATATTATTAATACCACATAAGACCACAATCAATACTAAATATATTTCATTTTAGCAAGTTATGACATTCCCCTAAGTTAACCGTCAAAATCGAATTCACATATATCACATAGTATATATACATGTTAAAGAGTCTTTTTATATTCGTATAACCTTCCCTAGTTCCAAACATATGTGATATAGGTTCTAGGTTGACACTTGCGGTCATTCAAGGTCATTAAATTTACAAAGCCTATCATGCTTGCTTTCAAAACACTTAAGGTATTTATATTATCTTGTATTAGGCATGCTCATGACTACTCGTATAGCATATATGTAGCTAACATTGTTATTATCTTGAAAACATGCTTTGTTTACGCTAAACTTGAATCATGGCAACTAATCATGGTATATATACATGCATGACACATGAATGAGTCTAAGAGTACTATCACATATGTCCATAAATATCAGAATATGAAACTTACAATAATATGTTAAGATTTACGTTCAAAACTTATACTTTCACTAGTAAAGTTCATTTAACGTGATCCACGTGCTCACGTTATACTATGAAACATGTATACACAAGTCATCATTCATTTCATGCATTTATAAGCCGCTCTACCATGTATCAAAAATCAGAATATACTCATGCTTTATAATGTTAATGATTGTTTATGAAACTTTAAGTTCGTTTCCAAACTTCATGTCGTTTTGTTAACCATGCATGCTAATATACTAAAACATGCTTACATTGCCTCATTAGGTTTATATATATGTATTAATCATGCTTCCATGCTTGTTTAAACAAAATCAAACAATTAGTATATAACAGTTTTGTTGCAGGGTGCAGAAAATTGCAGCAGGGTGCCGGCGCTGCGGCGCGGCAACAACAGCTACAATCTAGAGCTGCGGCGCGGGAGACGTTGCGGCGCGGGAGGCGCTGCGGCGCGAGCATAATGCTTGGGATTGGCGCTGCGGCGCGGGGACACTGGGTCTGAGGCACTGTGGCGCTGCAGCGTGCAGATAACGCTACGCATCGGCGCTGCGGTGCCGCGATGCGGACTCAGTTCCTGCAGTTCACGCTGCAGCCAAAACCGTCCCCAAACTTCCCATTTCATCGATTTCAACATACCCAGATGCTATTAGACTTCTTTAACTTACTAACAGATATATATATATGCTTATATAACAGTCAATCGCCATTTATCAATTCCCAATTTCATGAACTCCAACCAAATTCATGAATTTGATGTTTTATAGAAATTGCAGAGCAAAAATGGAAATGAAAGTCAAGAAAGCTATATAGTGGTTCCATCATCTATGTATGTTCATATAACAACAATATAAGGGTTCTACAAACCAATCATGAACCAATTTGGCATAATCAAGAATTTGAAGGAAACTTCAGAAACTAGAAAATGAAAATGAAGAACAAAGGAAAAGGGATTATACCTCTGCTAACAATTTGAGCTTGCTGCTACTTTTCACTCACAATGCTACTATACTAATATATGTGTTACTCTCAATTCAATACTCAAGCAAAATCTCAGCAATGAACAATCTGAAGAGAAGGGCCATATATATATATAGCAAAACTAGTATCCAGGCAAAGCCTTTTTCTTCCAAATCAAAACAACGGATTGAAGGATTGCATGCTAGATAAGACGGAGTTGGTAATTAGTTGGTGATCTCCACTATTCTGCCCACTCCCTTCATGATGGCTAGAATGCTGAGTTTGAAAGAAGAGAGTAGGCTAGCTTCATGATGCATTTCATGTGTACAAGGTTTGTGACTAATTATATGGGACAAGCCAATTAAAAGTTCAGCCTTCTAGCAACATGTATATATCATACACTTAGGTTATTACATATATATATATTCATACTATATTTTAGGTTATAATTAACATTATAATGTAAGTCACATGCTTAATATTTCAAGGTAGTAGATGTGATATGGCAATGTAACATACATATCATCCATGTACATTTATTAATACCAGATATAATTTAATCGGATGTTATCACATTACACTGTCTTCTTTATTAAAACTAATAGTTTACACTATGTTCATGATATTTTATACAATGTATACCCACATATTTATTGTCACACAAGCATAAACATGTAGCTTATATATTTCAATCAATCTTAATACATGGTCTCTATGTGTAATGTATTCACATTGCACTATATAACATAGTTTATACATACTTGCATGGTCACACCTAAGTGTTTCTCTACACTATATAATATAGTCGTATTCCATATACTTTATATTTAATTCTTGCACATTTGCACATAACATTCAATATAATCTTATTATATTAATAACTTACTTATTTATTTTATTATTCATAATGTCAAATAAATAAATTATTCATTTCATTGATTAATTAATAATAATATTATTAATTAATCCATTCCTTATTGATTATTAATTTATATGATTAAATATCATACATTGCTTATTATTATTATATTTCTTGCAATAATAATAATCACATATTATTAAATTAATCACCATTAATCTTCCACAATAATTAATTAATATTCTACGATAACAATTAATATAGATTAATTGTTCGCTTAAATTAATATAATCATCCTTATATTACGTCACTGTGCCACACAAGGCTATCAACGAGTTTATCGCAAACTCCATCAATTTCTCAATTATTATAATTATTCAATTTAATATAATTGAATTAATCATTCTCATAACACAAAATCATTTATATTCTAATAAATTCTCATTTCTATTAATATATTCATTTAATAATATTAGGAAATTCTCGGGTATTACATCGATTGTGTCTGACAGAGATCCACGTTTTACGTCGAATTTCTGGAAGCGTTTGCAAAAGTGTCTGGGAACGCAATTGCGAATGAGTACAGCATACCATCCTCAGACTGATGGCCAGAGCGAGAGAACAATTCAGACGATGAGGATATGCTGAGAGCTTGTGTGATGGACTTCAAGGGAAGCTGGGAGGATCATCTACTGTTGGTGGAGTTCGCCTAAAACAATAGTCACCATGCGAGTATCAGCATGCCGCCCTACAAAGCGTTATACGGCATAAAATGCAGAACTCCCTTGTGCTGGGATGAAATCGGTGAACGTCAACTGTTGGGACTAGAATTGGTACAACAAACTGCCAAAATTGTGAAGCTGATCAGAACAAGATTAGTTGCTGCTCAAGACAGACAGAAGAAGTATGCCGATCTACATCGACAAAATCGAGAATTCTTATCAGAAAGTTTCGTTTTCCTGAAGGTATCTCCATGGAAAGGGAAGATTCGATTTGGTAAGAAGGGAAAGCTGAGTCCCCGATTTATTGGACCTTTCGAGGTACTATGAAAGGTGGGCGAGGTTGCTTACGAGATTGTATTACCTTCAGAGCTCGAAAATGTACATAATGTACTTTCATATTTCTGTGTTAAGACCTTACAAGCACGATTATAAGCATGTAATAGAATATGAGCCTTTGCAAGTTGATAAAGACTTAACTTATGAAGAAGTGCCTGTTCAAATAGTTGATAGAAAGGAACAAGTACTTAGGAATAAAGTGATACCTTTTGTTAAGGTAATCTGGCGGAACCACAGTGCTGAAGAAGCTACGTGGGAACTCGAAGATGTTATGATGAAATTTTATCCGCAGTTATTTACTTAAATTTTATGTGTAACCCCTTATGTACCGATTCTGGGGACAAAATCCTTTTAAGGAGGGAAGAATGTAATATACGAGAAATTTTTTTTATGTGTTATTCTGAGGACAAAATCCTTTTAAGGAGAGAAGATTGTAACGATTGAGATTTTATATAATAATTTTAATATTTAATGAGTTAAATAAATATTTTATGTGATTTATTTATTGAGTGGAATAAATAAATTATGTGATTTGTGGAAGTGATTTAATTAAGTGTTATATATTAATTAAATAAATATTAAATATTTAATTTAATTGATGTATATTAATTTTATAGTATAGTTCTAATTTAATTGAGAGAATCAAATTAGACGAATTATGTGATGAAATGTTACACGAATTATAATTAGCGAGTAATTATAATTATGTGGCAATTTTATGTGATTAATTAATATTAGATTTTAATTGATTAAATTAGATGATTTATATTTAATTAATTAAAGTGTGACATTAAAGTATGTGTTAAAATAATTTATTAAAATAAGAAAAAGAGTTTTAAATGATTTTAACCAAACAGGACCCTTGCACCGCTTTTAATCTCACTTTTCCAAACAAGGCTTTAGTTAATAATCTGTTTTTGAAAATAATCTTGTTTTGCCAAACAAAGCCTTGTGGCTTTTGAATTTTGTAACTGATATACATTAATTGTTAGTTATTATATATAATTATAAGTATTAGTGATATATCAGTTATATATTTTTCCTATACTACGTTAGTTAGCCTAAGTCTAAACTAAGAACTAGGAAAACAAGAGAGAGCAGAGAGGAAGAAGAACAGAGAAAGAAGAGGGAAGAAGAAGAGAAAAGGGAAAGAGTCCTTGCTAAGACATCATTTTCTTCTCCTAATACAAATCAACGGGTATAATCTTTAAATTCAGTTTTTAATATGGTGTTTTATGTTCTTCGTGTTTATAAAACTTCTCTGTAAAAACATTCTTTATGAAAGATGGTGATTTTGATGTACATATATGTAGCAATTGTGTTTATATACCGGTTATAATGGAATTGTATGCTATGAACGAATTTCAGAAATAAAATTATCGTAGGAATATGTTTTGAATGGAGAATAGGAGTTCATATGGAGTTTCATGTTTTGGTTGATTTTAGAGTAAAAATTGATGAAATTAGCATATGTTAATATGCTTGTTAAGAATTTGTTTGATGATATCTTCAATTACGGATATAATGCATGTATTATTAGTTGGGTTGCTTAAGAATTGATTTACAGTGAATGGTTTTGTAAAATATGTGAGTTTTATAAAAATATCAAAATTTGATTTTTAAAACTTTTGATTATTGTTGTTAAGATAGTTTTTGTGTTCGAAAATATGTTATATGTGTGTATTGTTTCAAGTATGTACTATACACTGTTCCAGCAGCTTGTAATTATCGTTTGTTGGCATGTGTGGGTTAATCGATGAAACAGAGTGCCGTTGCTGCCTGCTGCTGTCCGCGTTCCGGCGCAGCTGCGCCGGCAACAAAGGTAGAAGTGGCGCAGCTGCGCCACTGGATTTTCTCAGATCAAGCACCTGCGCATCTGCGCCGGTGCCGAGGCGTATGGCTGCACAACTGGCTGTGCAGAGACAATGAGTTTGGTCAGTTGTGCAGTTTGTTTTTATGTTTCAATTACATTGTTGCTAGGATAATGAGCATGTATCTAGCTACTATAACATGTTGTTAACATGAATTTGACAGTTTCATATTTGGATAATAAGAGAGGATTTGAAAACCTTAATGTAGTATTTAAATTATAAATTTTAATTATTTAATTATAATTTAGTTAATATGAACTACTTAATTATAATTTGAATAATTATAATTAAGAGTAAATATTTAATTTAAATTATAATTTTGTTAAAATTATAATATATAGAAGTTGATTTATTTTAATCAATTAGATGTTAATTTAAATTATAATTTATGTAATTATAATTTAATAAATGCATGTTTAATTATAGATTATAATTTGATAATTGCATGATTAATTATAATTTGTGTAATTATAATGAATGATATTGTTTAATTGATTATAAATTATAATTGTTTATAATTTAATTAAAATAAAAGGTAATTATAATTTAAGTAATTATAATTAGATTAAGTGTTTGAATTGTAATTATAATTTAGTTAAATACATAATTGATTTAATTATGTGAGTATGTTTTGTGATGTAATTAACTATATGATGGTTGATTATTATTTATTTAATTAGAATGAGTTAACAATGAGGGTTAACCAATTATGTGAATTAGTTATGTATTAAATAATTTAGGTTATTATGATTGAATGTATATAGGAAGTGTTAAAGTACGTGATTGTGTTAAGTAGCTTGCGCTTAAGGCAAGTCTTCTAAACCCTAAACTTGTCAATTTGATGCAAATTCTTTAATTTCATATATTCATTGTTGGGAATGTCCTTTTCATTTCTATATTGGATAATTTATTTAAATAAAATGATCTTGACTTATTGTTCAAGTAAGATCCAGTTTATTATTTTAAATGCTTTAAGTTTACTTCTAAAGCATATGTTAATTCATAATTCTTTTATTTATGAATTATTGGAAGTCGATTCAACTAATCCTTAGTTGATGAACGTTGAATTCTAAATTACCCTTTTAGTTTATCCAAACCAAACTTCCTTTGGTGCAGACTTGTATTCAACTACTGAGTTGAACAACCCTATTTATTAAGGGAGGTTACTACGCAGAAGCGTTAAGATGTTTGTGCACAATACATGGTACGAAGGGTTGATCCCCCTAAGTACGAGTTAAGGTCATAGTCTTAGTGACTGTTAAAGGTTTTAAATAGAAATGTTTATAACCTAGGACAAAAGTTCAAAGGTCTTACGACCCTCAGATGAATTCTATATTCGAATTGTTAATGTTGACAGAGAATTTTTATTCAATTCTTTATAATTGTGAAAGTAAAGTATTCAAACCATTTTAAAGATATTATTTCATGTCTTTCTTATTAATGTATTCTAGTGAGCTGTTGTTTGCTCACTCTTGCGTTAAATAACAATTGCAGCTAGAGTTGATAATGTTAATGCCCCGTCTACGAGTAAAGGCAAGGGGAAGCAAAACAAGTGAAGACTTATTTTTATTATTTGAAATGATTGTAATAAGACTTTGATAGTATGTTTTATTTCCGCACTTTATTGTTATGTCAAGGTTAGATTAACCCTGTGATTATTTTGAAGAAAGTTGTAACCCTTGTTTTAAGGGAGATTTTATTATTTTGAATAAAGGTTGTAATTTATTTCGAAGTTATATTGGGTAGATGTTTGTTATAGTTAGAAAGTGAACATCAAATCATGTGGAAACGAAGTACCCGAATTTGGGGGTGTCACAGATATAGCATAGGGGGCATAAGTGATGTTTATGCAAACTTTCATAATGAAATGAGTCTTGAGTTCGGGATCAAAATTTTATATTATTAAATAAAAATTTTGCAATTTAGTAGTTATAATTAAGTACTCTATATAATCCAAGTTCTAAATTGTTACTCTTATAAATATTTATGTAGAAAGTTGATGTTCATTACAGAGCAAAAACTGCAGAATCATTGTTTATCGATGCCGAAAACCACATCAAAAACCCCATTTACGGCTCTACTGGAATAATCACTATGTTAAATCAAGAATTAAGTGATAAAAATTCTGAATTAGCATGAGTTCAGGCTGAGCTTGCTGCTTACAAAGCTCAGAATTATTATTCTCAGTTAGTAGAGTCTGCTGAGTTTAATTCCTACAATGCTCAAGTCCATTTACAGTTCAAAGTTGGCCCATTTGACTAGCAGCAAGAACAACTTGGGCCTGAGGCTCATTCACATTTAGTAGTTGACCTATTTCACCAGCAAGAATAAGAACTTGGGCATGATGCTCATACACGGTTTGGAGTTAGCCCATTTCATAATCAGCAACAACTTGGGCTTATGCCAGACTTTGTGAACACAGTCCCGTTTCATTTGAACAACAATTTGGACCAGTCCAACAACAATCTGAGTTCATGAACGAATTTTTGCTAGCCCAGAACGTGGGTTTTGGCTCAACAAGTTCAAATAATTGATACTATTAGGGCGCCAATGATGCAAGGAAGAAAATTAAGTACCAAATCCAAGTTTTATTTTATGTTTTATTTTTAATTTGTTTTTGAGTTTAAGCTAGTTTGTATTGGGTTACTTGAAAATTTGTTATTGAATTAATAGCCCTCGACTGTTTTTTCCCTTGCTTTTTGTTTGCTTGCGTTTTAAAGTTTTATTCATTTAAAGTTTTATATATTGAAAAAATGTGGAAATGAATCAATCGCAAAAAGAAGTCGAATAATCAAATGTCAAAACTAACTAAACTATGCATTTAATACTAAACTATGCATCTAATAAGCTTAAAATGAATCACATATGTAAGCTTAGAAGTATAAAGTTGAGAAGAAAACTAAAAAGAATAAATACAAAAAAATGATAAAATAAAAAATAAAATAATAATAAAAACAAATGGAGATAAGTATAATAAAAACACTCGTATGTATAGAATAAATATAAGTAAAAAAATATTTCAACACACATATAGTAAACTTTCAGTATATAACATCTTCAAACAAACAAGGATCCATTTTGTAAATAAAAATTACAAGTAAAAAACTAAAAAGATATAACAATTACAAAAAGCATGATAAATTAAAATAATAGAAACGAATGGAGATAAGTAAAATAAAAACACAACAATGCATAGAAAAATTCTAGCACCAAAAAAGAGAGTAGAAATAGTGCAAAACTATATGAATTTAAACATGCTTTCACTGTATAGCATCTTCAAAAGGATCCATTTTGTAAATAAAAATTACAAGAAGTAAAAAACTAAAAAAATATAATAAATACAAAAAACATGATAAAATAAAATAACAGAAATGAATGGATATAAGTAAATAAAAACACAACAATGCATAGAAAAATTCTAGCACCAAAAATAAGAGTAGAAATAGTACAAAACTATATGAATTTAAACATGCTTTCACTCTATTTTGTACATAAATATTACAATAATTCTGACATCCACTTAACAAAGAGTACGGAGCCAGTATTGGTATATTAATCAGCAAATACTCATCATACATTTTGCATTTATTTAGTTTTAAACTCACTACAACAAAAAGGGTTATTTCCGAAGGAATATTCTGTCAGAATTAAGGATAATCCGTCGAGGTTATTCTAATTCTGATTGAATATTCGGTTGGAAATTCAGTCGGATATAAGCACGTCAAAATTAAGTCCGTCAAGCTTTCGGTCGGGACTATTTATCCTCGACTGAATTAACCTCGACTGAATATTCGGTCGATTTTAACTATTTCCGATTGAATACATGCCGTCGAGAATAGTCCGTCGAAAACAGTCATGACATGTGGCAATCTGAGAAAAATGAATATGTCCTTAATATCGACAGAATTCCGTCGAGGTTAGGACTATTCCATCGAGACTAGTTGTGCCACGTGGCAGCTGTCAAAAATGGACAGGGCTTATTTTCGACGAAATTATGTCGATTTTAGTACTATTTCCGTCAAGAATAGTGTTTTTTAAAGGTTTTATTTGTTTTTGTAATATCCAGGGTTTTAACCCATAATTTTTGTACCTGTAAACCTGTTTATTTTTTCCAACAGCACACATAAGCTTACTAACTATCCAACAATCACATCAACTAATAATAAGGCCCATTAATAACCAAAGCCAACACGAATATGAATTATCAAGGCCAACATGAATATGATAATGATAATCAACTAAAGTTCAAATCAACTAAAGTAAAGATCTCAAACTAAAGTAATGATAATTTAAAGCTACAATACGTCAAAAATCAACTAAACTATATAAATTTACATCACATAAAGCTGATTGATGAACTAAAGTAAATATGTACAAATAATCTCTACAAAACTAAGTCACGGGCTTCCAACCGCTTAGCATCGTCATCCCGCTCGTCACCCTGTTGATACAATATAATGTAACTCATTAGTCCATATATATGAGTTCAAGATAACTAAATTAAATTAAATAACATACAGAATATATACTTCAATTTAAAACGAATAGTATACCTGAGTAGTCGAGGGCTGACTCAGCATTAGCCTAAACGCATCCATGAGTAAGGTAACCACCATCCGAACAATCTCGTCGCGTATCGCGGCGAACTGCTCCGGAGGAATACCCGTACTCTCGGCAGTGGCACCAACTACAACGTCTTGCGCAAGCTGATGGAGGCAAGCACGACTGGGCAGGTCCTGATGACGAAATAAGCGGATCAGACTGAAACCTCTCCGAGACCGTAGCCATAACCCGCTGGAACAAAGCATCGTCTAAGCCTAGCGCCCGTATGTGATGGTCCCGTGGGGGCTCACGGACGCAGACGCCTGGCTAGAGCCTACAAAATAAATATAACATGAATAATATTATAAGTTTACTTTATTCATAAATAAGAAACTCCCCCAAAATAGGTCCAATTCACCTAACCCATTCTGGGTCGCCAGAAATACACAACAAAAAATCCAAATACAATCTTCAAATTCTAACTTTTAAACTATCGTACAAATACGACCACATTTAAACTGTGAGTTTCAATACAAAGACAGTACCCACACTTCAAATCAATGATACATTACATAAAGGTACAATCAATAACTATTTTAGGAATTAATTTTTTTGGAAAATGCTTAAGGAAACCTTGGTAAATGGGCGACCATGCATCTAAGTTATAATAGATTTCATAGGACTTGAGAATTATCCTTGGTTGACCCAATATAACCCAAAGAAGAACGAGAAGATTACTATCATGTTCTTTCCAATGATGGGTTTTCTCTTACCATATAATTATCTCTATTGTCTCCAACTGAGAATTATATTTCAACCATACTCCAAGATTATATAGGTAGTGCTCATAGATATAATCAGCAAGTGGATAGTGCACAACTCTGTCTTATGATAATACGAAGTCGTATGTCATTAGACATCTTGTACGATAGTGGCAAAACACCCTTCCAATGTTGGGTTCACCTCACCCTATTCGGTTTACCAAAATCAACGGTTAAATGACGTATAAAATATGACACACACATTTTAAATTCTCAATATAATTATTATCATACTCTTTTATGGGAAACTTCAATAGCTATAGACCATCGTTTTATTCCCTTGTTACCCTCGCTCGACCCAGCTACACTCTTATTACCTGAAAGAAATTATGAAGCAAAAGGATGAGCACAAATAGCCCAGTAAAGAATATCATGACTAATGATAATTAAATTATCAATAGCATTTGTCAGTAATAACTCAGAGATTTAGAACATATGGTAGATGATAAAACTTTTCAACCATAGTTGCAGCGGAACGAACAATCCATTAGAAGAGTCAAATAGACCATAATGTCTATTATCTTCTCCATGTTAAAAGTCCACCAACAATGTTTTATCCCTGTAACATCAATCAACAGTTCCTGTCCACAATCATGTGAATAATTCATAATCATAATTGTGTTGCTAAATTCTTCTTCGCACCTAGGACGAAGGTATTATTCATCACCTGTCTTTACCTGAAACACCAAAGATCATGGGTATACCAAATCATAGTTCCTATTTATAATCATTATAATACATTCATCTTTGCACTCAGGCCAAAGATATTCATCAATCAACAGTTCATCTTTGCACTACAGGCCAAAGATATTCATTTGTAACATCAATGGTCATGATCATGCCAAACACCTGTCCATATTTGCACTACAAGCCAAAGATATTCAAATTTTAAAGAAATATCTAATCATTTCAGAATTTATAGAAACAATATTTATAACCATGTTGATCAATTCACCTTTGCACTTAAGCTAAAGATATTCAATTGTAAACTCAATGGCCATGATCATACCAGTCAACAATTCATCTTTGCACTACTGGCCAAAGAGAACCTATAGTCATGATTATACCAATAATCTACCCATCTTTACACTTAAGTCAAAGAGAAATTTCATCACCAGGATTATAAAAATGTTATAGATGATAATAAGAACAATATGATCAAAACATGGGTCTAATTTCAAGAGTAAGATTCATAAATCAACGATAATTTAGTTAGAAAAAGAAACTAATTTTGTCGTGAATAGTACCCCATGAATAGTACCATATGTATGAATAGTACTGTATTTATGAATAGTACCGTATTCGTAAATAGTTCTGTATTCATGAATAGTGTCGTATACGTGAATAATGTCGTACACGTGAATAGTGCCGTATACATAAATAGTAACATCGACATGAAAAGGTAAAAAATTTATAATAAAATTCATACCAATATTTTGGTGGAATGATATTAAAAGAAATAACATCATTTGCAAGAAAAATAATATCCCTTACCATCCCTTACGAAAAGAATAACATCCCTTACCTCAAAGAATACTCGATCTGACCGGAATATCGGATATTATAATGAGAAAAACTTGCACTGTTATCAACATTCAAAATATCTAAACACTCACAAGAAATACGCTTGATACTATAGAGAGAGAGTTTTCTGATTCTGGTGTGTTTTTTATTTTTAACTAAGCACCTTATTTATAGGAAAATGCTTAGCGCACCAAAGCTGACGATTTACAAACGGACGATTCCTTTTCTTTTTTTTCGTTTCTCCAGAACCACCATGCTGACCACACTCATCAGCACACACAAAGGACACTGGGTCCCACCCCATGTTTTAATTAAAAAAATATTTATCGCAATAAACAAATTCAGATCCAATTTTTAGCAACTTTAATAATTCATAATAAATAGCTCTTTTATCAGAAAAATACAAACCTTATGTCCATCCCATATGAAATTTAATTCTCTACAACTTTGTAGAAGAAAGATTTTTCAAATTCCGAACGAAAAATGACCCAAATTTACATACGGATTAACTTGCAGGCTACAATTTTTGAAAAAGAACCATCAGCACTAATTCCATCATTTATATCCACATTGAATAAATATTTTCGTATCATTTTTTTATCAATAATTAATTATTATTCACAAATAATATTATAGAATCACAATAACGACAACAAGGTCGTTCCGAGGAAAGAGGGGGCCTTCTGATAAGGATTTCTCCTTACTGACGCGCAATTAGATTACCTAAACCCTTTTCTAGATAGAACTTCCTAGACATTGCCAATAATATTGTCTAATAATATTATTCAAATAATATGAATTATTGATTTGATAACGTAAAATACTGTGCAATGACAATTATTAAATCAACAATAATATAAAATACTGTGCAATACCGTGTGCTACTGTGCAACAACGCGTATTACTTTATTTTAACCACCAGGTATTTCAACAGTTTAACAGGTAACAATTTTGCCGTTATTTTAGAAAACTCATTCTTGTCATTTTCTTCATCTGACAGTTTTCTGTTATGGGTCCCATAAATGACTGCGCCGTCGTACGAATATTCCCCGAAAATAAGAATATTCCACAACCAAACGAATATTCCCCGACAACAATGAATATTTTATAACCACTTACTTTGTAAAATTTACTATTGTCCGATTTATATGATGACAATTAACGCGCAAATATACGCGATCAACAAGTAATAAAGTGTAAGTACAGATATCGTTCCCACGAGGAATTAATAGATAAAAGGTTGCCAAATTAATAGTCCATAATCGTCTCAGTCTTATTTAAATGAGCGGTAAAGAGAATGAATTTAAACTAATTAAACTAGACAAGGAATTAAACTTAAACTAAATAACCCTAGAGTAAAACCAGATAATGAAGGCATGAGACTCCAATTTCCCCTAATGATTCATCTAAATCAATAAACTTCCATTTAGGTCAAATCAATCGTCACAGTTTGTTAGCCGAGAACACGAAAGTGAGAGAAGGCCATCTTTCTATGCACCTAATCCATATCACGTGCAATCCACAGATGATAAACGCACTGTGAACACCCATATTATCTAAACCCCTATATGTCTATGGTATTTACAAATAAATAGGTTTTAAGGTCAAGTTCTCTAATGACTACGAGCGGCGCTTCGGTATATGTCTATCCTAAGCACAAATCATACGTCCAACGCCATGTGAACGTAAAATCGCCCACCACTACGATTAGATCTAAACCTACACTTCGTCTTTCAAGTCCACATAGGTTATCACAGTAATCGGTCATGACTCAATTAAGCAATGAAAGCATAAATCACAGTAGACAATCACATAGCAATCAATAAGAACCAACATGGAAGAGAAATCCACATAGACTACTCATTAGGTTCTATTGGACCCTCAAAATAGATTTAAGATATCATAATGAAGTACATCTATCATCCACAAGTTGAATACATATCATGAGATTACACAATTACAAAGCAAAGAGAGTTTAAGGATCAGAAATGCAAATTTGAGGCTCCAAGCATCCAATATTGAATCTTCAATAACATCCACTTGTTTCAACCATCAATCTAATAAAATCCTAGAAAACTAATTACTATAAACTAGCACTAATCTCTACTCCTAATCTAGATTAAACAAGAAAATGAAAAGGAAAAAAATTAAAGAGAGATGAAGAACTAGGGCTTGAACTCCTTAAGGGAGTATCCCCTAATGTGTAGCAAATTAAGCCCTTATATCGTCCCCAGCCGAGCCTGCCTTGCTGCCCCAAATAAAATACGAGTGGCCAGCTTAAAAACAAAAGTCAACTGCAAAGGGGGACCGGCGCAGCTGCGCAGGTAATAGGCCTGCAGCCGACGCAGCTGCGCAGGGTTCAGGTTTTGGAAATCTACAGCTTTGCTGGTGCATTGTTCTTGCGCTCCCTTCTTGATTCTTGCTGCTCATAGCTTCTGCCAATCCTCTATTCCCATTGCTTCTTGCTCACTTCTTATCTAGTCCATCAGCATGCCACAGGCCAATTCCTGCTTTGTTCCTTTTTAGCATTTTTTGATCCTTTTTAGCTCAATTTGCACCCGGAGAGTTCCTAAACAGAAATCTACAAAAGAAAGTAAAAATGCATGAAAAGCTACGATAACATATGAGTTTAAGCCACAATAGCAGTGAGTTGATATCTAAATAAGTGGTTATAAAACCACTCATCAAATACCCCTAAACTTAAACATTGTTTGCCCTCAAGCAACTAAAACAAAACTAAACACACGGTGCAATGCCGTATATACAATGTATGCACCCTATACTACTATGAATGCGAATCCATGTCTCAGTCAGTATTGAACTTTCATAGCAATGCCTCAGAAGACCACAAGATAATCAAATAGATAAGCTACCCAAGACAAGATCATAAGGCATATTCTGCAAATCCAAAACTGTCAGCACTTATGTATTGTGCGTTGCGTGCCTAGCAACCATTAGACATGATTTCGGACAAATATATCACATACTATGCTTCTTAGGGGAAAAACAAGTTTTAACTTAAGAAAGACAGTAGATCATATAAGTTCTAACTAAAACCATGCATTACTAGAGTTAAGAGTCAACATAGGGGTTTTCATTAAGCTTTTATTACTCACGAGGGCGTATTCGCACTTTCCCTTGTACACACTTGACTGTGCAATGCCTAGTCCTCTTAGGATTTTCAATGATATTCATGTAGCGAGCTTTCGACCAACGACTCCCATACCAGACGGCCTTAGGGCGCTGGGTGTAGAGACACCCAGAGGGCTTACTTGCTCGAATATCAAAGGCCGCAGAACTCGACGTAATCGATGTGTTTATTCTATTTTTTCTTTCTTTTTCAAATCATTTTCTTTTCTTTTCTTTTCTTTTCAAAAGGGAGTGCGTCTTACTCTCCATCTCCCCACAAAGCATGCATACCCCCTGTTTTCCCCCAAACTTAAGCTTTTTACAGTCTAGTTATTATCATATGAGAACTGAAATTCTTTTATTAAAACATAGATTTTCCACCAGAAGACAAGTATGTAAATATTTAAACTAGGCATGTCATGATGGTTACTCTATTGTGCTAACCGATTACACAATATCGGACAGATAAGGATTTACATATATGACCTTCAAATCAAGCTTAAGTCTCAAATCAGTTCAAAAATCAAGTGGATTTAATTTCTTCATAGGCTACGTACATAACTCACCAACTGAAACTGGATTCATGCAAAATGTCCTAACACAGTGATCTAAAACAAAACAAAATTTTTAAAATTTTGACAAATTTTAACAAAATACGACCTAGATGCACTAAATGAAAAATCACAATATGCAAAATGATGCAAAATGAAATGAACTAAGCAAAATGCAAAAATAAACCCCTAATACCCCCAAACTCAAAATATTCAATGTCCGTATTGAAGCTAAAAGGGTAATAAGGGAACTCCCCTAGTCAGACTCGTCGTCCTCCTACTCATCAATCTGCTCCGGTGGTGTGTCTGGAGTAGGGTACTGGCTTCCATTGCCAAATGTAGGAAACTCTGCATCCACGCCTAACTTGTTGAATGCTCGAGACAGAGCCTGGGAGAACTCGATTGTATAAGTATGGAAATCTATGTATGTAGTATCCATCCGTTTCCTCAGCTGCCTGATCTCCCTCTGCTGCATAGCATACTGTACGGGAGTCGGCCCTGCCGCCTGCTGAGCTTGCTCTAGCTCACCTTCTTTATCTTCTTCTTTATCATCATCAAAATCATTTCTCCTCATAAATCCCAGTCCTCGGGGATGCGATTCTGCCAGATAATGTACTGCTGGATGGCTGTATGATCAATATCGCGCATCGGGCGCTGTAGCTCTTCATTATCGCAGACCACTCTAGCAGCCAAACATAAGCGTGTAATCATCGAGGCATGCGGAATCCCTTCTGAGGTGCTCCCCCTCATAAACTTCAGCATGGACTGATTTAGAATGTGTCCTATATTATTCCGTCTGTTCTTGATGATGCCATAGAGTAATAGCTCTCTTAGTAGTGACCTCAGCATGATGGCTCAAAGGGAGAATGCTCGCACAAATGAAACTGTACCAAGCCTTGGCATAGCGACTCAGGGCAGTCTGAGGGAAGCCAATCCTTCTGTTCATGCCTGAGTATGTGGTCCATTTGGTGCTCGGTTTGCACAATTCCTTTATCAGTCTAGTCCAAGTTAGTCTCATGACGCTGAGACTCGGCCCAATTTGTCGGGCCAGAAGGAATAGTGTCTAGCTTGAAAATTTATTTATGGCCTGCTTTGTGTACGGCACATGCTTCCCCCTTCACGTATGATACCCCGTTCTGTGCCTTGTGGGCATTTGCATAAAACTCTTTGATGAGGGGTATAGGGGCTGACAGTGGAGTGGCCACAACAAGAGCCCATCCGTACTCAATAATTTACTTTTTCATAAGACCGTCGTTATTGCCCGGCCTCAGCCCTCTTTCTTTCACATAGGTCTTTTTGTCCAAAACATTCATGTAATAACGTTGAGCAGCCAGGTCCACAAATCTATAGTCGTCAAGAGCCTCATGGGAACTACCTTCGCCATGCTCTGTGCTTGGAGGAGGAGAAGGTGGTGATAGAGTTCTGATTCTCTTAGGTATGTTGAGAGGTTATGAGAATGCTAAAATATAAAATAGGCAACTGTATTGAATGCTATCCCAAAGTTGATCAATCAATAGGAATGCACCCTAATTGGCTTCACCTTTGATGTTCAGAAATAATCCCAAACTCTATCACAAATCCTGCTCAAACTCTACTAGAAAGGGTGTCCCCTAATGCTGGAAATTATTTTGTCTCAATTCTGTGTATGAACTATGAACCACTGCACCCAACCCTTTATAGATACCTAATTCTGTCAGAAGTGATCCCCAAATTCTCTCTGAACTTGCATCAAACACCTTGCAGTGCACACAACTGAACCCCAAAATTATGTGTATGAACTATATCAATGATGCACCACTCTAACTGCCTTAGACAATAAGAACAGATGCACAAACTAACCCAAAGTCTCCTTGATCATTAATCGAACAGGTTTGTGTCCTACTGCCCTTTAATGCTTAGAATTTTAGTTGGAATGGAGAAAGGTTGATGGCAGAGGAACGGCGTGGGCCGGGTTTGGCAGGTGGGTAGAGTGGGGATGATGAAGAGGGTGATGCTCGTTGGTTAGGGCTTGACCAGGAGAGATCGAGTGAGGGAGATGAGAGGCAAAGGTTTTCGGTAGGAAGTCTGAAGTTTTAGAGTGCTGGATGCTGAAATGTTAAATGAATTTGGGAAATGAAGTGGGCTGGTTTTATTTTTAAAAACGGGGAAAGAGTGATGGCGCAGCTGCGCAGGGGATACTAAGGAATGAGGCGCAGTTGCGCAGGAAGAAAACTCCGAACTCTACTCTGGAAATTGAGGCGGCTACACGGCTGGTTGGCTTGGCTTGGCGCGGGCGCGCCAAGACTCAGACAATCCCTATGACTTGGATTGTAGCAGCTTATCCGATTCATTTAACCATGGGCTTTGCTTCCTAGTGCTTAGACCCTGAAAAAGGCATACAAAAATAATAAGCCACTTAATTACCACAAAAATTTATTATAAACTATTTACAATTAAGCGGAGAAGTAACATAGAGGGAAAAAAAATTAAACATAGAGGGGAATAATCATAAGCATGTTAAGTCCCAAAAAATCTTATATGTGCTCATAAGTGATAAGTGGTATTTATATCGCGAATCAGATTCTCAAAAGCTTAAGACGCTGTTTGTTTTATGTTATTTATTGTGCTTTTATATATATTTTGTTGTTATTATGCTTATCATGTATGATGCAGGGCTGTTTAGGTCATTTCTAGCTTAAAGGGGCAAAATTGTCATTTTCTACACTCTGGCCCCGCAGCGCCAGAGCCTAGCCTTCTCCTCGCGCCGCAGCGCCGCTTCCTTGTCCATGCTGATGTCATCTGCCGCTGCAGCGTCCCTTATACTCCTTGTGTTCACGCTGTAGCGTGAGTGGCTCCGCAGCGCCACCCAACAGCTATGTCTCCGCACCGCAGCTCCACCTCCGGTACCTTAATGACCTAATGAAAAAGGAGTAAAGAAAAGGAGGCAGAGGGATAGAAAAAGAGTACAGCGGCTAGGATATTTATTACAGACAGTGATAACAAAGTAAAAAATATTAGATTTTAGATGAGAAAAAAGAAGCTGTTTTTAGGAGAGAATAGTGATTGCATCCTACACAGCTCAGGAGTTACACGGAGAAGAGAAGACTTGGGGACAGAAAACCTCACAACATGAGTTTTCTTATTCCAAATCTCTCAGTTATTTGTGTATTACTAAGCAATGTTGAATGTTATAGAAATGTGTATTAGCACCATGGTTATGAACTAATTCCTTTTTAGGATTGCAATGTAACCTAGTGTTTAGCCTAATTAACTTTCTCTCCTATTTATATTAATAAATCATTTTGGGAATGGGTTGTTGTATTTCTTGCTTATTGACTGATTGCTTGACAGAGTTTTTGGTAGTGATATTAATGGATATTGAAAATTGGACATTAATATCTGGCTTTTAAAATACAATAACACTTGTTATGCCCTTGCCTAAGGGAATGTGTGCATAAACTGCTTAATAGGATAGACATATCTCTATTTGCCTTGTGTAGCCTTGAGACTGAGCTTAATGACCCTAGTCTAGTTATTTTCATCAATAGACATATTGTGATTCATCTAGCTAGGGATGTGCATTTGGTCTTCGACAAAAGCATATGCGTAGTTCTATTCTCGGCTGACCATTCCTTGATTTGTTTGTAATGTGGAGAGTTAGGAGATTAGGTGACGCATTAGGGGAATTGTAATCCTAGCTTGTCTCCATAGTACATCTATTTCTCTCACCTCTTTTAGTTGTAATCGCATAGTTTAACATACCATCTCCAATCACTTGTTTAGATAAGACAGTATAGAACTTACATTAGTAATTGATTTGCAATTAAGACTTCGTCCTTGTGGGTACGACACTTCACTTATCTTATATTACTTGTTGACCGCGTATACTTGCGCGTTAATTGTCGTTACATAAATCAGATAACAAGTTTTTGGCGCCGTTGCCGGGGACTTAGTACTATTTGTTATCAATATTAAAACTAAGTCAATACGATCTTAATTTAGACTGATATTATCTATTTAATTTTCTTTTCAGGTGATCTCTACGTCGTATGCCACCTAGAAGGGGTCAGAACATAATACCTCTCGATCCCGAGGTTGATAGAACGTGCAGACGCCTGCAGAGAGAAAAAGCTCGGGACATACATACTCCTGTTACAATGGCTGAGGAACTTCAGAAATCTTTAAGGGAGCATGCTATGCCTCACATCGCAGATTTGCAAGCGAGCATTCTCAGGCCCGCAATCCAAGCAAACAATTTTGAGATCAAGCCGGGCACCATCCAAATGTACTCCAATATTCAGTTTGGTGGATTACCAAATGATGACCCCAATGATCACTTGATGAACTTCTTGGAGATCTGCGATACGTTTAAGTGCAACGGAGTGTCTGACAACGCCATAAGACTCCGATTGTTTCCATTCACCTTGAAGGACAAGGCCAAGAGCTGGCTACATTCACTTTCGTCAGGCTCCATTACCACATGGGATGACTTGGCTCAAAAGTTCATGGCGAAGTTCTTACCACCCGCTAAAACCGCCAAGCTCAGGCACGAAATTACCTCTTTTATTCAGTTTGAGTCAGAGTCTTTGTACGACTCATGGGAGCGATTCAAGGATCTTCTGAGAAAATGCCCCCACCATGGACTGCCAGAATGGCTTCCAATCCAGACATTCTATAATGGGTTATCCGGAGCTACTCGTTCGAGTATTGATGCCGCTTCTGGAGGAGCTTTCATGTCTAAGCATCACACAGCGGGGTATGAATTGGTGGAAACAATGGCGGCCAATAATTATCAATGGCCAAATGATAGGCAAGAAACCACCATATTTCATCAATCCAACTCTCTCTAATCATGTCTATATATCAGACAAAGCCTTATATGGACTTAAACAAGCACCTAGAGCATGGTATGAAACACTAACTAACTTTCTTATTAAAAAAGAATTCACTAGAGGTAAAGTAGATACCACATTATTTCTTAGGAAGCACAAAGATAAAGTTTTACTAGTTCAAATATATGTGGATGATATTATCTTTGGTTCTATGATGAAAATCTGTGCAAGACATTTGCCAAGCTTATGCAGAGCAAGTTCAAAATGAGCATGATGAGTGAGCTAAATTTCTTCCTTGGACTGCAAGTAAAGTAGACTGATGAAGGTATCTTCATTAACTAAGCCAAGTACATCAAAGACTTACTTAAGAAGTATGGCATGGAATCAGCCTCTCCCATCAAAACACCAATTGCTCCAGCAATAAGCTTGACAAAGATGAGAAATGTAAATGTATTGATATTACTCAATACAGAGGTATGATAGGCTCCCTTCTCTACTTAACTGCTAGTAGACCAGATAATATAATGTTTGCAGCATGTATATATGCTAGATTTCAAGCTAATCCTAAGGAATCACACTTAACTGCTGTAAAAAGGATTTTCAGGTATCTCAAAGGCACACCTTACTTGGGACTTTGGTATCCCAAGGAGTCATCTTTTGAACTGACAGGATATTCAGATGCTGATTTTGCAGGCTGTAAAATAGATAGAAAGAGTACCAGTGGCACTTGTCAACTGCTAGGAAATAGAATAGTGTCCTGGTTTAGCAAGAAGCAAAACTCAGTATCAACTTCAACATCAGAAACTGAATATATTGCTGCAGGCAGCTGCTGTGCTCAAATCCTATGGATGAAGAACCAGCTAGCAGACTATGGGTTTGATTTCAAATCTATACCTGTTCACTATGATAACACAAGTGCCATAGCAATAACACATGTGAGGCCTTAAGTCTATATAACAAAGAGAAGAAAGGAAAGAATGCTGGAGGAGAGAATCGTACTGGGGGAAGCAGCAGTGGAGGAAGTAATTTGGGAAAGAGAAAATGGGAGAATAACAACAACAACAACAAAAACAACAATAATCAATCAGGAAATTTTCGTGGAGGTTTCAAGAAGAGGGCTGAAGGATGCCCAAAGTGTGGAAAGAACCACCAGGGTGAGTGCAGGAAGGGTCGCGGCACTTGCTACAACTGCAAACAGGAAGGGCACATCTCGCCCAACTGTCCGAAGCCAAAGAAGATCCAAGGGTGTTTTTCTTGCGGCTCAACTAGGCACCATATTAAGGATTGCCCAAAGAAAGGAAGTGGCGGGGGTAGCAATCAGCAAGGAGGAAACAAACTGATGATCGGTAGAACCTTTAACTGACCGTCCAGGACGCCGTGGCTGCAAAGGACGTGTTGTCAGGTATAATCCCAATCAATGATATAAATGCTTATGTATTATTTGATTCGGGTGCCACCTGTTCTTTTATATCTGAAAAAATTGCTAGTAAACTTAGTACACCCCGAGAACGATTAGAAAATCCTTTGATCATAGAAGTTGCTAATAAGGAAGTGATCCCTGTAGAATACGTTTATCGAGATTGTCGCGCAAATATTAGAGAACATGAACTGAGCATAGACTTGACTCCTATTAGACTGGGAGAATTTGATGTGATATTGGGAATGGATTGGTTGTATAACCATGCTGCGACAATTGACTGTTAGAACAAATGTGTGAACCTTCAGACTCCGAGTAAGTCTAAGGTAGTGTTTTATGGTAGCTCATCGCTTAAGAAATCATGTTGTGTTACGATGATGCAAGCCAAGAGATTGTTAAGGAAATGATGTGTTGGTTATTTAGCTTACATCGTTGATACTCAGAAAAAGGGAGTAGAAATTAAGGATATATCCGTAGTGAATGAATTTCAAGATGTATTTTCGGACGATCTGCCTGGTCTTCCGCTAGACAGAGAAATTGAATTCGTAATAGACTTAGCACTGGGAACAGCACCGATCTCGAAAGCTCCATATCGTATGGCGCCAGTAGAAATGAAGGAATTGATGATACAATTGCAAGAGTTGTTGGATAAGGGTTACATTCGACCGAGTGTTTCTCCTTGGGGAGCACCAGTACTATTCGTTAAGAAGAAGGATGGATCGATGAGGCTCTGTATCGATTATCGAGAATTGAACAGAGTAACGATCAAGAACCGATATCCGCTACCGAGGATAGACGACCTGTTTGATCAACTAAAGGGAGCAAAGTGCTTCTCGAAAATTGACCTACGAACAGGATATCATCAACTGAAAGTGAGGGATGAAGACATACCAAAGACTGCGTTTCGAACCCGTTATGGACACTACGAGTTTTTGGTAATGTCATTTGGATTGACTAATGCTTCGACAGCATTTATGGACATAATGAACCGAGTTTTCAAGCCATACTTGGATAAATTTATAGTGGTTTTTATCGACGACATTTTGATCTACTCAAAGACAGAGGAAGAACACGCCGAACATCTGAAGATTGTTTAGGAGGCACTAAGGAAGGAGAAGATGTATGCGAAATTTGCAAAGTGCGAATTTTGGATGGAGAAGGTTCAATTCTTAGGCCACGTGGTGGATAAGAATTGAATAGCTGTAGACCCTGCGATGGTAGAAGCAGTAAGTAATTGGGAACAACCGAGAACACCGACGAAGGTGAGAAGCTTTTTAGGGTTAGCTGGATACTATCGAAGATTCATCCAAGATTTTTCCAAGATAGCAACCCTATTGACCAATTTGACTAGAAAGACGATGAAATTTGTATATACCAACAAATGCGAAGTAAGTTTTCAGGAACTGAAAAGGAGGTTGAGCAAAGCACCTGTGTTATCATTACCAGATGATGCGGGAAATTTTGTGGTGTATAGTGATGCATCGCAAAAGGGACTTGACTGTGTGCTTATGCAGCACGACAAGGTTATTGCGTATGCATCACGATAATTGAAGATTACGAAAAACGATACCCTACTCACGACTTAGAGTTAGCAGGTAGTAGTTTTTGCGTTAAAGATATGGAGGCATTATTTGTATGGGGAAAAATGTGAGATATACACGGACCACAAAAGTCTGAAATATATCTTCACACAGAAGGAGTTGAACATACGGCAGAGAAGGTGGTTAGAATTAATCAAAGACTATGACTGCGATATTCTTTATCACCCGGGAAAGGCAAACGTGGTTGCCTGACTCTCTGAGCAGGAAAGGAAGGGAGAAGTTGTTTAATTTAACGACTCAGGAAGAGTTGATAAGAGAGATGGAGAAATTGGAAAGAGAAGTGAAAGAACCAAAGAAGCCTGGAGAGAAGTTGTTTGTAGTGGGAGCTCATCCGACATTGTTGGATAGAGTAAAGGAAGCCCAGGAAAAGGATGAAGAGTGTGAGAAAATCCGAAATAGGATCACAGAAAATGAGGAAGATAAATTTCGAATGGATAAAGACGGTATCTTAAGATTTGAAGGAAGAGTGTGGGTACCAGCAGGTAACCGAGTTGAGGGAAGAGATTTTGCACGAGGCACACAATACGACGTATTCCGTTCATCCGGGAGGCACAAAGATGTACCGAGATCTAAGGCAACATTTTTGGTGGCCCAATTTGAAACAGGAAGTCGCAGAGTGCGTCAGTAGATGTTTGACTTGCCAACGTGTTAAAGCAGAACATCAACGTCCAAGTGGTTTACTACAACCGTTAGAAATGCCAGAGTGGAAATGGGAGCATATTACGATGGACTTCGTGGTAGGACTTCCAGTTACGCAGAAAGGTTATGATGCTATTTGGGTTATCGTGGATCGACTAACCAAGACCGCACATTTTCTACCAATCAAGATCCGCTACAGTTTGAATCAGTTAGCGAGTCTATACATAAAGGAGATTGTCTCACGACATGGAGTGCCGGTGTCAATTGTCTCTGATCGAGATCCGCGCTTTACGTCAAATTTTTGGAAGAGTTTGCAGGAGAGGATGGGAACGCAGTTGAGGTTGAGTACCGCTTATCATCCTCAGACCGACGGACAGAGTGAGCGAACGATACAAATGCTGGAGGACATGCTTAGGACTTACGTGATGGATTTTAAGGGAAATTGGGATGACCACCTACCCTTAGTCGAATTTGCGTATAATAACAGTTACCATGCGAGTATCGGCATGCCACCGTACGAAGCTCTTTATGGAAGAAAGTGCAGAACGCCATTATATTGGGACGAAGTCGGAGAGCGACGAATACTCGGACCAGAGCTAGTACAACAAACCGCAGACGTGGTGACAGTGATAAGGGCCAGACTTGTAGCAGCCCAAGATCGCCAGAAGAAATACGCAGATTTGCATCGGCAGAACCGAGACTATAAAGTCGGCAGTTTTGTTTTCTTGAAGGTATCTCCATGGAAGGGAAAAATCCGTTTCGGCAAGCTTGAAGCGCCTCCCACGTCAGCTTGAAGCTGTTGTTTCCGCGCCGCAGCTCCAGATTGTGGCTGTTGTTGCCGCGCCGCAGCTCCAGCCTCTGTGTGCTGTTTTCTGCACACTGTAACAAAACTGTTATGTACTAATTGTTTGATTTTGTTGAAACAAGCATGGAAGTATGATTAATACATATATATAAACCTAATGAGTCAATGTAAGCATGTTTTAGTATATTAGCATGCATGGTTAACAAAACGACATGAAGTTTGGAAATGAACTTAAAGTTTCATAAACAATCATTAACATTATAAAGCATGAGTATATTCTGATTTTTGATACGTGGTAGAGCGGCTTAGAAATACATGAAATGAATGATGACTTGTATATACATGCTTCATAGTATAACGTGAGCATGCTAAACCTCGATTAGTAAACATTTCGAACGAAAATGGAAGTTTTATGAAACAAACTTTGACATATGTGTGACACATTGAGGTACTGATTTTGCAAACATGTTTACATAACCTAGAACCACATGTAATACATGTTAACTTGCATATATAGATTTTATAAGGTAACTTGAGCATGTGGATCGCGTTAAATGAACTTTACTAGTGAAAGTATAAGTTTTGAACGTAAATCTTAACATGTTATTATAAGCTTCATATTCTGATATTTATGGACACATGTGATAGTACTCTTAAACTCATTCATGTGTCATGCATGTATATATATACCATGATTAGTTGTCATGATTCAAGTTTAGCATAAACGAAGCATGTTTTTACGATAATAACAATGCTAGCTACATATATGCTATACGAGTACTCATGAGCATGCCTAATACAAGTTAATGTAAATACCTTAAGTGTTTTGAAAGCAAGCATGATAGGCTTTGTAAATTTCATGACCTTGAATGACCGCAAGTGTCGACTTAGAACCTATATCACATATGTTTGGAGCAAGGGATGGTTATACGAATATAAAAAGACTCTTTAACATGTATATATACTATATGATATATGTGAATCCGATTTTGACGGTTAACTTAGGGGAATGCCATAACTTGCTAAAATGAATATATTAATTGTGGCCTTATGTGATACTAATAATATGCGAGTATGTTTGCTAATTGTGGTAGTCTCACATGATAGTAATGATGTATAAATATGATCAACTTGAGAAAAGAGGAAGTTAAGGATGGAAATTATACTCTATATATCTGTGTAGCTAGATAAAATGTGAAGTTTAATTATATGACTAATGAATATCATATATATACGTTACAATAGGAATTCGAAAGTGTTGGCTAGCTTTACGTGAGTAAACTACGCTAAAGGCAAGTATCCTAAACCCTTGCATTACTTTATTCAACGGATATCGTAAGCGAGTATCTAAACCTTATCTCCTTGGATACAAGTATTCTATCTTTGTATATTGCGAACTAGTTTCCTACTTAATCGTTTGAATTGAATTAGCATACTTGAACTCTTATTTCATTAAAGCTAATATTCATGTTAAACTTAGTATTGTTCTTGAATATTGTGAAAGTGTCTATGCCATTTGATTCGGCTAGACTTATATTATTGAAAAGCGACCCAAAACCAAATAATTGGTGCGGGATCTTGTATTTGACTGAGAAGAACAACCTTTTTTGAAGGGAATATATAATTATCGGAGAACCGACATGCACACTTGAGTATGATTGATTGTTATGCATAACGAGGGTGCTTTAGGCTGATCACCTGTTGTACCTATTTTTTGTTGGATTTTCAGTTTATTACTGTTAATTCTAGTAAAAGTTCATAGTCCTTAGTGACTGCTCAGTAATCAGTTATCCTGAAATCTTGAATTAATTTATTGAATCACATTGATATTATTCTGTCCCTAGCGACTGTTATTGAAAGTTATTGATATTCTTGTTATCCTTGAACTATCAAACTTTGTTATACCCCTTCGAGAATTGAGAATCTTATTACTCACCCTTATTGTATATTACTTGCTGGGCAATTTGTGCTCATTCTTGCTTTCCCTAAAACATTTCAGTTAAGGCAGAGCATGGTGAACCTTCGGGCGTTGATAAGGGCAAGGGCAAGGCTACCAACTAGCTTGTCTCTTTTATGTTTTTAAATATTTTAATGTTGTATTAAGATGATGTAGTAAGACTGGATTTGATTATGTTTAAGCTTAAGTTAGATTATGTAATAAGTCTTTAATTGATATTATTATGTAATCTATTAAGTACTATTGGTTGCGAGACTTGGGGGAATAATTATAATAAATCATTGTAAATTATTCTAGAATAGATTTTCCGCTGTGATTGTGTGATATTTAGTTATTATTATTATGATGTATTACAATGAGCACGTGATGAACCGAATTCTAGAGACCCCGTAATGGTCCTGGAATTTGGGGGCATCACAACATCTACGCTCAGGTGGTTAACCTGCTCCATATCCTCTATAGACATAAAACCAATGTCATCAGGCATGTCTGAGCGGTACAAGGAGAGGATCTGCCCCTGCAAAACTGTTGGAAAAAGGACCTGAAGAAGGGCCCGCTTCTGAGCTAGATGGGTCAAAAGAAGATACCTTTGACGGATCTCGACCAAGGTGCCTGATAAAAAAGCAAGCTCTCTCCAACTCCCGGGTCAGCTCTACAATCTGATCTGAATGAAGTGGGCTCCCTATGGCAAGCTATCCAGTCTGTCATCATAACAAACCCTGGCACCATGTCTGCAATAAACTGGTTAGCTCGAGTCTGAGCTCCAATAATGCGAGGACTCCACCATCTACTGAATGTCTTCTGGCTGAACGAACCCTCTAATAGGGTGAAGCCATCTATGCCCTCCATGGGAATATCTTTCAGTGACAGGATCAACGACTAATGATGCCAAGTAGGAGGAGCAATGGGAATGCAGATCTGACCCGTAATACTCCTGAAAGCACGCTCTCCCAAATAGAGCTCCCAGCCTCTCTCTATCAAAAATGGGACTCTTCGGGTCGACAATGCAAACTCTCGACCAGTAAAGAAGCTTCCCTCAAATCCAATAATAAAAAACTTGGAGGTATACGACATCCAGGAGATCGATCCAGCCATCAAAAGCTCCAACTGCAGGTGAGCATGGGTAAATCCCTTAGCAATAGGGACCGCCGTCAGAGTGGAGTGATGCCAACGCCGTCCTGGAGGATTGGTCTGTAGACCTAAAGTAGTGGCAGGCCGTAGGCAAGGAAGCCTCTCAAATGCCCAGAACTGGCCATGTAAATATCAAAAGTCCTCAGTGACCAAGACTTACAAATATAATTGCTGAAATAAAAAAGGTACAAGAAAGATGTACTCACCAGTAGAAACGGGTAGAACCCTAACCAAGCCTCCGTCAAACCCTCCGAAAGCATGCGCATGTCCCAAAGAAAATAGGCAAAGGTGAAGGAACTCCAATCAAATTCACTGAGGTGCTCTACATACCGGATAGTGCTAACTAGGGTGAAGGACATTGTAGATGAGTTGTCCGCCACAAAATAACCTGTGATGATCACCAGGAACAATCGCCTCAAGATGAAATCTCTAACCCTCTGATCATCATGTAGAGGCTCAAGTAAAGCCCCACTCTGGGCATCTATACTCAAGGGGCCAGATCTGACCGTCTTACCCTTGATCGCCTTCGCAGGAACTCCCAATAGGGACCGAACGGCAGTAAGTATGATGTCAGCCACGACAGGCACTGGCTCAGCTTCGAACACAATACTGGTGATGAACCTCCAATCCATAAGGGTCATCATCACCTTACAGTCCAGCAAATGAAGGGACTGAGTCTGGTGGAACCAGTGCTCAAATAGAGCCCTCATATACCCCAAGGGGCAACGACGGGGAAGAATCAAAAAGAAGGCCTGAAACCCCCAGCCATCAATGATATCCCTGTACTCTTGGTGCAAAGTATGATACAGGGAATGCACATTGAACCAGTTCCCTCGAGGCTGCGTAAAGCTGGGAACCTTCTTCACAAATCAACCCATATCAAAAATCTGTACCCCTAGAATGGCAAAAAAGAAAGAAAGAGAATCCAAAAAGAAGAAAACTTCAAGTCACCTCGTTGGCGTGAAGAAATCTCGATGGATGGTGACTCAGGTCGCCCAATAGCTCTTGGGTCGGCACTACAATGCCCGGAACCTCCGTACGTGGAGCCTGAGCAGGGGTAGGAGCAGCAAATGAGCCTGATTGTCATCAATATCGATCTGCTGCTCGTCCTGTGCTGGATGAATCACCTACTCTGCCAATCTGCGAGGCGGTCGAGCTGGACGTGGCTGAGGAACATCAGAAGCTCTCCTACGTCTAACGCCTAAAATGACTCTATTGGCACTGTCGGGTCTCTGTCCATCACTTGGACAAAGTCTCCAAATCACCTCAGAAAGGGTGTGGTTAGCCTAAAACTTGTGGCTTATTATTTTAAATCAGTACTCTATGCATCTCTAAGTCCTAAAACATGCATGGGTCAGTCAAAAAAATACCTAGTAAAGTCAAAACTTCATATTTTTCAAAAGATAAATCTTAAAACTTGCATAGGTCAGTCAAAAAAATCCCAAAAGAGTCAAAATTGCATGTTTATTAAATACTCAGGTTTTGAAATTTTTTTGTCCAGAGTCCTCTTTGTAAAATTGATTGTCCTCATGCACATAGGCATATCTAGGTGGCCATTCAATAGCACACCTTCCCAAAAACAAAAAATAGTTCATATTTATGAAATAAAATCAAGATAAAACTTCACATGGTAGCCAAATTACCATGGACATTTTTAGTTGAAAATCCAGGCTTACTAGGCCTCAAAAAGGATGAGTAAACTGATCAAAAAGGGCAAAATATGACTGTCTCAAAATCTAAATTTTCTTACATCCAAACGTGCATTACAGTAAGATATGTATACATATGAAGTCAGAAAATTTTTAGCATGTCATATAAATAAATAATTTTCATACATTACGTCTAAAAGCCCCCCACGTGGTTCACATGCTTTTAACGGTCAAAACTTGCAAAAAAAAGATGTAAAACGTTACCTGCAATACGTTGAACGCATAGAAACTGACGAAATCAGAAAAAGGCTTCCCGAGCTCCGTAGATCTGAAAAAGAAGATCGGATTACATTTGAAACTCAAAATGAAAACTTGAAATTATGAACTCCCCGCTGCCCAATATAAAAACACAGGTGGAAGCGGCCCCATCTATGGCAGCCGCACCTCCACCTGCGGTTCCCTAGGGTGGGTCCCACTCCCCTGAGCTATGTTTTGGTTTGAGATGAAACGGAGTTTATATGAGCTGCCAAGTCAAATCTAAGGAAAAATTGCTATGCGATTGAGCGGTTTGTCCTGAAATCCAGCGTTTAAGCAACGTAATCCTGACAAAAAGGGGAACACTCTGAAAACCCTTGGTATCATCCCAAAGACATATCCGGGGATCAATGATGCAAACTGCAGAAAAAATGTTAAAAAACTGCGCAAAATTGCCAAAACTGCAGCTTTCGAAGCGTCGGGAACTGACCGATGACAGTTCAGCCGTTGGCATCACGCTAGGGAAGCGTCGGGAATTGACCGATGACAGTTTAGCTGTTGGCATCACACCAGCGAAACATCGGGTACTGACCGATGACAGTTCAGCCATTGGCATCACACCAGCGAAGCGTCGGGTACTAACCGATGACAGTTTAGCCGTTGGCATCACACCAGTGAAGCGTCGGGTACTGACAGATGACAGTTCAGCCATTGGCATCACACCAGCAAAGCATCGGGTATTGAACGATGACATTTCAGCCATTGGCATCAAACCAGCGAAGCGTCGGGTACTGATCGATGACAGTTCAGCCATTGGTACAACCCCAGTGAAGCATCAGATACAAACTGAGATAGTTCAGCTGTTGGCACAACCCCAAAGAATCATTGGGTATAGACCATTGACAGTATTAGTCATTGGCCCAATCCCAGTGACATCTCAGCTATTAGTACAACCCCGCGAAGCGTCGAAAGGGATCCGATGGCGGAAGGGATCCGGTGGCGGCAGCAATATAGTAATCCATCACTAATGATGGAATCTTTTATACACATCCTCAAAAGGAGCACCAAGAAGGATTGGTGATTGAATCCCCCTGTTGCCAACTATCGGTGTAAATTATCGTCAAGATAGGCATCGGGAGTGCATTCGCCTAACTCGGCAGCAACAATATCATTCCTAGGCTATCATGAATGACGTCATCCCTAGCAAAAAATGACGAAAAACCGTTCGTGATAACCTATTAACATCATCCCTAGCAAAAACTGACATAATCAGTCAATGATGACCCCACCTCCTCGAAGGTATCTGACCTTCCTAGCATACCATATCATGCATTGCATCCCCTTTGCCTTTGCCTTTACAGTGTCTCCTAATCTTTATCTTGTCTATTTCACTGCATTGCATGAACATGATAAAGAGGGGCATCTGTAGACACTTAAAATTTTCTTTCCCTATTACTAACAATGTAGGAGGGCAAGACTGTCAATCAATTCAACCCCGATCTCAATACCAGGCTGTCAATTTAACCCCGATCGCAATACCGGGCCATCAAATCAACCCCGGTCTCAATACCGGGCTTTCAAATCAACTCTGATCTCAATACCGGGCTATCAAATCAACCCCAGTCTCAATACCGGGCTATCAAATCAAGCCCAGTCTCAATACCAGGCCATCAATTCAACCCCGGGTTTAATACCGTGCAGTCAATTCAACCCCACTCCCAATACTGGGCCATCAAATCAACCCCTGATCTCAAATCAGACCGTCACATCAACCCCAATCTCAATATCGGGCCATCAGATCAACCCCGATCTCAAATTGGGCAGTCAGATCAACCCTGATCTCAAATCGAGCAGTCAGATCAACCCCGATCTTAATATCGGGCTGTCAGATCAACCCCAATTTCAAATCAGTCCATCATATCAACCCAGATCTCAAATTATGCCATCAGATCAACCCTGATCTCAATATCGAGGCATCAGATCAACTCCAATCTTAATATCGGATCATCAAATCAACCCCAATCTCAAATCGGGCCATCAAATCAACCCCAATCTCAAATTAAGCCTTCAGATCAAGCCTGATCTCAATATCGGGCCATCAGATTAACCCCAATCTAAAATTAAACTGTCAAATCAACACTGATCTCAATATTGGGCCATCGGATCAACCCCAACCTCAATATCAGGGCGTCAGATCAACCTCGATCTCAAACCGAGCCATTAAATCAACCCCGATCTCAAATCAGGTCGTCAGATCAACCCCGAATCTCAAATCGGGCCATTAAATCAACATCGATCTCAAATCGGGCAGTCAGATCTACCCTGATCTCAATATCGGGCCCTCAGATCAACCCCGATCTCAATATCGGGCCATCAGATCAACCTTGATCTCAAATCGAGCAATTAGGTCAGCCTCGGTCTCAACCCAGGAGGTATAGGTCAGCCCCGGTCTCAACCTGGAAAGTACAGGTCATCCTTGATCTCAACCCGGGAGGTACATATCAGCCCCGATCTCAACCCGGGAGGTACAGGTCAGCCTCTGTCTCAACCCGGGAAGTCAGGTCAACTTCAGGAACAAAGCTGAAGCATCACAACATCTCCAGCGGAAAACTTGGAGCGACCAAGTCAACCTCAGAGATAAAATTGAGGACAAACAGACTCAAATGGGATCCAAGTCTTGGAAACAGCCATAGGAAGTCAACCGAAGGCCATGCCGACTCTAAAGGAAACCCCGGGAGGGGCAAAATGGTTATTTTATCAACTCCAAGCCAATTCGGTCAAACTCAAGCCGAATTGATGCCACTAAGGTCAGAACGAACCATAACGATGATCCCGAGTGCAATCAGCGCAAGACAGCTCAACGGATAAACTATGGGAAATCAAAGACCTGGTTATGAACCTGTCTTCTTGGACCCAGAAAATGTTTTATCCCTATGTCATTTTGACACTCTCGACGAGGGCTTTTCAAAAAGGTATCGCACGCCTCAAACGAACGCTCTGATCAAAAGTTAGAAAGTTTCGACTTCGACCTCGTGTTGTTCGGAGTGTACGTACTTCGAGATGACAGATTTAGGCACGTGGGCCCCACCATGGGAGCCGTACCTTTACCTACGGCAGCAGTAGGTAGAGTGGAGGCTCCCTGGCCTATATATATGAGGGCACCCCCCTCATTTTCATAATTTGAAAACACTCCGAACCTCTGCCTGTTTGGTTTTCTATTCAATTTCTTGTCTTCCAAACCCAAATTTTTTCACTCTAACACGTAGATATACCCATATACTACCACATATCAAAAAATAACCGGTAGATTCTAATGTTTAAAGCCTACGATTTGGCAAAAAGCCCGTGTAGCAGTCCATTGTGAGTATTTTTACGATTAGCAAGTCAATACTACTACTTCGCACTTTTATACACTTGCACATTAAGTTTCATTTTCTAAATATGCCCGAACTCAGTTTCGTGGCCGTTTTTCTCAACTATTAGTACATTTTTGTACATAAACGCATTTTCTGGCTTTTCTATAACTCAGATTGATGATCTGTCGCTTCCAGCAGCTTCGGCATACTTGCATCTTCATTTTAAGAAACTTCGCCAGACTGGGTTATCTTCCCAGTTCGGGTTTGGTATTTTTTTATTTATATATATTTAACTATATATATATATATATATATATATTAACTTTTCAATTTTATCAAGCCCGGATGTCAAATCCGAGGTAATTTATTACTTTTATATATACTTATGCATATATAAGCAACTTTCACCACCACTAGGTTCTCTTTGTAGTCTTGGGTGACTACATTTCTGTCTTTATATATATATATATTTATATATTTCAGTTCAGCCTGGATTATTCTGTGGCCTTTGTACTGCTTTTATATATATATATGCATATATGAGCAGCTTTCACCACCACTTGGTTATCTTCCCAGTTTTGGTTGACTACTTTTATGTACATTTACATTATAGTTTGGTCTGGATTATTCTGTGGCCTTTTTATTGCTTTTATATATATTTATGCATATATAAGCAGTCTTTACCACACTGGGTTATTTTCCCAGTCTTGGTTGACTATATTTCTGTACATTTACATTCCAGTCCAGGCACCGGTGTGAAAACCCATCGCCCTTTACAGTTTATATATATATAATTTTATGTATATTGCTTTACTCGCTTTTATTAAACTGTTGCTTTAAATATTCATTTTATATAAATCAGCACTAACATATCTACGGGCGAACTAGATTTATTTAAATCTCGCTAGCTCTAGCTTTTAAACGGTTCAAAATTGGTACAGACAGAACCGAAAAGCTAGAATGGTTGAGATTTATTTAAATCTAGCCTTTTTTCTAGTTTGAGTTATAAAAGCTACCTCGCGGCCCTTAGATTGCTATCTAGTGGGAACGAGATGCTTCGGCCAGGTGCAAACCAGGATTTACTGAATGAATCCTCGGTTCTGGTGACATTTGGGATATATTTATTTTTTTGTACAAATTTAAACTGTGCAGGTTTATTGGCTACTCATATGTGAGCCTAAGAATCGTGGGATTCATGATCGAACTGATCAGAATCTAATTCCCACGATGGACAAACTCCATTTTATGACTGTACTCTGCCAAGTTTTTCTATAAATATGTATATACAAAAGACCTTAAAACGGTTATCCGGATTTAAGGTCTCAACATAGTGAAAAATATGGTTTGTCCTGTCAGAGTCCCTCCGATGGCTGTCATGCCCATGAAGAGATCGATACTTGTATATATGTTGTGGTCGAGGATGCTTCGCATCCCCGACAATCACCATTCAAATTGAGCCAAAAGGCTGAGAAGATAAAACTAAAGCATCAATATGCTTCAATTCCTATGTTAGCGTAGGGGTTTGATAACCTGCTTTCAAAACATCATGTTAAATCTTTTCAAAAAGATAAGCTTTTGCAAATCAAATCAAACACTTGTATAAATCAAATTAAAGATTTTTTGCAAATCAAATCAAACCCTTCGTATATAGGTTCAACGATGTATAAGACATGCTCTCAATTAAACATAGGCCCAATTTTCAAACAACATTCACACACACATACACACACACTTCAGTTTTTTAAGGGAAATTTAGAAAAGATGCGTAACGTGTTTACACGGGAGTTGTGGGGTGCCTAACACATTCTCCACACTTAACCAAGCCCCCGAGGCCAAAACTTTGTTTTCAAAGATCAAGTTTTGACAGTGTCCAGCAATTGGGCCTCTTTCAAACCAAACTCGGTTGAGTTGGTACAACCATTTTAATTCTACCAACTGGCGACTTTGTAAAACGTTCAAATCGTCGAGATGATACATGTTGGCCTTTTCCTAAAAACCCTTCAAAACCTTTTTCACAATAAAAATAGTGAGGGTAGAGATAACTTAGGAAGAGAGAAAGATCCGAGTTGTGACCCTGATCTGCGAATTTTTTCCCGATGTCGACACTTGGGAATGGTTTTAAAGGAATTAAAACGATATTTTGATTATTCTTAAGTACTTCATAACTATTGTACATTTATTGAAGACTAAGAGATATGATTCTTGATTTTGTGATTTCAAGATATACTGTTTAACTTTGATGAGCTGTTTATGCTCAGTCTTGCTTAAAACTAAATGATTTCAGCTAAAGGCGAACGGACCAAAGGATCCCGTAAAGACAAAGGCAAGTCCAAGATGGACAAGTAGAGACCTTTGTAATAGAATAGTATTAGTATTGTAATTACTAATATTATGACACTGATTAATGTAATGTTTACGAATAACCTAGGAAGTGATTAATAGAATATAACAATTAGTAAACTTATGCATTGTTATTAATGTCTTCAATTGAATGTATGAGTATATTGTAGCACCGTGTAGCACCATATCCTGGGTTTGAAGGTATCCGGATTTGGGGGCATCACAAGTTGGTATCAAAGCTTTAGGATTATAAATATTAAGGGGTAAAAAAGCCTTAGTCTATAACCTGGAGAAGTGAAGTAGAAGTTAGAAATAAATAAACTCGGGTAGAGTTTTAAAAGGAGAAAGTAACCTTAAACATATTAAATATGATATATGTTGTTAATATTTTGATTGTATACTAATCAAGTTATGTGTGTCTTATTATAGATAACAGGATAATGGACATGTATAATGAAGTACGTGAGGTTAGCGAGGATTCAGTAAACTTTATAGAGGTTGTACCTATGCCGGTAGCAGAGGTACCCATGGTGATTATAGAGGAGACTGATATAAAAGAAGAGGATTCGTCCGAGTACTCTGATAACTTTGACTTTCGCGTCATTGTTTGACGGTATATCAGAGGAAGAGGTTGAGTTAGTGCCTGTTAATACGATACTGCCTACTAAGGAGGTAGCGGAGGATTCTACACGAGAGGAGTCCATGAAAATGCTATTCATGGCAATATTGGACATAAATGTCCAACTGAGCAAGGAGGTCCGTGACCTCAAGAAAGTAGTCGATGATATTATAGAGGATAGAGAAGATATGGAGGTCTTCTGGGAGGCCAAGCATGATGAAAGAGTACTGGCCAAAGATAAAGTCCGAGACCTAAAGTTAAAGGTCCAGGAACTGAAAGCTGAGCTTCTAAACAAGAAGCAGAGAATAGGTTGGATGTCCTATATCCATAGGTGTTCGCATGAGGATTACCAGCAGCAGATTGCTAAGTATCCTATGGAGGAAGGACATACTCGGTATACGATTAGCCGATATGGCCGATACTGATTACATGAATGCTGTGAGGCAGATGTAGTCCGATAGGGGGTATAGAAGAGTTAGCAATGTAAATAGTGTGTAGTTGTAATGACGTAAAATCCTCTTTTGTATAAATAAGGGTAGTCTTTTGTAAGTCCCAACTTTTGAAAAGTAATGGCAGGATAGTATTGTAAATGGCTGAAGCCATGTAATGTACAGTGTAGTGTTATACTACGAAGAAGCTGATTAATATAAAAGCTTATTGAAATGCTTGTCAACGTGATTGAGATATTATTTGATTGCTAATAATAACCAAATGAAGAAATATGTAATAACGAAAATGTTTTTGCATTAACAAAAAATGCCGCTAAGAAGAATTGCAAGAAATCAAGAAGAAATACCTCGTAATGAGGAGGAGCAGGGGAATAACCCGATGCAGGAATTTGTTAATTTACTGGCTACGGCTCTCAATCGAACGAAAGATATCGTACGCCCTAATCTTGGGGTAGGTCGTGGAACTACATTCAAGGAGTTTAAGTTAATAGGTTCGCCTGAGTTCTATGGAACTCCAGACCCTATAGCAGCCCAAGGTTGGGTAAAAGAAATTAAAAAGGCATTTGTCATAGAAAATGTCGGTGAGGCGCAGAAGACTTCTTTTGCGACTTACGTGATGAAGGGGGAGGCTAACTACTGGTGGGAAACCAACAAGGGTAGGACCAGAATAGAAATGGTTACGTGGGACCGGTTCAATGAGTTATTCTTTGAGAACTAATTCCCCACGAGCATACAGGGGAGGATGGATATTCAGTTCCTAGAACTGAAGCAGGGTGACCTAACGGTTCCCCAATACGAAGCCAGGTTCAATGAACTGGCGAGGTTTGCTCCACACCAAGTGGACACGGAGTTGCGAAAGGCGAGACGATTAGAATAGGGATTGAAACCCTGGCTCTACAATCAAATATCGGTTTTCCAAAGTATTACCTTTGGAGCGGTGTTAGAGAAGGCGATTATCGTCGAGGGCGGTAGTGAGGCGTTGACCTTATACCATAAGGAGAAGAAGAATAAGGTTAATACTGAGGTATCAGTCAAGATCGAGGGAGCCAGTGATAGTGGCTAGAAGAGAAAGGGTTTCAGCTCAGGGAATACCGGAGTAAAATAGGAGTTTCCCAAGAGGAAGATGGAGGCATGTAAGAATTACGGTAAGACTTATCTGGGAGTCTGCCTAAAGGGTAAGGCGGTTTGTTATAACTGTGAACAGGAGGGGCATATTTTGCCTAATTGTCCCAGTCCAAAGAAGATTAGCAGTTGTTTTGTGTGTGGATCTACGGACCACATGGCACGAAATTGTTCAAAGAAGGTTTCGGATGCTGGGAAATGAGCTACCGGTAATAAACTAGCGATTAGTGGCTCAGTACCACAGGGTAGACCGACTGCCCACACCTTTAACATGATAGTCTAGGATGCGGTAGCATCGAGTGACGTCATAGCAGGTATTATCCCGGTCAACGACATTAATGCATAAGTATTGTTTGATTCGGCTGCAACGTGTTCGTTTATAGCATGTGAGTTTGCTAAACGATTAGGACTAATCCCTGAAAAACTTGTAATACCTTTAAACATTAAGGTAGCTAACGATGAAGTAATTCCTATATATTCGGTTCATAGGAGTTGTTGTATGGAGATTAGAGGTAATAAATTGTCGGTAGATCTTATACCGATAAAGTTGGGAGAATTTGATGTAATTCTCGGGATGGAGTAGTTAGTTAACCATGGGGCGATGATATATTGCCAAAATAAGAGTGTGAACCTTCTGATTTCCAAGAAATCTAAGGTAGTGTTCTACGATAGTAAATCACCGGAACACTCTTGTTGTCTAACTGTGACGCAAGCCAGGAAGTTGTTAAAGAAGGGATGCGAAGGTTACCTGTGCCATGTTGTGGATACCCAACGAATGGGAGCAACTTTGGAACAGATACTTATAGTCAATGAGTACGCAGACGTCTTTCCAAGTGATTTTCCAAGTCTTCCACCCGATAGGGAGACCGAATTCGTTATAGACCTTGTGCCAGGGACAACACCAATTTTAAAGGCATCATATCGTATGGCGCCACTGGAATTAAAGGAGTTGATGATTTAGTTACAAGAATTGTTGAACAAGAAGTACATTCAACTGAGTGTTTCTCCATGGGGAGCACCGGTATTGTTTGTAAAGAAGAAGGATGGATGGTTGAGGCTTTGTATCGACTACCGAGAGTTGAACAAACTAACAATAAAGAATAAGTACCCATTGCCTAGGATCGATGATCTCTTTGATCACTTGAGAGGGGCAAAAATTTTTGAAGATAAATTTATGAACGGGGTATCACCAGTTGAAGGTTAGCACGGAGGATGTACCTAAGACAACATTTAGGACTCGTTACGGCCATTACGAGTTCTTAGTGATGTCATTTGGGTTGACGAATGAGCCAGCCGCATTCATGGACATGATGAACAGAGTGTTCAAATAATATTTGGACAAGTTCGTCGTTGTGTTCATTGATGATATCCTAGTCTATTCCAAGACGAAGGAGGATCACGCTGAACATTTGAGATTAGTGTTGGAAGCACTAAGAAAAGAGAGGTTATATGAGACATTCAAGAAGTGTGAATTTTGGCTAGAGAAAGTGCAATTTTTGGGGAACGTCATTGACAAGGAAGGAGTTTTAGTGGATCCAGCGAAAGGTGGAATCCGTGATTAACTGGGAATAACTGAAAACGCCAACTTAGGTGCGGAGTTTCCTAAGATTAGCGGGTTACTATCGGAGGTTCATTCAGGACTTCTCAAAGATAGCTACTCCATTAACATATTTGACCAAAAAGACGGTGAAATACGTATGGACAGAGAAGTATGAAGACAGCTTTCAAGAGCTGAAGAAGAGGTTGAGTCAAGCACCGGTATTATATTTGTCGGATGAGACGGGGAATTTCGTAGTTTATAGCGATGCTTCCCATAAAGGACTGGGTTGCGTGCTCATGCAGTATGGCAAGGTTATTCCGTATGCATCTAGGCAGTTGAAGGAGTATGAGGGAAATTATCCTACTCATGACCTTGAACTTGCCGCAGTGGTTTTCGCATTAAAGAATTGGAGGCATTACTTATATGGGGAGAAGTGTGAGATCTACACAGACCATAAAAGTCTGAAGTATATCTTCACTCAGAAGGAGTTGAATATGAGACAGAGGAGATGGCTGTAGTTGATAAAGGATTACCACTGTGAAATCCTGTATCACCCAGGGAAGGCGAACATATTGGCTGACGCCTTAAGTAGAAAGGGTCAGGAGAAACTGTCAATGTTAACAGCTCAAAATGAGTTGGTGACAGAGATGGCAAGAATGCAATTAGAAGTACGATGTCTAAACAAAGAAGGGGAGAAGCTGGTTGCAATAGAAGTACAACCCACAATAATGGAGAAAGTGAAGGAAGTGCAACTCACGACTGATGAGTGTGAGCTGATACGGAAGAAGGTTGCAGATGGTACTGAGGAGGCGTACAGTCTTGATAACGAAGGGTTATTGAGATTTAAAGGAAAAAATTGAGTTCCGTGTGAGCCAGAGTTGAAATAGAAGATCATGGATAAAGCTCATCACTCGAGGTACTCGATTCATCCTGGTAGTGCCAAGATGTATCAAGACCTTCAAACCAATTTCTGGTGGCTGAACATGGAGATAGCAGAGTATGTCAGTAGGTGCTTGACTTGTCAGAAAGTTAAGGCCGAACATCTAAGACCCAGTGGTTTGTTAAAATCATTGGAGATTCCGGAGTGGAAATGGAAGCATATCACGATGGACTTTGTGGTAGGACTTCCAATGACACAGAAAGGATACGACGCTATTTGGGTAATAGTGGATCGTTTGACGAAGTCGGCTCATTTCTTGCCGACAAGTGTCAAATATAATTTAGATCAGTTAGCTAAACTTTATGTCAAAGAGATTGTCTCAAGATATGGAGTGCCAGTTTTGATTGTGTCAGATCGCGACCCGCGATTCACTTCGAACTTCTGGAAGAGTTTGCAAGAATAGATGGGAACACAACTGAGGTTGAGCACGGCGTACCATCCACAGACAGATGGAAAAAGTGAAAGAAAAATTCAAACACTAGAAGACATGCTAAGGTCTTGCGTTATGGATTTTTAAAAGAGTTGGGACGATCATCTACCATTAGTAGAGTTCGCTTACAACAACAGTTATCACGCTAGTATAGGCATGCCGCCATACGAAGCGTTATATGGACGGAAGTGCAGAACGTCACTGTGCTGGAATGAAGTGGGAGAACGTCGAATGTTAGGACCAGAGATAGTACAACAAACGGCAGAAGTGGTGAAGTTGATACTAACAAGGCTAGTAGCACCTTAAGACAAATAGAAAAAGTATGCCGATCCACGTCGAAAAAACTAAGAGTTTGAAGTTGGGTCGTATGCATTCCTGAAGGTGTCACCTTGGAAGGGAAAGATACGCTTTGGGAAGAAGGGGAAGTTAAGCCCTAGGTTCATAGGACCTTTTGAGATTTTGAGGAGGGTAGGAGAGGTAGCATATGCGATAACATTACCTCCAGAGTTGGGGCATATCCATAACATGTTTCACGTATTGGTATTACGTCCTTATAAGCCGGATTACAAGCACGTAATCGAGTATGAACCAATTCAAGTCGAGAAAGACTTAACCTATGAGGAGATTCGTATTCAAGTTATTGATAGGAAAGAACAAGTGTTGAGAAGCAAAGTTATACCTTCGCTGAAGGTGATATAGAGGAACCAGAATGCCGAAGAAGCAATGTGGAAACTCGAGGACAAGATGAGGAGAGCTTATCCTCATTTGTTTGATTAAACTGTATCATAATTCTGGGGACAAAATTCTTATAAGAAGGGGAGATTGTGTGACGCCCCCAAATCCACGTTCATTCGAAACCTCAGATTCGGTGCAGTCACGATACTACTATCGTCAAACTATTACATCTTTTATTCATAACTAAAAGAATACAATTTTGCTTATTACAATTTAGAATATAAATTCTATTTATATCAAAGATCTCGTCTTTACATCATAATCGATGTTACAAAATTGCGGAATAACTTATACTTTTTCAATCCTCTTGAATAAAATCTTTTCATTGATTTCATAACTTTGAATCAATTACGAATCCCTGAATCAACTATATGATATGATTCATTCTATTCGAATTACTATTTAGATTTTTACATCTCAACTCGATATCCTCTATGTATTACTAATACATCTATACAACACAACATGTAGCAATCGTTGTAACCACTATCATGTACATCTCCTAGAACCTTAAACATGGTTCAAAACAATAACTTCAACAAAATAATAATCTTCTTGCGATACTATTGAACTTTATCAATCAACTAGCACGTAACTTTATCGTGAGTCCTTAACCTGATTCGTAGTTTAACAACTACGACTTAACTGCTTAAGAATATCTGCATTTCGTGTAATCCTACATAGTTATATTAACCATAGAGATCACACTCATTAGTTATGTGTATCCACACATTCTCAATGTAATAATAAAGGTTACATTGTTGTCTAACTTGGTTCTTAGAACCTTCGTTTCACTTTCTTATCGTATTCTTAGAATAACTATGTACGTATAAGTATACTTTAACCATACGTACTTACTACCATGCTTCACATACACATGTTCGTCTACCACTAATCTATTTACATATAGCCAGTGTAATCCATCTTTCGAGTTAATCATTCTTATATATCATTACTAACACATAAGACCATAACAAAGCAAATATACTTTATTAACCGTCGAAATCGGATTTAAGTATTAACATATGATCTTACATAACATGTATACCTATTAAAAGGCACTCCCATGATTGTCTAACCTTTCTAAGTTCAATTTTTCATGATATAGGTCCTAAGTCAACATTTCAACAATTTAAGGCCACTCGAGGTCATGAACATCTCAAAGTTCATCATGCTAGCTCTTTAAACACATAAAGTATTCATGTAACCCATATTAGGCATGTTCATGAATATTCATATTTCATACATGTAACTATTATAGTTATTAGTTTGAAAACATGCTTCGTTTATGCTAAACTTGGTTGCACGACATGTAGTCATGGTGTATATATATGCATGATACATGAGAGAGTCCAAGTGCACTATCAAACATGTTCACAATTATCGGAATCCAAACCTCAAGGTAATATGTCAAGGTACACGTTCAAAACTTATACTTTCATTAGTAAAGTTTACTAACAAGGCTTAATATGTTCATGTTATATATATACATATGTTAACATGTTTGTCATGTATTTCAAGTCCATGTAAACGTGCTTGCAAAAAATCAGAATATGGATATGGTACATACGTGTCAAAGTTTGTTTTCAAAACTTACACTTTCGTTAGAAATGTGCACTAGTGAAGTATGCATGCTCGTGTTACATTATGAAACATATGTACGCAAATCATCATGCCTTTCATGCATTCTTAAACCATACTAATGTGTCCCAAAAGTCAGAATATATATATATATATATATATATATATATATATTACATATGTCTCTAAGTTCACAACCGAAACCATAAGTTTCATTTCAAAATCATAAGTTTTTCGTCAATCGTGTACACTATCATGATTATTCATGGTTATGTCATGTAATGTACTAATATCTATAGTTTAATCATGTTCACATGCTTGTTCCAAGTGAGGCCACATGCTAACACTTAACAGAACTGAAACAGAAACCAAAACCAGAATTTGGTACCGGCGCAGCTGCGCAGCTCCCAGTTCAAAACTGGCGCAGCTGCGCATAGCCTTGGCCAACTCAAGTCTGGTACTGGCGCAGCTGCGCCACTGGCCAGTACAAAACTGGCGCAGCTGCGCAGGTGGCCGGCCAGAAACAGAGCAGCTTTCTTCTCGGCAGACTGCAACCCAACTCATAAATTTTCTCTACGAATTCTCTTCTAACCATGCCATATTGTATTACTAACATGATTACTAACTTAGATAATAACTATCAACCATTATTCACTCAATTTAACATGGAATGCAAGCATAATTAAGAACTTAGCATTTTTAAGAATTGAAGAACATAGAATGGTATACCTCTGCTAATTGCTTCCTTCTTCTCCGGACTTCTACCAATGATATATGCTTACTCTCTACTCTAATTAAATCAGAAAATCTCAACAAGTGTAATAGAAGAAGAGAAGGCTCTATTTATAGGCAACTCAATATCCAGACAAATGCAAAATCTCCCAAATCAAACCAATAAATTTGAAGTTTGTATAATGGTTAAGGAATGGTGGTTGAGAGTGGGTGGATTCAATCAGGAATCCCACTCCCCTTACACTCATTAGCTAGATTATTGCTGAGTTTGAGAGAAATAGTGGTAGAGTAGCTAGCTTCTAGAGTTCACATGAGAAGGAAATGTGCTTCTCATTATGGGATAAGGCTTAATAAACTCAGCATTGTATTCCTTTGTGCAACATACATACGTATATTACATATATTCCTTCATCAATGTATAATTATACACTTAGGTTATATCCCTTTGGACATTATAATTCACATTATATTTACTTAATATTGACACATTAATATAACTCATATGTACATATACACAAACACATATGTACACCCTAATATATCCACCCATCTCATATTGTCACATACCTCATGATGTATTAAATTAAATTATTGAAATCCTTATCATGTTACATAAGCGATAATGTTATGTAACTCACGTAGTTTAATTAGTCTTGATACATGGTCTCTATATATAGTATAGTTACATAATTGTTGCACCACACTATATAATATAGTTGCACTACACTTCACACTTCATATAATATATAGTTAGTTACTATACGCTATACATTTTATTCGCATGCTTGCATATAGAAGAATATAATTTACTTATATCCTCAATTAATTAATAATAATAATAATTAATCCATTTCTCATTAAACAATGGAATTATAATTTCTGCCCTAATTGATTAACACTTTATATGATTTATTATCACGTTAAATAAATATAAATCTTATTATATTTATAAATCATTTACTCATTAATCAACATATTATCACATAATTACTTGATAATATTAGATTATCCATAATAATAATATAATAGGATAATATACCTCATTCCTTATCAATACAATTTTCGATCATATTCATAATCAATCTCTTTATTATTATATTACCACTAGTCATAATAATAAAGCAATATACTATTATAATAACAATTAATATAGATTAATTGTTTAATTAAAAATTCTTCCATCCTTGAATTAACTAATTCATCAACGAATCTACTATCGTGCCACACAAGGCATCTCCCACAAGCTTAATCTTAAGCTTATTATTATTCTCATCACTTACTCATCTCTCACCACATTACTACTTATAACATGTTCAATTAAATTAGAACTATTAAGTCCAAGGTCCACATATAAATATATTACAGATAGAATATTCAAATATTATTTATAACATTTACGGTACTATAGCAACCCAAGTTATTAAAATAACTTAGTTTTCTTTTATAAATTAAACTCCCTTGAAAAATACATTAGAAATTATGTATTTTGCCATAATATAAGTATTATGTTTTCTCCGAATAAAGACATTCATTATTAGAAAATAATTTACTTATTGTCTCATGATATTATTCTTAATATAATATCAAATAACTATATGTACGACACATGTACATATATTATATAAAAAAATTAGATAATAAGTTTATTTTCTATTATAATAAATTATTTCCATCAATTTAATTACGTATAGCAAATACGTTTTAATATATTTACTATATTAACCAATCACACCTCATACAAAAACATATAAGGTAATATTATTATTCAAAAATAATATTTCCTCCTTTTATTAAAATAATTCAATATTACAAATTATTTTAATACCCTTTATTAGAAATATATAATAATTAGTTCTCTTTCTTTTCTATAAATTGTTCCCAAAATAATTTCTTCAAATATTCATTTAAAGATATAATGATTTCTATTTCTCTTTAATAACGTATATATTTTTATTAACGCTATTCGCACGTCAAACTTTCTCACATATTACCACTCTAAGTAATATATATAAAAAGTATCAACTATAATTACATATTCAACACACATATTAATTCACTCCTTTACTTAAGTAAATTAAATACTGTACTATATCATCATTGTTAATTAAGGTTCAATACTCTCATTATATTATTCCATAATATAACTCCCAACTTAAATTAACTAATATTTATTCTTATTAGCTAATTCCTTAACTAACTCATGCTTCACTATCCAAACCTATTCACGGATAGCTTAAGTGCAATTAATAACCTATATTATAAACATACTAGTTATTAATACACATACACAAGAATATGGTGATTATACATTAAGGATATTTAATGTCACCAACTTACTATGATAAAATAATTCTATAAATTATTTAATATCGATAGGAATTTATCCACCTCCTTTATCTCAACTGGATCGTCTCTACGATAAGTAACAAATATATATTAATAATATTTTTATAAATCACAAAAACACATATTACATAGTCCATATTACCCTATGTAATATAATACCACATACCTCATATCACATATATATACTCTTATTCGAACCCTTCTCACGGTTTAAGATTTTTATTTATTAAATCCTTATTTAATAATATCTAAAAATTCGGGTTCTCACATCCTCTCCCCCTTATAAGGATTTCGTCCTCGGAATCACCGAAACTTCCTCTACTCCGTGCTATTCCGAAAATTACATATTCTCTTGAATAATTTTTATTCATTCTCTTTTCGAAAGTTTTATTATTATAACATTCTCCATCGCATTCTGCCACTTTTTCCTTTCTAAGGAACATTGTGCTTACTACCTTCATCCTTCAGAAGAATAAGAATCTTCCACGATTTTTCAATAATCGGGAAGTAGTATGAATAACTCAGATTTCAGATTATGCTGAGGGGACAAGACCTTGAACTCTTCCACATTTACAAATGTCTCAACAGGAGTCTCCACACTGTAAACTAGAGTGTTTATCAATCTCAAGGACTGAAAACACCCTCCACTCGTACTCTAGGTGGCTAGCCTATTGTACTACTATGTTGGGCCGCAACGTAGCGTGTTGTAATGACTATATGACTCATGTTCGTGACCACTGTCTCCCAAAATAGGTTCCCATTATAGGATTGTTCAACTCATCTTCTCAACATCTAAATCTGCACCAGAGCAATCTGGTTTGGCACAAATACACAAGAACGCTTGAATTCTATAATCTCTTTTCAACATTCATCTAGCCGAATCAAATAGCTTAGACTCTTCTCAACAGTTCGGACATCAATCAAAATAATTTAGTCAACTTTTATAATTCGAAAGAAAACCAAAAATCATTTTATGACGTCAAAATGCCGCACCCACTTAATTTTACGTTGAAGATTCCGTCAATTTGTGACTTTGTCATATTACATCTTACCACAGTGGGCTGACGATCTTACGATCACTTTCGACACTAAGTTCGATTGAATTGATGACTCCGTCGTTTGCCATCCTACATCATATCAAATGATGCACATGGTCAAAATACATTTTGAAAGATTTTCAAATTATTTTTGTCTTAGCCGAAACAAGTAGCTTAGACATACGAATAACAGTGTTTTTTTTAAAACTCATTGGTTCAGTCACTTGACCCAATGTTTTTCTCAAGAAAACAGAAGTGCAAACACTAGCACGAAGTCAATAAATTCTGAAAATCTAGCGTAGCTAAAGGATTTAGGAAAAATCCAATTTCTCCATCACTTCGATCTTTTACCACCATCAATGCTCACTATTCCCAAAAAAATTATATAATATATCTATTCTCAGTACAGTTCACCAACTTACCACACCATGGAAGTTCAGGAACTTACCACAATCATATGGGTGTAGGAACTTATCCTAGTTAGACCAAAGTCGTCCATTCGCTGAGGGGTCCTACCATACGATTATGAGTCATAAACTCGTCATAGGCATGAGTTTTAAGAACTCACACCTAATCTTAATATTATCTAAATTAATCTTAGAAATCTCTACCTATCAAAATAAACATGAGAAAATAATCACCTTTCCGTCATATGTATAATGATACCGCGACACTAACATTCCAATAATTATCAATGTGACGTACTCAGTGCAAGCACAAAACTTCTGCCCATACAAAAGTTTGTACAACTAAGCCATCACATGAGTCCTCAATGGAAGTCCAACACTTAAATATATCTTACTCTTAATTTGCTCGTTACGAACTTTCTAGGTTTTACCACATACAACTCCTCATGAGTTCATCTCGTACTATTTCATAGTACCTTCACTTATAGCATCAAGTTATACATACTTAGTCGTTACAGACTATCTATCATTTCACAGTTCAATCTGATCACGTCGTGATCATTGGTTTACCTTAGGGTTCTTTCCCTATTATCAACCAAACTCCATCTAAGTTTATTCTCAAAATCTTTGTTATATACATATTATAGACATTGTCTTCACATTTTTATTATCGGAGTTAGGTAACTCCTGATTCTCATTCTCTAGATATTTCAAGATTCTTCTTTGAATCTTCGCTTAGATATATTTTAATCTTTTATCTTTCCCTCTCTCAGGTTATAATCTAAGGTACACTTACCTAAGATTTATAACCTACAGCTTTGATACCAACCTGTGACGCCCCCAAATCCACGTTCCTTCGAAACCTCAGATTCAGTGCAATCACGATACTACTATCATCAAACTATTACATCTTTTATTCATAACTAAAAGAATACAATTTTGCTTATTACAATTTAGAATATAAATTCTATTTATATCCAAGATCTCGTCTTTACATCATAATCGATGTTACAAAATTGCCGAATAACTTAAACTTTTTTAATCCTCTTGAATAAAATCTTTTCATTGATTTCATAACTTTGAATCAATTACAAATCCCTGAATCAACGATATGATATGATTCATTCTATTCAAATTACTGTATAGATTTTTACATCTCAACTCGATATCCTCCATGTATTACTAATACATCTATACAACACAACATGTAACAATCGTTGTAACCACTATCATGTACATCTCCTAGAACCTTAAACATGGTTCAAAATAATAACTTCAACAAAATAATAATCTTCTTGCGATACTATTGAACTTTATCAATCAACTAGCACGTAACTTTACCGTGAGTCCTTAACATGACTCGTAGTTTAACAACTACGACTTAACTGCTTAAGAATATCTACACTTCGTGTAATCCTACACAGTTATATTAACCATAGAGATCACACTCAGTAGTTATGTGTATCCACACATTCTCAATGTAATAATAAAGGTTACATTGTTGTCTAACTTGGTTCTTAGAACCTTCGTTTCACTTTCTTATCGTATTCTTAGAATAACTATGAACGTATAAGTATACTTTAACCATACGTACTTACTACCATGCTTCACATACACATGCCCGTCTACCACTAATCTATTTACATATAGCCAGTGTAATCCATATTTCGAGTTAATCATTCTCATATATCATTACTAACACATAAGACCATAACAAAGCAAATATACTTTATTAACCGTCGAAATTAGATTCAAGTATTAACATATGATCTTACATAGCATGTATACCTATTAAAAGGCACTCCCATGATTGTCTAACCTTTCTAAGTTCAATCTTTCATGATATAGGTCCTAAGTCAACATTTCAACAATTTAAGGCCACTCGAGGTCATGAACATCTCAAAGTTCATCATGCTAGCTCTTTAAACACATAAAGTATTCATGTAACCCATATTAGGCATGTTCATGAATATTCATATTTCATACATATAACTATTATAGTTATTAGTTTGAAAACATGCTTCGTTTATGCTAAACTTGGTTGCACAACATGTAGTCATGGTGTATATATATGCATGATACATGAGAGAGTCCATGTGCACTATCAAACATGTTCACAATTATCGGAATCCAAACCTCAAGGTAATATGTCAAGGTACACGTTCAAAACTTATACTTTCATTAGTAAAGTTTACTAACAAGGCTTAACATGTTCATGTTATATATATGCATATGTTAACATGTTCGTCATGTATTTCAAGGCCATGTAAACGTGCTTGCAAAAAATCAGAATATGGATATGGTACATACGTGTCAAAGTTTGTTTTCAAAACTTACACTTTCGTTAGAAATGTGCACTAGTGAAGTATGTATGCTCATGTTACATTATGAAACATATGTACGCAAATCATCATGCCTTTTACACATTTTTATACCATACTAATGTGTCCCAAAAGTCAGAATACACATATATATATATATATTACATATGTCTCTAAGTTCACAACCAAAACCATAAGTTTCATTTCAAAATCATAAGTTTTTCGTCAATCGTGTACACTATCATGATTATTCATGGTTATGTCATGTAATGTACTAATATCTATAGTTTAATCATGTTCACATGCTTGTTCCAAGTGAGGCCACATGCTAACACTTAACAGAACTGAAACAGAAACCAAAACCAGAATTTGGTACCGGCGCAGCTGCGCAGCTCCCAGTTCAAAACTGGCGCAGCTGCGCATAGCCTTGGCCAACTCAAGTCTGGTACTGGCGCAGCTGCGCCACTGGCCAGTACAAAACTGGCGCAGCTGCGCAGGTGGCCGGCCAGAAACAGAGCAGCTTTCTGCTCGGCAGACTGCAACCCAACTCACAAATTTTCTCTACGAATTCTCTTTTAACCATGCCATATTGTATTACTAACATGATTACTAACTTAGATAATAACTATCAACTATTATTCAATCAATTTAACATGGAATGCAAGCATAATTAAGAATATAGCATTTTCAAGAATTGAAGAACATAGAATGGTATACCTCTGCTAATTGCTTCCTTCTTCTCCAGACTTCTACCACTGATATATGCTTACTCTCTACTCTCAATTAAATCAGAAAATCTCAGCAAGTGTAATAGAAGAAGAGAAGGCTCTATTTATAGGCAACTCAATATCCAGACAAATCCAAAATCTCCTAAATCAAACCAATAAATTTGAAGTTTGTATAATGGTTAACGAATGGTGGTTGAGAGTGGTTGGATTCAATCATGAATCCCACTCCCCTTACACTCATTAGCTAGATTATTGCTAAGTTTGAGAGAAATAGTGGTAAAGTAGCTAGCTTCTAGAGTTCACGTGAGAAGGAAATGTGCCTCTCATTATGGGACAAGGCTTAATAAACACAGCATTGTATTCCTTTGTGCAACATACATATGTATATTACATATATTCCTACATCAATGTATAATTGTACACTTAGGTTATATCCCTTTGGACATTATAATTCACATTAGATTCACTTAATATTGACACATTAATAAAAGTCGTATGTACATATACACAAACACATATGTACACCCTAATGTATCCACCCATCTCATATTGCCACATACCTCATGATGTATTAAATTAAATTATTGAAATCCTTATCATGTTACATAAGCGATAATGTTATGTAACTCACGTAGTTTAATTAGTCTTGATACATGGTCTCTATATATAGTATAGCCACATAATTGTTGCACCACACTATATAATATAGTTGCACTACACTTCACACTTCATATAATATATAGTTAGTTACTATACGCTATACATTTTATTCGCATACTTGCATATAGAAGAATATAATTTACTTATCTCCTCAATTAATTAATAATAATAATAATTAATCCATTTCTCATTAATCAATAGAATTATAATTTCTACACTATTTGATTAACACTTTATATGATTTATTATCACGTTAAATAAATATAAATCTTATTATATTTATAAATCATTTACTCATTAATCAACATATTATCACATAATTACTTGATAATATTAGATTATCCATAATAATAATATAATAGGATAATATACCTCATTCCTTATCAATACAATTTTCGATCATATTCATAATCAATCTCTTTATTATTATATTACCACTAGTCATAATAATAAAGAAATATACTATTATAATAACAATTAATATAGATTAATTATTTAATTAAAAATTCTTCTATCCTTGAATTAATTAATTCATCAACGAATCTACTATCGTGCCACACAAGGCATCTCCCACAAGCTTAATCTTAAGCTTATTATTATTCTCATCACTTACTCATCTCTCACCACATTACTACTTATAACATGTTCAATTAAATTAGAACTATTAAGTCCAAGGTCCACATATAAATATATTACAGATAGAATATTCAAATATTATTTATAACACTTACGGTACTATAGCAACCCAAGTTATTAAAATAACTTAGTTTTCTTTTATAAATTAAACTCCCTTGAAAAATACATTAGAAATTATGTATTTTGCCATAATATAAGTATTATGTTTTCTCCGAATAAAGACATTCATTATTAGAAAATAATTTACTTATTGTCTCATGATATTATTCTTAATATAATATCAAATAACTATATGTACGACACATGTACATATATTATATAAAAAAATTAGATAATAAGTTTATTTTCTATTATAATAAATTATTTCCATCAATTTAATTACGTATAGCAAATACGTTTTAATATATTTACTATATTAACCAATCACACCTCATACAAAAACATATAAGGTAATATTATTATTCAAAAATAATATTTCCTCCTTTTATTAAAATAATTCAATATTACAAATTATTTTAATACCCTTTATTAGAAATATATAATAATTAGTTCTCTTTCTTTTCTATAAATTGTTCCCAAAATAATTTCTTCAAATATTCATTTAAAGATATAATAATTTCTATTTCTCTTTAATAACGTATATATTTTTATTAACGCTATTCGCATGTCAAACTTTCTCACATATTACCACTCTAAGTAATATATATAAAAAGTATCAACTATAATTACATATTTAACACACATATTAATTCACTCCTTTACTTAAGTAAATTAAATACTGTACTATATTATCATATTTAATTAAGGTTCAATACTCTCATTATATTATTCCATAATATAACTCCCAGCTTAAATTAACTAATATTTATTCTTATTTGTTAATTCCTTAACTAACTCATGCTTCACTATCCAAACCTATTCACGGATAGCTTAAGTGATATTAATAACCTATATTGTAAACATACTAGTTATTAATACACATACACAAGTATATGGTGATTATATATTAAGGATATTTAATGTCACCAACTTACTATGATAAAATAATTCTATAAATTATTTAATATCGATAGGAATTTATCCACCTCCTTTATCTCAACTGGATCGTCTCTACGATAAGTAACAAATATATATTAATAATATTTTTATAAATCACAAAAACACATATTACATAGTCCATATTATCCTATGTAATATAATACCACATACCTCATATCACATATATATACTCTTATTCTAACCCTTCTCATAGTTGAAGAATTTTATTTATTAAATTCTTATTTAATAATATCTAAAAATTCGGGTTCGCACAGATTGTAACACCCGAGAAAATCAAGCGTTTATGTAAATGAATTTTATTTAATTTATTGAATAAAATTTGCTTATTTGTTTATTAAAATGAGTAAGCTAATCGTAGGTCATTCTATGACCTAGAGAATGCAGAAATGAGGAGGATTCTGGCTACGTGCTAGAAATAATTGATATGAATTTATAAGATGAAAATAAAATCTTTTCGATAATAAAAATATTTTTGGAAAAAGACGAAATAGGCACTATTTATCTATGAAACTCTAAGGGTTAGGGTTAGAGATCCTAGACCATGTTGAGAGATCAGAATGTCAGAATGACATTCTGTCGAAAGATTTGATGGTAATATACCGTGAAAAATTAAGTTAGCCGTGAAAAGTTTTCTCGGGAGGAAATAACTATTCGTTCGCTTTTGCTCGATAATTATTATTGAAATTTCGAAAAACGCGTAATGATATTATTACAAGACGAGGTGGAATATGTAATAATATTTTGATCAGAAAAAGGGTTATTGCTTATTGTTCAAGCATAACCATGCCATATGAACTGTTATTTGCGTAAAATATATTTGATTTGATATCAAAACATAGGATGTGATAAAAACCAATGTTGTTTGGTACAAATATATATACTAATACTATCAATGACCGACAGTTTTACACTGACCGGGTAGTTATCAATGATCGACAGTTTTACACTGACCAGGTGGTTATCAATGACGGACAGTTTTACACTGGCCGGGAAGTGGTAGGATGATATGCATTCTCCTAAAATGTTTGGATGAACAAATCAACCCAGGTTACTAAGTCTATATGACTGACAGAAACACGTAATATGTGGGGTTTGGCAGATCAAACCTCAGTATATATGCTAAAAAATACTCTGAACTTTATGTTCCTTCAATTCAGATCTTGTGTGAGTATAAATTATAAATCTTTAAAACTTGCTAAGCCTTTTAAAGCTCATCCTTGCAAATGTTATTTTCCTTTGCAGCCGCATCCCATACTCCAAGAAGCTCAAACAATCATCCTTGTGGGTAGAGAGAAATTTTATAATAATGGTTTTGTTGTAGTAAGACTACAGTGTAATTTGTAATATTCTGATGTAATGGTTGAACTATATGTAACCAGATATTATTATGCTATTAGTTTATCATTTGAGTAGATTTACATTCTTAATAGAAAATAATGGCAAGTACAGTATCTATATGAACTATACATCTGAATGAGGGTATTGAATGATCTTGGCAGTTCTGTAAGCACTGAGGTCGACCCTCGGTTCCAAGAACAATCTTATCATTTGTACTGTGAATGTCAGATAAATATAAATTATTGATATGCAAGAAATATCTGTAAGATCATAAATCTATACATCCAAGTGAGGGTATCCAGATATAGTAATTGCTCTGACAAGAACTATTACTTGATTAGGATATTGTGAATTTTAGATTTATAGAAGTTATTGTCTTATAAAATATTTACGTGAGCACCAAATCTGCTATAGGAAATGTAGAGGATTTAGGGGCGTCACAATTTTGTATCAGAGCCCTAGGTTCGAAACCTTAGGAGAAAACCCTTAGGCTATAACCTCGAAAAGATTAAGACGATATAGAAAATAGTGAGGAGATAAGCTCAAATAGAGTTTATAAAGGATGAATTACTAGGAAAATTATTAGGAAAAGTTAAATGATAAGAATACTAATAACATAAGATGTGATTATTAGATACTAATCGATTTTATCAATCTGATTGTAGGATGGCAAATTAGATGCAATTGATTGTGGTAGAACTAGTCATAAATGCAGTGCCTTTGCAAGCAATACACCCCAACCATGCTTGGATGGAGGGGGTGGGTTCAAACACAACAGTTCCAGTATTACAATCCTCGGTTTCCTAACCAGGACCAAGTGTTAATCAAGAGGTCCAGTATCTGGAAAAAAGGATCCAGAAGTTAGAGAGAGATTTGGAAAAACTGAAGAAGTGGCTAGCAGCAAAGAAGAAGGAACTGTAGGTTAAGGAATTTTAGAATATAGCTAGTGATAGGGATAAGTCACTAGTCGGCTATGTATTTTGCTTTTCCGTTGTGTGTAAACTAGTGATCTAAAATGAATCACTAGATATGTATATATAGACTTTTAATGTGAAATACAAATTTCTGTCTATCAAACTGAGTAATTTAATTATTGAACTGGTATTTATATTTAGTTATTTGTTATATTTAGATATATGGCACCCAGAAGAAGACCTCGTGGAGAAGTTTAAGAAGAACAGGTAGAGGCAGACCCCACCCAAGCCCTGGTAAATATTCTAGTGGGAGATTTGCAAGGAAGGCAAGCCAACGCATTACCAGCTGCACCCAATAACCCAACCACAACCCAGTTTAAAGATTTTAAACTAGTGGGACAACCGAAATTTAGGAGAACGGATGAGCCAATAAAGGCTCAGACTTGGATTGCAAAGATGGAGAAAAAGTTTAAAGTAACCAAGGTGAATGATGACCAAAAAGTGGAATTTGCCACTTTCTTTTTAAAGGAAGAAACTAATCACTGGTGGGAAGCGCATAAGGGTAGAGCTGAAGAAGGTGCCACTAATTGGGACAAGTTCAAGGAGTTTTTCTTTGCCAATTACTTTTCGACTTCGATGCAGGATAGTATAGAAGTTCAAGTCTTGGAATTGAAACAAGGGGAGATGACGGTATCACAGAACACGACCAAATGCAATAAGTTGGCTAGGTTCGCATCATATCAGGTAGATACCGAGGCAAGGAAGATAAGGAGATTTGAAGGGGGGCTGAAACCCCAAATTAGGAGTAAAATATCGGTGTTTCAGACGAAGACTTTCGCAGAGATTTTAGTAAAGGCCATTATAGCTGAGAAGAAAGGAGAGGCTTTATTACAGTTCCATAAAGAGAAGAGGATTGCTATGGGAAAGGGAAGCACAAGTGGGGGTTACAACAATAACAGCAACAACAATAAGAGAAGGTGGGATATGGCTTTTCCAAACAACCCCAAAAAAGGAAGATATGACCATAGTAATAATGCCAATAAAGGAGGAAACAAAAATAATCAAAGAATTGAACGATGTCAGACATGTGGGAAGAGTCACAAAGGTGAATGTTATTTTAAAGGGACGAAGTGTTATACCTGGGAGAAGATGGGCATTATTCCAACTGGTGTCCACAAAAAAAGGAGAAGAGCAAGAATGTCAAATGTTTTAACTGTGGGACAAAGGGTCATGTGCCCAAGTTTTGTCCAAAACCTAAGAAGGTGAATGTGGGAGGAGGTCAAAATTTCAACAATAACCCCGGAACGGCGACCGTAGGAGTTGCTCAGAATCGTCCGAATGAAAGGACGTTTAACATGACTGTGAGGGATGTTGTTGCGGTACAAGATGTGATGACAGGTATTATACCCATTGATACTATAAATGCTTATGTGTTGTTCGACTCTGGTGCTTCTTGTTCATTTGCATCTGTTGATTTTGTTAAGAGATTAAAAATGCCATGTGAAGATCTAGAAGTACCTTTCAACATAGAAATTGTTAATAAAGAAATAATCCCTGTTCATACAATACATAATAATTGTAGTGTAGAAATTCAGGGGCATAAGTTACCGGTAAACCTTATTCCTATACAACTAGGGGAATTTGATGTAATCTTGGGTATGGATTGGTTGGGTAGGCATAAGGCAGTGTTTGAATGTAAGCAGAAATAAGTAAGTTTTAGGACATCTTTGAAAACGAAGGTAGTATTCAAGGGAAGTTGTTCACCAAAGCAAGTCCGATGTTTAACTGTTATGCAGGCTAAGAGATTGCTTCGAAAGGGTGGTACATGGTATTTAGCCTATGTTGTTGATACGAGAAAACAAGGGGGAAAGTTGGATCAAATCCATATAGTAAATGAATTTCCGGACGTGTTTCCAAGTGACCTACTTGATCTCCCACCTGACAGAGAGATTGAGTTTGTGATTGACCTTGCATCTTGTACAGCACCAGTTTCTAAGGCACCTTATAGGATGGCGCCGGTAGAATTGAAGGAGTTACATGTTCAGCTACAAGAACTTTTAGACAAAAAATACATACAACCTAGTGTTTCACCATGGGGAGCACCTGTGTTGTTTGTAAAGAAAAAGGATGGGACATTAAGGTTATGTATAGATTATAGAGAGTTGAATAAGTTGACCATAAAGAATAAGTACCCCTTACCAAGGATTGATGATTTATTTGATCAGTTAAAAGGAGCTGAACATTTTTCAAAAATCGACCTACGATCGGGTTATCATCAACTGAAGTTAAGAAAAGAAGATGTGCCAAAGCCTGCGTTTAGGACACGATACGGACATTATGAGTTTCTGGTGATGTCCTTTGGATTAACAAATGCACCAGCAGCCTTTATAGATTTAATGAATCGAGTGTTTAAGTCATGCTTGGATAAATTTATGGTGGTGTTTATCGATGATATCCTAATATACTCTAAGACACGGGAGGAACATGCAGAACACTTGAGAGAGGTATTAGAGATATTACGAAAGGAACAACTCTATGCAAAATTTTCCAAGTGTGAATTCTAGTTAGAGGAAGTTCAGTTCCGAGGTCACGTAATTGATAAGAATGGGGTGGCGGTGGACCAGACGAAAATAGAAACAATCATGAATTGGGATCAACCAACAACACCAACAGAAGTACGCAGTTTTCTTGGTTTGGCTAGGTACTATCGTCGTTTTATAAAAGATTTTTCAAAAATAGCGACCCCGCTAACCAATTTAACTCAAAAGACGGTGAAGTATATTTGGACAGACAAGTGTGAGGAGAGCTTTCAAGAATGGAAGAAATTGTTGAGTAGGGCAGCAGTACTATCATTACCAGATGATACTGGGGGGTCTTGTGGTTTATAGTGATGCTTCACACAGGGGTTTAGGATGTGTGTTAATGCAACATGGGAAAGTGATCGCCTATGCTTCGCGACAACTTAAAGATTATGAGAATAGATATCCTACTCACGATCTGGAGTTAGCCGCGGTAGTTTTTGCTTTGAGATATGGCGACATTATTTGTATGGGATAAAGTATGAAATATACACAAATCACAAAAGTCTGAAGTATATTTTTACACAGAAGGAGCTGAACATGAGACAGAGAAGGTGGTTAAAATTAATAAAGGACTTTGATTGTGAGATCCTATATCATCCAGGCAAAGCCAACGTAGTGGTCGATGCATTAAGTCGAAAGAATCAAGAAAGGTTGAATGTCATCACAAACAACGAGGTACTGATAAAAGAGTTTGAAAAACTCGAGATTGAAGTAAGAGCTCCAACTAACTCTAACGAAAAGCTATTTGTGATAGTGACTGCCTTAACTTTAATGGATAAAATCAAAGAGATCTAGGAGAAGGATGAAGCATGTCAGAAATTTAAGAACGAGATAACCCAGGAGAAGAACATTAAGTTCTGACTGGATAAAGAGGGAGTACTGAGGTATGAGGATAGAGTTTCGGTTCCATCGGTACCAGTACTGAAAGATGAAATCTTAACAGAAGCCCATAGTTCTAAGTTTGTTGTGCACCCAGGGAGTACTAAGATGTATAAGGACTTGAGTTAACATTTTTGGTGGTCGAACATGAAAAGAGAGATAGCAGAATGGATAAGCAAGTGTCTCACATGCCAGAGAGTTAAAGCTGAACATCAAAGACCCAGTGGATTACTACAACCTCTACCGATTCCTGAATGGAAGTGGGAGCACATCACCATGGACTTTGTGGTTGGACTTCTTGTCACTCAAAAAGGCCACAATGCTATTTGGGTAATAGTTGATCGTCTCACCAAATCAGCCCATTTTCTACCTATTAAGGTTACGTATAATCCTAATCAATTGGCAAAGTTATACATAAAAGAGATTATCTCTAGACATGGAGTTCCTGTGTCTATAGTGTCAGATAGAGATCCACAGTTTACTTCGAACTTTTGGAGGAGTCTTCAGACGCACTTAGGAACCCAGTTGAAATTGAGTACATCATATCACCCGCAAACCGATGGACAAAGTGAGACAACCATTCAGATGTTGGAGGATATGTTGAGAACCTGCATTATGGATTTCAAAGGTAGTTGGGAGGATCAGTTGCCTTTGGTAGAGTTTGCATACAATAACAGTTCTCATGCCAGTATTGGAATGCCGCCATATGAAGCCTTATACGGTAGAAAGTGTAGAACCCCAATGTGCTGGGATGAAGTTGGGGAAAGGCAAATGCTTGGACCTGAGCTGGTGCAGCAAACCACTGAGAAGATTCAAATTATACGTTAACGGTTGCAAGCATCTCAAGACAGACAGAAGAAATATGCAGATCAGCACCGACAGATAAGAGAGTTTAGTGTTGGAAGTCATGTCTTTTTGAAAGTATCTCCTTCGAAAAGCATGATTCGTTTTAGTAAAAAGGGAAAGCTAAGCTCGAGATTCATTAACCCATTTCAAGTATTAAGGAGAATATGTGAAGTAGCCTATGACATAACCCTACCCCCAGAGTTAGGACACATCCATAATGTGTTTCATGTGTCTATGCTACGTCTGTATAAACCTGATTATAAGCACATGAGAAACTATAAACCTGTTCAGATAGAGAAAGATTTATCGTATGTAGAAATTTCAGTACAGATAGTTGATCGGAAAGAACAGGTGTTGAGAAATAAGGTTATATCATCGGTTTTGGTGATCTGGAAGAATCATGATATTGAAGAAGCTACGTGGGAGCTGGAGGATAAAATGCAAGAAGATTTTCCGCAGTTGTTTTCATAAGGGTGTAATTCCAATTTCGAGACGAAATTCTTTAAGAGGGGGTGATTGTAATATTCCAAACTTTGAACAGGAATATTGATATAAAAAGTAAATATTAATATGTTTTATTTCTTGTGTAATGTGTATTTAACTTTATTATTGATATATATATATATATATCAACGTATAAGATATCACTATGGAAACATAAATGGAAACTTTTATAAATAAGCCATAAATTTAAGATTTTATTTAAATGAGAAACCCTAACCCTAATTATTATAATAAATAGAAATTATAACTTAATACATTGATAATATTATAAAGGATTATGAATATATGTGCATTAATTTAATATATGATAAATCAAGGAATGAATTGAAAAAGATTGTAAGAAAACCCTAATTAGGTATTAGGAAATCCTAACCCTAAATAGGAAACCCTAACTTTATTTTTAAAACCCTAATTCTAAATTTACAAACCTTAAGGGTTCAATTTTGTTTTTGAGTTTCTAGAGAGAACATAAAATGACTAAATTACCCTTGGATTTAAGTATAAAATTACCAAAATACCCTTAGTATATGTAAAATGACAAAAATGCCCTTAAAACTCTCTTTTTAAATCAGATAAGAATAAATCGTTTGCTTAACAAGCAAAAGATTTGCCCCATACTGCTATATCATCCTTGGCTTGACAACACAACCTAGCAACGTTAATGAATTAGGCTTAGTCGTCAAACAAGGGAGAACATTTAAGTTTTTACTCCACTTGAGGTTTTTATATAAGTTTAGGTAATAAGGACTTAAGGCCATGAAAATTGCACTTAATATACATCACCAACACACTCATAAACAATCCTCAGCAAGCCTGTAGCAGAATCAGAAAGAGGAGAGTCATAAATTTCTCAAAAAGGGTAAAAACCTAACTCTAAATCTTAGATTCTAAAATTTTATTGTTGTTGTTATTATTTAAAGATGTTAATTAATAAGTTGTTTAGTGTTCTGGGTTGCTAAAACATGGATCTATAACACTTAAAGACATCAAAATGGTGATTTAAACAAAATTGCCTAAGTATAAAAATATGGTCTGACAGTCGAATGTCAGCCCTTCTAGATCGCTCTCTATTAATTGTTTAAGTGTGTTTAAGGTTTGTAGTTATAGTATGTAGTATTGTTAGTAGCCTAGAAGTGGTAGAATGGAAATCAGAGTAACAGATTGGTAGTTATAAGCGTTCAAAAACCGTTGAACGAGCATGACCTTTCGTTTTCAAGGTAACCTAAAAAACTGAATAACACGCCTGACAGGCAATTTGACCAGCCTGGATCTCTCGCCTGTCAGTTTGTTTGTGTGTTAGGTGTTAGTCAGATGGTACCTTGACATGAGATCTACACCACTAGAGCATTGTAAAGCCTTAGCAAGTCACAGATCAAAAATTATAGAGAGTCCAAAGTCGTTGACCGTTCAGTTTGGCAATTCTAGGTAACCCAGAATCTCAAGGCCGGTCTGACAAGAATTTTAGGGTCTTAGATCTTGCTGCTTGATGATACCTAGGCTATCTAAGTGGTACAACCTTGTACCCTGATAGTTAGTCAATAACACCATATCACTAAACCATCTAAAACATGAACAACCGGCACGATATAAGGCCAGCAAGTGAGCTGACTGGCGTTGACTCTTCATTTCTAGGTAACCCAGAAATGAAGAACAGCCTCAGATGGGTGGTTTGACCAGCCATGGAATCTTGTAGAGATGTTGTTAGGCACTGAAATGACAATAGGTGTTTAACCTTACACTTACACTACAACTTCATCGAACTTCCTTGCCCAAAAACCAAACAGATTGATAGGTAGTTCGAGTCAAACAAGGGACCTGGTCGTTGACCGGCCTGTTCTTGAGCTAGCCAAGAACAGCTAAGGCGACGGAATCCATCGCTAATAGCCTTTAGCAACAAGATAATTCTGGAAAATAATAATAATAATTAAACTTATTAAAATAAATAGAAATAACTACTAAATAATTAATAAAAAATTCTAAAAATTCAGTTTTAATTATAATAAATAGTTTTTAATATTTTGACATAAAATTTTATTAATATTTAATTTATTTAAATATTAATGATAATAAAAGTATTTGATAATTGTATTAAATAAATTATTTAAAAATAATGTTAATAGTTTAAAAATCATTTTAAATAATAATAAGTTATTTAAAAATGTTATTAATGATTTAAAAATCATTATTGATAAAAATAAATTATTTAAAAATAATATTAATGATTTAAAAATCATTATAAATGGTTATTAAATATTTAAAAATAATATTAATGATTTAAAAATCATTATAATTGATAATAAATCATTTAAAAAACAATTTTGAACCTTTGGAAATTGTTATAAATAATAACTAAAATATCTAAAATGATATTAAAACTTTTGAATAATGTTTATTTGAAAACCAACTCAATAGCTATTCAATAAAACGATAAAATACAGAACGTACTCCAAAATCAACCCAGACACTAATAGTTTAATTAGAAATTAGTTATTATCATTTCTAATGACTGCTATAAACATATATAGGTTGCGTGAACATATTCAAATAGCTTAAGTAGCTGATCTTTACAAAAGGAAAGTTTTTCTAACTTCATTTAATTTCTATATTAAATGTAAGTCTTGTATATTGACATACGAACTTGTTATCAACATTATTCGTGATATCTATGATCTGAAAAAAGGTTATTGCTTATTGTTCAAGCATAACCATGCCATATGAACTGTTATTTGCGTAAAATATATTTGATTTGATATCAAAACATAGGTTGTGATAAAAGCAATGTTGTTTGGTACAAATATATATACTAATACTATCAATGACCGACAATTTTACACTGACCGGGTAGTTATCAATGATCGACAGTTTTACACTGACCAGGTGGTTATCAATGACGGACAGTTTTACACTGACCGGGAAGTGGTAGGATGATATGCATACTCCTAGAATGTTTGGATGAACAAATCAACCCAGGTTGCTAAGTCTATATGACTAACAGAAACACGTAATATGTGGGGTTTGGCAGATCAAACCTCAGTATATATGTTGAAAAATACTCTGAACTTTATGTTCCTTCAATTCAGATCTTGTGTGAGTATAAATTATAAATCTTTAAAACTTGCTGAGCCTTTTAAAGCTCGTCCTTGCAAATGTTATTTTCCTTTGCAGCCGCATCCCATACTCCAGGAAGCTCAAACAATCATCCTTGTGGGTAGAGAGAAATTTTATAATAATAGTTTTGTTGTAGTAAGACTACATTGTAATAAGTAATATTCTGATGTAATGGTTGAACTATATGTAACCAAATATTATTATGCTATTAGTTTATCAGTTGATTAGATTTACATTCTTAATAGAAAATAATAACGAGCACGGTATCTATATGAACTATACATCTGAATGAGGGTATTGAATGATCTTGGAAGTTCTATAAGCACTGAGGTTGCCCCTCGGTTCCAAGAATAATATTATCATTTGTACTGTGAATGTCAATAGATAGGAATTATTGATATGCAAGAAATATCTGTAAGATCATAAATCTATACATCCAAGTGAGGGTATCCAGATATAGTAACTGTTCTGACGAGAACTATTACTTGATTAGGATATTGTGAATTTTGGATTTATAAAAGTTATTGTCTTATAGAATATTTACGTTAGCACCAAATCTGCTACAGAAAATGTAGAGGATTTGGGGGCGTCACATCTTCATTTCCCCGCAGTTTGTCCATTGAGCTGTATTGCGTCATTTTCACTCGGGATCAATGTTATGGTTCTTTATGACCTTGATGGCATCAATTTGACTTAGTTTTGACCGAATTGGCTTAAAGTTTATAAAATAACCATTTTGCCCCTCCAGAGGTTGTCTCCTATACTGGCACGGTCTTCGACTATCTTCCCGGGGTTGTTTCCCAGGTTTGGATCCCAACTGATGCCGTTTGTCCTCAGGGTTATCTCTGAGGTTGACTTGGTTTCCCAGGGTTGTCTCTAGGGTTGATGTGATGCTTTTGGGTTTTCTCCGAAGTGGATTTGGCTTCCCAGGGTTGTCTTTGAGGCTGAACTGATTCTCCCGGTGTTGTTGTCGGGGCTCCTGTACCTCCCGGGTTATGACCGGGGTTTGACTTGACATCTCGGTATAGTGACCAGGGTTTGCCTTGACATCTCGGGGTTGTCACCGGGGCTGCTTGACATCCTGGTATTGAGACAGGGGCTGAGTTGACATCTCAGTATTGAGCTCGGGGCTGTTCTGACATCCCGATATTGAGATCGGGGTTGATCTAACATCCCGGTATTGAGACCGAGGTTGAGTTAACATTCCAATATTGAGACCGGGGCTGAGTTGACATTTCGGTATTGAGATCGGGGCTGAGTTGACATCTTGGTATTGAGATCGGGGCTGAGTTACCATCCCGGTATTGGTGACCGGGGTTGTACTAACATTTCGGTATTGAGATGGGGTTGAGTTGACATCACGGTATTGAGATCGGGGTTGAGTTGACATTTCGATATTGAGACTGGGGCTGTGTTGACATCCCAGTATTGAGACCGGGGCTGAGTTGACTTCCCGGTATTGGTGACCGGGGCTGAGTTGACATCCTGGTATTGAGACCGGGGCTTAGTTGGCATCTCGGTATTGAGATCGGGGTTGAGTTGACATCCTAGTATTGAGACCGGCGCTGATCTGACATCTCGGTATTGAGACCGGGGTTTAGTTGACATCCCGATATTAGTAATCGGGGTTATGCTGACATCCCGGTATTGAGACCGGGGCTGAGTTGGCATCCCGGTATTGAGACCGGGGTTGAAAAGACGGTTTTGCCCCCTGCAGGGTTAGTAACAGGAATGCAAAATTTTGAATATCTATAACAGGAATGACAAAATTTTGAGTGTCTACAGTGAAAAAGAAATTACTCACCAGCAGAAAGGGGTAAAAACCAAGCCAAGCCTCCGTCACGCCCTCAGAGCATAGGCGCATCCCACGAAGAAAATATACAAAGGTGAAGGAGCCTCAGTCAAAATCCCTTATGCGCTCCACATCCCGTGTGGCGCTAACCAGAGAAAAAGAGACCGTCAAGGAGTTTTCCGCTATAAAACAACCCCTGATGATGCCCATGAACAATCGCCAAAGAATACAATCTCTAACCCTCTGATCTTCAAGCAGAGGCTCAGTCAAAGCCCCTCTCTAGGCATCACACTCAAGGGCCCAGAACGGATAGTCCGACCCTTGATGGCAGTCGCAGGAACTCATAAGAGGGATTAAACGGCAGTAGGTGAAATATCAGCCACCAAAGGCACCGGCTCACCTGTAAACTCCAACCTTATGATAAACTGCCAATCCATCGATGTCATCATAATCTCGTAGTCCAATAATTGAAGAGACTGGGTCTGGTGGAACCAGCGCTCAGATAAAGCACGCAAAAAGCCCCAAGGGAAACAACGGGGAGGAATAGAGAAGAAGGCCTCGAAACCCCAAGAGTTGACTACAGCCTGTTACTCCGGATGGAGAGTCTGGTGTAAACACTCGAGATTTTCCTTGCCCAGATACTCATCTAGTAGAAGGGTAAAATTGTCAATCAACCCAAATCGGATCCACAATATTCGTGCTCCAGTTAAATTCGATTCCCAATATCGATAATCAAGTTTCGACAGTCAATCGGACCATCAATCAAGCTCCGACAGTCAATCAGACCATCAATCAAGTTCTGACAGTCAATCGAACCATCAATCAAGTTTTGACAGTCAATCGGACTATCAATCAAGCTCCGACAGTCAATCGGACCATCAATCAAGCTCCGACAGTCAATCGGATCATCAAGCGTAACCTCGGTCTCAACCTGGGAGGTATCAATCAACCTCGGTCTCAACCCGAGAAATCAAATCAACCCCAGTCTCAACCCAGGAGGTACCAATCAACCCCGGCAGCAACCTGGGGGGTGCAGGTCATCCCCGATCTTAACTCGGGACGTCAGGCCAACTTCAGACATCAGCATAAACCATCGCAACAACTCCATATCAAAACCTGGAATGACCACATCAGCCTCAGAGACAACCCTGAGGCAAAAGACTCGACTGGGATCCAAGTCTTGCAATCAGCTCCCAGAAGTCAACTAGCGACCATGCCAATACTACAGGCAGCCCCGAGAGGGGTACAACGGTCGTTTTACTAACTTTCAATCGACTTGGTCAAACTCAAGCCAAATTAATGCAACCAAAGTCAGAATAAACCCTAACGACGATCCCGAGTGGCAACAATGCAAGACAGTTCATCAGACAAACTGTAGGAAATCGAAGACCTGGTTATGAACCCGTCTTCCTGGACCCGAAAAATGTTTTTTCCATAACATTGCAACACTCTCGGCGAGAACTTTTTGAAAAGGTATCGCATGCCTCAAACGAATGCTCCGATCAAAAGTTAGATAGTTTCCGATCGGACATCGTATTGCTCAGAGTGCACGTACTTTAGGACGGCCAATTCGGGCACGCGAGACCCACCTCGAGTGGCCGCACCTCTACCTGCGGCAGCCGTATATAGAGGTGCGGCTCCCCCTCTATAAATAGAGGGGCAGCCCCCTCTCATTTTCATAAGAAAGAAGCGTAGCAAAGCCCTGCCCGACTGATTTTTTGACTTTTACACCTCTTTTAAACCCATATATTTTCACTCAAACACATAGATATACCCATATACTACCACATATCAAAAACCCACCAGTAGATTTGGATGTTTAAGGCCTACGATTCGGCAAAAAGCCCGTAGTGCAGCCCAAGGTAAGTATTTTTACGATCAGCAAGTCAATACTACTACTTTGCACTGTTTTACACCTGCACATTAAGTTTTATCTTCTAAATATGCTCAGAACTTAGTTTAGTGCCCGTGTTCATCAAAAATTAATACATTTTTGTACTAAAACTTCATTTTCAATATTTCTACAACTCGGATTGACGATCCGTCAGCTCTAGTAGCATCAATGCACTAGCACACACAGTTTTGGCAACTTCACCGGACTGGGTTGTCTTCCCAGTTAGGGTTTGGCCTTTTTTTGTATATATATTTCACTATTTATGTACTAACATTTCAATTCTATCAAGCCCGGATTTCAAATCCGAGGTAGTTTATCGCTTATATATATTACGCATATCTAAGCGATTTTCACCATAACTGGTCTTCGTACCAGTATTAGTTGACTACTTTTTTGCCAATATATATATATATATATATATATATATATTAAGTCCGGGCATAGGCGTGAAAACCCATCGCCCTTTTATTATTTTTGCACACTTTGCCATACTAGGTGCTCTTCCCAGTCACTGGTTGACTGTTTCTCTATAATTTATATTTCAGTTCGGCCTGGATCATTCTGTGGCCTTTTTGTTTACTGCTTTTATATATATTTATGCATATATAAGCAGCCTTCATCATCACTGGTCATCTTTCCAGTCTTGGTTGACTACGTTTCTGTCAATATATATATCTACATATATATTTCAATTCCAGTCCAAGCTTGCGAGTGAAACCCATCACCCTTTACAGCTTTTATATATATCTAACTATATATATTGCTTTGTTTAATTTATTCAACCATTGCATTTAACATTCATTTGTATATGAATTTGCACTGACATTTTTGTGGGCGAACTAGATTTATCCAAATCTCGCCACTTCTAGCTTTCAACGGTTCAAACAGGTCCCGACAGAACCTGAAAGCTATAATGGCTGAGATTTCTTTAAATCTAGTTATTTTTATAGTTTCAGCTTCAAAAGCAACCTCGCGTCCCTTAAATCGCTATCTAGTGGGAACGAGACGCTTCGGTCGTGCGGACTGCGATTTACTGAATGAATCCCTGGTTTTGGCTATCTTGGGATATTTATATGCTTTTGTACAAATTTGAACTGTGCAGGTTTTCTAGCTATTCATATATGAGCCTAGGAATCGTGGGATTCATGATCAAACTGATCAGAATCTGATTCCCACGATGGACAAACTCTGATTTACAGATGTGCCCTGTCAGTTTTTTTCTATAAAATGTACATGTACAGACCTTAAAACGGTTATCCGGATTTAAGGCATCAATATAGTGAAAATATGGATTGTCGTGTCAGCGTCCCTCCGATGGTTTTCATACCCATGAGGAGACCGACACTTTATATTTTTGTAGTCGAGGATGCTTCGCAGCCCGATAAATCACCATTTGCATGCAGCCTTAAAGCTATAAAGATAAAATTGAGGGTAGCGATATGCTTCAATTCCTATGTCAGCGTAAGGGTTTGATAAAACCAGCTTTCAAAACATCCCTGTCAATTCAATTCAAAATCTTTTGCAAATCAAATTAAATGATGCTTTTTGCAAATCAAATTAAATATTGATTTTCAAATCAAATCAAACCCTTCGTATATAGGCTCAACGAAGCCTGTCAAAGCTTTCAATCAATCAAAAGGCCCAATTTTTAAACAGCATTCACTCACGCATTCCAGTTTAAAGGGAAATATTAAAAATATGTGGTACCGTGTTTTCACGGGAGTTGTGGGGTATCTAACACCTTCCCCACACTTAACCAAGCCCCCGAACTCAAAACTCTGATTTCAAAGATCAAGTTTCGACAGTGTCCGACAATTGGGCCTCTTTTCAAATCAAACTCGGTTGAGTTGGTACAACCATTTTCAAATCTACCAACTGGCGACTCTGTTAAATCAAATTGTCGATATAAGCATATGTTGGCCTCTTTCCTAAAAAACCCTTCAAAAACTTTTTCTAAAATGAAAAGAATAAGGGTAGAGATAACTTAGGAAGATCGATTTGAGAAAAATCGGGTTATAAACCGACCCGCGGTATTTCTTCAATTTTCCAACGTCAACAGGTGGCGACTCTGCTGGGGACAGTAGAGGGTTTAGGCCGCTTTCAATCTTTTCAACCATTTCCCTTTCAAAACTATTGAATGCGTGAAATCATGCGTCTCCACAGTCAATGGATGAGTGAATGCTGCGTCTTTCATTGAATGTATGAATGCTATGCCTTTACATTGAATGAATGAGAATGAATGCTTTAGTTCTTTGCACCCATATTAGTGCTTCGCAAGAACTGTCATTGCATGCATAAGCAGTGAGGCCGATGTATGTGAATGTATGTTGTGTATCCCTCCACCAGGAGGCTAACCCGGTTGGTGATAAGTAAGGACTCTGGGACGTCTAAGTCTCCGGAGCTGCCTCCTAAAAATGCACCACCCAGATTTGCTCCAGTTGAACGATCGGATTAACTTCCCTTCTAGTAGATTGCAATGATCTGGGAACCTTTATGCCGAAACAAAAGCCATGCGAGTAACCTAGGATAGGTCAGCTTTTGATCAATCGAATCCGACGGGATGCTTCTTCATGCCTTCCACTTTTAATTCCATGTCAAGTCTCCAATTACTGAGGAGCACAATGTAAATGACAATAATGAAAGATTTACTTTCCTGTCAAATATCCTGTCATCCTGCCATCAAAACAACTAACCTCGATTTTGCAGGATAAACATAAAAAACACACATCATAAATGCATCCAGTCATTACCCACCACAGGGAACTGGCACGCATACGTTTTGGTGTAGGTAGGGAAAAATTGGTCCTATCACTAGATCAAAGGCCAGAAAAGCACCTAGTTCATCTACGGACATGGCTTCAAGTGCTCCACCAGAATCCACCCCTGTGTCTAGGGAAGAATTCGAAGGATTGAAAAATCAGATATCCGAGCTAGTCGGTTTCCTTCGAGAGCAAAGCAAGGCCTTCAAAGAGAAAAAATCTTAAACTCATCCAGAACCAGGAGCATCTGGTAGTGGTGCTGGCTGTCAAGATACAGAAAAGGCCAAAATTCAGATCCCTGGACCCCAGAACCAGGATACAATCAACAAAACTCCAAAAATCACCAGCTTAAGCAAAGAACAGGAACCTGGTGACATTCTCAAGAAAATGCAACAAATGGAAGAAACCCTCCGGTTCATCAAAGGAACTGGGGCATTTGGTAGTGTCAACTACTCAGATCTATGCATATTTCTCGGGGCTCGGTATCCCAAAAAATTTTAAGTCCCGGATTTTGAGAAATATGACGGATTAGGGGATCCTTATACACACTTGAAAGTTTTCATTAGAGAACTCGGATCCTATGTTGAGGACGAGAAACTTCGAATGCAGCTATTTCAGAAGAGTTTAACTGGAGAAGCCAGAGCCTGGTATGCCCGTCTGGACAACTCCAAAATCCACAGTTGGGAAGAATTGGCCCATGCCTTCCTCAGCCAGTACAGTTTCCAATCTCAACTAGCTCCAGATCGGTATCAAATTACCAAAATCAAGAAGAATAGCACTGAATCATTCAGAGAATATGCCCAGCGATGGAGACGGGTGGCAGCACAAGTCACCCCAGCTATGACTGAATCTGAAATAGTCATGACTTTCATCGATATTCAAGAAGCTCCTTATTATAAAAGGGTCCTAGCAGGCACAGGAAAACCTTTCTCTGAAATGATCAAACATGCCGAAATGGCCGAAATGGGACTCAAGTTCGGGAAAATAAAAGACCTAACGGCACTCGAAGCTTTTGCAGAGCATATTTAATCCAGAAATTACAGGAGTAATCCCCAAAGGGTCCACAAAAAGAAAGATGAAGAAGTTTCCTTAGTGTTACAAGGACAAAATACAAGCGGTAATTCAAACAATACACCCATTCAAAGGAGGAACTATACCCCTTTCCAAGATGCAACACAGCCTTCAAATCCTTCGTTCCAGAAAAACATGGAGGCCAGACGCAGAAGGACTTTCACCCCACTAGGGGATTCACTCGAGAATGTCTTCAAACTTCTGACAGCTCAGAAGAAGATTGGCCAACTCCTTCCGCCAACTAACACTAATTCAAGGAACTTCGACCCTAGCAAGAAGTGTTCTTATCATTCCGGATCACCTGGCCATGACACCCAAGATTGTTGGTCCCTCAAGCATAAAATCCAAGATTTAATTGATAATAGATAAATTGTGGTCACAAAACCCGATCAACCGCATGTCCAAGATAACCCTCTCCCACAACACAAGGAGGAGAGTGTCAACATGATCAACACTTCAAGTGGAGAAGGATCCAAATACCTCCGCTATGTTGAAGAATCAACTCAATCCAACAACATCTGCCCAATGAGTTGGGAAGCTTTAGAAAAAAAATTCCTGATAGAGAAAGAAATAAAGTCTATCAAGGAACAAATCGAGCAGTTGGCTGAACTGGTCGTCTACCAACATCAACTCACCAAAAAGATGTTGAATCAAATCCATCAATCTATTGGCAGTCGCTTTCCTCCAATGGAAGTCAATTCCAATCAACATCATAGACAGACTTGTGAGCTTACACCCTGGACTGACATGGGGATCGAAGAAGCAAGTGTCCAAGCAGGTAGGAAGTTCCTATTTTAAAGGAATTTAACCAATTTGAACCAGTCAATGGAAGAAATCCTGCAAATGATGATCAACGAGGGAATGGTTGAAAACTTGCTACCTCCGCTGAACCCTCAATACAAAAAATTCAAACCTGACCAAATATGTCAGTACCATTCTAACTCTCCCAGCCATGATACAAAAGAATTCTAGGCACTTCGTAACCTAATTCAAGACCTAATTGAGAAAGGTGACCTAATCAGAGGAGATCAAATCCTCAACATGACAGATAAAAATAGCCTCTAGATCCCCGATGCATGGTATCAGGATACAGTGGTTGTCATATCTTGCGATAAAGAATCAATCATCACACCCCTGGTACTGACAGGTAAAGGGGACCAAAACAAACAAAATTCTATGAAAGTGGCTGCACCTCAGCCTCTAATTTTGCCCTTCAGACCTCAGTATCCAATCCTCAGTCTGAAGAAGGTCCCATGGAACTACGAAAACATTGAAAGCTCTACTGCAGATAACATTTCCATCATGTCAAAGGATAATCCATTATACCTGCCTCAGCGGGTGATTAAACCGGTTACCAAAGCAAAAGAAAGGGTGGCTGAAGAAAAGATAAAACAGTTCCTCAAAAAGATGGGACACAATGAAATCAAGATAGTGCAAAGCTTGAAAGACGCACCCAAGCAAATATCAATCCTGGACTTGGTCCTATCATCAGAGGATCACCGTAACATCCTAGTAAAGGTACTAGAAGAAGCCCATCTGCCACACACGGTAGACACAGAGAAATTCTATCACGTGATAGAACATATTTTCAACAACAATGTGATTTCCTTCACAGACGATGATATCCTGGCTGAGGAAAGGGGCCACCACAAGTCCCTACATATAGCCGTTATGTCCTCCGGATATATGATCGGAGGAGTGCTTATTTATGGAGGATCTTCCCTCAACATTTGTCCATACGACACGTTGAAAAAGATGAAGATCAATCCAAACCGGACCAAAGACAGTCATATGGTTATCCGGGCTTTCAATGGATCTCGCCGCTAGGCTATGAGGGAAATCGAGCTTCCTCTAGAAATTGGTCCACACACCTTCTACATATCTTTCCAGGTGCTCAACATAGCCACCGGATACAACTTGTTGTTGGGCAGGCCATGGATCCATATGGCCGGAGCTGTTCCATCCACCCTCCATCAGTAAATCAAGTACATTATCAACGGCAGCCTCATCACAGTGAATGCTGAACCGGAATACCCTACCCATATATATGGGGACATGCTAGTGATTAGCCTGGACGCCAAGGTTGACCCTATAAGTTTTCAAGATTTCGAGGTGAGCAATATTCAATATCTACCGATTGGGGCACCAGCCCTGAAGCCTAAAATTTCCACTGAAGTAATGACAGTGGGCCAAGGAATGGTAGCTGCGGGTTTCCAGCCTGGAGAAGGGTTAGGAAAAACAAGCATGGCATTAAGATGCCAATCCAAATCCCAAGTCAGATGGGAAGAGCAGGATTGGGATTTTCACCAGGGTCAAACCACCGGAATCCACACAAACATACCAAAGCTCAAGCCTCCACGATTCTGCTCCCAAACCTCACAAATGCCGGATGGGTGAAACCTCTGAGGAAGATCCCAACGGGGGCATCAGCCATGCTATTTCCTTCAATCATACCTGTCCATGAAAGGAAAGTCCTCAAGCCTGAGGCAAATAGCGAAAGGGGAAAAGAAAAGATCCTGTACGGAGGACGAGACCCATTCACTAAAATGAAAGTCATTATCCACTATAAAGGGATGAATGATGAACTCCCAAATAGTGACGACAAAGATCGTGCTCACTTTCCTCGCAGCAAATAGATAAATAATCCCCAGAAAAGCCTCGGCCATATCCTAAAGGATGTCTCAGTTGTCATTCAAGACGAGACAGACGAGCACACTTCCAGCATCCTCCCTATCCATGAGGATCTAACCCTGGATAATTAGAGCAGTGTCCCTTGCCTCAGTCAAAAAGGGTAAAGGGGCAGATAGTCAATCTGCCCTTAATCATGCTTTCATTTACTGCTTACTTTTGATTGCACAGCTGGAGCAGTCACTTTTGTCGTGCTTTACAAATGCTATGTGTATTTAAGCAGTTGTGTATATTAATGAAAGCATTTTTGTTTTCAGGACCCAAGCATTGGATGTGTGTCTCTGCTAATAAGATGCCAACCTGTCAACATAACTCCAACTATGATGCAAGATTGAGCTTCGACTTGACGGATCTTGATCAAGAGGAGAAAGATGACTATGAGGTGCCAGAGGAAATCAAGGAATGGGTCGAAAACAAACCCAAACCAAACCTTGACCAAACCTCCACCATCAATATAGGAACCTCCAAAACCATCAAAGAAATCCAAATAAGTCTAAACCTCACATCGAATCAAAAAGCCGACCTGATCGCGCTCCTGACACAGTACCAGGATGTATTTGTATGGTCGCATGAAGACATGATCGGTCTATCCACAGACATTGTCATCCATCGAATGCCCATCAAAGAAAGGTTCAAACTAGTCAAACAAAAGCTCAGACGATTTAAACCTGAGTGGAGTCTCAAAGTCAAAGAAGAAATCATTCAGCAATTCAAAGCCGGGATCATCATGGTATCAACATATCCCGAATGGCTATCAAACATAGTCCCCGTGCCTAAACTAGAAGGGAAGGTACGAGTCTGCATGGATTATCAGGATCTAAATAAAGCCTGCCTCAAGGACAATTTCCTGGTACCTTTTATCCACATCCTGATTGACAATACTGCGCAGTACAACATGTATTCCTTCGTAGACTGCTTTGCTGGTTACCATCAAATCATGGTTGCTAATGAAGATCGGGATAAAATAGCTTTTATCACTCCCTGGGGAACTTTTTACTACCGACGACTATCCTTCGGCCTCATCAATGCCAGAGAAACGTATCAGCAAGCCATGATGGCCCTCTTTTATGATATGATGCATAAAGAAATAGAAGTCTATGTTGACGACATCATCATCAAGTCCCGGAGGGAGGATGATCACATAGACCATCTCAGGAAGCTGTTCATCTCAAGCTAAATCCCGACAAATGACCTTTTATCATCAAAGTAGGCAAACTGCTAGGATTCCTGGTGAGCAATCGGGGCATTGAGTTAGACCCTACCAAGATCAAAGTCATTTCTGAAATGCCCGTGCCTCGTACAGAGAAAGAGATACGAGGATTCCTAGGAAGGATCAACTTTATAAGTCGATTCATTTCCCAGCTCACAGCATCCTGTGAACCCATCTTCAAGCTATTAAGGAAGAATTTCTCCATCAAATGGAATGAGGATTGTCAACAAGCCTTCCTTGCCCTCAAAAAGCAGCTTGTCGAAGCACCAGTTTTGGTACCTCCAAGGGATGAAGTCCCCTTATTCATGTACCTATCCGTCAATACCAATGTCATGGGCTGTATGCTAGGACAGAAGGATGATAGTAGCAAAGAAAGAGCTATCTACTACATCAGCAAAAGATTCAGCAGTGGGGAACAGAACCCTGATCGAGAAGATATGCTGTGCATTAACATGGCCCGCCATGAGGTTGCAACACTACTTGCATGGGCACACGATGTATCTCATATCCCGCATAGATCCACTCAAATACGTCTTCAACAAACCAATATTAAATTACCGGCTGTCTAAATGGCAGTTGATTCTACAGCAGTTTGACATTGTCTACATGACTCAGAAGTCTATCAAAGCCCAAGGCATTGCAGATCAATTAGCAGAAGCACCTTCAGGAGGGTTCGAGCCCCTGGAGACATATTTCCCAAATGATGGGATTATGATAATTCAACAACTCCAGTCAGAGAATACAGTCCAACCATGGAAAATGTATTTCGACGGAGCGGTAAACATGGAAGGTTCCAGAGCTGGGGCAGTCCTTATCTCTGGTACAGGTGATCAATATCCTGTGGCTACCAAACTTCAATCTGACAACACCAACAACACGGTCGAGTACGAAGGCTGTATACTGGGGTTGAAACTAGCCCAATCCATGGGTATCAAACACTTATTGGTCTTTGGAGATTCTGAGTTGGTCATCAGACAAACCACCGGCAAGTATCTCACAAAAGAACTGCATCTGCTGCCATATCATAGGCATGTCCTCAAAATATCCCTGGAATTCAAAGCAATAACCTTCGTCCATATTCCTCGGGGTCGAAATGACTTTGTCGATGCACTGGCAATGTTGGCTTCATTAATTTGCATATCCAACAGGAGCGGGTTTCCCAACATACAGTTCATAAATCAAAAAGGCCCAACATACGGGAATTACATTGGAGAAGTATCAGATGAAATACATCATGTCAAGAAACCTTGGTTTTAAGACATCAAGGAATATCTCTGTGATGGATCTACACCCGCTGGTGCAAGCCAATCAGAGCGGAAACGGATTCTCAGAATGGCCATGAAGGTCTATCTAAGTGGAGATGCACTCTACAAAAGGGATGCTAGAATAGGCCTGTTAAGATGCCTTGACAAGGAGCAAGCCCAAAGACTAATGGATGAAATCCATGGCAGAGTCTGTGGTCCACACATAAGCGGCCATCTGCTGGCCAAGAAGATAATCAGAATAGGACATTACTGGATATCGCTCAAAGCTGATTGCGATGATCACGTCAAGAGATGCTTTCAATGCCAAACACATGGAAATGACATCCACGCTCCTCTAACTAAGCTGTACAACATGAGTGCACCATGGCCTTTTTTATGTGGGGAATGGACGTGATAGGTCCAGTCAAACCCAAAGCCAGCAACGGTCGTCGGTTCATCTTCACCATGATTGACTACTTCACCAAATGGGTTGAAGCAGCCTCTTTTCCTAAAGTCCCAAAAGAGGTCATCATCAGTTTCATCAGAAACAACGTCGTCTGTCGATATGGGAAACCGGAGGTGATCGTATCAGATAACACCAAAAACCTAAACAATCAAATGATGGTAGAACTGTGTGCCAAGTTCCACATCAAGCATCTCAACTCCGTCATCTATCGGTCCAAGATGAACGGTGCTGTCGAAGCGGCCAACAAAAACATCAAGAAGATCATGCAGAAAATGTCCGCCAATCACAAAGACTGGCCTGACCTGCTACCTCTCATTCTGTTAGCCTACAGGACGTCAATGCGCACCTCTACTGGGGCTACCCCCTATTCACTAGTCTATGGCATGGAAGCAGTCTTCCCCATAGAAGTAGAGATGGAGTCTTTACGAGTATTAATAGATGCTCTGATAGATGAAGATCAATGGTTGCAAGACCGATATCATCAATTGTCTCTGATAGACGAAAAGAGGGCCACAACCATTTTCCACGGACGGTTATACCAGCAAAGGATCGCCAGGTCCTACAACAAGAAAGTACGAATACGACAATTCAAAGAAAATGATTTGGTGCTAAAGAAAATCCTGCCCAAACAGGATGAAGCCAAAGGAAAATTTGCCCCAAACTGGGAAGGCCCTTTCATTGTCAAGGAAGTGCTGACAGGGGGAGCCATCAGGCTACAAGAAATGGACGAGAATAAATTTCCCCAACTCATCAATTCAAACACCGTGAAAAAGTACTACGTCTGAAGCACATGCATACCCGCATCTGGGTCTTATAAATCGAATCAGGTTCAACTTTTCACTAGAGAAGCATGAACTACGAATGACCTGATCTCCCTAAACCCGGGAGTACGTAGGCAACCATTTATGGTGCGGTCAAACCAAGCAAAATACCAAAGAACTTACAAATCCCAGCATCATATTCCAAAGCTCATCGAACCAAATTCAAACCCCAGATAAACTCTTTGCAAACCTTTTCAATTAAACAACCAGAACTACGCATGACCTGATCTCCCCCAACCCGTGAGTACGTAGGCAACCCTATACGGCGCGGTTTGACCTTTAAGAAAAAAATAAAGAAATGGAAGACCAGTTCCAAGATACTGAAGACAAATAAAAGCTAAATGCTGTCAAGCTGTCTAGTTACCAGACCCATTTGAGGAACTCCCTTGACACCTCAACTGTCAGTCCATCAAGGAGAAGCTCAAAATGCATCAATAACTGCGAGTCATGACGAAAGTGGTAATCACTCAGTGATGGTAAGACATATCTAATCAGGGAAGCATCTCAAAAATATATTTCTCTGGTATATAAACTACTTTATATATATAGTGCTCTGTACATGACAAAAATGGCTGAGCTAGTCTGTGCACAAAAAAGAAAGCTTGTCTATGGACCCAAGGACAAGCGGGTCAGCAATGCCAGCATGGCATCTCTCTCTGAAGATAAAGGAGCACCTGTAAGAGTAGTCCACTCAGCCTCCATACGGCCAAGAACATCCACAGTTATCTGCAAGGTGGCACTGTGGTCATCAATGTAAGCTCTCATCTCGGTAACCAAACCATGGGTGTAAGATCGGAGACCAGTACTATCAGGAATGTGGAAATCACGGGAAGCTATAGCCTCATCCCTCTCTGCAAAAGCTGCATCCTGAGAAATCAAAGTCTCCTCAATCTCAACATATGCTGCATCTCTGGCTGAGCGAACCTCGTCTCGCTCCACAATGGCGATATCCAAAGCAGAGCGAAGCTCCTCCCGCTCAATCAATCCAGTACCCAAAGCGGTCCTGAGACTATCCCTCTCAGTAAAAGATAAATCCCTGCCAGATAGGGCAGCCAACAGCTGCGCTCTAGCTGAATCTCTCTCAAAGGTCATCCTGAATAGAGAATTTGACAAAACTGGATCTGTCCCTGTGGGAATAACTGGGGGATCACTAATCAAAGATACCGCCAAATCTGCAAATAGCTCATCCTCAATATGAGAATCGGGATCCTCCATGGGCTCCTCCTCATCAGAACCCGCAAGCGGAGATAAATGAAGCTCTACTACTGCAACTGCGGTCTCTGCCTCTAACCATGCAGAATATTTTAGAGAACGACCCGGATGTCTACTGGAGAACTCAGCCCTCTCCCTGTGAGTCCAACACTCATAGACTCTAACCAAGTCGGCCGGTGACATAGATGAAGCTGACATCCTCTGATCAGCAGAATCCTCAAAATGGTGCATACTTTGCCATTGATCAAACTGCTCCATAACTAATAAGGGATGATAAGTATTCACACCCCTTAATCCTACCAAAGGCAAATAATCCATGCCAGATGCATGAGTAATGAAGCTGAACGGGGTCGCCATCCCTGAGCATAACAAAACTGTAAACGGATGCTCAATATTCGACAAAAATGCTAACCAGGACTCTGAGTCGATGCAATCTGGCGAACGAAAGGAGTAAACTGAGGATATCTCGTGGCTAAAATAATAGGCATGAGGTCTAAAGGATCCAATCGATCGTATGTGTGACATCAACCACATATACAGCACGACCGAGCTACCCCAAAAAAACCCAGCTGGATGGGTACTGCAATAGGTGAGCGACCTCAGAGTCTCTACCAAGATCATAGGGATAATGGTACTCCCCTGCCTAAGGGCTCTGACTACAACAACCAATCCCACATCAAGGTGATCTAAATTCAGTGGCATGTAAACATACGCCACAATGCACATCAACAACATGTCTATCCTGGCTATCTGCCACTCCTCTGCGAAAAAGATAAAATCTCCGACGTGACGGTCGTAGCTATCAAGCAAGCTCACCATAGAGCTCTATCAAGAAGTCAATGGAGATCACATGCCCTGAAATGATCTCATCTATAACTATGCTCTACCGAAGATCGGACAGTAGAGTAAACGATCTTCGCATATCACTGACAGCCGTTCGAGCACACGGCGACTCTAAATCTAAGCCAGTAAATCTCTGGTACTCCTCCAAAGTAGGCGAAAGCTCACACCGCCCAATGCAGAATACTTGTCTCTTTGGTACCCATAAGGGTAGGACGCCATCAATAAAGCCGTCTGGAACCCTGAAATCTACAAGGGCCATCGAATTCCCCAACATCTGGTCAACTGTCCCCCTAGTTGAAAAGGGTAGACTATCATACCATGACCGTAACGATACTGCCACCTTTGACAGTGGCAAATGCTCTATATGACTGACTGCAGATGTCGTCATCTGTACCACCGTATCACAAGACCGTCTAGAGGTCAAGTCAAATCGCAGCTATCTGAATGCATACACATGATACATGCATGATGACAATGATATAAACATGATACAGCAGATAAAGATGATAGAAATAACTACAAAACGCTATCTACTGCATACATCATCCCTATATCCTGGTATAAAGTAAAAGGAAGAATACAGGGAAATGGGGCACCACCACCCAGCTAATACAGTGGTCTATCAAAATGATGGCACGATGCCGAATAGCCAAAACAGTGGCTAACCAAAAATATATCTGCCATAGCTATCACAGGAAGTCAAAGACCTCGGTATCATATCGATCGACCTGCTCCAGATCCTCTGTCTGCATAATGCTGCTGGGATCAGGCATATCTGGGTGGTATAAGGGAGGATCTGCCCCTGTATAATTGCTACTGAATGGACCTAAAGAGGGGTCTGCTCTAGAGCTAGATTGGTTAAATAAAGATGCCTCTGATGGATCTCGGCCAAGGTGCCTAATAAAGAAACGAGCCTGGTCTAACTCTCTGGTCAGATGTGTTATCTGGTCTGTATGAGTATGCTCTCTATTACAAACTATCTGAGTCATCATCATCAAGGACCCCGGCACCATGTCTGCCATAAAATAGGTGGCATGAGTCTGAGCCCCAATAGTGAGAGGACTCCACCAACTGTAAAAGGCTACCTGGCTGTATGGGCCCTCTGTTAGATCAAAGTCGTCTATACCCTCCAAGGGGATGTCTGTCAAAGGCACGGACAATGGCCAGTGATGCCAAGCAGGAGGAGCAATGGGAATGCGGATCTCCCCTGTGACGCTCTGAATGGCACGCTATCCAAGATAGAGCTCCCAGCCTCCATCCGTCAGTATGGGGACTCTGTGGGTCGATAAATCAAACTCCTGACCAGTGGGGAAACCTCCATCAAATTCGACGGTCAACTGCTCGGATATGTACGGCGTCTAGGTGATCGAGCCCGCCGTTAAAAGCTCCAACTGCAGACGAGCATGAGTGCATCCCTCAATAACAGGGACCTCCGTCAAAATGGAGTGATGCCATCTCCGTCCACGTGGATAGGTCTTTAGATCTAATGCTGAAACGGGCCGTAGGCAAGGAAGCCTCTCAAATGCCCGAAGCTATCCTTACAAATATCAAAAGTCCTCAGTGACCAAGACTGCCAAAAATAAGTGCAGAAATCAAAAAGGTATAGAAAGATGTACTTACCAGGAAAAATTGATGGAATCCTAACCAAGCCTCCGTCACACCCTCAAAAAGCAGGGGCATGCCCCGGAGAAAATAGGCAAAGGTATAGGAGCCCCAATCAAAATCACTGAGGCGCTCTACATGCTGAGTGGCGCTGATCAAAGCAAAGGACACCATCGACGAGTTGTCTGCCACAGAATAACCCCTGATGATCAACAAAAACAATCACCACAGAATGCGATCTCTAGCCCTCCGATCATCAGGCGAAGGCAACTGCAAAGTCTCGTCCTGGGCATCTATACTCAGGGGACCAGATTGGACTGCCCGACCCTTAAATGCCGACTGAGGGACTCCCAACAGGGATCTAACTGCGGTGGGAGAAATGTCAGACATGACAGGCACTGTCTCGCCCTCAAACTCAATGCCGGTGATAAATCTCCAGTCCATAGGAGTCATCATCACCTCGCAATCAAGTAGATGAAGGGACTGAGTTTGGTGGAACCAGCGCTCAGACAAAGCCCTCATATACCCCCAAGAGCAACGGCGGGGCAGGATCGAGAAGAAGGCCTGAAATCCCCAGCCATCTACAATCTCCCTGTAATCCTCGTGTAGAGTCTGATAAAGGGAGTGCACACTAAACCAATTCCCTCGAGGCTGTGTCAAGCCAGGGACCTGGATTAAAAATTAACCCATATCAAAAACCTATGCCCGTGAATGGCTAGAAGATGGGAAAAGAATCCAGAGAGAAGAAAGACTTCAAGTTACCTCGTTGGCCTAAAGATATCTTGAAAGATGGCAACTCAAGTCGCCCAATAACTTATGTGTCTGCACAGTAATGCCTAGGACCTCCGCACGTGGAACCTGAGCTGGAACAGAAGCACCAAAAGCAGCCTCCTCATCATCAATGTCAATGGGCTGCTCATCCTATGCTGGACGTATCCTGCTCTCTACCAATCTGTGAGGCGTCCTAGCTGGACAGGCCTGTGGGACGGCAGAAGACCTCCTCCGTCTAACGCCTGATGAAACCCTGGAAGAGTTGTCGGGTCTATCACGATCCATCGCATGCACCAGTACTACGAAATCCCCTCAGAAAGGGTGTGGTAAGCCTGAAACATGTGGCTTATTAATCAATCAATCCAGCATGCATATCTAAGTCCTAAAACATGCATGGGTCTATTAAAAATACCCCCATACAGTCAAAACTGCATGTTTTCAAAATCCCAGAAGCTCAAAACATGCATTGGGTCAGTAAAAAACCCCCCTATATAGTCAAAAATGTATGCTTTTCAAAACCTAAGATTTTGGAAAAATTTCGCCAGAGTCTCCTTTGTAAAATGGACTGTCCACATGCACACAGGAATGCCTAGGTGGCCATTCAGTAGCACACCTACCAAAAAATAGAAACAATTTATATTTACTAAAACAAATCAAAAACTAGCATCACATGGTCTCCAAAATACCATAGGCATTTTTAGTTGAAAGTCTAGGCTCGCTATGCCTCAAAAAGGATGATTAGATTGACCAAAAAGCTCAAAATAGTACTGTCTCAGAATCTAAATTTTTTTACATCCAAACGTGCATTACAGTAAAATATGCATACATATGTGGACAAAAAATTTTTCACAGGTCATATAGACATACATTTTTCATATATTACGTTTAAAAGCACCCTAGGTGGTTCACATGCTTTTAAAGGTCAAAAACTGTGAAAGAAGGATGTAAAACATTACCTGCGTTGCGCTGAACGCGTAGCAACTGACAAATTCAGAATTCAACTGCCAGAACTTCGTAGATTTGAAAAAGAAGATCGAAAATCCTTTCGCTGCTCAAACGTGAAACTTGCAAAATGAAAAATCCCGCAGCACATTAAATAACCTGGATAGCCGCAGCTCCACCTGTGGCTGCCGCAACTCCACCTGCGGCTGTCGTAACTCTACCTATGGCAGCCCAAGTGGGTCCCACTCCCCCCAGGCCCGATTTGGTTCGAGTCAAAAAGGAGTTTAAACGGGCTGCCAAGTCAAATCTTAAGAGAAATCGCTACGCGATTGAGCGGTTTGTCCAGAAATCCTGCGTTTAAACAGCGTAATCCTGACAAAAAGGGAAATTACACGAAGACCCTTGATATTCATCCCGGAGCCATGTCCGGGGATCAACAGATCAAACTGTAAAAAAACTGCGTAAGAATTGCGCGGAACTGCCAGAAACTGCTATTTTTTGAAGTTCGGGTACTGATCAAAGCAGTTTCAGCCGTTGGCTCAGCCCCAGCGAAGTTTGGATTCTGACCGAAGCAATTTCAGCCATTGGCTTAACCCAGCGTAGTTCGGGTTTTGACCAAAGCAATTTCAGCCATTGGCTCAGCCCCAGCGAAGTTTGGGTTCCGACCGAAGCAATTTCAGCCGTTAGCTCAACCCCAGTGAAGTTTGGATTCCGACCAAAGCAATTTCAGCCGTTGGCTCAACCCCAGTAAAGTTTGGGTTCTGTTCGAAGCAATTTCAGCCATTGGCTCAGCCACAGCGAAGTTTGGGTTCCGAACGAAGTAGTTTCAGCCGTTGGCTCAGCCCCAGTGAAATTCAGGTACCGACCGAAGCAGTTTTAGCCGTTAGCTCAGCCCCAGTGAAGTTCGGGTTCCGACCGAAGCAATTTCAGCCGTTGGCTCAACCCCAGCGAAGTTCGAGTTTTGACCAAAGCAATTTCAGCCGTTGGCTCAGCCCCAGCGAAGTTCGGGTTCCTGCCGAAGCAATTTCAGCTGTTGGTTCAACCCCAGCGAAGTTCGAGTTCCGACCAAAGCAATTTTAGCCATTGGCTCAGCCTCAGCAAAGTTCGAGTTTCGACCGAAGTAATTTCAGCCATTGGCTCAGCCCCAGCGAAGTTCAGGTTCTGACCAAAGCAATTTCAGTCGTTGGCTCAGCCCCAGCGAAGTTCAGATTCTGACCAAAGTCAATTTCAGAAGTTGGCTCAGCCCCAGCAAAGTTCGGGTTTCAACCAAAGTAGTTTCAGCTATTGGCTTAGCCCCAGCGAAGTTCGAGTACAGATCAAAGTATAGTCCAATCATTAGCTCAACCCTAATGACGCTTCAACTGACAGCATAACCCCAGCCAAGCAATAGAAGTAATCTTGCAACAAAAACAATTATAACAATCAATCACAATTGATGGAATCTGTTATACACATCCTCAAAGGGGATCATTGAGGTAGTATCATCCCTAACAGATCAAGACGAAAAAATCTGTGATAGCTTAACTCTGCAAATCTCATCAGAGTCAAACCAGTTATCATGAATAATGTCATCCCCAACAAAAAATGACAAAGGTAGTTTGTGGTAACTCCCTAATACCATCAAGGGCTATACAAGACGGTGTCATCACCAGCCAAGTGATAACGCACGCAGCAAAAAGTAGCCCCATTCTACTTCAAGATGCCCAGCCTTCGAAATGACTCAGGCTTTTTCTATTACCAGTGTCTACTAATCTTTATCTTTTCCATTCCACTACGTTACATGGACATGATAAAGAGGGGCATCTGTAGACACTCGAGATTTTCCTTGCCCCGATACTCATCCAGTAGAAGGGTAAAACCGTTAATCAACCCAAATTCGATCCATAATATTGGTGCTCCAGTCAAATTCGATTCCCGATATCGATAATTAAGTTTTGACAGTCAATCGAACCATCAATCAAGCTCCGACAGTCAATCGGACCATCAATCAAGTTCCGACAGTCAATCAAACCATCAATCAAGTTTCGACAGTCAATCGGACCATCAATCAAGCTCCGACAGTCAATCGGATCATCAAGCTCAACCCCGATCTCAACCCGGGAGGTATCAATCAACCCCGGTCTCAACCTGGGAAATCAAATCAACCCCAGTCTCAACCCGGGAGGTACCAATCAACCCCGGCAGCAACCCGGGAGGTGCAGGTCATCCTCGGTCTCAACTCGGAATGTCAGGCAAACTTTAGACATTAGCCTGAAGCATCGCAACAACTCCATAGAAAAACCTAGAATGATCACGTTAGCCTCAGAGACAACCCTGAGGTCAAAAGACTCGATTGGGATACAAGTCTTGGAATCAGCTCCCGAAAGTCAACCAGCGACCATGCCGACACTACAGGCAACCCCAAGAGGGGTACAATGGTTATTTTACAACCTTTCAACCAACTTGGTCAAACTCAAGCCAAATTGATGCCCCCAAAGTCAGAATAAACCCTAACGACGATCCCGAGTGGCAACAACGCAAGACAGTTCAACGGACAAACTGTGGGGAATCGAAGATCTTGTGATGAACCCATCTTCCTGGACCCAAAAAAATGTTTTTTTTCATGTCATTGCAACACTCTCGGCGAGAGCTTTCCGGAAAGGTATCGCACGCCTCAAACGGACGCTCCGATCAAAAGTTAGAAAGTTTCTGACAGGACATCGCATTGCTCGAAGTGCACGTACTTCGAGATGACCAAGCCAGGCACGCGAGACCCACCTCGAGTGGCCGCACGTCTACCTGCGACAGCCACATATAGAGGTGCGGCTCCCCCTCTATAAATAGAGGGACAGCCCCCTCTCATTTGCATAAGAAAGAAGCGCAGCGAAGCCCTACCCGACTAATTTTTCGACTTTTACACCTCTTTCAAACCAAAATATTTTCATTCTAACACATAGATATACCCATGTACTACCACATATCAAAAAACCTATTATAAGTATTTTTACGATCAGCAAGTCAATACTACTACTTTGCACTGTTTTACACCTGCACATCAAGTTTTATCTTCTAAATATGCCCAGAACTTAGTTCCGTGGCCGTTTTCGTCAACAATTGATACATTTTTATACATAAACTCCATTTTCAACATTTCTACAACTCGGATTGACGATCCGTCAGCTCCAGTAGCTTCAATGCATTAGCACACACCGTTTTAGCAAATTCGCCGGACTGGGTTTTCTTCCTAGTCCGAGTTTGGCCTTTTTTTGTATATATATTTCACTATTTATGTACTAACATTTTAATTCTGTCAAGCCCGAATTTCAAATCTGAGATAGTTTACCGCTTATATATATTTACGCATATCTAAGCGACTTTCACCATAACTGGTCTTCGTTCCAGTATTGGTTGACTACTTTTCTGTCTATATATATATATATATATATATATATATATATATATAAATATATATATATTAATTCAGTCCAAGTATAGGTGTGAAAATCCATCGCCCTTTTATTATTTTTGCACACTTCGCCATACTAGGTGCTCTTCCCAGTCACTGGTTGACTGTTTTTCTATAATTTACATTTCAGTTCGGCCTGGATCATTCTGTGGCCTTTTTTTAGTACTTTTATATATATTTATGCATATATAAGCAGCCTTCATCATCACTGGTCATCTTTCCAGTCTTGGTTAACTACGTTTCTGTCAATATATATATCTACATATATATTTCAATTCCAGTCCGGGCTTGTGAGTAAAAACCCATCGCCCTTTATAGCTTTTATATATATATATATCTAACTATACATATTGCTTTGTTCAATTTATTCAACTGTTGCATTTAACATTCATTTGTATATGAATTTGCACTGACATTTCTGCGGGCGAACTAAATTTATCCAAATCTCACCACTTCTAGCTTTCAACGGTTCAAATAGGTCCCGACAGAACCTGGAAGCTATAATGGCTGAGATTTCTTTAAATCTAGTTATTTTTATAGTTTCAGCTTCAAAAGCATCCTCGCGTCCCTTAGATAGCTATCTAGTGGGAACGAGACGCTTCGGCCGTGCGGACGGGGATTTACTAAAAGAATCCCTGGTTTTGGCTATCTTGGGATATTTATCTGCTTCTGTACAAATTTGAACTGTGCAGGTTTTCTAGCTATTCATATATGAGCCTAGGAATCGTGGGATTCATGATCAAACTGATCCGAATCTGATTCCCATGATGGACAAACTCCGATTTATAGATGTACCCTGTCAGTTTTTTTTTGTAAAATGTACATGCACAGACCTTAAAACGTTTATCCGGATTTAAGGTCTCAATATAGTGAAAATATGGATTGTCGTGTCAGCGTCCCTCCGATGGTTTTCATACCCATGAGGAGACCGACACTTTATATTTTTGTAGTCGAGGATGCTTCGCAGCCCGACAAATCACCATTTGCATACAGCCTTAAGGCTATAAAGATAAAATTGAAGGTAGCGATATGCTTCAATTCCTATGTCAGCGTAAGGGTTTGATAAAACTAGCTTTCAAAACAACCCTGTCAATTCAATTCAAAAACTTTTGCAAATTAAATTAAATGATGCTTTTTGCAAATCAAATTAAAGATTGATTTTTAAATCAAATCAAACCCTTCATATATAGGCTCAACGAAACCTGTCAAAGCTTTCAATCAATCCAAAGGCCCAATTTTCAAACAGCATTCACTCACGCATTCCAGTTGTAAGGGAAATATTGAAAAGATGCGGTACCGTTTTTTCACGGGAGTTGTGGGGTGCCTAACACCTTCCCCATAGTTAACCAAGCCCCCGAACTCAAAACTCTGATTTCAAAGATCAAGTTTCGACATAGTCCAACGATTGGGCCTCTTTTCAAATCAAACTCGGTTGAGTTGGTACAACCATTTTCAAATCTACCAACTGGCGACTCTGTTAAATCAAATCGTCGACATAAGCACATGTTGGCCTCTTTCCTAAAAAGCCCTTCAAAACCTTTTTCTAAAATAAAAAGAATAAGGGTAGAGATAACTTAGGAAGATCGATTTGAGGAAAATCGGGTTATAAACCGACCCGCAATATTTCTTAAATTTTCCAACGTCGACATCTGGTATAAGGAATGAATGCTAAACTAGTTCCCCCTAAGCTGAGTGAAGCCGGGAACCTGTATCAAATTATAAATTAACATTAGGCCCTTTGTCCCGAAAATGGTAAAAGGAAGAAATTCCAAAATAAAAACTTCTGTTACCTCATTGGCGTGGAGATAGATCGAAGGATGACGCCTTAAATCATTCAAAAGCTCCGAAATTATCATATTGATAGCTGGAAGCTCCCTACGCGAAGCAATAGCAGGAGCGGGGTGCACAACAGAGACATCCTCCTCGTCGTCCACATCATCCAGCCTATCAACCTGGATAGGACAAATCACTAACTCAGCCAACCGACGAGGCTGCCGGGCTGGACGAGGCTGAGGGACATCAAAAGCTCTCCTCCTATTCCTCACACATGCAGAGACTCTGCGAGAGCTGCCTGGTATATCTGAATCCATAACCTGAACAAAATCTCCAAATCACCTCAGAAAGGGTGAGGTAAGTTTCAAACTTACAACTTATTAAAATTAAATCATTGTTTCATGAATAGGCTAAGTCCTAAAGCATGCATTAGTTTAACATACATCCCAGTAGAGTTAAAATTGCATGTTCATTCAAATGATGTGGCTCGTGAAATTTTTTTGCTAGAGTCTTCTTTGTAAAATGGACTATCCGCATACACATAGGCATGACTAGGTGGCCATTCAGTAGCACACCAACCCAAAATAATGAGCATTTCATATATATATATATGAAAAACATCAAAATCAAAGCTAAATTACCATGTGTATTTTTATTTGAAAATCCAAGCTCATTTGTCCTCAAATAGGATGAATAAACTGGCAAAAAAAAAGGCGCCAAATGACTATCTCAAAAATCAGTTTTTTTCACATCATTATGTTCAGCGTGGTAAAATATAAGCATTTACTGAGTCTTAAAAAAAATTCAAGTCATATGAGCATACATATTCGCTATATTGTGTTTAGAAGCATTCTATATGAAATCTAATGTTCTAACGGTCAAAACTTGAAAAGAAAGGATGTAAACGTTACCAGAGTTATGCAAAACGATTGTACGGTGATAGCTTTTGCAAAAAGCAGCCCAAACTCAGTAGATCTGAAGAGGAATTTTTGGATTTTCTATATAGTTCAACTTGAAAATGACTTATGAAAGCCACGGGGGGACTAAAATAGACCCGCGAGGAGCCGCGACTCTACCTGTGACACCGCAGGTAGTCCTGCGACCACCTAAGGTAGGCCTCACTCCTTACGATTCGGTCCAAATGAAGTTAAAGAGGAGTTCCCAGAAGCTGAAAAGTCAAATCAGGGAAAATAGTGCTACGTGTAAGAACCCGAATTTTCAATAAAATTATTAAAATGAGAATTTAATAAATAAAATTCTTAAGGCATGAGATGGGTTCGAATAAGAGTATATATATGTGATAAGAGGTATGTGGTATTATATTACATAGGGTTATATGGACTATGTAACATGTGTTTGTGTGGTTAATAAATATATTATTAAAATATATTCGTTATTTATTTTGGAGACAGTTCAGTGGAGATAAAGGAAGTGGATAAGATTTCCTATCGATATTAAATAATTTATAGAATTATTTTATCATAGTAAGTTGGTGACATTAAATATCGTTGATGAATAATCACCATTTTCTTGAATATATATACTAGTAACTAGTATGATTGTAAGATAGGTTTTTATTAGTGCTTAAGCTATCCATGGATTGAGATAGTAAGGCATGAATTAGTTACGAGAATTAACTAATAAGCATAAATATTGGTTAATTTAAATTAGAGGTTATATTATGGAATAATACAATTTGACTATTAAAGCCTTAATTAACTATGGTGATATAGTAAAGGGTTTAAGATCGCTTAAATAGATAGTGAGTTAATACATGTGTGGAGTATGTAAGTATAGTAAGTGCCCCTATATATTACTGGGCATAGTAATATGTGAATGTGCGAACAACGTTAATAATATATATATATATATATATATATATATATATATACGTTGTTAAACTAATATATCTTTAAATGGAAATTAGTTAGAGAATTATTAAGTAATTTGATACACGGCAAGAAGTGAAGATTTAAGGAATATATATATATATATATATATATATATATATATATATATATATATCTTGAGTTACGTGGTTTGGTGAAAGAAATTAGATATATATATATATATATATATATATATGAGAACTTTATAGTTAACTAACTATTAAAGGAAAATAGAGTTGAACTTATAGTTTAATCTCTGAGTTATTGAAGGACGTAGTAAATGATGTCGGTTAACTAGTATATCAAGATTAGCAATTTAAAAGCATGTCAAAGTATTTAGGGATTTAGACTATGGTTCTGCTCAAGCAGAACTGGTCTGCACCTGAAATTGAGGTGGCGCAGCTGCGCCACTTCCAAGCTAATAACCAGCGCAGCTGCGCCGGTCTGCAGAAAAGCTTGAGAAAGTTATGAAATCTGAACATTAGGATATGAATAATAGCGATTAATACGTGTCTTAATCAGTGATCAAGCCGTCCGATAATGAATTAAGGTAGCAAAGTGTGACTTGAATTAGTATTAATTGCGAGAATGATTAATCTAGAATAAATATTAGTTAGAGATGGAGGTAGTGTATTAACATTGAGATATGACTAAAATAAAGATTGAAGATGGTTGTCTTAGGACAATCGGATAATTATGCGTAAATGGTATAATTTGAATAATTAATAGAGTAGACATTAATTACTATAAGTATAAATGTTATACATATTAAAGGATATTAAAGTGTGGTGGAAGTGATAACGAGCCTAATTAAGCTTGTGAAATATGCCTAGTGTGGCAAAGTGGTAGAATGAACAATTCATTAAGTAAATTAATGAAGGAATGATTAAACGAAATTAATTAATGTTATGATGGGAATTATTTGCTATGTGCAAGTATATATGTTAAGAGAACATGTAAATTAGTAATGTAATGATATTACATTATGAACATATTATAAGAAGTGATATCGAGAATAATATTATGTTGTGAAGTTATATTATTACTAAGCTTGTGGATACATTAAGGGTATGTATTGAATAATAGTACAACATGAGCATATTATAAGAGGTAATATTAGTTGGTGAGACTATTGTGTTAAGCTTGAGATGTATTAATTTCTAAGCTTATATAATTATGCCTTGTGTAGCATAAATAGTAGAGTTAAATCAATTGGAGGTTTAACTATAATTATTAAATGGTGAGTTAATGAATAATTGACATTGATTATCATTACAATATTTGGGTGTACATGAGGTTATGTGACTATATGTGTGGGTGAACATTAATAAGTATCTCATGAATATTATTATGAGTAAGCAATAGTTAATTGATGATCACTTCAACAATTTAATTGGAATAATAGAGTTGGGATAATACAAGGTGATGATACCCGATAGAATTATATCCGATTATATATGTATCCTAACTTACTACATTGTAGTATTATTTATTTATTAAACTTACATTGTCATTCTATCTAAGTATACATATATACCTAAGTAGGCATATATGTTATAACATAAATGTTGTATTCATGTTGCCCAAATTGCTGAGCTTTATTAAGCATTGTCCCATAATGAGAGGCACATTTCCTTCTCACGTGAATAACTCAAAGGCTAGTCTACTCCCTATATTCTCAAACTCAGCAAACTTAGATGGTAATCATTAATGGAGGAGTGGCTCCAATAGTGATTATCACCAACTCCACCAACTACTCTCCAATACCCCTCAAATTCTTGTTATTACCATTGGTTTTGATTGGTGGGTTATTGCATTGTCTGAGTAATGAAATGGGCTATAAATAAAGCTCTCCTCTCCTTATTTTCTGATTACTGAGATTTCATTTAAGTAAAGCTAGGATAATGTTACTGTGAGAGAGAGGAAGAGAAATCAGTTGAAGCTCGATTAACAGAGGTATAACTTCCTTTGTTCTTCAATTCTTGAATTTCAAATTAAGCATGAATTAGATGTTAAGAAGTTGGAGAATGATTATTAGTTGTTACACTAGCTTACAATCATGATTGTAATGCAATGTAGTAGTTTAGAATCGAATTTGCTAAACTTGTCAAAACATGAAAATTTAGTATGAACATGAGTTTTGAATTAATAGTTGGGTTAGTTAATGTTTATGTTAATTGTTGGGTATTTGGTATGTTATAGTTTTATGAGTTACGAATCCATAGTATCGAAAACGGACTAATTTGGATGAGTATAACTCGCGTTATGGCAATCGGAATGTGAAACGGTCTGAAAATTCGCGAAGGAGCAAGTCTGGAACAACCTTCTGCCTCCTGTGGCGCAGCTGCGCTGCCCCCAAGGCCATTTGGGGCGCAGCTGCGCCGGGCATGGTCAGACAGAAAAAAAAAACACTGTTTTGACCTGCTGTAGTAAATTAGGCATAACTTTTTCATACAAACTCCGATTGAGGTGATTCAGGATGATTCGGAACGATAACGAGCAGCCCTACAACTTTTGTTCTTTAAGTTTTTCGATTTGAAGTCGTTAAGAGGGGTAAAAATGTCCATCTTTGGGACTGCTCCGTATTCGGAAGCAATCGGAGGGCGTCGGACATGCACATACGCAATTGTAGTGCCCCCCGACAATGAAATATGTTATTCTAAGTGATAAAACATAAAAATGCATATGACATATGGTCTTGAGTACCTTTTTATATCATGAGTTGCTTAAATGGTTATTTTCCAAAGATTATATAAAGGTTTTGAAAGCAAACTTTGACAAAACTTGTGTCCTTTAAGTACTGACCATTTGAGTATGTTTATATGGCATAGATATGTGTTCAAATGCATGTGAGTTATGATTTCAAGATACTTTGCATATACTAAGTTACCTTTGTTGACTTAGTGCGGTTTTTATGAAAACTTAGAGTGTGAAAGCTAAGGACATCAATTACCATATGAATTATGTTATGATCATACAAGCATATACATTAGGATGTCATTATGCCTATAGATGTGTTGACATGAACATTATTTGGTTGAAACATGAATACCACCTATGCACACATATTCAAGTAATGAAATTCTAAGGCATTAACTAATGTGGGTACGCACAAGCATAACTACTTAGTATTGTTTGGCCTCTTTATGTGGTAATATGACATTAATGGTTGACCCTTGAGGCATGAACTTGATTTACTTAAGGTATATGAAAGTCCAGCATGAAAACCATGTGATTTTGACTTGAACTAAAATGAGCATGCTAGATTTTCAAACTTGCGTTAGTAACCTTATAAACATGTATGCATGATGACCATAGTAGCCTTGCATGACTAGTTTAAATACGACAAGGATATTAAAAGGTGAAACTTAGAATGTTTGAATGTAATGGTTTCGATAAGGTTTGAGGAACGTAAGAGCAATATAGATTATATATTTATGAGTTTTAAATATGTGTCGAACACTTAGATAGTTAAGTGTGTTAATATTGATATTGAGTATGGTTAAGGTATACATATACGTACCTAGCTATATGAAGGGGATGATAAGAAAGTGAAACGAAGGTTCTAAGAACCAAGTTAGACAACAATGTAACCTTTACTATTACATTGAGAATGTGTGGATACATATAACTGATAAGTGTGAATCCATGATTATATAATTGTGTAGGATTACACGAAGTGCAGATAAGCTTTAAGCAGTTAAGTCGTAGTTGTTAAACTACGAATCAGGTAAGTCTTTCAGTTCCTATTTGATATATGAATTCAATAACTGTTAGTTGAATTATATTATGTTGTGATAATGTGAACTTATATATGAACTGTATATGAGATATAAATGAGATTGAAAGTTGATCTTTGATGATATACTTGTTATGTGAAAATTAACATGCGTAGTAAATATAAATTATTTATAAATGCATGAACTGAGTATAATGTTGTATGCTATGTGATGCATGAAAACTGTTAGAATTGCTGAGCTGTCAAGCTCACTCTTGCAAATAACCACTTTTGCAGGTTAAGGACTTACGATAAAGACTTCGTGCTTCTTGATTGATAAAGATAGATAGTATCACAACGAAGAATACTGATTAGATTATTACTCGAACCATGTCTAGGTTCTAGTAGTTGTACTTGATATTTGTTTACGAGGTTTAATGCTTGTCATACTATAAAGATGTATTAGATAATACATAGAGGATATCGAGTTGAGTTGTAAATGTTTATACGATAACTCAGATAAGAAGGAATCATATTATATAGTTGATTCAAGATTTGTAATTGGTATCAAAGTTATGGAATCAATAAAAAGATTTTTATTCAAAGGATATTGAAAAGTTTAAATTATTCCGTATTTTAGTAATATCGAATATGATGTAAAGACGAGATCTTGGATATGAATAGAATTTATATTCTAAATTATAATAAACAAAGTTGTATTCTTTTACTAATGATTAAAAGATGTAATAGTTTGACGATAGTAGTATCGTGACTGCACCGAATTCGAGGTTTCGAAGGAACGTGGATTTGGGGGCGTCACAGGTTGGTATCAAAGCTGTAGGTTATAAACCTTAGGTAAGTGTACCTTAGACTATAACCTGAGAGAGGGAAAGATAAGATTAAAATATATACGTGAAGATTCAAAGAAGAATCTCGAAGTATCTAGAGAATGAGAATCAGGAGTTTCCTAACTCCGGTAATAAAATGTTAAGATGATGTCTATAAGATATATATGACAAAGATAATGAGAATGAACTCAGATGGAGTTTGGTTGATAATAGGGAAAGAACCCTAAGGTATAGTGATGATCACGACGCGATCAGATTGAACTATGAAATGATAGATAGTCTGTAACGACTAAGTGTGTATAGCTTGATGCTATGAGGAAATGTACTATGATATGGTACGAGATGAACTCATGAGGAGTTGTGTATGATGAACATAGAAAGTTCGTAATGAGCAAGTGATAGAGTAAGATAGAGTAAGTGTTGGATTTCCATTGAGGACTCATATGATGGCTTAGTTGTACAAACTTTTGTATGGGCAGAAGTTTTGTGCTTGCACTGAGTACGTCACATTGATAATCATTGGAATGTTAGTGTCGCGGTATCATTATACATATGGTAGAAAGGTGATTCTTTCTCATATTTATTTTGATAGATAGAGATTTCTAAGATATAATTAGATAATATTAAGTTTAGGTGCGAGTTCTTAAGACTCATGTCTATGACAAGTTCGTGACTCATAATCGTATGGTGGGACCCCTCAGCGAATGGACGATTTTAGTCTGACTAGGATAAGTTCCTCAACCCATATGATTGTGGTAAGTTCCTGAGCTTCCATGGTGTGGTAAGTTGGTGAACTGTACGGAGAATATATATATTATATAAGTGTTTTGGAATAGTGAGCATTGATGGAGTAAGAGATTGGAGTTGATGGAGAAATTTGGATTTTTTCTAAATCTTCTAGCTACGCTAGATTTTCAAAATTTATTGACTTCGTGCTAGTGTTTGCACTTCGGTTTTCTCGAGAAAAACATTGGGTCGGGTGACTGAACCAATGAGTTTTAAAAACAACACCGTTATTCGTATGTCTAAGCCATTTGTTTCGGCCAAGACAAAAAAATGATTTAAAAATCTTTCAAAATGTATTTTGACCATATGCATCATTTGATATGATGTAGAATGGTAAACGATGGAGTCATCAATGCAATCTAGCCTAGTGTTGGTTGTGATCGAAAGATCGTCAGCCCACTATGGTATGATGTAATATGACAAAGTCATAAAATGGCAGAATCCTCAACGTACTACTAATCCGGTATGGTATCATGACGTCATAAAAGAATTTTTGGTTTTCTTGTAAATTATAAAGAAGGTCAATTAAGTTGGCTAAATTATTTCGATTGATGTTCGGATTATTGATAAGAGTCTAAGCTATTTGATTCGGCTAGGCGACTTTGAAAAGAGATTATAGAATTCAAGCATTCTTGTGTATTTATGCCAAACCGGATTGCTCTGGTGCGAATTTAGATGTTGAAAAGCTGAGGTGAACAACCCTATAAAGGGGACATGTTTTCAGGGACAATGGTTCCGAACGTAACGCATATAGTCGTTAACAAACACTACGTTGCGGCCCAACGTAGTGGTACAATAGGTTGGCCACCTAGAGTACGCGTGGAGGGTGTTTTCAGTCTTTGTGATTGATAAACACTCTGGTTTGCGGTGTGAAGAATTGTGTTGAAGCATTAGTAAACCTGGAGAAAAGTTCACGGTCTTGTGACCCCTCAGCATAAATTTGGAATCTGAGTTATTCATACTACTTCCCGATTATTGAAAAATCGTGGAAGATTCTTATTCTTCTGAAGATGAAGGTAGTAAGTAGAATGTTCCCTAGAAAGGAAAAAGTGGCAGAATACGATGCAGAATGTTATAATAATAAAACTTCCGAAAAGAGAATGAATAAAATTATTCAAGAGAATATGTAATATTCGGGATAGCACCGAGTAGAGAAGGTTTAGGTGATTCCGAGGACAGAATCCTTATAAGGGGGAGAGGATGTAAGAACCCGAATTTTCAATAAAATTATTAAAATGAGAATTTAATAAATAAAATTCTTAAGGCATGAGATGGGTTCGAATAAGAGTATATATATGTGATAAGAGGTATGTGGTATTATATTACATAGGGTTATATGGACTATGTAACATGTGTTTGTGTGGTTAATAAATATATTATTAAAATATATTCGTTATTTATTTTGGAGACAGTTCAGTGGAGATAAAGGAAGTGGATAAGATTTCCTATCGATATTAAATAATTTATAGAATTATTTTATCATAGTAAGTTGGTGACATTAAATATCGTTGATGAATAATCACCATTTTCTTGAATATATATACTAGTAACTAGTATGATTTTAAGATAGGTTTTTATTAGTGCTTAAGCTATCCATGGATTGAGATAGTAAGGCATGAATTAGTTACGAGAATTAACTAATAAGCATAAATATTGGTTAATTTAAATTAGAGGTTATATTATGGAATAATATAATTTGACTATTAAAGCCTTAATTAACTATGGTGATATAGTAAAGGGTTTAAGATCGCTTAAATAGATAGTGAGTTAATACATGTGTGGAGTATGTAAGTATAGTAAGTGCCCCTATATATTACTGGGCATAGTAATATGTGAATGTGCGAACAACGTTAATAATATATATATATATATATATATATATATATATATATATATATATATATACGTTGTTAAACAAATATATCTTTAAATAGAAATTAGTTAGAGAATTATTAAGTAATTTGATACACGGCAAGAAGTGAAGATTTAAGGAATATATATATATATATATATATATATATATATCTTGAGTTACGTGGTTTGGTGAAAGAAATTAGATATATATATATATATATATATATATGAGAACTTTATAGTTAACTAACTATTAAAGGAAAATAGAGTTGAACTTATAGTTTAATCTCTGAGTTATTGAAGGACGTAGTAAATGATGTCGGTTAACTAGTATATCAAGATTAGCAATTTAAAAGCATGTCAAATTATTTAGGGATTTAGACTATGGTTCTGCTCAAGCAGAACTGGTCTGCACCTGAAATTGAGGTGGCGCAGCTGCGCCACTTCCAAGCTAATAACCAGCGCAGCTGCGCCGGTCTGCAGAAAAGCTTGAGAAAGTTATGAAATCTGAACATTAGGATATGAATAATAGCGATTAATACGTGTCTTAATCAGTGATCAAGCCGTCCGATAATGAATTAAGGTAGCAAAGTGTGACTTGAATTAGTATTAATTGCGAGAATGATTAATCTAGAATAAATATTAGTTAGAGATGGAGGTAGTGTATTAACATTGAGATATGACTAAAATAAAGATTGAAGATGGTTGTCTTAGGACAATCGGATAATTATGCGTAAATGGTATAATTTGAATAATTAATAGAGTAGACATTAATTACTATAAGTATAAATGTTATACATATTAAAGGATATTAAAGTGTGGTGGAAGTGATAACGAGCCTAATTAAGCTTGTGAAATATGCCTAGTGTGGCAAAGTGGTAGAATGAACAATTCATTAAGTAAATTAATGAAGGAATGATTAAACGAAATTAATTAATGTTATGATGGGAATTATTTGCTATGTGCAAGTATATATGTTAAGAGAACATGTAAATTAGTAATGTAATGATATTACATTGTGAACATATTATAAGAAGTGATATCGAGAATAATATTATGTTGTGAAGTTATATTATTACTAAGCTTGTGGATACATTAAGGGTATGTATTGAATAATAGTACAACATGAGCATATTATAAGAGGTAATATTAGTTGGTGAGACTATTGTGTTAAGCTTGAGATGTATTAATTTCTAAGCTTATATAATTATGCCTTGTGTAGCATAAATAGTAGAGTTAAATCAATTGGAGGTTTAACTATAATTATTAAATGGTGAGTTAATGAATAATTGACATTGATTATCATTACAATATTTGGGTGTACATGAGGTTATGTGACTATATGTGTGGGTGAACATTAATAAGTATCTCATGAATATTATTATGAGTAAGCAATAGTTAATTGATGATCACTTCAACAATTTAATTGGAATAATAGAGTTGGGATAATACAAGGTGATGATACCCGATAGAATTATATCCGATTATATATGTATCCTAACTTACTACATTGTAGTATTATTTATTTATTAAACTTACATTGTCATTCTATCTAAGTATACATATATACCTAAGTAGGCATATATGTTATAACATAAATGTTGTATTCATGTTGCCCAAATTGCTGAGCTTTATTAAGCATTGTCCCATAATGAGAGGCACATTTCCTTCTCACGTGAATAACTCAAAGGCTAGTCTACTCCCTATATTCTCAAACTCAGCAAACTTAGATGGTAATCATTAATGGAGGAGTGGCTCCAATAGTGATTATCACCAACTCCACCAACTACTCTCCAATACCCCTCAAATTCTTGTTATTACCATTGGTTTTGATTGGTGGGTTATTGCATTGTCTGAGTAATGAAATGGGCTATAAATAAAGCTCTCCTCTCCTTATTTTCTGATTACTGAGATTTCATTTAAGTAAAGCTAGGATAATGTTACTGTGAGAGAGAGGAAGAGAAATCAGTTGAAGCTCGATTAACAGAGGTATAACTTCCTTTGTTCTTCAATTCTTGAATTTCAAATTAAGCATGAATTAGATGTTAAGAAGTTGGAGAATGATTATTAGTTGTTACACTAGCTTACAATCATGATTGTAATGCAATGTAGTAGTTTAGAATCGAATTTGCTAAACTTGTCAAAACATGAAAATTTAGTATGAACATGAGTTTTGAATTAATAGTTGGGTTAGTTAATGTTTATGTTAATTGTTGGGTATTTGGTATGTTATAGTTTTATGAGTTACGAATCCATAGTATCGAAAACGGACTAATTTGGATGAGTATAACTCGCGTTATGGCAATCGGAATGTGAAACGGTCTGAAAATTCGCGAAGGAGCAAGTCTGGAACAACCTTCTGCCTCCTGTGGCGCAGCTGCGCTGCCCCCAAGGCCATTTGGGGCGCAGCTGCGCCGGGCATGGTCAGACAGAAAAAAAAACACTGTTTTGACCTGCTGTAGTAAATTAGGCATAACTTTTTCATACAAACTCCGATTGAGGTGATTCAGGATGATTCGGAACGATAACGAGCAGCCCTACAACTTTTGTTCTTTAAGTTTTTCGATTTGAAGTCGTTAAGAGGGGTAAAAATGTCCATCTTTGTGACTGCTCCGTATTCGGAAGCAATCGGAGGGCGTCGGACATGCACATACGCAATTGTAGTGCCCCCCGACAATGAAATATGTTATTCTAAGTGATAAAACATAAAAATGCATATGACATATGGTCTTGAGTACCTTTTTATATCATGAGTTGCTTAAATGGTTATTTTCCAAAGATTATATAAAGGTTTTGAAAGCAAACTTTGACAAAACTTGTGTCCTTTAAGTACTGACCATTTGAGTATGTTTATATGGCATAGATATGTGTTCAAATGCATGTGAGTTATGATTTCAAGATACTTTGCATATACTAAGTTACCTTTGTTGACTTAGTGCGGTTTTTATGAAAACTTAGAGTGTGAAAGCTAAGGACATCAATTACCATATGAATTATGTTATGATCATACAAGCATATACATTAGGATGTCATTATGCCTATAGATGTGTTGACATGAACATTATTTGGTTGAAACATGAATACCACCTATGCACACATATTCAAGTAATGAAATTCTAAGGCATTAACTAATGTGGGTACGCACAAGCATAACTACTTAGTATTGTTTGGCCTCTTTATGTGGTAATATGACATTAATGGTTGACCCTTGAGGCATGAACTTGATTTACTTAAGGTATATGAAAGTCCAGCATGAAAACCATGTGATTTTGACTTGAACTAAAATGAGCATGCTAGATTTTCAAACTTGCGTTAGTAACCTTATAAACATGTATGCATGATGACCATAGTAGCCTTGCATGACTAGTTTAAATACGACAAGGATATTAAAAGGTGAAACTTAGAATGTTTGAATGTAATGGTTTCGATAAGGTTTGAGGAACGTAAGAGCAATATAGATTATATATTTATGAGTTTTAAATATGTGTCGAACACTTAGATAGTTAAGTGTGTTAATATTGATATTGAGTATGGTTAAGGTATACATATACGTACCTAGCTATATGAAGGGGATGATAAGAAAGTGAAACGAAGGTTCTAAGAACCAAGTTAGACAACAATGTAACCTTTACTATTACATTGAGAATGTGTGGATACATATAACTGATAAGTGTGAATCCATGATTATATAATTGTGTAGGATTACACGAAGTGCAGATAAGCTTTAAGCAGTTAAGTCGTAGTTGTTAAACTACGAATCAGGCAAGTCTTTCAGTTCCTATTTGATATATGAATTCAATAACTGTTAGTTGAATTATATTATGCTGTGATAATGTGAACTTATATATGAACTGTATATGAGATATAAATGAGATTGAAAGTTGATCTTTGATGATATACTTGTTATGTGAAAATTAACATGCGTAGTAAATATAAATTATTTATAAATGCATGAACTGAGTATAATGTTGTATGCTATGTGATGCATGAAAACTGTTAGAATTGCTGAGCTGTCAAGCTCACTCTTGCAAATAACCACTTTTGCAGGTTAAGGACTTACGATAAAGACTTCGTGCTTCTTGATTGATAAAGATAGATAGTATCACAACGAAGAATACTGATTAGATTATTACTCGAACCATGTCTAGGTTCTAGTAGTTGTACTTGATATTTGTTTACGAGGTTTAATGCTTGTCATACTATAAAGATGTATTAGATAATACATAGAGGATATCGAGTTGAGTTGTAAATGTTTATACGATAACTCAGATAAGAAGGAATCATATTATATAGTTGATTCAAGATTTGTAATTGGTATCAAAGTTATGGAATCAATAAAAAGATTTTTATTCAAAGGATATTGAAAAGTTTAAATTATTCCGTATTTTAGTAATATCGAATATGATGTAAAGACGAGATCTTGGATATGAATAGAATTTATATTCTAAATTATAATAAACAAAGTTGTATTCTTTTACTAATGATTAAAAGATGTAATAGTTTGACGATAGTAGTATCGTGACTGCACCGAATTCGAGGTTTCGAAGGAACGTGAATTTGGGGGCGTCACACTACGCGATTGAGCAGGAAATGCCTGAAACCCTGAATCCAGGTGTCAAAATCCTGATGAAATAAAATCTTCATGTAATCCATGGGTATGAGCCCTGATATAGTATCTGGAATGCCAATGATCGAAATTACTGAAAGCTGCCTCTGTCAAAGCATTGGGAAGGTGTGGCGTTCTGAACAGTTGATTTTGAATGCATCAAAGTATCCAGACTTGACCGAGGGTATGACTTATCAGAAATATGCCCCCAACATCGATATCACGCATGTCTGATATTGCAAACTGTTGGCCACAACTCCAGCGTGGCATCGGGAAAGATTCGGTGATGAAAGTCATTGAGAACTGCTTCAACGAAGATCAGAGTATCTGATATTGTAAACCATTGGCAACAACTTCAGTGTAGCATTGGTAAAGATCCGATGATGAAAACCGTGGAAATATCTCTTCCTCGGGGAGGACCGAAGATGGGATCTTTTAAATAAATTCCCAGTCGAGCAATCAAATTAAATCAGTTCAACCGACTGTTGTAAAATACCGTTCGAGTAGGCATCGAGGAGGTTTGATGATGGTCAAACCCTGCAAACTACCGTTCGAGTAGGCTTCAAGTCAGTTCAACCGACCATTGTAAACTACCGTTCGAGTAGGCATCGAGGAGGTTCAGTGAATGGTCAACCCTGCAAACTACTGTTCGAGTAGGTATCAAAACAAATCAGTTCAACCGACCATTGTAAACTACCGTTCGAGTAGGCATCGAGGAGGTTTGGTGAATGGCCAACCCTGAAAACTGTTGTTCGAGTAGGTATCAAATCAAATCAATTCATTCGACCATTGTAAACTACCATTTGGGTAGGCATCGAGGAGGTTCGGTTGTAACGACCAGGAATTTTAAGCTCCTTATTAATTTTATATGTGATTTAAAATTTTTAGGAGTTAATTTTTCAAACTTATTTAAACCTTATGTGGTTATGTGCTTATGTGAATTTAACATATGCGAATAAATGCTAGGATTTTTATTAAAGAGAATCACTAATGGTTATTCAAATTAGTAGAGTAACCCTGAGACTTTTATATCAGAATATTGATAAAAAGTATTAGTAATTATATATTCAAATTTCGTGAATATAGTGTAAAGAATTAATCGTGTTTGGTTAATTTCAATTGGGAGTAATTAATTGATAATGTGTTGATTAATTATTATTATAAATAAATACTAATTAATGAGTAAGAGATTAATAAATATAATAATATTATATTTAATTGATTAATTATTTTATACAAGCATGTGTTATATTAAACCTTTGGTATAAGGTAGTTACCTTTATATATTGTATAAGGTGCTATGTGACATATTATTGTGGCTTACATTGTATGTAGGGACTATATGGTAAGATTAACTGTATTAGATGAGTTACATATAATTCCTTATGTAACATGATAGGTATGGATAGACATTACTTTGTATACCCTATTGTATTACATTAATATCAATAAACTATTGTTATTCGATAATAATTCTTAATAAGTTATTATAATTATAATAATAACCAATGTGATGATAATAAAACCCAATTATATTATATTTGGTATTAATAGAAAATGTACATGGATTATATGTATGTACACTACTTGATACCTTGTAATTAGGAAATACATTGTATGCCCTTTTAATTATTATAACCTATGTTATATGAAATAAATTGTGTATGCATATTATATAACCAAAGTCTATATGATATGCCCCAGGTGTAGTATTTGGTAGTTGCTGAGAATTGTCCCAATATGAGAGCCCAGCTTTTTCTCCTTCACGTGAAACACCCACATGGTACTCTATCTTCTTCTTCTCAAATTCATCCAAGCTAGCCATAATCATTATAAGGGGAGTGGGATTCATGATGAGTTCCACCCACTTCTCACCAACTCTCTCTTGTCCATTGAACAACCTTACAATCCATGGGTTTGATTTGGGAGAGTATTACATTAACTGGTTATCTTGTTTGCCTATAAATTGAACCTTCCCTTCCTCTTATTTCAATTGCTGAGGTTTTATATTGATTTAAGGGAGAGTAGCATAATAGCATTATATAATTTGATAGTAGCAAGTTCAGTTTCTACTTTGTAGAGGTATACTTTCTACCATTCTCATTCTTGTTCTTTAGTTTCTGAAAATTTATAAGTTCTTAATTCTTGATTCCATTTGAATTAAATGTTTATTGATTGGAGAGATGTTGTTAAGTGGTACATAAAGATTACAAGCATGATAAGAATGTATTATAGCATGGCTAGATAGGATTCAAAATTGTTTTCTAAGATGGGCTGAAGGAACTGCCGAAGCAATCCAGTCTCTGGTTGGACCAGACGCCGGCACAGCTGCGCAGGCCCTGGAAATCAGATTTTGTTTTTCTACTACAAGCTTGTCATGTCATCATGTAATACCTTGTTAGGACAGGCATGTGAACTAGCTTAATACACTTATATGAGTATATGAACATTGTGTAAACTTGTTTTGCTATGTTTGCATACAAGGTTTATGAAACAACATATAGTTATGAAATAAACTTAAAATTTCGTGACCGAACATAACATATATGAAGCATGCCAGTGTTCTGATTTTGGCAAATATGTAGACATAATTAATATATATATATATATATAGGTATGTAGACATAATATAAGTAAGTATTCCATGAGGCCACACGTATATGTTTTGGCCACATATTTGTTGAAAGGAAAATAAATGTTTTTAAAAGGGAAACTTGCAAATTTAAAAGTGAACTTTATCATGGACATAGCATGTACATATTCTGATATTATGAGCATAATAGCATGGTTTATATTAACTTGAAATGCATGTTTAAAATGTTAAACACGTTAGCATACTTGATTGAAAGTTTCAAGAGGTTTTTCAAGCGAAACTTAAGGACTTTCAAAGTAATCATAACCAAGACTTATGTCTTCTACATTGGGACCACTTGAATACATGTATGTGACTTATATAAGCGTTCTAGTACATGTGAATCACGGCTATGAGATGCTTTACATGTATCGTATTGTCCTTGTGGACTTAGTATATTTTTGAAAGAGAACTTAAGATGTGAAAGTAAATAACATCAAATGCCATGTGAGACATGTTGTGAGCATACAAGTATAAATATTAAGATTTCGTTAGGCCTATAGACGTATTAACATGAACCTCATTTGTTTATATACAAATTTCATATATGCATGCTTAATCGTAGAAAATGAACTTCAACTATGTGATTAAAGTATATGTGTGTAGTATACTCGAGCATATATATTAAGTATTGTTTGGTCTCGTATGAGGTAGTATGACAGGAACAGTGAACCTTTGAAGTATGAACTTGTTTAACTTAAGGTTACCAGCATGAAAACATATGACTTCGAAATTAGATTAGGACGAGCATGCTAGTTTCGAATGGGGGATTATAACTTGATAAGCATGTGTATTGGTTTAATGGCAATAGTTGCATGCTAGAGTTACGCCGGGACACTTTCAGACCCGAATAATTTGCTTAAGTAGAATTTTAACAGTTAACATATTATGATGCTATAAATGGTATGTTTGATATTGAACGTGATCTTATGTGATAGATTCATATAACGACTAGATTCTAGTATGTGTGAACTTATATTAGTTTATACTAATTGGAGAGATCGACTTGTTATTATTAGGTCGTTCCAACGCTATTTAAATTAAAGCTAGAATTAATTGTAGCTGAGCAATCAGGCAAGTCTCCCTAACTTTACTCAAATTTATATTGAGCAGGGTATTATTATATTGCAAGTTTTCCTGAACTACTCTTTTATTTGAGCAAGTTTTTCTTGACTTATACTTATTTATTGTACAAGTATCCGGACCCTATTGTGCTAGTATTCTAAATTCTTGTACTACCTTATTCAATGAGCCGTGTAAGCGAGTTTCTAAACTTCACTTGTTTTTGGTGAAAGATTCCTATCCTTCTCATATTGTATTGAGCAGGTTATTATTGTATTGTGAAAGTTCCCCGAACTTCACACTTTGGTTATTGTGAAAGTTCCCCGAACTTCACACTTTGGTTATTGTGAAAGTTCCCCGAACTTCACATTTTAAGTATTGTGAAAGTTCCCCGAACTTCACACTTTGATTATTTTGCAAGTTCCTGAACTTCATTTCTTTATTATGCAAGTTCTCTAAACTTATACAAACTCGTATATTGGGCAAGTATCTTATCTTTGTGTTTACTTTACTCAAAGAACGTTGTAAGAAAATGTCCTAACCTATGCATTTACTTTATGCAAGGGATCTATTATGGTGAAATTTCCCGAATTTCACTCTTTGATGTTGTAAGTGTCTAAGCCTATGCATTTATTTTATGCAAGGAATCTATTATCGTGCAAGTTCCCCAAACTTCACACGTTGAGTATTGTGCAAGTTCCTTAAACTTACACAAATTCATATATTGTGCAAATTCTAAACTTCACTTTGTGCAAGTTCTCTATCCTTCTCATATTGTATTGAGTAGGTTATTGTTGATTCGAAAGTTGTTTACTTAATTGCTTGAACTTTATTTCCAAGCATGTTATTTAGTGTTTTAATTACTTATCAATTATTCCACATTAATATTATTGATGTTCGCACCTAGTGCATTTGATCTTGTACAGTCTTGGACTTGTACATTATTCAAGGTTCTAAATTTCTTGAACTATGTCAGTAAGAGTCTGCACCTTTGCTCAGTCAGACTAGTGTATGAAGTTTTATTTAAAGCTATCCAAACCAATTGATGGTAAGGATTCTTAGAAAGAACAGAACACCCCTCATATGTAGGAGTGTGCCCAGGTATCTAATATATGATACGAGTAAGCAGCTATAAGTGTTATGCATATTCACGTTGTACCCGAGGCTGATCTCCTCGAGGTACTAAGTTTCTATAGCCAGAAGCCAGTAATCCAAAAAGGGTCAATTAGCTATTGAACCCATTGGAAAGTTATAGTTCAAAGTCTACTCGACTATCAGTCATTCTAAAGGCAATTATTATCTTTGCTTTTAATAGTCAGATTATTGAATCTTTCAGATATTCATAGTGTTGAATCATGCAGGTTGTTAAACCTTACAGATATTCATATCGTTGAATCATACATATATTCATAGTATTGAATCATACAGATTATTGAATCATTCTAACATTCATATTGTTTAATCTTTAAGATATTCATTTTGTTGAAATAATTGTCAGATATTTTTCCATTCATCATGATATATCCTTTATTGTTGTATTTAAACTTGCTGAGCAAACTTGTTGCACATTCTTGCTATATCATGACTTATATTGCAGCTAAGCCCGAGCCCTCGGGGAAGGACAAGGGTAAAGGAAAGATATAGGATGGTTTGCAAGGAGGAGACTTTGTCTTTATGATTTGTTTAATTACTGTTAATGTCATATGAACCCTAATGTTTATTCTAGGGTATGTTTGTATTGATGTATTAAGGTTATCGAATCTTGGGACTAGTAACACCTTTTAAATGAACAACGTACGTTTATTATATTCCGTATTTTAGTTATCATATGTTACTTAAAGGTGGATGTTAGTATTGTTTCGTGGCGATCGGACCGGGGTAAGAGGACCCGGATTCGGGGGTGTCACAAGTTGGTATCAAAGCTTTAGGTTATAAACGTTAGGAATGCGAAACCTAAGTTATAACCTTAGTAGAAAACTCAAGTAGAGTTTGTAGGTGATGGATTGAGGATATCCATCGAGTCTTATTGTGATACTAAAGTTGTTTATTTAAATCAGCTATGATTGATAAACGTCCTAACTTCTTAATGATAACATGAAAAGCATATCACATAAAGCCTAATGTTTTCTTCCTGTCCTCAGGATCATGCCACCTAGGGGATTTTTGCAGAACCAGAGGGAGGAAGGATCTGTTAGCAATGGTGGAGGGGGAAATGTCAACCCAATATAGAGCTTCGTTAACCTATTAACAGAAGCAATGCAGAACATAACCCCGCCAGCAGCTGAGCAGCCAGGACATTACTTGGCTAGCTTTAAGAACTTTAAATTGGTAGGACCACTAGAATTTCGAAAAACCTTGGACCCAATTGAAGCCCACACATGGATAGAAGAAATTGAGAATGTGTTTGAGGTCGCACGGGTGGCCGAGGCACAGAAAACGAGTTTTGCCACATTCATGATGAAGGGCGAAGCTAATAATTGGTGGGAACCCAATAAAGGAATAGCAGGCGAAGGAGTTATTATGTGGGATAGATTTAAGAATTTCTTTTCAGAGAATACTTAACAAGATATGGAAGTTAAGTTTCTGGAGCTGAGACAAGGAGGTATGTCAGTCGCAGAGAATGCGGCAAGATTTAAAGCGTGGGCTCGATTTGCGTCACACCAGGTGGACACGGAGGCCAGGAAAGTAAAGAGATTTGAATTAGGATTGGAACCATGGGTATAAAAAGCAGTAGAGGTATTGAAGATTAAGACGTTCTCTGATCTTTTGGAAAGGGCTATCATTCCCGAAGGAGGCAATGAAGCCATAGCGCGATTTAAATAAGATAAGAAGACCAGCCAGGAAGGACCGAAAGGGGGAAACAGCGGAGGCAGCAACCCCAACAAACAAAAATGGATGGAGAGACAATCATTCGGAGGTGGCAAATCAGGGGGAGAGGCTAAGAAAAGTTTAAAGTGCAGTAATTGTGGAAGGAACCACTCGGGGGAATGTATGAAGGGGAAGAACACATGTTATCGTTGTGGACAACCGGGGCACATAGCTCCTCAGTGTTGGAATAAGTCGAAGGAGGATGTTTCGCGTGTAGAGCCACAGACCATCAAATCAAGGACTGCCCGAAGAGAAAGGGCGTTGCAGCTAGCAACAACTGCAACAACAAGGACGTAATATCAGGTATCATCCTGATCTATTATATAGATGCATATGTGTTATTCGATTCGGGTGCTACCTGCTCTTTTGTTTCTGAAGAATTTGTTAAACAGTTAGACTTACCCCGTGAGGAATTAGAACACCCTATGAACGTAGTAGTAGCAAACAAGGAAGTTATCTCCGTAGAATACATTCATAGGAACTGTTATACCGATTTAAAGGGAATTAGTGGGTGTCTTCCTAAATGAGATTTAGCAACAGTAGTTTTTACCTTGGAGTTTTGGAAGCATTATTTGTATGGCGAGAAGTGTGAGATATACACAGATCACAAGAGTCTGAAGTGTATCTTCACGCAGTAGAAGTTAAACATGAGGCAGCGCCGATGGCTAGAATTGATCAAAGATTATGATTGTGAAATTCTGTACCATCCAGGCAAAGCAAATGTAGTGGCAGATGCCTTAAGTAGAAAGGCAGGGAGAAATTATCGAGGTTAACCATTCAAGAGGAATTAATGAAAGTTTTTGAACAACTAGACTTAGAGGTTAAGTATCTGATGGAGATCAACGAGAAATTATTTATAGCGTCAGTAAGCCCGACTTTATTAGATAAGGCTAAGGAGGCACAAGAGAAGGACACTTCATAGCTTTAAAAACGTTGAAAGTGACTTCTTGATCATGCACTCTCATTGTTAACTCTCCCTTCTGGACATCTATAAGAGTTCACCCCGTGGCAAGGAAAGGTCTCCCAAGGATGATTGGGATATTTCTGTCTTCTTCGTAATCAAGAATGATGAAGTCGGCTGGGAAGATAAATTTGTCCACTTTAACCAAAACATCTTCAACAATACCCTTAGGATAAGTGATGGATCTGTCAGCAAGTTGTAGTGATACATTTGTCGGCTTGGGAGCCGGCAATCCCAATTGATTGAATACGGACAGAGGCATCAAATTTATGCTAGCTCCTAAGTCACAGAGGCATTTACTGAAACACAAATTTCCAATGGAGCAAGGTATTGGGAAACTGCCCGGGTCCTTAAGCTTTGGAGGTAATTTACTCTGTAATACTGCACTGCACTTTTCTGTTAAGGCCACTATCTCAAAGTCCTCTAATCGTTTCTTCCTTGACAGAATACCTTTCATGAACTTCGCATAACTTGGCATTTGTTCTAATGCCTCTGCGAAGGGTATGTTTATCTGCAGTTTCTTAAACACCTCCAAAAACTTAGCGAACTGTCTGTCGTCCCTTTGCTTGTGCAATCTCTGTGGGTAAGGAACAGTAGGGTACACAGTTGATGGTTGGTTATGATTTTCTCAGTGGTTTCCTCCTTATCTTCCGCAACAATCTTTCCTCCATCATTTCCATTAACCAACACTGTCTCAGGATTCTCTGCAGCTTGGCGTGCCCGCGCCAGGTTTTGGCCTTCTTGAGGCGCGGCCGCGCCAGCCTCCAAGTCTGAAGTCTGCCTCCCAGACCTTAGGGTGATGGCTTAGCACTGCTCCTTTCCCTCCCTTTTCCCTGGATTCGTATCTGTACTGGGAAGAGTCCCTTGAGGTCAATTGAGAACCGCATTGGCAATTTGACCAATTTGAATCTCCATTATCTTGAGAGATATAGCTTGGCTCTTCACGATTAACTTAAGTTCATCGATTTCCACTCTCTCCTCCGACTTTTTTTCTGGCTGAGGTACAAGTGGGGGATGATGTTGTTGAAAACCAGGAGGGTAGGGGGGTTTTGGTGCATACTGGTGGTGAGATTGTTGTGGTTGATATTGTTGTTGAGATTGAAATTGTTGTGGTTGTGATTGAGCCGATTGATATTGGTGTTGTTGGTTTGATGTATGGTATTGTGGCTAAAATGTTTGAGGATGGGGGTGTTGGACATTCTAAGTAATACTCCAACTAAAGTTAGGATGATTCCTATTGTTGGGACTGTAAGAATTTTGAAATTGATTGTGGGGTTTTTGGTAGTTTCTCACAAACTGTACTGATTCTGTACTAATAGCACATTGGTCTGTTTGATGTGACCCTGCACAAATCTCACAGACACAAGCAACTGTCTTGACTTTTTCTTCCGCTAATGAATCAATCTTCTTTGCCATGGCTGCCATCTGGGCAGACAATGCTGTAATGGCATCCACTTCTAACATCCCTGCAACTTTCGGTTGTACGATCCTGGCCGTTAGATTCTGATACTCATTTGCTGCCATGGTCTCAAAGAGCTCATACGCTGTCGAAAAATCTTTAGTCCAGATAGCTCCCCCCGATGCAGCGTCAATAATTGGCCTTGATTGCAATCCCAAACCATTGTAAAAAGAGTTAATCACCATCCACTCTGGCATGCCATGGTGTGGACACTTCCGGAGCATTTCCTTATAACGTTTCCAAGCTTCATATAATGTTTCCCTTGGATGCTGTGCAAAGGTACTCAGGTCTCTCCTCATTGCAGCGGTTTTGGCCATAGGAAAGAACTTGGTCAAGAATTTCTGAGCACAGTCTTCCCATGTAGTTATTGACCCTAAAGGCAGTGAGTGCAACCAACTTTTTGCCTTATCCCTCAAGGTGAAAGGAAATATTCTGAGTTTCACTGCATCATCGGGGACGTTGTTGTATTTAAACGTGTCACATATTTCTATGAAGCTCATAATATGCTCGTTGGGATCTTCGGAAGGCAAACCCCCAAATTGGAGATTATTTTGTATCATCTGCAATGTTCCTAGCTTTATCTCAAAAGTGTTGGCCGCAATTGCTGGCTTCACTATACTTGATTGCAGATCGGTGAGTTTGGGCATGGAGTATTCTTGCAAGGCCCTCTGCTCTTCAGCCATTTGATGAAGTGGTTCAGGTTCTTCTCTAGGATTGATGTTTTAGATATTAGCTCTCCACACTCGACCGTTGATGTGCTCTTGGTGAGGCACTAATTCAGGATGTGAGGCTCGAGTGTGCATAAACTATCCACGAGTACCTAAAACACAAGTAAAAATAAAATTAGAAATGAGGTAAGAAGAGATTTGTTCAAGTCAGTCAAATTTAACGAAAACTGATGTCAATAGAATTAAACTAAAATCGTGTCCCCGGCAACGGCGCAAACGGCGCTAAAAACTTGTTACGCCGTTTACATGTTAACAAAAACGGACTCAAAAACACGTGCAAATGTACACGATCGACAAGTAATAACTCGGTAAGTCGAGATCGTCCCACAGAGAATGGAGTCAGGCCTAATCTATTATGCAACAGTCCATTAATTAACTTTGTCTACTTAAACAGTTGTCACAATGTTCTTTAATTAATTATACTAAATTTAAACTAGACTTAACCAATTAATAAGCGAAGGGTTCAAATTAAAAGGATATGGGATCTTAACTTCATCTAAAGCATCATCTAGGTTAACCACTCCATAAATCATACACAGATAATCATATAGGAATGCTAGTCGGGAGCACGAATGTGAGACTTGGCTATCTTTCAATACACCAAGTCCAAATCATATAATGTCCATAATTAAGATAGAAATCACATGAACATCAGTAAAGCCTAAACCACTATATTTCTATGTGATTTACAAGCTAAACTAATCTACGCGCAAGCTCCCATTAGACTACATACGGCCATACGGTATATCTCTATCCGGCTAGCGAATCATAAAACTCAGCCAATGCAAGTTTCATAAACATATGCGAACATGGAAAAATCTAAGTTTACACTTCATTTTTTCAAGTTCATATAAACTATTAGAGTAGATGTTGATCAAGCATCTAGGCATACAAGCAACCATGTTAGGCAAACCATATATCATCATCCATATATATCAAAGAGACATAAACCCTAGATTTAGCAAATAGAATCCATTAGAATCCCATAATGGAAGTTAGTTCATCACTGAACCTCCCACCATTATGGGATTCAAACCAAGCATTGAACAACTATAAAATGAGAGAAAACAGAGAAAGAAAGTGCAATCTTGTGGTTTCCCCTTTTCAATAGAAGATAGCAAACTCGAATCTGGACCACAAATGAGTTCTAAGATGAACCCTAGAAATGTAACACTACTAGAGCAAGAAGGAAGAAGAAGAGAAGCCTCTAAAACCTTCACACTCTCTAGCCCTAAAATATTTAAACCAAACTTGAAAGTTGAAAATGATAAGTCAGATAAATGCTAAGTGATGTCCCGTTTCTTTTCAAAACACAAGCCTTAAATCCATTACAAACAGCTGAGAAAACAAAAATAAGAAGTTAATGTTGACCGGCGCGGCCGCGCGCCCCAGCTAGGCTTTCCTGGCGCGGGCGTGCCACCACCCAGAACACCTCTCTGGACTGCCACATAGCGCGGGCGCGCAGATCCCTTTTGGTTTTCAGGCGAGGCCGTGCGAGCCATGTACTGCAACTGCTGCACTTTTTAACCTTTGGCTTTCATGCACAATCCTTTTCTATCTCTTATGCTTCTTTGCCATTCACTTGTGTTATGAATCAAGGTCATTGTCATACGTTCCTCACCCCAAGCCATCTTCATGCTAAGCTCTCCTTTGCTTCACATAGGCTCTCCACCAACTCAACAAGCTTGCTCTTGCCCATACCATGCCACTTTGTCCGTCTTCATGCCAATCCACCAACCTTTTTGCTTAGTTCATGATATATGCTCATTTTCATGCCATTTCATGCCTTTTGGAGTTTCCTACCTAAAACATGCAAAACAAAGATAAACGCATTAAAAGACACTAAAGTTCTTGAGTTTAAGCCATAATCAGAGTAAGTTGGCGTCCAATAAGTAGGTATAAAACCTACTTATCAAGGGTTCCGATCATGTGAGGACTCGAATTTAAACTACCTAGCATTGGATATGTATAAGAATTCCCCGTCCTGAAGGTTGGGGAGCTAGGCACTGATTTCGTCGTGCTTGTGAAATGATTAGGGCATTTACGATCACACAGCACAATGGATTCTTCTTCTATTCTCTTTTCTTCTGACCACCATGGTGTCAAAATAGCGGACTCTCTTATATCATCGAGATCCGGCTCTGTGATGTGGCTACCAAGGGGGCAAGGATGTGCAAACTTCACTGGTTTTGCCCACTTAGGCTGAGAAGGTTCTTGGGGTATTTTCACTGTTGGTGCATACTTTTCCACGTCCCCAAGCGTCTCCTCTATATCCATTGCCTTATGCTCGTCCAGTTGCAAGTGCACTTCTAAATCTCCATCAGTTTCTGCATTCATTTCATAGCACCAAGTATCTTGGGGATCATTACTCACGGCTTCAGTCATCTGAGGCATTGGACTTTAAAGATCTTGAGCTTCGGTTCCTTGCTCAATCACCTCCTCATTCCTTAAAGCCGTGCTAATTTGCTCCACCCAAATCTGAAGATCCTTAATCCACTCCTCTTGCTCAATCAAGGTCTCCTCTGTCGATGCTAAGGAATTCCCCCATAAACTTTCCTTTTTCATTTCAGTCTCGGGGTCCATGTACTAAGGCTCATTGGCAGGAGTATTGCTGATTAGGGCCATCTGATTCTGAAAATGTTGGTTCGATAGTTCTTGGCTCCTAAGCATCTCTTCTTGGTTTGCTGAGCTCCTATACATGAATTCCATTGTTGACTGTTCTCCTTGTAAATATGGAGATTGATATGGGGGTTCCGGTGCATAAATTGGACTTTGATCGCAGTATTGGTCTTGATAGCTCACAGTATGGGTCTGCATCCCTTGCTCATCCTCTTTCATCAAGGTCATACTAATTTGCTCTGCCCAGTTCTGAATATTCTTGACTGACTGTGCTTGCTCAATCAAGATGTCCTTCAATGATGCTATACCACCTCCTTCCTCCAATCTTACCTTTTCTGTGTCACCCTCAAAGTACTGAGGCTCATAAGTTGGAGTCTGGAATGGGCATTCTAGGGTGCATATGGAATTTGGATCCCAGTATTAGTCTTGATAATAGTCTGCTGAAGGGTTTGGGTGATACTCCCAATTTTGCTGATAATTGGGATAAGGCTCATTGTAGGAGTACTCACCCCCATACTGCTTCTGTCAATAACTGATAGGCTCCTGATGGCTCGTGTAGCTCCCAGCACCATAATCATAAGTCATTGCTGTCTCTCAACTCTGCTGGGCTGCAATAGTATCCAGCTTCCTCAAAAGAAACTCTAACTGCGCTGAGAGTGTAGCTATTGGGTCGACGCCATCATTTCCCATTTCCCTTAGTTGCTCTTGATTTGTGTAGTTCCATGGATAAAAATTTAAGTCCATTGTACCTGAAAAGAGAATATAAGAAGAGAATTAAATAAAATAAAAAATGTTTAAATTAAGACTAATTTGATTGAAACTAATGTTGGCAAACAGTTATCCAATTAATTCCCAGGCAACGGCGCAAAAAACTTGTTGTCCGATTTATATGATGACAATTAACACGCAAGTCTATGCGGTCAACAAGTAATAAAGAGTGAGTAAGATATCGTTCCCACGGAGAATTAATAGCTAAAAGGTCGCCAAACTACTAGCACGTAATCATTTCAGTCTTATTTAAACGAGCGGTAAAGAGATTAAATTTAAGCTAAGTTAACTAGGCCAGGAATTAATCTTAAACTAATTAATCCTAGAGTAAAATCAGATAATAAAGATAAGAGATTCCAATTTCCCCTAATGATTCATCTAAGCCGACTACTTCCAATTAGGTCAAATTAATCATCAAGTTTGTTAGGTGAGAACACTAAAGTGAGAGAAGGCCATCTTTCGATGCACCTACTCTATACCACATACAATCCACAGATGATAGAACGCACGTGGACACCCACATTATCTAAACCCCTATATGTCTATGGTGTTTACAAATAATTAGGGATTAAGGTCAAGTTCTCTATTGACTACGAGCGGCGCTTCGATATATGTCTATCCTAAGCACAATTCATATGTCCAACGTCATGTGAAAGTACAATCGCCCGCTACCGCGATTAGATCTAAACCTACACTTCGTCTTTCAAGTCCACATAGGTTATCACACTAATTGGTCATGACTCAATTAAGCAATGAAAGCATAAATCGCAGTAGACAATCACATAGCAATCAAATAAGAACCAACATAGCAGAGAAATCAACAAAGACTACTCAAAAGGTTCCATTGAAACCTCAAAATACAATTTAAGTCATAGACAACTCAAATATATCATCCACAAGGTTCATAAACATTATCCGAATACAAAATGATAACAAAGAGAATATAGAGATAGAGAATGCAAATCTTTAGTCTTTCTCCAAGTTTGGATCTTTGATGCTAATCCTTTGCTTCAATCTTCAAACCTAATCTAACCCTAGAAACTAACTAACTAAACTAAACCCTACTCTAGACTTAATCTACTCCTAATCTATACAAAAAATGTAAAAGAAATGGAAGAACAAGCTAGGGCTAGGGCTTAAGGCCAATATATGATCCCTAGTGGAGATATCTCCAAAATGGGGCTTAAAAACCCTTATATCCTGCCTTCTCCCCGTCTGCTGAGTCAAAAAGTCAAGTCTGGCCAAGTTTAAGTCTGGCGCGGCCGCGCGCGCCTAAGCCTACTTCCTGGTGCGGTCGCGCGGCCCTTAAAAACTGGATTCTACAGGCTTTTGCTGGTGCATGGCTGGTGTCATGCAATCTTCCTTTGTTTACTCTTGCACCTCTTGCGTTCTTGTATCTTTTTAGCCTTTTTGGCATCTTCACAGTTCCATCATGTTGCTCGACTTCATTCCATTGCCATGCCATTAATCCTTTAAGCTCATTTTGGCAACATTTCATCCTTTCACGCTCAATAAACGCCAAGAGAGTTCCTGAACCTGAAAATCACAAAAGAAAGCAAAAACACATTAAACGCACAGGATTACTTGAGTTAAAGCAACAGAAGGAGCTGGTTACTATCCGAATAAGTGATCATAAAAACCACTAATCAACTATATATATATTATATTAACTCGCTTGAACTGGATTGCTAATCCGTGATTTTTTTAGCTTTAATATATATATAAGTATACATATATATATTTGTATTGTCAAGTCACGCCTGGATTGTGAATCCGTGGCTCTCTGCAGCTTTAATATATATATATATATATATATATATATATATATATATATATATATATTTATATATATATTATTTATTCAATGTGACTAAATATCAATTTTAACTGTTCATTTGATGTAAACTTGTTATAATGTAAAAGTTTATGGACTAGATTTAACTAAATCTAGTCATCTCTAACTTTCAACCGGTTTAAAAGTTGTCAAATTGGAACTGTTGAGCTAGAATGGCTAAGATTTATTTAAATCTAGTTTTCTTTCTAGTTTTGCAAATATTAAGCAACAACGCGACCCTAAATCTGTATCTAGAGGGAACGGAAGGCTTTGGCTACGCGCATGTAAGGATTTAACTGATAAGTCCTTTATCTTGTGACGTCTAGATTTTAATTTGCATTTTATTTTGATATATCTGTTGTGCAAGCTTTTAAATGATATTGTGTGAGCCTAGGAATCACGGGATCTACGATTAATCACATGGATCTAGATCCGATTCCCACGATGGATAAATTTAAACTGTAAATACAGATTGCAAGCCTTTTATAAATGTAAATCAGAGGGACCTTAAAACAGTTATCTGGATTTAAGGTCTCAACATAGTAAATTATGGTTTGTGTTGCTCGGATCACTTCGATGGATTTCATGCCCATAAGAGGTTCGACACTTTTGTAAATATTTATTTATGTTTTGCATCTCCCATAAAATCCAAATCAAGCCGAATACAGAATAAAATAGAAGTATCAAAAAGCTTCAATTCCTATGCGAGCGAAATGGTTTGAAACCGCCTTTCAAAACATCACTTTCATATCTTATCTAAAAAGGACTTTTCATTAAATCAAATCCTTCGTACATAGGTCCAACGAAGCATAGTACTACTTTTAAATAAAGAACTTAGGCCCATTTGTTGCAAGACACACACACACATAATGATCAGAAAAATTGAAAAGATGCGGTAACCGTGTTTCACGGAAGTCGGGGGGTGCCTAACACCTTCCTCCCTGCTTAATCAAGCCTCCGAATTCTATGAATCTCGGTTTCCAAGACCAATCAAACAGAGTCCAGTAATTGGGCCATATTGCAAAATATTTTAAAACTTGATTGAGTTGGTACAACCATTTCAAACATACCAACTGGCGACTCTTTAAATCAAACCTTTCAAATCGTCAACATTATATGTCGGTCTTTTTCTGAAAATTCACCCTTCAAATAAAACAAATTCAAATAGAAAACATCAAGGGTAGAAACAGATATAGGGAAAAAAATCAACATTTTTCTCGACGTCGACAACCATGACTAATAATGACAAGCGCAATCACTACAAGGCATTGGAATTGAAGGGCCCTTCACAAATATACAAATATGATGCAATTTCATTTATCAATTGTAAAAAAAAATTTATGAAGTTGAACAGTGTTGTTTGTTTGTTATTATGATTTTAATATTAAATAAAATTTTATATTTAATGTTTTTTAATATTTAATGGAATTATATAATTAAATTTAGTACTTAATCTTATTGTATAAATTTTTGAATGCTTGTTGAACTATTGGGCCAAAAGTAATAACATGAAGTAATAAGCCAAAACTTGTTGCCTACTATCCTCAAGAAATTCCTGTTATTACACAAGCATTAATCCAAATCAATACACATCAACATAAAATGTAAGTTACGTTCTTCCAAATTAATAAACAATAATTAACAAATCTCTCAAGCCCTACACATCCTAAGCTCATGGGCTCTTCGATTTCGAAAAATATTCAACTTTTCATCAGTCCAATCCACCATTTTTGTCAAGTCTTTGGATTGGAGAAGACAGTCAATGTACTTTGCAACAAAAATTCCAGTCATAGGAATTGTGTTATCTCGGGCGCTGCTACAAGACATTCAACTTACTTTCTTTGGTCACTTCTGATCTGACCTTACCGTACGAAGCATGTTTGGCACAATGACGGTCTACAAAAAAGGCAAACCAATATCAAGTGAATATTATGCGATATGCAACACTTTAGTACCAAGAACTTTCAATGATATAAGAAAGTTGAAAATTCATACCATTATATCGATTAAATTTCTATACAACTATTTAATCGTTGTCGACGTCAGAAAAAAATTCGCGGGTCGGGTCACAATTCGGATCTTTCTCTCTTCCTAAATTATCTCTACCCTTATTCTTTTTATTTGAGAAAAAGGTTTTGAAGGATTTTTTAGGAAAAGACCAACATGTATCATGTCGAAAATTTGAACGTTTTACAGAGTCGCCAGTTGGTAGATTTGAAATGGTTGTACCAACTCAACTGAGTTTTGTTTGAAAGAGGCTCAAATGTTGGATACTATCGAAACTTGATCTTTGAAAATAAAGTTTGAGTTCGGGGGCTTGATTAAGTGTGAGGAAGGTGTTTGGCACCCCACAACTCCCGTGTAAACACGGTACCGCATCTTTTTAATATTTTTCTTAAAAATTAAAATGTGTGTGTGAATGCTGTTTTGAAAATTGGGCCTATGTTTGATGGAAACTATGTCTTATGCATCATTGAACCTATATACGAAGGGTTTGATTTGATTTGCAAAAAGTCTTTGATTTGATTTGCAAAAGTGTTTGATTTGATTTTGCAAAAGCTTTTCTTTTCAATAAGATTATTGAAATGATGTTTTGAAAGAAGGTTTTCAAACCCTTATGCTAACATAGGAATTAAAGCATATCGATACTTCAGTTTTATCTTTTCAGTCTTAAGGCTCAATTTGAATGGTGATTGTTGGACTGCGAAGCATCCTCAACCACAACATATATACAAGTGTCGGTCTCCTCTTGGGCATGATAGCCATCGGAGGGACTCTCACACGACAAATCATATTTTCACTATGTTGAGATCTTAAATTCGGATAACCGTTTTAAGGTCTTTTGTATGTATATTTTTACAGAAAAATCGGCAGGGTACGTTTGTAAAGTGGAGTTTGTCCATCGTGGGAATCAGATTCTGATCAGTTTGATCATGAATCCCACGAGTCCTAGGTTCACATAGAGAAGCCGATAAACCTGCACAACTCAAATTTGTACAGAAATATATCCAAACGCTATAATGGCCAAGGATCCATCAGTAAATCCTGGCTAGCGCTAATCAAAAGCGTCTCGTTCCCACTAGATAGCGATCTAAAGGCCGCGAGGTAGCTTTTATAACTGAAACTAGAAAAATGCTAGATTTAAATAAATCACAGCCATTCTAGCTTCCCGGTTCCGTCTGTACCGATTTTGAACCATTTGAAAGCTAGAGTTGGCGAGATTTAAATAAACCTAGTTCGCTCGCAGATGTGTCAGTGCCGATTCATATAAAATGAATATTTAAATCAATAATTTAGTAAAAATGAGTAATGCAACATATATATAATTATCTATACGAAATTTGTAAAGGGCGATGGGTTTTCACACCCGTGCCCGGACTGGAATTAAAATATATATATTTATAAAAGCTGTATAAAAGCCACATAATGATCCAGACTGGGAAGAATTGAAATATATATATATAGAAAAATAGTAAAAAGGATGGTTTTCACGCCTGTGCTCGAACTGAAATATAAATATATACAGAAACGTAGTCAACCAGGACTGGGAAGATAACCCAGTATGGTGAATGGTGCAAAAATAGTAAAAAGGCCACAGAAAGATCCAGGCCAAACTGGAATGTAAATGTACAGAAAAGTAGTCAACAAGACTGAGAAGATAACCCAATGTGGTGAATGTTGCTTATATATGCATATATATATATATATATATATAAGCAGTAAAAAGGCCACAGATGTTGGGTTTGTACGAAATCGTGACGCAATCAAATTGCAAAAATTAGAGGAAGCATGGTATATCAGAGTTTAAAAAAATTTTACAAAACCATTACCCGGATCATCCTTTATGCAAATTATTAATTTAAAACGATAAATAAGAAGTTATGGAATCATACCCTTATAGAACGAAGCTTCCACAAGTACTAGTTCAACTCCTTGTTCTTCGCGATCTCCTTGAATTTCCGGGTTAGATTCCTTCCTTTGATCAACGTTAGCCACCCAAGTGTTTGGCCTCTAGAGGTGATCCACCAAGGAAGAGGAATTATCAAGAAGGAGGGTGTTTGGCTAAACCTTAGTTTTCTATCCTCTATAGAAAATGAGTACTCTCTAAGAATTAGAATTTCATCAATCAATATCTATTATAAGACTCCTCTTATATAGATATTGGTCAACCCTTCTAATCCTATTAGACATGGGATTTCTTTTAATTAATTAAACTCCTTTAATTAATTTAGGCTTCCCACCACATGGGAATAATTAATTAAATTCATTTAATTAATTTGTCTCCTAATCTTATTAGGAATAAATGAGAGTACCAATATTAAATTAATTACTAAACTCCTTTAGAAATTAAAATAATAATAATTGTAATAATATTAATAAGACTCCTCTTATTAATTTATATTTAATATTTTCAAAATACTAAATAATAAATATTAAGCTATTTAATTTATTCTATCACTATAGATTAAATTAATTATACTTAATGTATTATTACGATTATGCCATTACTTTCTTAAATAATTATTCTTCCTTTTATGGTGTGACCCTTTAGGTTCTCTATATTAAACCGGTTGTGAATAAATCAATTAGAATAATTCTAATCTTATTTAAATAAATAAATTAAACTAATAATCTATTTAAATAAATAATATTTATTCTACAATAGGGATAAGTCTCCCTAGCGATCAACGACTTTCCAGATAATATAGATTTCAACATTAATCATAAAAGAACCTGTGAGTAAATAGTTACAATACAATTCAATCCTTCCACCATACAATGTCCCAATTAAATATAAAACATGAATTTACTGTCAAGTCTTATTTTATTTAATTATATGTATTTCGATTAGAAAATGCACAACTCCGATTAATGCAAATTAGAAACCTCTTTCTAATTCATTCCACCTTGGCCAAGGATTCCTGGGTTGTCATTTAACGAATCACATAGGACGTATCTTCTCTTTTACTAGAGGTGGTAGATTCTTTATTGATCATTCATTATCTCCATATGTAACTCATTATACCCAAGCATACCCTATATATGCCTTAAAAATGTCTTAAGGAATAAGTCAAAGTATAATTTGTTACATACAAGATACTATGATGATCTCAAGTCCAAGGATCACTTGTACTACTTTCACATTAGGAATTCCTATTGACAGGCGAGTAAAACTCCATTAGGTATTCCATAGCGAGTCACGTTCAGTGAACTTATTCTCCAATAAGCACCTATATACTTGCTTTAGTGTCTCCACACAAATGATCATAAGATCAATCATCCTCATCCAATGAGCAAGTAACATATGTACCAATCTATCCGGATTTACTAATCCCCTTTTTAGTATTCCCACGATTGGGAACTATTTTAGTTTTAAAACTTTCTAAGAATTTAGATCTCATTAGCATGATCAACATCATGATTCTAAAAGCATTGTTTAAAACTATGGGTTATTTACATATTATAAAAACAGCACAATGTAGATAATTAAATGCCTTTAATAAATAAATATTTTATTAATAAATAAATAAGATTGTTTACAAAGTATGTGCTTTATCATCATACATGATTGGCTTGTATGCACACTACTATCAATCTCCCACTTGCACTAAAGTCAATCGCCATGGTATCTCATACCCATCTTCTCTAAGTGACGATCAAACTGCTGTTGTGTTAAAGCTTTAGTAAATGGATCTGCAATGTTGTCTTGAGAGTCTACACGCTCCAAGGTGACGTCTCCTCTTTCAATGATCTCCCTGATCAAGTGAAATCGCCGCAACACGTGTTTAGATTTCTGATGAGACCTCGGTTCCTTAGCCTGTGCAACTGCTCCTGTGTTGTCACAGTAAACGGGAACTGCTTCTCCAATGCTAGGAACTACACCAAGTTCAGTTATGAACTTCTTCATCCAAACAGCTTCCTTTGCAGCTTTACTTGCAGCTATATACTCTGCCTCTGTCACTGAATCAGCAACTGTTTGCTGCTTGAAACTCTTCCAACTCACTGCGCCTTCATTCAAGGTAAAAACATACCCCGAAACAAATTTACTGTCATCTTGGTCCGTTTGAAAACTTGAGTCTGTGAAGCCCTCGAGTTTTAATTCAGACCCACCGTAAACAAGAAAAATATCCTTAGTCCTTCTCAAGTATTTTAGGATATTCTTCACTGCCTTCCAGTGCTCTTCTCCTGGATTCGATTGGTTTTTGCTCGTTACACTAAATGCATGAGCAACATTCGGTCTAGTACATATCATACCGTACATGATAGATCCTATTGCAGAAGCATAAGGGATCTTACTCATACGGTCTCTCTCCTCAGGTGTCTTTGGGGCTTGTTTCTTAGAGAGATGTATTCCATGGCTCATCGGCATGAGACCTCTTTTGGAATCTTCCATGCTAAATCTCTTTAGCATTGCATCAATGTACGTTCCTTGGGATAAACCAAGCATCCTTTAGATCTATCTCTATAGATCTTTATCCCTAAAATATAGGATGCTTCTCCCAAGTCCTTCATGGAGAAGTGTTTAGATAACCAGATTTTAATCGATTGTAGCATAGGAATGTCATTCCCTATCAGTAATATATCATCAACATATAATACAAGGAATGAAATTGCGCTCCCACTAACCTTCTTGTACACACATGGTTCATCGTCGTTGTTGATAAAATCAAACTCTTTGATTGTCTAATCAAAACGAATGTTCCATCTACGAGAAGCTTGCTTCAATCTATAAATGGATCGTTGCTGCTTACAGACATAATTTGTTCCAAAATTTGAAATAAATCCCTCTGGCTGTGTCATATACACATCCTCCTCAAGTTTCCCATTGAGGAAGGCCGTTTTCACGTCCATCTGCCAGATCTCATAGTCGTTATAAGCTGCAATCACAAGCAAAATCCGAATGGACTTGAGCATAGCTACTGATGAAAAGGTTTCATCATAGTCAACTCCTTGTTTTGTTTGAAACCTTTTGCAACCAGTCGGACCTTATAGGTCTCTACCTTACCGTCCGCTCCAATTTTTCTTTTAAAGACCCATTTCAACCCAATAGGCTTAATGCCTTCAGGTGGTGAAACCAAAGTCCATACTTTGTTTTCATACATGGAGTCCATTTCGGATTTCATGGCTTCAAGCCATTTCCCTGAGTCTTTATTACTCATAGCCTGTTCGTAATTCAATGGATCATCATTATTCATGATGTGTACCTCATCGTCATCCTCTATAATGAATCCATACCTCTCAGGTATCTTCGGTACTCTTCCAGATTTACGAACAGGGTGTAGTATAGTAGGTTCTTCTACTTGGTCAGGTACCTGACTTTGATCCGTGATAATTTGTGGTTCTTGAACTTCTTCAAGATATATCTTACTCCCACATACCCCTTCATGGATAAACTCTTTTTCCAAGAAGGCAGCATGTTTCGCAACAAACACCTTTTGATCAGTTGGATGATAGAATAATACCCTAAAGTTTCTTTAGGGTATCCCACAAATCTACACTTATCAGATTTAGTCTGTAGCTTATCATTTTCAAACTTTTGACATAAGCTGGGCAACCTCAAGTCTTAACATGCTTAAGATTTGGTTTCCTCCCCTTCCACATCTCATATGGAGTCTTTGGGGCGGATTTGGTAGGTACCTTGTAAGTAGGTATGCAGCTGTTTCTAGGGCATATCCCCAGAAAGAAATTGGAAGGTCGGTAAAACTCATCATGGATCGAACCATGTCCAACAGTGTTCGATTTCTCCTTTCAGAAACTCCATTTAACTGTGGTGTACCTGGAGGAGTCCATTGTGAGATTATACCATTTTCTTTGAGACAATTGAGAAACTCACCGCTTAAGTACTCTCCACCTCGATCTGATCAAAGTATCTTTATACATCTTGCCCGTTTTGTTTCTCTACTTCACTTCTGAACTCTTTGAACTTTTCAAATGATTCTGACTTGTATTTCATTAAATACTCATATCCAAATCTTGAGTGATCATCAGTGAAAGTAATAAAATAAGAATACCCACCCCGTGCATTTGTTGTCATAGGTCCACAAACGTCTGTGTGAATCAATGCCAACAACTCTGTAACTTTTCTCCTTTTCCACTAAAAGGAGATTTAGTCATTTTACCTATGAAACAAGATTCACAAGTTGGATATGATTCATAATCAGATAACTCAAGGAGCCCATCTTTATGCAACTTAGATAATCTTGTTTCATTGATATGACCGAGTCTACAGTGCCACATGTAAGTATAATTAATATCATCTCTTTTCCTTTCTTAGTTGTTCAATTTGAAAAATATTTTCTTGTAAGTCAAGTGTATAAAGTCCATTTCGCAAATTTCAATACCATATAAAACATCGTCTTTATAAATAGAACAACTATTGTTCTTTATAACAACGTTAAATCCTTCCATATCTAATACAGAAATTGAAATAATATTTTTAATAATATTCGGAACATAATAACAATTATTAAGATAAATGGACTTGCCCGAAGGCATTACTAAACAATAAGTCCCTACAGCTATGCAGCAACCTTTGCTCCATTCCCCACTCGTAGGATGACCTCATCATTGCTCAGTTTTCTATTTCTGACCAGTCCCTTCAAATTATTACATATGTGAGAACCACAGCCGGTATCCAATACCTAAGTAGAATTTTGACTTTCTGAAAAAATAATTTCAATCATGAACAAACCTTGATTGGAAGTCGAATCTTCTCCAAGCTTCTTCTTTGCCAGAAACTTCTTGCAGTTCCTCTTCTAATGACCCGGCTCGTTGCAATGGAAGCACATTCCTTTGCTAGCTAGATCAGATTTCTTTTGTTCCTTTATGTTCACTTTTCCCTTGGTCATCCGAGATCGGAAGAGCTCCTTAGATATTTCATATCTAACAGTCCTACTTTGTTCACCATACAACTCCCTGAGGTGAATCAACATAGTAGGAGCATCCATGTTTTCGTGCTGACGCTGAAGCTCGTTATTCATGGATGCGAGCATGATGCATTGAGCCACAGATGCATCATCTTGCCACTTTACAATGGTGGCAATCTCTTCCTCAGAGGCTGTTTTCTGGAACAGTTCCAGGGACAGGTGAGTTTAGGACATAAGAAATCTTTTCAGCAGTGAGAACTATTCTCAGATTTCTTAGCCAGTCGGTATAATTCGACCCGGTAAGCTTATTAGCATCAAGTATGCTTCGCAGTGAAATTAGTGATTTTGACATTTTTAAAATTCTGCATGTGAAAAACAACATTTTAGCAAACATTCATTTTATTAATTTTGCATACCAAAATAAATTTAGGTCTTTATTTAAATTGGTATCTCCCACTATTTTTATCAAACTATATTACCCTCACTTATATAGATTCGGGCAACATCTAATTAAAGATTTGCTAGTGAGAATAAGGATCCCATTTCAATGTATATAACCTTGTGGATAGCACAACAAGCGATATACAAATAATAGGTAGGACAACTCTTGTCAATTACATCACTATATAACTCCTTTTATTTGCCTCTTAAATCATAATGGTCAAGTGTGTGCACATCCGAACTAAAATTGATTTAAGTTAATCCAGCCTAGCACTTCCATAAATTCAAAAAAGAAAATATTCGTCCTTGTGGATAGCACAACAAGACTAGATCTTCAATTTTCTTGATAACATCAAATGTGATTAATTAACATCTTAAATACGCAATACTTGCCTTGTGGATAGCACAACAAGCTCATATTAAATATTTAATACTCTATTAATTTATCATGCTAGAAGGCGACGTTCGATATTCTAAGTATCATTTGAACGCTTCGGACTTAATATTATTTCTTTGAGGGGTTTGTTATTATTTGTCTCATCTTGTTTAGCGCGCATGCACATATATATATAAAATACGCGTCATTTTATTAAACATGCGAAGCATGTTTGCATAAATATAATATATATATATTTAGCATGCAATATAGAATATTATATTCTACCCGGATTGATTATGACTTTTATTCTAGTTTGGTTCACTAGAGCCACCAAGTGAACCAAAAGGTCAAACCTAGGAGTGCAAAATTTAAATTTAAATATAACTATACATTTAAACCCGGGCTCCATACAAACGGGTCTTTACGCGCTCCTTGCTCC